>OX638132.1:19589560-20202088 GCA_951804985.1 Dryomyza anilis
ATAGTGGAAAAATGTTGGTTTTTGTAGTCAATAGTACTACGCAAGCGCAGCTATTTCTCAGAGTTATTAAAGTAGTTTTGTAATTACTACAAATTTAGTGCTTTTCTATGATGTGCTCGCGGTTGCAGGAAAATGACCTTTGTAATATTTAACTTTTTATTTGATGCTCTCTCCCTCTCTCTTTGTTCTCTTTAGTTTTTGTATTATATTCTGTTTTACTACGTCTAGCAATATTTTTTTCGTATTATACTTTTTTTTGTTTTTGCCTATTTTTTCATTTATTACCACATTTACAGGTCAATTGCTGCGTCTGCTCCAACTTTATTCATTTCGAAGCACTGTTGGAGAAGAGCTCACGTTCGTTTTTACTCGACTCACCTTTTTTACACATACAGAATAAACATAACTTTAATATTATGAAATGATTTTTTTTTTAATAAACAAATTTGGAAACACAGCAAATAAAAATATTTATTAAAAAACAAATTTTTTCAATAAAATTATTTTCGAAAAAAATATTTACGAAATTTATAATATACGCTCATGTTCCGGCTTTCGATAGAATTCCGATCGAATTTCATATAAAATTTGTAAACAAACGGTTTAGAATGTGTTTTTCAAACGAATTCATAACGTTGAAGTAAAAGCAAACGGATGGAAATCACTGAAAAAACAAATTTTTGTTCTGAGACATTGAATTCAAAACCGTTTGTTTACATATTTTATGTGAAATTCGATTGGATTTCGATAAATTTCGGAACATGGCCGATAAATATTTTTGAATAATCTGAAATTTGTCATTTTTATTTTGAAAACTTGTATGAAAAAAACGTTTCATTGTTTTGAAAATGAAAAAATTGGAAAAATCTAAAATATTTTTTTTAAATAAAATTATATTCAAATAAAAAAATATTTTTGAAAAAAAAAAATCAGAAAAAAAATATATTTTTTTTATAATAAATATTTTTTAAAAGTATAATTTTTTATTAATTAAAAGTAATGATTATAAACATATTTCTTAATATTTTACTAATTTGTGCATGTCGAGCAAGCATTATATATGAAATAATAAACAAAAACTACTTGAGAACTCTAAAAATGACATAAAATGAATGAAAAATAAATATTTTGATTGAAATTTTGATTTGATGAACAGCATTCATCAATATGATGAATGCTTTATTATATGTATTTGTTCATTAATATGATGAGTCTTCGCAAATTGAAAAATTAAATTTAAAAACACTTTCTCAGTCATACATCAAATTGATAATGCATTCATTATATTGATGTATTGTAGTGATCAATATAATGAATTGTTCTTCATTGCAATGAATCATGATTTGAAGAACGAAATTCAGCACGAAAACACCCCATAAACTTGATGTGTACTTAATTCCGACATTCGTACGTAAGTTCGTCAACACAAATATGACGAACAATATACGAACAAATAAATATGTTGATGAACAAAATAGATATGTTTGATGAACAAAATTCTTCAATAAAATAATATATTTCTGAATTGTGTATTTCGTCGTTGTAGAACGAAAAGTCACCAAAACATTTTCAAAATGCCAAATATTCATTTACAAAAATCTTTATATATCTGTCAATTTTTAATCGATGATCTTAATTTTTTTACCTCATGATAAGAAAATGTAAATCTATCAATAGATATTTCAACTTTAAAAATACATCAATTACTTTTTGCAATATGTATCAACAAACTCGAAATTTGAGGTTTTCATAGAAATGTATTTGGTGACTTTTTGTTCTACAACGACGAATTGTTATATATTTAATTGTTTATTAATGTGATAACACGTAATCTTTACACACACTTTATCATAGGGCCGAATACTTTTTCAATCATTCATCAATTTCATAATGAATTCATTTGTAGTGAGTAATATTATATTTTTTCTTCTGGATTGAACAACTTCTGGATTGAAATACATCAATATGTAGATGATTTTTGTATGTTCTGTGCAGATATTGTTGCATTTTTGTTTATTTAAAAAAAAAATACATCATATTAATGAATTCCGTTCTTCAAACCATGATTCATTGTATTGTAGAGCCATTCATAATATTAATGACTATCGCCATCAATGTTATGAATGCTATCATAAATATGAAGAACGCTTGGTAACTGTCGAAAAAGTGTTCTTCAAAATGATGAACTGTATGTGAAGAATACGTTTCATCATATTAATGAACCAAAATATAAAAAACAACATATTAGTTCTTCATATTGAAGAACTCTGTTCATTAAAACAAATTTCTATCAAAATGTTTTTTTTTCGTTCATTGTTTGCCGTACTTCTTAGTTCTCAAGTAGTTCTTGTGTGTTATTTCTTATATAATGCTTGCTCGACATGCATAAATTAGTAAAATGTTTAATAATATATTTATTATAATTACAACTTTTTATTAATAAAAAGTTATATTTATAAAAAATATATTTTTGAAAAAAATGTTTTTTCGAAATTGTTTTTTTTCGATTTTTTTTTTCGAACAAATTTTTTTTTCTAAATTTTTTTTTTCGAATAAATTTTTTTTTGTTCGAACAAATTTTATTCGAATAAAATTTATTTTTTCAAAAACATTATTTTTTCGAAAAAAAAAATTTTTTCGGAACAATTTTTGTATTTTAAAATGATTTCAAATAGATCGAAGTTGAATCATATAAAATGTTGTAGAAAATTTAAGTAATTCAACTAAATTTTGTCATTTGTTTTAATCGAATTGGGGTTAGTACCAAAATCATTGTATTGTGTTATGAAAAGGTTACTACATCCGAATAAATCGGTAGGGTATGGACTTGCATTTTGAAGGTCTCGGGTTCGAATCCCGGCTTGGGCATGGGCGCTCGTGGTGATATTAACCACAAAATTGTAGGGAATAGATTTCACAGTACAATGGATATAGTCTGTCTGAGTGCTGTGGATCTTAGTACATATTCCAAAAAAAAAAGGGTATTTGGTTAGTTAGCGCTACAAATCACTTGTCTGAGTTCATTCATTCATCAAATTGATAATGAATTCATAACATTGATGTTTTGTAGGTTAAAGAATGGTTCTTTAATACAATTAAAAATAGTTTTATTTTAATATTCAGAGAATATTTATTTAGAATACTTTTGTCAAGTGTTGTATAAGTCATCATAGTTTTTAAAACTCCAAGAATACAATTCTTCTGCTTGATATTTTTCTTATATACATTTTCTTAGATTTTTTCTGTCTCTTTTTTAAATATATTATACTAATTATGTTTTCTTTTACTAATAAACTCATAAGAGACCAGAGCTTCAACTACTTTTACTTTTTCTTTATTCTTATTCAAGACTTGTTCATCTGCTACTTCGTGTATTTTTCATTCTCATTTATTTCTTTTTCATTGCTTTTATTTTTGAAAACTAAAACACCGCGAACTGGGCTAAATCGTAAATTTTACTGCAACACAACAATGTTTTTATTTTGTAGCAGTTGTAGTTTTTATTGTTTGTTTTGTTGGCAGGACGGGTAATTTTATCCACTCCTCTTTCATGTAGTACCCCAGCAGAAAAGATATGATGTGTTCAGTCCTAAATTAAGATTCGAAAGGCTCTGCCCACGTCTGAAATAATCCCTATTCAAATTTTCGATGTGATATCGATCTGGAATCGCATTTTTCTCGTTTCGAATAAACTACATTATCTCGTTACTATTTATGCGTACATCTTAGAACGAATTGTAATAAAGGGGTTTTCAGGGACAGGGACGCTACAAAAGTAGAGCGACAGGGACAGCAAACGACGCCATATTACTTGCCGCTCTTTTGACATTTCTCTTCAGTAAGGTTTGCCATTTCATGATGGAATGATAAACGAATATACAATATACATAGATACGAAATCGTAATCGATATCGAATAAATTCCTCAATATCTCGAAACACTCTCGAAGCGATATCGAATCGAATGGCAGACTGTGAATTCAGCTAGTTTGAACAATAATGAATCCAGGTATATTATGATCTATGTTTAGCCAGAAATATTACAGCTTTCTTTATTTTCAATGGCCCTACAAATGTCCGCCAATTCATGCATGAAATTTAATAGGATTTGTCCGATTGCTGAATATTATATTCGATTTTATGTCTGAAATACTTCAGAAACCTTTCATAACAAATATTCGCTTTTTTAGGTCTGTACTGGCAATAATTTGATTTGTTAAATCAATTCTGAAATGATCCCTTCTTATTTAAGTTTTTTTTTCAGAATTTTCATAGAAGTTCTCGGGAGTTGAAAGCTTCTATTTCGAAAAGTGTAATTGGAAGACAATCTTCTTGGCAAGGCAGTTTCGAAACATTTTTTCGAAAGATTTAACGAAGAGTCTGTATCAAGAGTTGACTATTTTCTTTCCAAACGCAAAATATGTCAGTAATCTGTTTATAAAATACCACAAAATTTGATAACCTGCCATTCGTTTACGAAAACATCCAATAACCTATGTGTTTGCCGAAAATATGCACCAAATATTCCAGTAAAATGCCAACAAATTTGTCACGGGTTATGACTTATATTAGATTTTTTAAAAATTATAATAAAATAACTAAAAAAACGTTACGAGATCAATGCGAGTAGATAGAGAATTCATACAATATTGGATCGGTTCTCGTAACGATATCGAACGTCAAAATGGACGACGCAATAAAATCGATATCAAAGAAAAAATAATCACAGTTTGAGATTACTTGGAAAAATATTACGAATCGATGTGATAAATGTTTAAAAATCGTATTTTGACTTACACAGAAAAAAAAAATGTACATCATATTGATGAATTCCGTTCTTCAAACCATGATTCATTGTATTGAAGAACCATTCATAATATTAATGACTAACTCCATCAATGTTCTGAATGCGATCATATATATGATGAACGCTTGGTAACTTTTGAAAAAGTCTTTCTCAAAATGATGAACTGTATGTGAAGAATACGTTTCATCATATTAATGAACAAATGAACAAATTATAAGTACATCATATTGAAGAATGCTGTTCATCAAAACAAATTTATATAAAAATATTATTTTTACCTTCATTTTTTTTCAATATTTCTCAGTTTTATATGATATTTTATGATATTTCTTATATAATACTTGCTCGACGTGTATAAATTACTAAAATATTATGTAATATATTTGCTCGACATGCATAAATTAGTAAAATATTATGTAATATATTTATGTATAATTACAACTTTATATTACTTATTAAAAAATTATTATAAATTTTTAATAAATTTTTTTTAATGATATTTTTTTCGAATTATTTTCTAAAAACATTTTTTTATTGAAATGTTTTTGAAATTATTCACAGATATTATGATTATATTCATCAATATGATGATTCAAATTCATTGTATTCAATATTTCGTTTATGTATTTAATGAATGCATTCATCAATATGTCACACACAAAAAAAATGTCACCAACTACCAATATTCATCATATTGATGATTTCATTCATTGAGCTAAAAGCGTATTTTTTCAGTGTTTTTCATTTTTAATATTTTTTATATCAAGAAATTTCAAACAAAAATTGGTCACCGTTTACACATTGACGTATTTATAATTCTTATAGGATTAATGTTATTTAATTTAATATGGTTTGAAGAACAAAATTCTTCAATATGATGTTCACATTTTCATTAATAAGATGAAATGGAGGCTTCGAATAAATAGGAATTAAATATTATAAATCATTTAAGAATTATAAATACATAAAAGTGTAATTGGAGATAAATTTGTGTTTGAAATTTGATGTTAAAAAAATATTTAAAATGAAAAACATTTAAAAAATACGATTTTAATTCAATGAATGAATTCATCAATATGATGAATCCTGGTAGTTGGTGAAATTTTTGGTAAAATTTTTTGTGTGCAGTTAATGAATTGTGGTTTCAATATTGTGAATCTGGTAGTTGGCGAAAAAATTCATAATATTTATGAATAAATTCATAATATTTATGAATAAATTCATAATATTTATGAATAAATTCATCATATTGATGAAAAATTAATCAATTGATGAAATTTTCTTCTGTACATGTCTAAATAGCACACAATATTCAGACCTAAATATTCAGAAGTGAATAAAATCCTGAATTAAGCAGGCTAGGCTGCACAGTTCAATTTTCTGCTGGAATTTTTGTCATTTCATTTTTTTTTTTACTTTTGTTTTTCTTATTGCTCTCTTCAGTTGCTGCGTTTTTAAGTGTCGTGTCTCCGTCTCGTCTCTAATCTTTCCACTGCATCTCTTTGCAGTGCAGCAGCAGCTCCAAACTACATCACCTCCTGCGTCGCCGCAATTGTTGACGTTGTGACGGCACCGCGTGTTGTTGCTGTTGTTTTAGATGATGTTCGTGTTGTTGTTAATGCTATTGGAGATGCACAACATGCCGTCACTTAATCCACTTCAATCGGCTGCTGCTGCTGCTGCTGCCTGCCTGCATCATCGGCATATGTTGCAGACGCAGGCAGTGGCCGCCGCAACCTGCATCGCATGCAGCACCCCGCTGGATTAAATGAAAAACAAAAATCTTTTTTTTTATATTCATTGTTTTTTAATTGCCTCTCGAGGCAGCACTGCTGTTGCTAGCTGCATTTGTTTGGCGCTGAAAATTATACTCCGTCCGTTGACAGTTACTGCGACAGGCATTAATTATCCGGCGGTAATTAGCAGCACCTTTGCGCGAAGCTTCGCATTTGGCCTAATGCGCACATTAATCAGCATCAGCGGCTGAGCACAAATTCAACTTCATCTACTACTTATTAATAATCATAATTTTTACTAGATACCTGCAGCAACCCACCTAATTGGACGCCTTTCGTGTCTGTCTGTCTGTCGGCTGAAGTAGTGGATGGACTCTCGGTTTCGTCGTCACCCGGGATTTATGCCGGCCGCCAGCCGATAAGAATTCCCACTGCGTTAAGCCTCTCAAAGTGCTTAACTCACATGAAATTCAAATTGAAATTTAATCAGCTACACCAAGACAACATTTAAGTCTTGCTGAAACTAATTAAGGTTAGGTTTGGAACATATACCATACAACCACAGCAACAACAACAACAACAATCATAAAATGAACAACAACCTTAAAAGATAGCAATGCCGCGGCAAAGTATATTTTTTCTTTGGAATTATCTGGTAGAATTCCCTCTGGTAGAGCGCACTTTATTGTTTTGCTGTTCAGAAAAAGGCAGATTTTTATCATCATCCAGGAAACATAACATGTTCTTATTATAAAATTATTTTCGTTGTATTTAAAAGGTTTTGTTATATACAGAACAAAGCATTTGTATTTTTTTTATAGTATTTTTAATATTTCTTATATAAACTTTCTCACAAAACTTAAGACACATCGCAAAACTTATATGTTCCAGTCATTTTCCTTAACGTACCCTTTATATTTTGCTACCCTTCTGCTCAAATTTCCATTATTTGATACGTTTTGTTTTAATTTAAAAAAAAATACACGCTTGACCAAGAGTATAATGTCTGAAAGTATCGAATCTCTTATAAATTCATTTTTTTATAGTAAAATTTAAATAAGTCACAGAACTTGTTTTAGATTCGTTCATATCATTCTTTTTACGGTCATTGTCAAACATATAACATATTGTATAAGGTTTTCAGTAGGGGATTAAGATTTAAAAGGAATAATGAAGTAAGATGTATAAATGCAAATCGAGAAAATGCAAATCATGAAACAGTATGTACACATTTTCGGCTTTAGAGAGGTACAAAGAAAATACTATTACAACATTCTATAAAATGAGAACGAACTTTTCTATAGACATACCATAAATCATTTATATATATAATTTCAGAATGACATTTACCTATGATTTTGATTTATTTTACCGCGCGTACTCATACCAAAACCGAGACCTTCGAATTAATGATGCTGATTTACTTAAAAACGCATCCTAGAAGGACGCTTTTTTAACCAATAATATTTTCATATGAAACCTGAAAATGTAGACATTTTAAAAGCCTTAGAAATATGTCGAAATACCTTTTTTATATAGTATCAAAAAATGTCTAAAATTAACCCATAATAACCAAAAAATCAGAAATAAAATAAAAATTAAAAAAACATATACAAAAAATAATAAACAAAAATTATTAATTAAATATAATAAATACAAAACCCTTTTTATTTTTAATTTTCATATATCAAGTGGCATGCAGACGGCACACGCAGAAAAAAAAACATGATTGTGGTGATTATATTTGAAGGGCATCATACTATGATTGGGGGTTATAGTTGTAGGAAATCATATAATTTGTCTAAAATGATTCTCAGTGACAATATTGCGTACCATACCATACTGACAACCATACTATGGTCACTGACAACCACAGTATGGTTGTGTGAAATCGGCGTATGGTCACTGAGGACTATGTTATGGTTGTAGAAAATCGTAATATTGTCACTGAGGATCATATTATGATATGTGGTTGTCAGTGACCATAGTATGGTTGTCAGTGACCATAATATGGTTGTCGTGACCATAGTATGGTTGTCAGTGACCATAGTATGGTTGTCAGTGACCATAGTATGGTTGTCAGTGACCATAACATGGTTGTCAGTAACCATAGTATGGTTGTCAGTGACCATACTATGGTTATCATTGACCATACTATGGTTGTGAGTGACCATACTATGGTTGTCAGTGACCATATTGCAAACTCCGTAAAGCTGTGCTCTGTGCGAAGCTGTGCTTGCAATTGCCGGACCGCATCATTCGAGTTTTATCGTGCACAAGAACCTTCGTGTAATGTACAGCGTCACCGTCATGAAATTGACAACACGATTAATCACTGGAATTTGTTACACATTTGTATTAAACACGAGCAGTTAATGTTATTTATAGAAATTTGTTTGAACTATATTGTCTTCATATATGTTTATTTTCAATAATGATGTTTTAAACATTAAAAGACACTTTGTCACGACAAAAAAAAACTCGACTGTAAATAGAGTAAAAAATGCCAGTACGTGAGAATTATATGGTTGTAAATAATAAAGTAGCCTCGGTAGCTCAGTGGTTAGTGCGAGCCGAAAGGTCCCCGGTTCAAGCCTGGACTGGGGCTAACAACATCTTTTCATAGAAACATTTTCTATACCGCGCTACCTCTCGTCAGTAAATGGCAAATCTACGAGAGTAAAACCATTGCCTATGAAAAAGCTCTCACCCGCCGTTCGGATTCGGCAATAAACTGTAGGTCCCACCACTTTGAGTACAAATATAACACGCACAGCTCAAAATGGTGAGAGAGCTCGGCCGAAGTTCTATACAGGACTGTAGCGCCAAACTATTATTATTATAAATAATAAATGACTATATTATGATTAGTCCATATCATGGTATGATTGGTATTGACGATACTTTGTTCGTGGCAGTCTTTATCGTAATCATAACATGGTTCTAATCAATCATATTTTGGTTTTTCAAAAATACAATCATATTATAATAAATTGTCTACTATAATATGATTTTAGCGACCTTATTATTGTTGAAATAAAATTGAAAATACTATACTTTGATTGTGACAACCATGTAGGATTGTAAAGACCATAGCATGGTTGTCGCAATCATATCGCAATCATATTATTTCTCTGCGTGCAGTGTTTTTATTGTTACCACGATCGTAATGTTTCACAAATATTAGTCGACGATAATTTCAGCGACAGTGTCACTATAGATGTCGTCAACGATGAGCTTTCCGACAATATAACCCATATATATTATCGTCAACGATGATCTAAGCGACAATGTCGTTTAATTAGACACGCACGAACAAGCAGACATTTGTATGAAAATTTCGTACACGATTCCCATATACGTGTCCCCCAAGTGTCTTCAGTGATTTTACACTGTCTTTTAGCCAACATTAAAGACGGGTACACGACATGGCCGGGAATATATCGAAATATAATAATGTTGAAATACAAATGTCAAATCGTATAGCCATTCCACACCAAATCGACCAGGGGTTAAAACTCACCTTCTGGAATTTTAGCATCTGATAATGGGCATCGAGATATGCATTTATTTTTTCATATTTTTCCAATTACTATTTTCAGTGAAACCACTTTTTTCAGAGATATAGTCCAAAGTAAAAAAAAAAATTCTGAGGTCACTTTTTGATTTGGTCGTTTATAAAAAATCAGAGATCACTTTTATATGGTGGTTCATAATTAAATATATACTCTGATATCTTGTTTTCGACATTTTTAGGTTTCGGCATTTTTGTTTTCGACATTTTTAGGTTTCGGCATTTTTATTATATTCTACATTTGTTTTCTTCGGTATTTTTAGTTTTGATATTTTAAATTACGACTTATCTAACAGACCCTATGTAAAAGTATAGTAAAAATAAAGAAATTACAACGACGGCCTTGAATCAGTTTTTCATAATTTGGTTCAATCTTTCGCAGTCCTGATATGGACCGTGGTCCGCCTGTTCAAGCAATATCAGTTAGTTAAAAAAATTTATTTAGTTAGAGGCACGGACAAAGTTTTTCATAAAATACCGTTCTGAAAATCGTATATTTCAGCATTAAATAATAACCGCCTACATTCTTCAATAAATCAAATATTCATAGAAATCTCTGGTTCGATTTCATTGGGTCAAATATTTCAAAATATTAGCTCAATGGAACACAAAATAAATAACATCGAAAACTAAAATCTGTCAAAAGTTAATTTCCAAAATACATAAAAAAAAACACGAGAAATGTGATATATTTGTTTTACGTGAAAACTTAACGAGATATCAAAAAACAGAGTATGTGGTCTTTATAAGAAACTAGGATCCATCGGAAAATCATAATAAATTCGCGGTTATTTTTTATTGGGGGGAAAATAATGTGTGAGGAAAAATGTGTGAGGCAAAAAATTCAATTTTTTATGCAAGATATTACAATCATGGTTAAAAAGTAACCTTCTGCTGAATAAATACAAAAACCGTAATAGAACCCAACAATTTGGAATCGGTATAACCAAGACCACCAACCGTACAGCTTTTGGGAGAACAGTACTTCTTTTCCATAGACTGTCCTCATAAAAATTACCCCAATAACTAAAATGTCCTTCTTTTTTCAATTATATTCGTTTTACATCTCAGAGTCGCCGATATACTTTTTCAAATGAAATCCCTAGTACAATTTTTAAAATTTTGTTATTTGCAAGAAAAATATTTGCCAAATAATTTTTAAAATAATGATACCATTCGATAGGTGCATTAAAAACAATCAATTAATGCAATTTCAACATTATTTTAAGTTGTACCAGTAAAAATTTATGTCAAAAAAACGTATAAATTCGCCTTTTTGACATAAGATTTTCCATTTAATTCTTCCTTTTGGTTTTGTCTTTTGTGGCTAGAAATATACAACAAAGCCATGCACGATTTTGGCACAGTATACTTGAGGAAAAACTACATTCAAAAATGTAACGCAAATGTCAAATATTACACATTCGCCCCTTTGGCATGAAAGTGACGATATCTAGATTTATATAAAATTAATAAAAGGTTTTTCGCATGTCCTCCTTTTGCACTATTAACAAAGCAACGTGTATTTCATTTCCAAATTTAGAGTAAGTATCCTTAGAAGTAACTTCATCGATTTACCATGTTTGATATATCATTCTAACTAAGCGCCAACCTTTTAATTTAAATTCCACGTTATATAAAATGCATAAATACTTTATAATCAGCCCGTTTGTATTTCGAAAAATTATATATGTGGCACATGCAACTTATAAGCTTCAACAAATACTTCCATGGCATTATAAATAATGGAAATCGAACACTATATCATTAGACGTTGCTATAGATTAGAATTAAGAGCACGGCAAGCTTTAGAATTACTACATATGTCAGTCAGGCAGCGACTGTCACATTTGCCGCGTCATATTTTCATTGGTATTGTCGGCTGGTTGTCGCATAGCGACTAATAATTAATTTTTCAAAATTATCCACGTTTAAGTGCGTCACACACACACATTTAATCGTCATTCCGAAGGATTTATGTTTCCCATTTCGACAACGACAACCTCGACGCACACGGACCCACAACGAACGGAAACAATACACAGATGACGCTGCGAAAGGGTGCGGATTAAATTTATGATACGTTCAGACTCAACAAATGCCATGGTACGAGGGTCTCTAATGTTTGGTGTGCGCACGATTGTGTCTTCGCTGTAATCCGACCTCGGGAATATCAAATTGCTCTACATTCTCGCAATGATACAGGTCACACCTGCTTTTTTTTTAAATGTCCCTCTTGCCAGGCCATTCCCTACAAATACCCTACAAATATCTGCCGTACCTAACGCGATCGGTAATTGTTGGCGGTCGTGTGCGTCGGATGTTTCTGAGAGGGTGGGTCTGGCAAGGGATTACGTCGCCGCGCTAGAAGGAGACTTCATAAGACTCAAAGTGATTTTCAGATTAATGAATATAATGACCTAGTTTGCTGTAATTTCAAGCTGGCTAAATTATATGCCATGCATGGGGCATACAGAGGAAGGTGCTGCCGCATGTGCAGAGAATTAAAGTGAATTTGTGCCGTATATGGTATGGGTTTGGTTTGGGCCTCTGCCACAGCTAGTTTGGCAGTTAATTATGTGCAAACATTTTTGCTCGACTTCCTGCTGTAGCAACGTGTAGTTTTTTCTACACACAAACATAGCTGGTTGAATTAAGGCAAATATTAAATTTCCAGAAATATGCCAAAAGTGGAATGTTTTAAAATATTCCTTTTTTTTTGAATGGCGCCACTTTTATATGGAAAGTTTATGCCAGGCGGCATACTGAAAAGGGGTTTATTAATCAACTGGGACATGTGTGCGTGGTTTTAGTTCCAGTTAAAGGCTTTGTCTAAATACACTATTCAACAAAACGAGAAAAAATGATTCCATGGACTTCTTATATATAAATTCTATATAATTCGAGCTGATTTTTACTGCATACTCAGATTTATATCTACTGAATTTATTTTAGTTTTTAACAAACTGAAGCACACAATGTGGACTGCTAAAATGATACAAATGCGAAACATTTCAAATTTACGAAATTCTAATTAATATGTTCAAGATTCCCATTTAAATGCTACTTATTAAATTATTTATTTAGTAAAATAGTTAGTAAAATAGTATGTAGTACATTAAAAAGTACATTTTAATGTATATTAGTAGTACATTAAAATCCATAGGAATTCCTATTGATTCAACGATTTTGTAATATTAAAATTAGTTAATATGATTTTTCCTATTAATATTATAATGTATGAACTATTAATTTCATGGTGGCGTTACACTATTGATTTTATAAGTTTTTACTTTTAAAATGTGACGTCCTATTAATACTAAAATGTCCCATTGAAAGAATAGTTTATCACATTAAGATAATATACTTATACTATTATATCAATATGATAAAATTATTAATTGAATAACTCAGACTATTTATTTTAAATATATTGTAATATAAATTCAATAGTTTAAATTATTTAAATGTAATAAGATATCACATTATTTTTAAAGGATATAACTATTAAATTTCTATGGGAACATACTATTAAAATGATAGTTTTTTATATGTATTGATAAGGATTTACCGCATTAATCCGAAATGATATTTATTTAATATTGTTGGTATTATTTTTATTTCAAGTATTATTAAAGTAATTAATCCAATTGTTTTCAATTTGAGTTTCCGCTGAAAATGATTGGATAATAAATGTAAACGAGTCAATAATATCTTGTTTTTTAATCTCTTTTTTTAATTTTTTTTTAATAAAACATTAATTTTTTATCATTTATAATAAAAATTTTATTCGAAATGCAAATGTGTGCTTGCAATTTCTTTTTCTAGCTGCCTTGATCGCTGTACTTCGATGGTATGCAACATGAATGGAATGAAGTGAATCTGGAAATGAATAAATTTAATAATATTATACCGAAACATATTGATACTATAGTCCACCATATTAAAACAAAATAACAAAACTACAGCTACAATACTTTTCATCATATGAACTTCGTTTTAACAATTCTATCCTATAGAAGCAATAAGAAATACTATAAAACTAATAGTACAATTAAAACACGTAGGAATATGTTTTTGGCTCAATTTAAAAAGTTATTTAATAAATAGTAATAAAATTAAATCAAGAAAATGTTGCAAAAATGTAAGCTTACCTGAGAATGTACGAATGATGCTCCAAATGATTGTAGCACAAGATGCTGTGTCCAAAGAGCCTCTTTGTTGTCCTGCACCCAGAAAAAAATTCGCTCAAATCCCATTAAAATTGGTCAATTGGACAATTACTGATTTAATAGTATACAAAAATTAAATCTTTTCATATAAATTCAATGGCAATGTCATGGTATTTTCTAGTATTAAATGGTATTTTCCGATTAAAATAATAATTAATCCTATTGACTATTTTTAATAGTAAAAAGCTATTATTTATATAGTATTTTTTTCTGGGTGTGTATTGATTTTACTTGTTTGATTAATGTTCTATTTTAAATTTATTTTTTGTATGTTTTAGTATTAATTTGTTTTATATTTAGTTATTAAGTAAACTATTTATTTTTTATTTTTCACATATGCTTTACGACCAAGCAGAACACATCGTTCGAGGACTCATCGTTCTACAATATCACGATTGCATTTTTACGTATTTAATTACGTACTATTTTTATTACGTACTATTATTTATATAAGGGACCCGTGTTTTGCTGTGGACTTTTTTGTTGGTTTATATAAATGTAGTAACCGAAACCAAACTAATTCTCCGCTAAAACAACTTTTCTCAGACTGTGTTTCCCCGTAGAATTCTTCCCCGTAGAGTTTTTCCCAGTAGAAGTTTTAGTGTGGTTAGTTTTAGTGTGGTGAGATTCGGTGTGATGAGTTTAATTGTGGTGAGTTTTAGTGTGGTGATTTTAGTGTGGTGAATTTTATTGTAGTGTGTTTTAGTGTGTTGAATTTGAGTGTGGTAAGTTTAGGAGAGTGAATTTGAGTGTGGTGAATTTTATTGTGTTGAGTTTTAGTGTTGTCAATTTGAGTGTTGTGAATTTTGGTGTTATGGATTTGAGTGTGGTGAATTTTATAGTGTTGAGTTTCAGTGTTTCAGTGAATTTGAGTGTGGTAAATTTTAGTGTGGTGAGTTTTTGTGTGGTGAACTTAAGTGTGGTGTTTTTGAGTGTGGTGAGTTTTAGTGTGGTGAATTTTAGTGTGATTGATTTTGTTTTCTATCCTTTTTATTTTTCTGTTGTTTTTGAGTTATTGAAAATATTCGAAAAAATAAATTGTTAAAAAAATTATTATTATTAATGGTCGAAATCTTCATTTTCAAAAAAAAAAAATTAAAATTCACGATTCATCTGAAAAATTGAAGATGATTCATTCAACAAAGTTCCAATGACGCACTTGAGTGCTTCTGTAATCCCATTGGAACAGATTCATCAAAAAAAAAAAAAATTTACCAAAGACCTTTAAAATAAAGGTTTTCATATAACTATCAACCAAAGAATTTTATATTTTTAGAAAAATAATATCTCTCAGTGAAAAACCAAATGGAAATAAAGGTTAATAGTTATTTCCTGTCTCTGTGTAATGGTAAAAGATATTAAAATAATGTTATTCCCGCGACCCGATGATCCCTCATACCACACCCAGAAAAAAATACTACATAAATAATAGTTTTTTAATATTAAAAATATTCAATAGGATAAATTATTATTTTAATCGGAAAATACCATTAAATACTAGAAAATACCATGACATGAGTTTATTTTTTGTATACTATTAAATCAATAATTACCCAATTGACCAATTTTAATGTGATTTGAGGAATTTTTTTCTGGGTGCACTTGATAAATATGCTTCTGAGTTTTGTTTTGAAGTATTTTGTAATTGAAAGATTGTTTATAAGTTTTTCCATATAATATAGAGATTTTTCTAAATATAGCAAAAATCCCCAATTCGTTAAATAAGCCGTTTCATGGAACTGTTCTCATGAGTTCTTCTAAAATTAATAAATAATAAAACAAGCGCTTGATATTCACATCTCAAGAGGCAGACAATTTTCAAAGAATACACATACATATCTACTGGGTACTGAGATGCTGATTTTGCATAATTTCCATAAACACAATGCGCTTATATTTCATTGAATTTGGCATAATTCCATCCCTCCACAGATAGTATATTGTAAACCACAACAAATCCATTCATTCATTCGTTCGTTCCATCATACTTCACACATAAAAACCATAGAATTCTCGAATTCGCTCTGGTTCAGTCATCAGCCCCGACTGGCTCGATGTAGTGCTGGCCCTGACATGGCTGAACATTGTGATTTGGCGGAAACATGAACGCTGGAAAATGTGTAAATTGCTCGCATATGCGTCAGATGACACAACGTCACATGGCGAGATGGCTCTGTGGGTTCCATGCAAACAAAATGTAATTGCGCAGAACTGACAGGCACAGAAAAATAGGCGGTCGTATTAAAAAAAAAAGCAACTGCCAGCTATATTGACGGACTGAAAGACAGCTAAACCAAAAGACGTAATAATACGACGCACATATCCGACGTCCGCAGAAAAGAACAAATGCCTGCCTATGATTAGACTTTGAGATATGACGAGAGTCTGGAATTAGTAACATGTGAAAAGTTCCTAATGCCATGATTATGCAAAACAATTGAATAAACTTGATGACTGCTGGTACTAATGATGCTAATGATGATGCGATGGTTCTTGCTGCCGCTGCTTTGCACGATGTGTTGTTACTTCATGCGGTCCAATAATCAGAAACGTAGCAGCACCCAAAACAAACAACAGCAGCAGCAACTACTAACGATACAATAACTTTGTAATATAATTATTTTTGAACGACAAAACAGCACTACGTCCAGTTCTTTGAGTTCTAGTTTCAGTTCTAGTTACTTTAATTGCTGGGCTTACTATGAAAATGCTATGCCACGTTTCATGTTTTTGGCAAGTTTTGTAAGTTTGTAGAAGTAGGTACTTGTAAGGAAATTATTTAATAAGCTGATTTAGTCGATATTCCTTTCAAATTCAAAATAACTTTCAGAAGTCGAGACTATAATGGACCTTATATTTCGTCACCTGAGAAGTTGTGTGGCTCATACGCCATTGAGTCAATTTCGAGAAAAACGATAAAAAAAATTTGCATTTCCGTTTAAATAGGAGCAAATTTGTGATTTGGAAATAAGTCGATGGTGAATATCCCAGATTTTATAAAGGGTTTTTCAATAAGAGCGCTACAAAATAAAACAAAAACGGTTTTGGATATCAATGAAATTCTTTATTCCTGTAAAAGTACTTTAGATGCCATTATGTATGGAACTCGATTTCTTTTGCTTGCTTGCAAAAGTCCAGACGCTGAACCCAATTTTCGATGGTTTTCAAGCATAAATCGGCCGATACTGCTGCAATTTCACGTTCGATATTCGTACGAAGTTCATCAATCGTCGCTGGCATGTTGGCATAGACCATAGACTTGACGTAGCCCCACAGGAAATAGTCTAACTGCGTCAAATCGCACGACCGAGGCGGCCAATCGACCATTTCGTGAGATAACACGTTCTCCAAACTTGGTTTCCAATAAATTGATTGTGGCATTCGCTGTGTGGCTTGTGGCGCAGTCCTGCTGGAACCACATATCCTCCAAGGCCATATCATCCAATTGGGGCCAAAAATATTCAGTTATCATTGAACGGTAGCGATTCCCATTCACAGTAACGTGCCGGTCTTGATCATCACGGAAGAAGTACGTTCCAATGATGCCGCCGGCCCATAAACCGCACCAAACCGTAATTTTTTCGGGATGCAATGATGACTCATGAAGTACGTGTGGATTGCTATCTGACCAGTAACGCATATTTTGTTTATTGACGACGCCATTCAGCCAGAAATGAGCCTCACCGCTGAAGATGATTTTTCGATGAAAATCCGAATCATTTTCAAGTTGTTACTCAGCCCAATTCACGAACATACGACGCTTCTGGTGGTCAAGCGGCTTCAGTTCTTGCGTCAATTTGATTTTGTAAGGATGTAGGCCAAGAACTTTTCGCAAAATTCGCCACAAGGACGTCACAGAGATGCCCAACGCTTCAGAACGACGTGTAGAGACACATTTGGGCTTTCTTCAAGCCTCAGCGGCAGCAATATTCTCGACACTACGGGCACTTCCTTGTCTCACTGGCACGGGAACATTTTGTACTTTGCCTGTGGATTCAACTAGACGCTCAATTGTTGATCTGCTAGGACGATTATGACGACCATAAATTGGACGTAGCGCTCTTAACGTTGAGGCCACTGACTCCGAATTTCAGTAGTAAATTTTAATAATTTCGACTCGTTATTGGCTCGTATATCTATCCATCATTTAATGGCAAACCTTACTGAAGAGAAATGTCAAAAGAGTGGCAAGAAATACGGCGTCGTTTGCTGTCCCTGTTGCTCTACTTTTGTAGCGTCCCATTTGAAAAATCCTGTGCAAGGTATCGAAAAATGGATAAAGGCATTTGTAATAGAATATATAAGACATATATATCCAATTCGTAACTTCATTTACCCAAAAATGGCGTTTGAGCCAAACAAATTCTCATATTCTCAATTTGCATTATATTTGAAAAAAACTACTCTAATATTCCACAACCAAAATTTTTGGCAGGTTCAACTCAATTCAAATACATTTTTACGAAACATTTCAATGAGACTTAGGGCCAGTTTTTTTAGTTCTTCATTTTTCAATTTCCAATAATTTTGGAATACTTTTATTTTTAAAATTCCAACAAAAGAATAGAATGAAATTATCTTTTTATATTATACTAGCAGGGACCCGTGCTTCGCAGTGTACATTTTTTATTGGTGTTGTAAATGTAATAACCAAAACGAAAATAATTCTCCGCCAAAAAAACCTTGCCTCGGAATGTTCTTCCACGTAGAATTCTTCCCCAAAAAATGTTTTCTCGTAGAATTTTTCCACGTAGAGTTTTTTTCCAGTAGAAGTTTTGTATGATGAGTTTTAGTGTGGAGAGTTTTAGTATGGTGAGTTACAGTGTAGTGAGTTTCGGTGTGGTGAATTTAGGTGTGGTGAATTTCGTTGAAGTGAGTTTAATATTGACATATTTTAAATCAAAAGGGTCACTTTAAAGGCTCATCCAAGATTCAAAATAGAGCATTTCTTTCAACCATCTTAATTGATTGACGACGCATTTTGCTCAAAACTTATATAAGTGGAGACTCATTTTTATATGAAACTGAGTCAATCAGAATCTTGAAATGAGCCAGTAATTAGAGCTTCACTGTTTGCTGGGTAGAAATAACGCGTTTTTCAATAAGAGCGCTACAAATGTATTTTTCAAAGGTTTTTCAACAGGGACGCTACAAAAGTAGAGCGGCAGGGATAGCAAATGACGCCATATTTCTTGCAGCTCTTTTGACATTTCTCTTCAGTAAGGTTTGCCATTTCATGATGGAGCCATATACGAGCCAACAACGAATCAAAATTATTAAAATTTATTACCGAAATTCGAATTCGTATATCTTTCCTCCCTTTAGATTTATTTCGCACTGTGTATATGAGTAACACTTACGAAGAAACGAAAACTGCCGACCGGCAGCCGACAGCTAGCACTCAACGAACTGTGAATTATTTCCACGCATTTGCTCCAAACTTAGCGACGCAAATGAAAATTTCAAATTATTTTGGCATCAGTGTGAATAGTTGTCATTTACCCCCGTACCGTGCGCACGGCCATGAGTACCGCTCCCAGGGAGTTAAATGTCAAATTATGTTAAATGGATGACGGAAAACAAGAAAACTGAAAATTCGTGCGGCAGCTGATGCAACAGCGGAACGGAAACCGAAACAGAAACTTTACAAATTGAATGAATGACTGAACGTTATACCAAATATTTAAATGCTTGAACGGTTGGTTTGAATGACAAAAAATATACTCGATGGGGGAGAGGCAGAAGGCGGGGCGGGGTAGATAAGAAATGAGCAAATAATAGTGGAATGCTGAGAACGTATTATTAAAAAAGAACACAAAAAAAACTGCAAACTTCAGAGAAGTGGCAATTTGCGCACAGAAGGACGTAGATGGATGGACGGATGGATGGATGAACGAACGATTGTATCAGAGAATGAGCTAAACACATATCGAGGGACGACGTACGGTGCATGTGTGAAATATACGCAAACCACTGAACTGAACTGGCTCTAAGTATTTACCGAAAAAAGGATAATTACAACGACTCGACATGGACTCAAAACTCGTTGCGATTCCGTGGGCACCGAAGCATAAAAGTGCTGCTTATCATGCTTGGCTAGTGAGCCGGAGAGCGCAATACGCGGGCTTCCGGGACAGAGGCGGCAAAGCCCAGCCGCATGGCAGTAGCAGGCAGCCAGCCAGACTGCCATTCAGCAACTGTAGTGCACAATCAAGGAATTAATATTCCATTACGAATGCGAACAAAGCAGGCGCAAAAGCAAAAATTTAACTGAAGAAAAAATTATCAACAAACAAACTAAAAAGAAACAATCACACAAACGCTCAGAGGGCCGGGCCGCACCATAAGATAAACCGTGATTGATGCGTTTCCAACGAATTACTCACAAACGAACGAACGAACGAAAGAACGACCGAACGACAATCCATAGGATTTCGTTTGTCCGTTGGACGCTGTGTGAGTCGTGCCCTGCCGGTCACTGCTGCAGATACTTAGATACTATTATTTCATTCTCAATTCATTTGAATTCATTTCGATTCGTGTATCATCTAAATTGCTAAATATTGTTAAGAATTTTCAGAATTGAAATTCTATCGGGTATCCGCATCAGTGGCGGTACATTGTATTATTCTATACCACAGTTGATTGTATATATTATTATTATATTGTGTATCCCATGGATATCTATCTATCTATTCGCAAAGTCGTCGCTTATGCGCATAAAATTAGTTTATTGTGTTTTCCATGTCATTTTCGACCATCAGCAGTTTTTAGCAGTTTCTTTTTTGTTTTTCATTTTGGTTTTTGGTTGATCTTCAAGTCCCTTGAGAATT
Organism: Dryomyza anilis; assembly: GCA_951804985.1. NCBI lineage: Eukaryota > Metazoa > Arthropoda > Insecta > Diptera > Dryomyzidae > Dryomyza > Dryomyza anilis. Next base: position 19,610,742 of record OX638132.1, read on the forward strand.
TATAGCATTATTTCATGTCATTTCGTTGGAATTTTTTTTTCGGTGCACGTTGCATACTATTACATAACTTTGCAATTTAAATCATTTTGCAATCATCATCTTCATCATCTTTTATTTCGTTTGAATTTTTTGTTTTTGGTTTGTAAAAATCTGGCAAAACCAGAAACCACAAAAAATGATACAAATATTTTTAAGACCATCATCAGATTTTGTGCTGTAGTTATTATTTTTTTTTTAACAGTGTTTTTTCAATACAGCTCATCAGTCAGCGGAACTTATAATAGGTATAAACTAGGGTAATTGGGAGCGTCTTTAAATCCCCAAACACAAAAGCCCCAAGGTATTGAATATGCCAAATGCTTCAAATATTAAATTACACTGTGCGCACATTTGACAAAAATTTTCGACGCCAGAAATGAAAGCTACATGGATTTGGACATTCTAATTAAAATGACTTTTTCAGCTTTTTCCCTTCACGTCCAGATTCAATGATATTCGACAAAAATGAAAAAATCACGTTTTTGAGGATTCTATTTGTTGGTAAGCGTTAGATATAAAGTCAGACTTATTTATATTTTATTCAAAACATGCATAACAATACATAAATTATTTGTACATATACATTTCCAAAATTGTTTTAACAGGATCTGAGATATGAAAAAAAAGTACTCATTTTTGGGCTAAAATAAGGCCCATTTTTGGGCATTTTAACTCAACTCCCACGTGTTCACCATTCATGTACTTTACATTATCAATTAGAAAATCTCATCAGTTTCAAACCAGTTTTATTCAAAAAAATCGTAAATTTCGTAATTAGGCATGAAAACGTTGTTTTTCGTTTTTGACGAATATCTTTGATACTGGACGTTTATGTAAAATCATATGTAACTTTCATATCTGGTGGTAAAATTTATGCGCACAGTGTTATGGAATACATAAGAATACCTATAAATCTCCAGAATCTGAAATTTAATCTAAATGTCTGGGTACAATGGTTAAGGGTGTGTGCGAATTCGACTAAATGGCTGACTAAACTAAATCGAACGGGTTTTCATTCGATCGCCATTCAGTAACCGGTAATTCTTAATGTCCATAATCAATCGATTATCATATATCCATAATCGAGCGATTATCATAAGTCTGTTTGCTGTCATTCAATTTAGTTCAATTTAGTCTACTCGAAAATTTACTAAATTGAAAAGTCGAACACTGCATTACAGACCAAATTTAGTTTAGTCAGCAATTTAGTCGAATTCGCACACACCCTAAATATTCTTTTCGCAATAGAAAAGTGGTTTGGTAAACAAATTTTACAAAATAAACTAAACTAAATTTTATCAAAATATAAACGAAATATTAACACACAACTTTTGTATATGTTTGTAAATATTTCGTAAATTACAAAAAATAAAAAACAATAGAATTGACAAAATGTTATCAAAATATTTATAACCATAGACTCTATATTAAGGTCGAATAAAAACTAACAACTTTACATTTACAAAATATATACAGGACATTTAGAAAACATTTACAAAACATTTGTAAAACATTTACAAAACATTTACAAAAACATTTACATAACATTTATAAAATAGTTGCAAATCATTTACAAAACATTTACATTTTTGTAAATGAACAATTAAAAGCTGAGAAGAAAGAATGCGTATTAACGCCTATTTATGATCTTTTTGTGTGTCATCGTCTACACTTTATATTTAATTGTGAATTTTATATGTTTAGGCTATATATATATATCCACTAAAGATCCAAAAAAATGGTTTGTAATTTAATTTTTGAGCCTACTACAAAATTCATATAAAATGTATATAACATTTTCAAAACGTTCACAAAACATTAAAAAAACACTTACAAAATATTAAAAAAAAAATTTACAAAAAGATTTGTAAATGTTGGTAGGAAAAGCCGTAAATTATCTTCCGACGTAAGCACGCACTAAGATGGTATTTTTAAAATTCGCCACATAAGGTGCAAAAATTGACGTGACTTTTAATTGTAAATATCTGAGTATCTAAAATAGCCACAATCATGAAATTTGGCTCAGTAATGTATATTTTATTTGTTTATCTTTTAGCTCAATTTGGGATGGTTTTTGGCACCTCCCTCCCATATAACCATAGGCTTAAAAGAGCTATAACTCCTGACCTCATAAGAGCAGGCTGATAAAAATGCAAAGAAAGGATCATATTTATAATTATAATCGCCACGAAAAAAATGAGCATGATTGAACAAGGGGGCGTTTAACGTTCATTGTAACCAAAACTTTAAAAATATTAAGCAATAAAATTCCTATTACACAATAAGCCAGTAACTCTCGTGAAATACCATAATTAAGATTCCTTGAACATTCTTTAAACAAAAAAAACAAAACTTCTGCAATTCGAAGAAAGTATGTTATATCTGAAATTGAATACTTGAATTGGCGAACATTTGTATGAAAAATTGAATAGAACGAATTCAGCTGTATTTGTGGCATAAGAATTTTGAGATCGGGACAGATCTGACATTTTATGCTTCGATTCGCAGACCGGGTTAATTTAAAGTATGAAGTATACAATATTCCCCGTATAAAAAAAAAATTTAAGGACATTTATATAATCCATTAGAAGGGAAGAAGGAAATATGGAGTAATGTCGACATTTGTTTGCTTGTATGAGAGCATAATTAATGTGATCAATCATGTTTTGATGGCATCATTTAATGATTCAATTATTATTGTCGTAATTAGTTTTTCTAAGTAACGCTATTGCAGAAATAAAAGTATGATTGCTGCAATCATATTGCTCAATGTGACCACGAAGCTGAAACGAATAAATTTTAGAATAATATTTATAAAAAAAGTATTAAATTTATAATAAAACTATTAAAACAAAAAAAAACTTTATTGTAGAATATTTAATAATTAAGACGCCTTTTGTTTAGTCGTTCGCCGATCCAAAGTTTTTGTTCTAAACTTATCACTACTATTATTCTACCAACCATTCATATTTAAATTACATTATTACTACATTTGCTATTCTAATCATTAAATTCAAACATAATATGATTTTAGCAATCATTAACAACTGTTGCAATCAATTATGATATTATCATGATTACTTCAATAATACTTTTGTTGCTACAATCATGCCATAATCATATTTTTTTTCTCTGGTATGTGGCATCTCTATAAATTATGAATTTTGTAAACATAACTTTGATATATTTTTTCAATTGGTTGACATTAGAGATGGGCATGTGAGCGTGATTCAGCGTGATTCACGTGAATCACGCGTGATTGTGATTGAATCCTAATTTTGCTCACGTGATTGTGAGTGAGTGTGAGTAGACCAAAAAATACCGTGAGTGAGTGTGCGTGAGTACAATTTTTTCGTGAGTGAGTGTGCGTGAGTCGAATATTTCATAAAATAAAAAATCTCAGTTTTATTTTTTTGCGATTTTATATATATTTTTGCTGAACTACAAAACAAGGCTCAGAACTCAGAAGGCTTCGGGGAGGCGACTGCCCACATTTCAGAACTATAATCAATTCCTTTCTAACGACCGTCATATACCCACCCCTTCTTTAACTCAGAATAAATTGCAAGGTTTCAGTTAACAATTGATCTAACCCCTGCCAACCGGCCGTACTTAGTATGGACTAGTCAATTTTTGTGGGGTCATGTCAATAGTTTTTGCTTGGTTTCATACGACCGTTCATGGCAATAGACATAGAACGCATTTTTTTCGATATACTCGTATTTGTAAAAAGTATTGACTTCCTTTTGTTTATTAAGTTTAGTTTGTTCCAGAGCTTCATGTGGGGTCCAATTTTTATTCGAGTTATAAATGTAGTAAAAAAAAATCGCTTCAAAAAATGTTGTTCACAAAGTCAATTCATCCCTGGTAAATTCTACTCCGGACTATTCTTTTATTGATAATTTTTCAGGGATAATTCTCAAAGATTTTACACGAATTCTTTACCGGAGAATTATTTTTCGAGGCAATTTTTTGGTTTTTAAATGAACAGCATATGGAAGGAGTTTCACATTTCCATCTCCGTTAAAAATTAAGATATATTTTATCAAACTCCCTAACCTCATAATATCATTATTGCGTTTTAAAGATGTCGGTTTTATTAGAGGTGTCACGCTCGGTACACCAATCTCACCAACATATACAAATGAAATATGTATTTTTATGCATTCTGAAAAAATAACACGTGATTCAGCGTGATTCAGCGTGATTCAGCGTGATTCACGTGAATCACGCGTGATTGTGATTGAATCCTAATTTTACTCACGTGATTGTGAGTGAGTGTGAGTAGAGCAAAAAAGACCGTGAGTGAGTGTGCGTGATTAGAAAAATTCTTTCGTAAGCGTGAGTGAGTGTGAGTGAGTGTGAGTCAAAACTCACTCACGTGCCCATCTCTACATATAAAACCACGTAGTCTTTAGTAAGCACATTATATGTTTTTAATGTATAATATGTTTATAAAAAAAAACCTAACTCTTTAGTGTTCAGGAAAATATATCAATCATGTAATGCAGTTTGTGGTAAAATTGCGTCATGTTACGCGATATTTAATATATTTGTGTAATGGAGTAATGTTTGCTAATAACATGAAGCCCCTTAATAATTTGTACATTCCTAGTAAGGTATGGTACTTCTATTTGGTATGTGGTATATGGTTGAGGGAATTGAAAAATTAAATAAACTTTTTTTTATATCTGTGCCACTCTAGCACAATGTTGTAGCATCAACAAAACTAAATCAAGATCACGTTTTGCCAAACAACAATTATTAAATTACGATTGCCAAGTAAATTACGATTTCCTGTTTTAAATTAATTTTTGTTTGTCTGAAACTCTTAATTGGATTTCTACTCATATTTCGCAATACGCTTAGACAGACATCAAATAAAAAAAATAAAAAATACAGCAACAACATCTGTTGGCAATACTTCAGAAGTTGCTCTAATGACTTCATTCATGCTGCGGCGCATTATTTTCGCAGAGACACCCTGCCTGCCAACATTGCAAATGAAACAGTCAAAAATATTAAATATTTCAAATATAACAAGTTTTATATTTTTATAATTTTACGATAGAAAATTTGGATGGTTGTTAAAAAGTTTTATTTATGACCGATTGTGCGTTGCGTGTGTGCCCGAAAGTCGAGAATGAAACGACCTGTTATGGACACATGTCGAAAAAAAAGTTTAAAAAAAAATAAACGGAAGGCAAGGACGGAAGCATGTGCCCAGCGGCTAAACTCAGGGGAACAGACATCCAGCGCCGAACTGATTATCAATTCAGATGCATAATAACCAAACACGGAATGGAACGGAACCTTTTTATCGCAGAGGAAAAATCAAAAATAATAATAAGACCAACCAAACAGGAAAGCGAAGGGTTGCCGGCATAATGATTAAAAAAAAAACACAATAAATAAAATTGTAAAGACGGTAAAGGGTCCCACAGGCAAACAGACAGACAGACAGAGAGAATGAAAGACAGACAGACAATCAGTCCGACGTACAGCTAGCTAGACAATCATCAAATGGTTTATGTGTTACGAAAATAGTTCGATTGTGAAATTAATTGTAAGACCCAATAGTTATTGTTGTTGTTGCAATTATTATTATTATTAATTTTTGAACAGATGACGAACGTTTCGTTGCGGTTAAATGGTTTTCGTTTGGCTTGAATGAATGCGCCACTCTGAATGGTGCTTTGTTTTTTTGTAATGTTGTATTAACGATTTTTCCCAAGTTGGTCATGTGACGAACTAATAAGACATTGCTGGCTGTGCTACCGAACAAATATACAGAACAGTGGGACAATACATTAAATCCAAGTACAAACTTTGAAATAAAAAATTTATGTTGTTAAAATTTCTCAAGAAAAAAAAATCTTACAATAAAAAAAAATATTTTTTAAAAATATTTCAAAAAAAAGTAATATTTCAAAAAAAAAACTATCTGAAAAACAAAAATTTTTTTAATAAAAAGTTGTAGGTAATTTTCAATAAATATATATATATATATATATATATATATATATATATATATATATATATATATATATATATATATATATATATATATATATATATATATATATATATATTACAAATTCATATTACAATTTATGTATGTCGAGCAAAGAGTTTATTGGAAATAATAAAGAAAAATCAGTTGAGAATGATCCATATTAAGGATTGTTCTTCAATACAGTGAATCTTGGTTTACAAGTAATTATACTAAGCTTTTTGAGATAATAAATACTTATTTCAGTTTTAATTCTATATATATATATATACAAATACTCTAATTCAAAATGGGATTCTAAAATTTTGTGAGTCTTGGGGGGGATACTGAAGGAATTCTCCTTTAATATGGCTGTATCCGCACATTCACGGAGTATGGTGTGACATGTCACTTTTTAATATTATTGATATATAGGTACTTCTTTTTGTACCTTTTTGCATTAAACGTTATGAACTATCATAAGTATTCATTAGCATTATTAAACAAATTCAATGAATACGGAAAAGTAAAAATGAATTTTATTGAATATTTTGATCATTCGTTCGAGTGTTACTTTTCTAGTTGCTTTTACTGAGAAAGAATTTAGACTGTTTAAACTATCGAATACCCATTAAGGTTGAATATATTCAGAGGGTAACGATGAGTGTAAATTTCTTTTACCGATTTCAAACCGGAATTGTAACAATCAAACCAATACTCAAACACATATATGTTGTATTATAGTGACAAAAAATTTACAATCAGATAAAAATGAATTCTATTAGTCAATAGGATATTCTATTAATTCAATCGGTAAATCCCATTAAATACTGCAAAATACTATAAAACTATTAGTGAGTTTGTATGAATATTTATTTTTTCTATACTATTAAATCAATAACTGTTCCATTGACAAATGTTATAGTCAAAATTAACTAGTATTAAGCCATTTTTAGCTACTGTTCAGCGAAAACCGATTCAAGCTTTACAATTTTTCTTTCATTTGGTTGTTGCCCTTTTGTGGTTGAGTATGACTGGCTACCAGCTTGTTGCCAATTACATTACCAACGAATACGAAAAGAAAATTAAAATAGCAAGTCTTGTATTAAATTGTAAACTTTGCCAACAAATTCAGATGAAGGTAACAGTTTTTTTTTTCAAAAGTTTCTCAATAGAGGGTCATCCAAACATATGGCTCGTTGGCGCAAAATTCGATGCAAATTATAATAAAGAAAATGTATAAAAAAAAACCAATCGAGAGTGAAAAATGCTAATGAAGGGTTTCTGTTGTACTTGCTAATACAATGCTGTTTGTTGTTGTCTACCCATGAGCTTATCCAGTGTGGTGGAGGTGTAAGGAACATAAAGTCTTTAAATTTCATAGTCGGCAATATATTTCAAATTTTGAAGAATATCAGTACCGAAAATCCAGAAATGAAATCATAGGACTGCCAAAAAAATAACGTTAATAGACCTTGGTGTTAAATGTTTGTTATTGTTTACAAAGCTGTATGTATAAATCATCCTTTTTTGTTACCTGTAATACAAATATCAATAATTCGGGGCTAATCCCGGGTGGAATAAGACCATGTATTTCACCTCGAACACGTGTCCGTTGTAATACCAATAAAACAGGCTTACACACCCAACGCACTTTTGGTGCTCAAGAGTACCAATAGATGATGACATATTTTCATCCCTTATATCGCACGTAACTGTAGTCGGTTCAGGAACGTCAGGGAGTATTTTGAAGCCCCTGCCTAAATTTGCGAATTGTATTCCATTTTAGGCCGAATATAGATAGTGTATACAGTACGTAAGTCTAGTAAGGAGTGAAATATGTCTTTCACCGTTTTAGAAAAAAGAGGTATTATTTTTGAATTATTGAAAATAACTCGCAAAATTTGAATATATGAATTAACAAATTTTCTATGGATAGGTTTACGAGATTTCGGGCATTAACTTTTGTACAGAGCTTTTAAAAAGGTTGTCACATATAGTTGTAATAATCTCGCGTTTTAAAAAATTCATATGCTCAATTGTCGTATAAACATTTCTTACAACATTTTGGAACTGGTGCACTTGTTTAACAGAACTCTATAGAGAACTCGAAAAATGTAAATTTTTCGACCAAAATTATATTCAAAAATGCATTTAAAAAATGGCGAAAACACACAGTTTGTAACATTCCAAATAAGCCAGCAGATTTGTAAAGAAAATGACGTTAAAATAAAAGAAATCTATTGATACATTTTGAGAACTGAAAACATCATGTGAAAGCATTACAATTGAGTATTAAGTTAAAAAAAAACCGCATTTTATGTTTATACTCATGATTTACAAGTTAGATAATGTATGTCAGGATATTTTAGCGCTTCTTAATAGGCGTTACCGGTATGAAAAAGTATATCTTTCTTGATCAACACACTTCCCGAGTCGATTTAGATATGAGCGTCTGTCTGTCTGCCTATACACGATAACTTGAAAACTGCTATTCCGAATTATGTCAAATTTATATTCAATATATTTTAGTAGAATAGTAATTCTAACTTCAAAATGAGTGTTATTTAGAACGCGAGATATTTACAAATATGTGTGAAGACCTTTATGAAATCTCTGTTCAAAAGTTATTGGCCCATATTTTGTAAACCTATCCAAAGAACCATTATTAAACCATATCTTCGGAATCGGGGCGTCATTTTACATAATACAATGTCGCAGAATGGCTGTTGCGTAGTATATTTAAAAATAATTCCAATAAAATTCTGATGGATTTTACCATGGATATCCCTAGTAGAAATTTGCCCGATGCGTCATCGGGAAATGATCGGGTTTTCGTTGGGTAAGCCCTATTAGAGAAAATATGATCATTGCCTTTGAATGCCCTTATCATGTTTACCATACAGGGTTTACATTATTTAAATAGTCAATGTTACCGATCATAGGTACATTATTTGTTCCTCATAACGAAATTAGCATCAGGCAATGATCGATATTTAATGAGAGAAACCCTTTATACTCGGGCTCTGACAAGGCAATTGTCGGGTAAATAATAAAAAGGGGAATTGACCGATCAGTACATGATCATGGCCTGAGGTCAGTACATGATCAGGACACTGCGTTACAAGGACATTATGGGCCTCGTCATATCCCGATCATCTCAAATAATGACATGATCACTTCATGATCATGGCACTACCAAAATTTCTACTACCAAAATTTCAAATACAAAAAATATAACAGGTGCTCCTTAAAATTATTATTTTTTGCTTTTGACTGGTCATAACATTGATCAAATTAATCTGAATTTTATGTGGTTTATTTCAAAATATTAGCTGAAGTTTTCTCAAAGGATAGAGGAAAAAATCAGCTCGAAAACTCCAATCTGTACACAAAATAAAGAGCAAAATATTGTTACGAAAATTCAGTCTATGGAAAACTGTTCTAAAAGTTCGTATCTCTGGATTGTGTACAAAATAAAAACACTGTTATGTTTGGTTTAAATTATAAAAAATTACTTTAATAATTCACTACTGAAGAATAACTTTACTAATAACAAGTTCTAACAACTGCTGTATGTCCACTATTTAACTTGACATTGTTCTCACATGACGCACGACCAATTTCCAATTACTACTGAAGTGCTGTGCCTTAGATGCGGCGGCCTTATATACAGCAGGCATCAGTTTGACACGTTTCGACGAGCTTCGACAAGTTTCGAGAACCTTCTAATCGTTTCGTGAAAGACGCATGCTATTGGCATCTCATTCGCACTCATGTGTTTAATATGCTGATCTTCCATCTCTTTCTCGCACATTGCTCAGTGCGCTGAATGAATTTCTGTCTCGTTCTAACACATTGATTAGTGCGCTGAATTGTCTTGCGTCGCATTTATTATTGTTGAATGCTTGCACTATGGGGCAAATTACATCTTTTCGTAACAATATATTTGTATTACAAAATAACTTGAGGCAATCTGATAAAAACTGAGTATGAGGTTATGATTAGAATCTTGAAGTCCATCGAAAAATCGCACTGAGATCGTGGATATAAAAATACATCCATTTGTTGAGTTATTTATTGAACTCATGGTGTTTCGTTTTTTACATTTTGGTTTATATCAGAGCTGTAAAAGTTGAATTATGGTTACTTTTGATTACAATTACTAAAGAATCGTAATCAAAAAATTGTATTACGATTCTTTAGTAGTCATAATCAAAAATTTTAATAAAGATTAGAAATATTCAAACAATAATTTGATTTTTAGTAAACGTAATAAAATTAAAAGAAATGTATTTACTTCAAATTTTATTACCCACGTAATAATAATAAATAAATTGTATGTACTTTAAATTGTATTACCTATGTAATAAATTTAAATATAAAGTATTTAATTCAATTTTAAATAAAAAGCATTTATTTTTAATAAACAAGACTACGGGTGAAAAACGTGTCGAAAAGTATTTAAATTTATTACTTTTTTTGTTTAATTTTAATACTTTTTTCCCTCGTTGAAAAAAAAGACTTTCAGAAAATTGTTTAAAATTTGAAAAAAAAGATAAAAAAAAACGATTTGAATTTATTCGTCCCCGCTCCTGTGTCTAATATATTTTTTTATTTGTTATGATTTGCGCGTTTGGTTGTCGTTGGTATCGGCCCAATTCGTATATTTTGCTGAATTACTTATTTACTTTGTTGTCGCGCACCGGTTCGATGTTTGCATTCGATTTCAATTTGCATTTTATTTCCGGTTTTGCTTTTTTTTATTTAATTTTTGTCAATTTCATTTTTATTGCTTCACATAGTAACTCTATACCGCACAACCGCACAATTTGAGCGCCACCATCATCCACAAACAACTCGTTTGTCATGTCGCAGTCATTAAACCACGTATTTATTTTGTCTCTTAATGTAAATTTTGTACCTTTTTTATTAACAGGCTTTTTTTATGTTTTCAATGCGTTTCAATTTGTTGTGTTTGCGTTTTCATTTTTGGTTTAATTACAAAATTACTTTTCACAAATATGGCAACGACATTAACTGAATCATTACTCAATATGTCTGCGCTTTCCGCGTGTCCGTCCAACTATGTGTCCGGCAATATTTTTCTCTGTATGTCTGTTTGTCGGCCGGTCTGTCTATCTAACAGTCTGTAAACCTGTATGCCTGTCTGTCCATTCGTGTGAAACGGCAGGTGAAAACGCGGCATGATTGGTAAATAATTTCTCATTTAGTCTATTATGTTAACCCACCTCATGCTCCATTCAATCAGCCTTTTTTCGAGCACGCCACTTGGTCTGTGCGCGTGTTTATTTCCGTTGGTAATTAGTTATTAATGGTATTGAAATGTTTTCCATCATTAACTTTCAATTACGTCCTCTACGAAGCCACAAAATAATGCCCTTTGATATTCAAAAGTGGCGATTATAGGTTTTCAATAAATCATGCAATACGTAATAATATGATTATAAATTAAAAATTGTGTTTAGCCTAATCGAAGAAATTCATTTCATGGAAAACAATTTCTATATGGTACACCTACGAGACTAAATATGCCCACGCAGTAAAAAAAAAACGTTCACACTATTAATGAATTTGTTCATCAATGTTATGAATTTGTCATTACGACTCAACCTATCGCCAAATTCATCCTATTTATGAATCGTTCATAAAACCGTAATGAAAAATTTTATAATATTGATGAAGTTCATAATATTGACGCATTCATAATATTTATAAACAAATTCATAGTACTTATGAACTTTTAAACTATTAAAAAATAAAATTTTCTAAAAAATCTATTTTTTTATTTTATTTTAATAAAAAAAGTCAAATATTCATGAAAATTTTGTCTAAAAACGTTAAAATTTTAGTAAACCATAAATAATTGAGTTTAAACTTATCAAATTTTATTTTGTTATTTATACCTTACTTTACCATTTATTTTACATACACAACAGTTCTCCTCAGACATCTGCCATCGATTTCGTCTTTGCTTCTATAAGCTAAATTCAGTTATTACGGAGTTTGTGTTTTGCTTTTGTGGTTCTGCTTTCATTTTCCATTTTTCTTTTGTGTTTTTGATTATTTTTTGTTATTTTTTCCTTTGGTTTTTATTCTGTGTATTTGCTTCTGTTCTTGTGTTTCTGCTTTTGAGATTTTGTGTTTTTGCTTTTATTTTTAATTTTGGGTTTTTGTTTTTGTGTGTTTTGCTTTTCTTTTGGTTTTGTGTTGTATTTGCTCTTGTGTTTTGCTTTTGTGTTTTTACTTTTGTTTTGATTTCGCTTTTAATTTCGTGTCTTTGCTTCTGTTTTTTGCTATAGTTTTTGTGTTTTTACTTTGTTTTTGTTTTATGTTTTTGCTCTTGTGTTTTGCTTTTGTGTGTTTTTGCTTTTCCTTTTGATATTGTGTCTTTGCTTTTTTTTTGCTTTAGTTTTTGCCTTTGTGTTTTGCTTTTGTGTTTTTGCTCTTGATTTTGTGTTTTTGCTTTTGTTATTTCTTTTTTTTGTGTGTCTTTGCTTTTGTTTTTGTGTTTTTGCTTTTGTGTTACTAATTGTTTTTTTTTTTTTGTTTTCCTTTGGTTTTATTTTGTATATTTGCTTCTGTTCTTGTGTTTCTGCTGTTGAGATTTTGTGTATTTGCTTTTATTTTTAATTTTGGGTTTGTGTTTTTACTTTTGTGTTTTGATTTCGCTTTTAATTTTGTGTCTTTGCTTTTGTTTTTTGCTATAGTTTTTGTGTTATTACTATGCTTTTGTTTTGTGTTTTTGCTCTTGTGTTTTGCTTTTGTGTTTTTGCTTTTCCTTTTGATATAGTGTCTTTGTTTTTTTTTTTGCTTTAGTTTTTGTCTTTGTGTTTTGCTTTTTTTTTTTTTTTTTTATTTTCTTTGTGTGTCTTTGCTTTTGTTTTTGTGTTTTTATTTTTGCTTTTGTTTTTTTGTTTTTGCTTTTGTGTTTTGCTTTTGTGATTTTTCTTTGGTTTTTTTGTGTTTTTGGTTTTGATTTTGTGTATTTGCTTTTGATTTTGTGTTTTGCTTTTGATTTTGTGTCTTTCTTTTGTTTTAGTGTTTTGCTTTAGTTTTTGTGTTTTTGCTTTTGTTATTTGTATTTGCATTTGTTTTTGTATGACCATTTTTTGTTTTTATTTTGCTTTTAATGTAGTGTGATTACTTTAGTTCCTGCTTTTGCTTTTGTTTTTTATTTCAGTTTTTTGTTTCATTTTCTTAGCTTGTGTATGTGGCGAGTAATGTCGTTTTGAAAGTTTAGGTTGGAGCCTTTGTCCATATATAGCTTATGACACCCTCCGGACTCCATAGTATCGTGGTGCAAAATTTCAAATCGGTTGAGCGGTTTAGACGTGATGCTGGAACAAACATACAGACGGGCGAAGAGTTTTATATACTGAAAAATACATAAATGTTAAGAATATTTGATTTGAAACATATTCCTATTGTATGCCAAAACACCTTCACTGGGCCAAAGTAGCCCCGTTGACGGTATATAAAAAAACTATTATTTATATAGTATTTTTTTCTGGGTGTATGTATATTCTTGATCCGCGCCACTTCCTGAGGACGTTTTCCTTATATATAGTTGATAGAGTAGTGTAGTGATGTAGAGTAGTGTAATTAAAAAAATTCGCTTCAATTGAAATCCTTTGTGCACTTTCCTTCTCTTTTTCCTATCAATCATATTTTGAATTATATATAACCATTATAAAATTCACAATTGAAAAAAAAAACACTTTTTTACATAAAAACTAAAATAAAAAGAAAATGATTTATTACAATATGCATAGTTGACATGAAAGCATGTATATATCTTATATCTTAAAACGCAGAAAATATGAAGTATGTGCCACAAGAAAATGGAATAAAAGACAAAATGATGAAAGGACTTTGTGAATGAGAATATGAAACTGTAAAGGGTTGACAACAAGACAGTATCTGCATTTGAGCAAACAAAAGCGTACACAGAAGGAATCATTACTTCAAAACCTGATATTGTATAATAGAGTAAATAATGGATATTTTTTTCGCATTTCCATTTCAGGAACAGCGTTGAAGAATTGGCGCCACATCGAAATCCTTGTGTGCTTTGTCTGTGAAGGAAGTAGAAATATTTACATATGAATGCGTGTTAAAATAATGCAAATGTCTTTTGAATTTTCGTGTCGACTTTATAATTTGGTTCTGCAGCTTGCAGATGGCATTAATATTAAACAACTTTTGGGTTTATTTGCATCCATCCGGATTTACGTTTTACGCAGCAATTTTTTTCGTACATTATTTGTTTATTTCTACCGCTCAACTCTTTATATGTATGGGTTTATTAAATTTATTTTTATGCATTTGTATGTCTTGTGTCATTCGATATCTTACCTTGAATTATTTTTCAAAACATTTTTGCAGTCCTCAGAAAAGTAGAAAAATTGCATCCAAAATGGTAAACTATAAACTTATCACATTCATTCAAATAGCATATAAAACTCTTGGTCCGTCTGTCTGCAAATAGCATTCAAATAACATAGACACAAGAAATATCGAACATACAATATCTATATCTATATCTATATCTATATCTATATCTATATCTATATCTATATCTATATCTATATCTATATCTATATCTATATCTATATCTATATCTATATCTATATCTATATCTATATCTATATCTATATCTATATCTATATCTATATCTATATCTATATCTATATCTATATCTATATCTATATCTATATCTATATTTATATTTATATCTATATCTATATCTATATCTATATCTATATCTATATCTATATCTATATCTATATCTATATCTATATCTATATCTATATCTATATCTATATCTATATCTATATCTATATCTATATCTATATCTATATCTATATCTATATCTATATTTATATCTATATCTATATCTATATCTATATCTATATCTATATCTATATCTACATCTATATCTATATCTATATATATATATCTATCTATCTATCTATCTATCTATCTATCTATCTATCTATCTATCTATATATCTATCAATCTATCTGTCTATCATCTATCTATCTGTATGTGTGTCAGTCAGTCTGTTTGCTCCAGCATCACGTCTAAACCGCTCAACCGATTTGATTGAAATTTTACACCAGGATACTATGGAGTCCAGAGAGTAACATAGGCTTGGACGAGATTGGACAAAAGGGCGTGGCACCTCTCATACAACATAATCATTTAACGCGTTATAACTTGGGACTTACACCAGCTAAGAAGATAAAACAAAAAACTCAAATACAAAAAAAAATTACAAAAGCAGAAACACAAAAACAAAATCAAAAGCGCAACACAAAAGCAAAAACAACAATAAAATCAAAAACAAAAACACAAGAACAAAAGCAAAAACATGAAAACAAAATAAACAATAACAAAAGGAAAAGGAAAATCACAAAAACACAAAAATCTAAAAACAAAAAAAAAGCAAAAACAGATACACAAAACAAAACAAAAGTACAAGACAAAAACCCAAACAAAAATAAAAGCAAAATTAAAATTCAAAATACAAGAAACGAGTTGGGAAAGTTAGGTCACATGGGTTAGTTCGGTGACATGGGGCGGATTTTTATAGTCGGTCGGGCCCGACTATGGAATACCCTACACCTTTGGTGGGGATATTAATGTGGGATATTTAATTGCATACCTTAATTTTAAAGTTTTTAATTATGCTGAACCTCCCTACCCTCAGAATATTATTCATATATCAGAAATTTACGTCTTATATCCCCATAAATTAAAAAATGTATAAAAAGTATAAAAAACTAACGCCTATATTTAAAATTTTGAAAGGCTAATATTTCATAGATTTGATTTTAATAATTTACGAATCAAATTTCCACTATGAAAACCCGGGAAATAATGAAAAAAAAAGTGGGCGGATCACGCCCATTTTTGGACCACATATTTTAAGGTGAATTCTAATAATACGTTTTAAATTTTATAACTATACCTTGAATACTTTTCGAGTTATTAGTTCCGAAAGAGTTATATAAAAGTGACTTGTATGGGAGGTGGGCGTGTCCGTTGACTGATTTGGCTCATTTTCGAACTCAGTTCCTAATTTTGGCTAAAATATATAGAGACGAAATTTCATCGCATTCTGATCAGTATTTCTCAAGTTATTC
The DNA here is from genome assembly GCA_951804985.1 of Dryomyza anilis. Classification (NCBI taxonomy): domain Eukaryota; kingdom Metazoa; phylum Arthropoda; class Insecta; order Diptera; family Dryomyzidae; genus Dryomyza; species Dryomyza anilis. The sequence continues at coordinate 19,626,945 of OX638132.1, forward strand.
TGTATTCGGACAGCAAGACAGCAAGACGGACAGACAGACAGACGGACATGGCCAAACGGACTCGGGTAGTGATGCTGATCAAGAATATATTACTTTTCCATACCAGACACGCCTCCTAAGGGGCGTTACAATATATGCACAAAGTTAATATACCCTGTACCTCACAGGTGTAGGGTATAAAAAGGAAACAAAACCAAACCGAAAACACATAAATAAGAACGAAATCAAAACCACTAGAACAAGAAAACACAAAGACAAAAGCAAAAATTAAAACAAAAGCAAAGACAAAAACACAAAAACAAAAGCTAAAGCACAAAACAAATGCATAAAAACAAAATCAAAAGCAAAAATAAAAATAAAAAAGGCTAAACACAAAAGTCTTCATTACATTTGAAACCCGTTGCGCAGCCCGGGTACAAAATACTATTTAATCATAAAGTAAAGAGCTTTTTACAAAAACAGAAAATATTCAATCTGTATAAAGTTTAATTGTTAGTGTTATATTAGGTATTTGAAACAGCGTAAGTGTATAAGTAATCTAACCTCGAAGTTTTATTAATGTAGCTTTTCTAGTTATCCCCTAATCGTGAGTTCATTAGACATACTAACAGACTGACAAACAATCAGACGAACAAACAGACTCAGAAGGTCACGCTGATCAGGCAGTACTACGGTATCCTCGATGATACTGCAGTGTAAACTAAAAAATGTATACTATATACCATCGATAACAGATTATACTATTTATGTGAGGATATTTTAGCACCTCTTAGAAGGCGTAACTGTTATGAAAATGTATATATTTTCTGGTTCAACATTACTTTCCGTGTCGATTGAAATGGGCGTGATCCTCCCACATATATACTTTTTTATTTTTATGTCTGTTTATATAGAACTAAATTATAATGCTTCAACATCATTTTTTTATATTTACACATTTTACCCATATATTTCGTTATTGATAGCTCAATTTCTTCTAGGAACTGTGGACTAATTTTGGAATGTGTATCATCTTACGTTCTCTATTGTTTCCAATTTTTTAAATACATTTTTAACTTAAATTTATGTCGAAAAAATACATTTTTTTAACTATCCAATCGATTTCTATTAGACTAGTAAGCCAATTTAAAAATGTTGTTAGCAATTCTTATTGAATGTTTAATTACCTTTCATTTGATATAACACATGATCTTATGAATTATTTATAACACGAGATATTTTCATATATATGTGACCACCTTTTTAAAAACTCGATTCAAAAGTTATTGATCGATATCTTGTAAACCTATCAAAAGAAACATTTTTGAACTATATCATCGGAATCAGGGAGTCATTTTACATAATACAAAAATAGTCTTGACTGCTGCGCAGAATGGCTGTTGTGTTGTGTAATTATTAAAATCATTGTCTGATTGGTATTGACAATATTTTGTTCGTGACAATCTTTATCGTCACCATAACATGGTTCTTATCAACCATATTTTGGTTTTTCAGAGAAACAATAATTTTATAATAATCTATCTACTATAATATGATTAAAGCGATCTTATTATTGTTGCAATAACATTCAAAGTACAATACTTTGATTGCGACAACCATCTATGATTTGTAGAGAGCATAGTTTAGTTGTCGAGATCATGATGCAACCATATTTTTTCTTTGCTTGTAGCACTTCGCATATATTAATATGGATCGTTTTGACTTTTAATATATACTTCTATTTTTGGCGTATGCTGTCAATACTATATTTTATTTGCAATATCCTTACATCGTTCTGCTACCATATTGGTGGGTTGTTTTAAATCCTACCTACAACTATCAGATATTTTGTCTCAAATTAATGCATTTTTTTTTGTTTTTTTTTGTTGACATCAACTTTAATGGCATGACTTTGTCAAAGCAACTACTGCTCCAGTATTGCTATTGCTATTGCTGGCTGCTTGCCGTCTTTGTTGCTGCTAGTACTGCTGAAACTTCATGTCAACGTCAAAGCCTTCGAATCTGGGACGTGCTCTGCTAGATGCTAGATACGTTTGTATCTATTCGTCGCTCTATCTACCTATGCGTTAAATATATATTTTTTTGTCTTCTGTTTTTGGTGCAAAACATTTGAAAAATTCCTTTGAATTGCTGTACGCTGTGTGCCAAAGTAAGCCCTAGAGGGTCGTCGTGTTCGTGTTTTTGTGAAATTGTTGAATTGGCAAAAGAAACCCTTCACTGCGATAGTATCTACTTATCCAGCAGATACTCTCGGCGTATGTGTTGTTGTTGTTAACTAAAAAATTTGTGTTTTTTTTTAATTTGTTTTGTTGTTGTTTTCTGGTTTAATGTTGGTGTTGATAAGTTTTGCACATTAATCACGTTTTCCAATGTATTTTCCTAAATTCTCACTCTGGTCATTCGCTGCGCTTCCTGCCCGTTTTAATTTTACTTTTTTGTTTTCGGCTACATTTAGTGCGTATCGTGTTACTAGCTAAACTCATATATTTGACAAACATTTTGAAGTTGTTGTTTTTATACACACGCAAATTCCTTATAAATCCAGCAATTGTTGCAGTGCTGCTGCTTTCAAATTTAATTTGCTACGTTCGTACTGTTTTACGCACCGCCACCCTGCGCGACCCAGGCATCACCCGGCCTTTTTTGTTTGTAAATATTTTTGTTTTTGGTGCTGGCACAGAAATCACGTTTATGGATTAGTTTGGCTTAAGAACACGATTTATATATGCGACGCTCTACTATACCATAATACAATAGACCCGTATCCGTATCTGTATCTGTATTTGTATCTGCACTACTGCGTTGTTTCGTTCGTGCACTACCTTCCACAGAATACTTTACTTGTTTTTATTGTTATGCTCCTTAATGGGTATTTTTTATGGTATTTCCCTGTTGGCGAACTGTTTTGCTTGCTCCCTGTTTGCGTTTTTCATTAAACACAAACTTTATATAATTTTTACAACATTCGCATGTGTGACAGAGATTTATAAGTGGAATTTATTGTTATTTGCAGCGAGTTCAATGGCGTAATTTCCGAGCTATAACACATGGTAAAAAAATAAAAATAAAATATATTTGCAAAATGATTTGTGTTCGTGAATGCTTTGTATTAAATGATAAATGCTTTTTACATAAAGTTGTTTCTTACAAATATTCTATGCTGAGTATCCAACTATATTCATTTCTCGTTACTACAGAATATACCCAGTAAAAATGTTTGGGTCAACGTTTCTTTTTGAGTGTTACAAACAGTAGACCAAACTAAATGTACCCAGTAACTCTTAGTGTAGGGTATAAATAGGTTTGTTAAATGGAATAGTTCAATTAAATATTCAAATTTAATGATTTTTATCACAGAGTTACGAGTGACTTAATGTGGCCCTATCTGAATAGTGAAATAATTAAAGGGTTTTTCAACAGGGTCGCTACAAAAGTAGAGTGACAGGGACAGCAAACGACGTCATATTTCTTGCCGATCTTTTGACATTTCTCTTCAGTAAGGTTTGCCATTTCGTGATGGAAAGATATACGAATTCGAATTTCGGTAGTAAATTTTAATAATTTCGACTCGTTGTTGGCTCGTATATCTTTCTATCATGAAACCTTACTGAAGAGAAATGTCAAAAGAGCGGCAAGAATATGGCGTCGTTTGCTCTCCCTGTTGCTCCCTGTAGCGTCCCTGTTGAAAAACCATAGAAAAAAACTTTTGTAGCGCTCTTATTGAAAATTCCTTTATATTCACCACTTCGGGTAGAGTAACGTTGTTGCTCTAGATATTTCAAAAGCCTTTTGACCAGGTGTGGCATGAAGCCCTCGTTTCAAAACTAATTGAATATGGTTTTGTAATTTTTTTTACTCGATGGATACCGAGTTTTTCCAGGGTCGTTCAATACGAGTTGCGATGGATGGTGTTTCCATTAATTGTGGAGTCCTGCTGGGTTTCTTCATATCCCCGTCCCTAATTATGGTTTTTATCGAAGACCTTCAGTCATCGATCTAGAACATTGATTTTTAATATAAGCAACCCCAATGTTGTCTGGTCAGGAATCACCCCTCCCTCGCCACAATAAGGATGCTGTGGGAAGATTGTTCTTTTGTTTTTGCGTCTGCGTTTGTTTTTGCTTTTGTTTTTGTTTTTGATTTTGATGAGTTTTTGATTTTTTTTGTGTTTTTTTGTTTAATTAAAAAAGTAAAATCAAAATTAAACACATAAAAACAAATACACAAAGCAAACACAAAAATACAGAAAGGTAAAAACAAATTTACAATAAAAAAAAAAACATCAAAATCAAGAACCAAAAACAAAATCAAAAATCAAATCAAATACACAAAACAAAAGCAAAAACCGTAAAACAAAACAAAAAAAAAACAAAACAAAATCAAAAACTCATCAAAATCAAAAACCCGTAACAGATAAAAAACGCAAAAAGAAATAAAGAATAGTAAAAACAACACAAAAACGTGAAAAAACACAAACAGAAATTAAAAAAAAAATCAACAAAATACAGAAAACAAAACAAAAAATAAGAGCAAAATCAAAAACAAAAGCAAAAACAAAATAAAAACACATAACAAAATCAAAATCAAAAACACATAACAAAATCAAAAACACAAAATAATTAAAAAAGCAAAAACGTGAAAAACAAAACATAAAAACCAGTTGGGAAGGTTAGATCACATGGGAAATTTTATAGTAGGTGTAATTATGATAGTTAGGATTATCAAAATTATAGTCGGTCTAAGCCGACAATAAATACCCTACACATATGTGTGGTTACCATTCAAAGTGATATATAGGTCACCAGGGTATACGAATCCTGAAAATAACTACAAACATTCAATCGCTGAAGAATTTCCATTCATTTGATACCCATATTTACAAATGGGTAGGTGTACCGAATTTCGATTTTTTTTAATGAACCACAGGTCTTTTCGACGAAAAACATTATTATCACGTACTTGAGCATGATGTCAATATATATTTGTCCAAAAAAGTTTACCTAAGCACGTATACATAAAAATTGATCTTTATATGTACATTTTATATGAGGTATTTGAACATAAGTGGTCGGATCATAGGTCACAATGAACCGATCTCGCACATACAGCGTAGGTATATTAGTAATCAAAGTTATAAGTTTCATTTATCTAGCTCTTCAATTTTAAAAGTAGTAGGGATTTCAACAGACAGACAGACAGACAGACAGACGGACAGACAGACGGACAGACGGACATCGCTAAATCGACTCAGGAGGTCATGCTGATCAAGAATATATATACTTTTCCATACCGGAGATGCTTCCTTCTGGGTGTTACAAACGGCGTACCAAACTGAATATACCCTTTCACTTTTAGTGTAGGGTATAACAAAAGCATAAAACTCAAAACTTAATCTTCAGCATAACAGATGAGAAACGCAAAAAGGAAAAAAAATTAAAGAATTGTAAAAACAATACAAAAACGTGAAAAAACACAAACAGAAAGAAAAAAAAAATTTAATTTTAAACAAAATTTAAAAAAAAAATTAAATACAAAAAAACAACAACAAAAGAAAAAATAAACGCAAAATCAAAAACAAAAAACAGAAGCAAAAACACCAAAACAAAAGAAAAACAAAATCAAAACACATCAAAAAGCAAAAAACCATAAGCAAAAAAACAAAAATACAAAAGCAAAAACAGAAACAAAAGCAAAACACAAAACGAGAAGAAGAACTACAGCAAAAACACAAAAGCAACAGGAAAAGTAAAAAACTCGAAACACAAGCAAAAAAGAAAACTGCAGAAAAGCAAAAACAGCAAAGCGAAAAAGTCAAAGTAAAAGTTTTACAAAAACAAAGTCAATCTCAAATCTAAATCTACAGCATAATCAGTAAAAAAAAAAAACGCAAAAAGGAAAAAAATTCTAAAGAATAGTAAAAACAACACAAAAACGTGAACAAAACACAAAAGACTCAACCATTAATAAAATAAATAAATAAATAAATAAATAAATAAATGATAAATTAAATAAATATATAAATAAAATAAAACAAAATAAAATAAAATAAAACAAAATAAAATAAAATAAAAGCAAAGCAAAAATCAAAACAAACAAAAGGTAAACACAAAAATATAAACAAATATAAAATTTAAGATAATCTATCTTCATTTCCATCCAGCCTCATTTCGATTAAGAACAGCATAGATTTTTTTTATATTTACAAAATATTTTTGTTTTTCAGTATATAGTAGAAAATTAACATAAATGCTTAAAAAAACAAAAAATAACAATAAAAACCCCGATTGGGAAGTAGAAGTATTTTTTATAGCGTACGTTTCATGTAAATCCGTCCTTTAGTTGAAACATTTTTCGAATCAATGAGTTATTTATAATATTTTAATATGATTAAAATGTTAATTCCATTTAAATTAAAAGCAGTAAAATGGAAATTTTATATTTAAATGCAAAAATAATTGGAATATTTTAAGTATCTTTATTTATTAAATAAACAACAATGCCATTTTTTTTTTACATTTTATATCCAGTATATTAAAATAATATGTAAAACAGAACAGCGCATAAAATGAAATAAAAGTGAAAACCTTGCACACAGCAGGTTACAAAATCGTAAGCCATACGAATTTTATTAACTTGCTATGGCAATGGCAATAAAAACCGATAATAAAATACATCTATAACAAATATATACAAAAAGACATAGAGACATACAGACGGACAAACATACAATGTGCACATCTAGAAAATATTCTCAGTGGCACGTCCATAAAAAGGCATTTTTCTATGCTAGGCCATAAAAAAAGGCCGTACTGCATGGCGGACGCTTGAATTTGAAGTTTTAATTTAAAATTTCGAAACAAAGGATCAACCCAAAAGCAATGCGCAAAGGTTTCGACAACGATTTTGATAAAAATTCCAGTTATGCCTAATTTGAGCAGCAGATTCCTGAAATCGATTTCAACGTTCGTTGGCCTGGCCTGGCCGCCTGTTAATCAAACGGGCCATGTTTTTATGACCGCCGATGTGTGCGCGGCTTAGAAACGAGCAGGATTATTATATGGGGTCTGGTCTGGTTTGGTTTGGTTCGGTTTGGTCTGTGTGAGTTTCGGGGTATTTTCGCTTTTTACTCACTCTTAAGTAATAACTTTGAAAACACTTTTTACACATCTAGATAAATGTTAATGTCGGCTACGTGACTCGAGGGAAGAAATACTAAAAGATCAAAAGGTTTTTTATTTTTTGTTCTTTCACTAACATGTGGAATTTGCATTTAATAGATAGCATGCTTTAGATGTTCAACTATTTCTTGTATGTTTTGTTATTTTACTTAAGTTTTAGGTTTTATTTTGTTTTTCTTACAAAAAACTTTTATATAACTTCTGGCCAAAAAACAATTCGACGAAAATTCTTTTGTAATTATCTGGCAGACAGACCAGCAAGGCTTCCAGCAAACTTATCTGCAAACCAAATCCAGTACAAACATGGCTTGGTTTCTGCAGAATTCGGTGCCAAGTTTATATATTTTTTTTCTTTTAGTTTTTTTTTTATTTATTCAGCATTTTTGTGGTGTTTAAGCTGCTGCTCGTTAACTGATGCTGTGCTATCTTATGTAGTACCTAAGTTGGTATTGTTGTTCTTGTAGTAGTTTTTGTTGTTGTTGTACAAGTTGTTGCCTGTTTGGTAGTACGCGCACTTGGAGTATCTCCGTATCTGAGTATTTGCGTTGACATGTTTACCAAACAAAACCGAAAAGAAACAAGAAATGGAAAATTCATAAAAAAAAACTTTTAGAAAAACAAAAAAAAAAGTGTCTAATGTTTGCATAAAGTACCAAGATACTTCGGTGTTTAGGAAGGTCTTTTCAAGTGTTTTATATATATTTTTTGTTGTTGTTTAAACTTGGTGTTGTCATTTAATGTTATATTTTACACGTCACTCAGTTTATATATTGTATTTTTTTTATTCTTAAAATGTTCGTCTGCCCTGGAACAGTTAAAACTACAACAGTTAAATCTCCTATTTTCTACCACCGATCCCACCCAGTCTGTCATGGCTCGGAGACCTTCGATGCCCCGTAGATTACTCGAACTAACTTCATTAAAAAGTTCGATCTCAAAGCTGTATCGCTTCTAATTTTTAATATTACTCAAAATTAAAATTTTGATAATATATTCATATCCACTTTCTGTATTTCGCAACGAACGACGCATGGTGGAGCTGGGAGTACCAAAAGCTGGCGTAAACCTCAAAATTCAAATTAACCTCAGACACTAATTTTTTTTTATTCAGTAAATTAAATTGCCTACAATGTGTAAATTAAATTGCCTACAATGTGGTACCATTACATATATATCATATCGTCACTGTCATGCCAAAGGGGCGAATGTGCATTTTTAAAAATGTTGGGAAATCAAATTTTAAAATTTGAAGTGCTTTTAAAATTAGAAAAATTTATATTTTCTTTAATTTTTTCTGTTATTTTAGTTTATTTGTCAATTATTATAACGAATGTAAAATATCTTTAGATTTGGATTACCTACTGAATTATAAATACGGATTTTGTGAGGCTATATCTTGATCAAAACGCAAATATTTTTGTTTTTTATGATATAACTTTTTATTAGCGCAAGATAAAATAGTAATGCAGAGACATTAATTGTTTGTTTTTAAAGCACCTACAGATCTGCATCATTAATTAAAAATATTTTGTCAAACATTAATTTGGCATTTGTTATTTGCAGGAAAAAATGTTTGGCAAAATATTTTTAAATAATGATGCAGTTCGATAGGTGCTTTAAAAACAAACAATTAATACCTCAACACCACTATAAAATTGGAAAAATTGAAAATCTTCTCATGCCAAAAGGGCGAATCTTTCCATTTTTTGCTATAACTCTTTAATGGTACAAGATCAAATAGTGATGCAATGGAATTTATTGTTTGTTTTTGAAGCATCTATCGATCTGCATCATTAATTAAAAATATTTTGTCAAACATTAATTTGCCATTTGTTATTTGCAGGAAAAATGTTTGGCAAAACAATTTTTAAATAATGATGCAGATCAATAGGTGCTTTGAAAACAAATAATAAATGCCTTTACACCACTATTTTATCTTATACCAATAAAAAGTTATGGCGAAAAAACGAAAAGATTCGCCCTTTTGGCATGACAACATTTTCAATTTTTCAAATTCGCCCGTTTGTTTTTGTCTTTTGTGGCTAGATATACCCAACAAAATGACACGCGATTTTGGCACAGCATACTTGAAGATAAACTACATTAAAACATGTAAAAAACGCAAATGTCAAAAATTGCACATTCGCCCCTTTGACATGATAGTGACGATACGTATTCAACTTTTCCCCAAACACAGAAAAATGTTCGCAACAATTGCAATAAAAAATATTGTAGAATTTGTGATCAATCAATTTTTTGTAATGCAGCATTCTATATCTGATATGTATAAAGGTTTTGCAATATAAGTGTTTTGGAAAATTGTCATACTTTAGAAAATAAAAATGCTGGAGTAAATTCACTTTTGTTCTACTTTTTTTTTTAAATTATTTTTCATTTACAAAGATGAAAATTAAAACATTCTGGGCACGCTCTGCCAAAATTGATTATTTATTGCACATATTAATATTTTCAAAACACTAATGAAAATTTTGCTTTTTTATTGGCTTTTCGAAATAATTCGTTTTTTTTTATTTGTTGTATGGGAGGTACCACGCACACTTGCTCAATCACGATGCAAATTGAACAAGTGAATTAAATCAACGAAAAACTGTATATTACAGTTTTATCACTGTAGCTCAATTAATTTCTAATACATGCAATTTTGTACATTATTGTTATATGTATGAAAGGTACCACGCCTTGTCCAATCAAGTTAAATTTTGTAATTGTAATTGGCATTTAAAACACTGAATTTTGTTTTAAATTACGTTACCTACTTCTACTTAGTCACTTCATTGGAAATACGGAAAGAGGCACTTACCCATAGCCATGTCTCGCAGCTCTACGATAATCGATATTTTCTCGAACTATCTTCGATAAAAAAAATTATATATCATTGCTTTACTATTACTATAATTGTTAAAATTTTCGTATTATAAAACTTTATGACATGCCACGATATTTTAACATTTTTTACATTCAAATATCTAATCGAATGACAGACTGGAGAAACATCGTAATCTCTCATTCGATTCGATAGCGCTTGGAGACTGTTTCGAGTTGTCGGGGTATTACTACGATTTCGGTTACGTTTCTCGTATCTATAACATACTACAATTCGTTCTAAGATATATGCAAATATCGTAAAGACATAATAAAGTTTTCTCGTTACGAGAATTATTTCAAAATCTAACAGATAGACCACCTCAATACGTATTAAACTTCACGGACAACTCGATTCTTACAACGACAATTGTACAATAAAACACGCTATATCGTTTAGAAATCTGCAAATATTTGGGGATAAAATTTCGTTCAAGAGATATAGACAACAGAAATTTAAAAATTTATAAAAAAATGAATTTAAAACATCTTTAAAACGCTCTTAACGAAATTAATTACAAATGTTGGATAAACACGTATCAATATTTTAATCAAAAAATGCATAATTGTTTTTACTTGTAAAATTTAAATTTTTCTGATCATAAAATTTTTTAAATTAATTTGTAAAAAAAATCAAAATAGCAATGAGATCTATTAGATTCGTGGTTGAAGTATATACAGGTTAAGTCACCTTTTATTTATCCTATTGACTATTTTTAATAGTAAAAATACTATTTTTTATATAATATTTTTTTTGGGTGCAGTATATAAACGTAACGTTGTATATAACAATTTCGGTTTGATTTTAATACTTTCTTTTCATTAATATTTTATCTTTAGCGAGATTTTTCAATTATCGATCTCTAAAATGATAGAAATTTCCCATCTCGTCTCGAATTCTCCTTGAATTTTTTTAGTAATATGAGGTAATAAATACGTATAGAGTTTGTAGTTTTTGATCGATCGAGATTCTCGTATCGTGCGTATTACTATTTATCTAAATATATCTTTAAATAGTGTAACTTTTTTAACATCGAGAATAAGTTTCTGATTCTTCAGAATGTATTCCGCAATATTTTGTACTGCTTCAAACGAACGTTATAAACATGGAAAGGTCATTATCAAAGTACTTGTTCCAGAACTTATTATATTATATCGACATTTCTGAAAATGTTTATTGCGTATACATGAAATAATGTGACCATTTATCATAGAATTAAAATATAATTCGAAAGTTGTTTTTAAATTCTAAGAATTAACATTTGTACGCAATTAAAATTAATAACCTGACTTTTGATTTTTCGAAATATGACATTGACTTCTGAAAAATTGTGCTGGATATACCGTTTTTTTTTATTGGTTATTTTACTAAACCCATATCCCCTCAACTACAAAAAACACATGTTTTATTACATGACTTGTAATCGCATCGCATGTAAGCAATATATATATATCCTTGTAGAATAAAGGACACTTGCCTGTGCCTTATTATATAGTGTAACCAATGCTATTACCACACAATCACCATTATTAACTGCAGTCTGTTTATTTTACTATTCTTGTTCGTGGTCTTTTTAGTTTTCCTCATTTTTTTTATAGTTTACTCCCCTCTTTATTCAGGACGCCTTTTTATTACTCCTCAACCATTTTCATTTCCCATCACATGTATTAATTTGAGTTCTTTCCCATGGCATATGCCGACACGTATCACATTCATTTGCGTCATTGCTTATCCTTGTTCAACCTAATACCAACCATAATGTCCCACTTTTGTCATTTGTTCATGTGCGTGGTTCTGATATTCTGCCGATGCGTTAAATTTCCAAAGACATTGGTTCGTTTGTTGACTTCTACGTATGCTATGTTCACCAACATTTAATTAAAAACTTAAATTGTAACGGAAATCGTTAAGGAAAACTAAATTTAATAGTATGTTAAAATTAAGGTAATCTTCAAATGGTACAAACTAAAATAAAAGTATATCTAGAAAACAAAATATAGTTATAATATAAAAATGCCTAACAACTATTAGTATGATTCGTACACATTACGAATAAATATAAATTATAATTGTCATTTTAATTTTGATTATAATTAATAATAGTTTTTACTATCAACGAAAATTAAAAATCATTTATTTAATAAGTGATATGATAAAAAAACAACAAAATCATACCTAAAAACGATCAAATATACAGAACAAATATTCATCAATATGATGAATTTATTCATAAATATTATAAATATTTTCACCAACTACCCGATTCATCATATTGATACCACCGTTCATTAGAATTGCTCACGGTAGAATTTTTTCCCGTAGAATACTTCCCCGTAGAGTTTTTCCCAGTAGAAGTTTTGGTGTGGTGAGTTTTAATGTGGTGAGTTTTAGTGTGGTGAGTTTTAATGTGGCGAGTTTTAGTGTGGTGAGTTATTGTGGTGAGTATTAGTGTGATGAATTTTTAGTGTGGTGAATTTTTAGTGTGGTGAGTTTTAGTAAGGTGAAATTTATTATGGTGAGTTTTAGTGTGGTGAATTTTTATGTGGTGAGTTTTACTGTGGTGAGTTTTAATGTGGTGCATTTTTAGTGTGGTTAGTTTTAGTGTAGTGAGGTTTAGTGTGGTGAGTTTATGTTGTGGTAAGTTTTAGTGTGGTAAATTTTATTGTGATGAGTTTTAGTATAGTGAATTTTAATGTGGTGAATTTTAGTGTGGTGAGTTTAAGTGTAGTGAATTCTATTGTGGTGAGTTTTAGTGTGGTGAATTTTTGTGGTGAATTTTAGTGTGGTGAGTTTTAATGTGGTGCATTTTTAGTGTGGTTAGTTTTAGTGTAGTGAGGTTTAGTGTGGTGAGTTTTTGTTGTGATAAGTTTTAGTGTGGTGAATTTTATTGTGATGAGTTTTAGTGTAGTGAATTTTAATGTGGTGAGTTTTAGTGTGGTGAGTTTAAGTGTAGTGAATTTTATTGTGGTGAGTTTTAGTGTGGTGAATTTTTTGTGGTGAGTTTTAGTGTGGTGAGTTTTAGTGTGGTGAATTTTAGTGTGGTTAGTTTTAGTGTAGTGGGGTTTAGTTTGGTGAGTTTTTGTTGTGGTAAGTTTTAGTGTGGTGAATTTTATTGTAATGAGTTTTAGTATTTAGTATAGTGGTGAGTTTTAGTGTGGTGAGTTTGCTTTTTTATCTTTCCTATTTTTGTTTTTCCTATTTTTATTCCTATTTTTGTTTTGGATTTTAGTTTTATGTTATTGCTTTTGTTTTTGTATTTTTGCTTTTGTTTTGTGCTTTTGTGTTTTTGCTTTTAAAATTTTTTTTTTGTATTTGAGTTTTTTTTCATGTTCGTAGCTGGTAAAAGTGTCGAGTTATATCATTTTGAAAGTTTAGGTTGTATGGGAGGTGCCACGCTTCTTTGTCCAATCCCGCCCATATATAGCCTATCATTCCTTCCAGACCATACTGCATCTGTGGTAAAAATTGCAAGGAAATCGCATCAGCCAAGAAGGGGAACAAACGTACAAACGAACAAGCAGTTTTATTATATTAACAGGATATATTTTTTATTAATAAAATTTTGTAATTATAAATAAATATATTATAAAACATTTTACTAATTTATGCAAATCTAGTAGAGATGGGTGATTTTTCGTGTCACGCACGAAAATTGGAGTTCTTGTTGTCGTCGTGCCCGTGCGTGTCCGTGTCTCTAAAAGCAGACACCAATTTAAAAAACGCTTTACTTCCAGAATAACAAAATTCGTAGTATTTTAACAAAGGACAAACAACACTTTGGAATATCGGTGTCTGTTCCACACATTTTTTAATAACGGTTCCGAGTCCGGTTCTGTTCGACAGTAACAAATCGTTTTTCATATTTATGATAGCATTCATAATATTGATGTCGTTAGTCGATAATATTATGAATGGTTCTTCAATACAATGAATCATGGTTAGAAGAACGGAATAAATCAATATGATGTACATTATTTTTCAGTATAGTTTTTAGGTACACAGAAAAAAAAGCTTCAATATGATGAATTTATTCATAAATATTATGAATTTTTTCACCAACTACCAGATTCATCATATTGATACCACCGATCATTAAATGACATATTAACGAATGCATTCATTATTTATATATGAACAAAATATTCAATACAATGAATTTGAATTGTCATATTGATGAATTTGTTCATAATATTTTATCAAAAAAATATTTTTTTTAAATAATTCGAAAAAAAGTGTTGTAAAAAGTTTATTTCAAAAATAACAGTTAACAAAATAAAAAAAAATATCCGAATAAAAGTTTTTCGGACAAAAAAAAATTCCGAAAAAAATGGTAAAAAAAAATGTGTTTGAAATTTTTTTTTTCGAAAAACAAATCTATTCGAAATTTTTTTTTGCAAAAATATATTTTTAATATATATAACATTTTATTAACAAAAAGTTGTAATTATAATAAATATATTATAAAACATTTCACTAATTTATGCATGTCGAGCAAGCATTATATAAGAAATAACACACAAGAACTACTTGAGAACTGAGAAGTACGGCAAAAAATAAACGACAAAAAATATTTTTATAAAAATTTGGTTTAATGAACAGCGTTCTTCAATATGATGAACATATACGTTGTATTTTATATTTTGGTTCATTAATATGATGAAACGTATTCTTCACAAACAGTTCATCATATTGAAGAACACTTTTTCGACAGTTATCAAGCGTTTTTCCAAACAATAATGGCGTTGGTCATTAATATTATAAATGGTTCTTCAATACAATGAATCATGGCTTGAAGAACGTAATTCATCAATATGATGTACATGATTTACATTAAATATAAAAATTTGTATCTGTAAAATTTCGTAAATATTGAATTAGATACGTTTTAGTTATCCATAATTAAAAGTTAATACAGACTTTGATGCGAAAAACTTTTACGATTGATTTTCATAAAATACTTTTTAAAATGTACTAACATCGGTTTTCTGAAATACAAATGTTGTGCAAATTAGTTCGTATTTTATTATTAGAAATGCTTTCGTAAATGTTTTATAGTTATGGCGGTTATAAATTCAATAATACTCTGTTTTATTTGGTATTTTTACGAAAATATTCGTAAGAACACACCAAATTGTTCGTTATTTTTAAAGTAGTTTTTATTGTATTTTTCGACACATTTCGATCGACTCTACCAACCGCTCTATGTATTTCAAATACATATTGATGGGTAACAGCTTAAACTGAAATTAACATCGAATAATAAATACAGACCTTAAGCAACAATAACGACAATTATTGCTTGTGTCCTTGTTGGCATTTAAGACATTTAAATGCGTACAACAGAATTACCCAAAAAGGACCTGCTGGCAGTAATACAAACAACAAAAAAACCAAAAACACAATAAGTACTAAAAATACTTTTGGCATATAAAAGACCAAACTGGCCTTTGCCGTTTCTTCGATGCTTCGATTCAAATCCAATTTTGAACCGGAGCAGCAGTGAATAACATAAAATTGCACTAAATAGAAAAAACCACACGACATAAAACCGAAACGGAAATGACCAAAAAAAAAAAAAACAAGACACAGTAAAAAGAGGAAATGACAGAACAAAACACAACAACAAGAAACAAAAAGCAGCAACTGTAGTAGGAATAAAATAATATTACAATAACCACTTTGCACAAAGGGAGCAAATGTTTGGACTGAACTGGAAGAGCAGCAGCACGCCAAGTTATCATCATCATCATACTCCTCGTCGTCGTCGACCTCATCGTTCGGTACAACGTAGGGCGATGTGATGGCCAAGGCTATAAAATCGAAATTTCCTCAATTAAGTGCGCCTCGCGGGACTCGTTGGGCACGACAAAAACCAGCAGATCGAGCAGTTTGAATTTGCGAAGAGGGACGGATGGACAGACGGACGTTGATGTGAGGTACACAGAAAAAAAATTCTTCAATATGATGAATTTATTCATAAATATTATGAATTTTTTCACCAACTACCTGATTCATCATATTCATACCACCGTTCATTAAATGACATTAATATGTCATTCATTATATATATAAACAAAATATTCAATACAATGAATTTAAATTGTCATATTGATGAATTTGTTTGTACATTTTTTCAAAAAAAAAATTTTTTTTTATAAAATAATTCGAAAAAAAATGTGTTGTAAATATTTTATTTAAAAATAACAGTAAAAAAATAAAAAAATGAACACCGTTCTTCAATATGAAGTACATATATGTTGTATTTTATGTATTCTTCACAAACAGTTCATCATATTGAAGAACACTTTTTCGACAGTTACCAAGCATTCATCATATTTATGATCACATTCATAACATTGATGTCGTTAGTCATTAATATTATGAATGGTTCTTCAATACAATCATCGTTTGAAGAACGGATTTCATCAATATGATGTACATTTTTTTCTGTGTAGAGTTTGTGAAACAGATGGGGATGCGTAGTAGATACTTTTGGCAACAGTTTAAACATGAATAACGTAAGTGTTACGTGAGTAGCCAATGTAAATTACGGTGGTGCAAAAATAAAAAAATAACGAAAAACTTACGGCAACTTTAACAAGTTCAAAGAACCATATAATATATAACATTTTAGTTACGGAAATTGGCTACAACTAAGGACGCTAAAATATGCCTACAAGGGAGGTAGGCGGATATGCAGTAAATATTGAAATTTACGTTTGGGATCATCATGCTGTTTTTTTATGTTCCGTTTTGTTCTTTTACTTTTTACAGCTACCAACAACATATGTGCGCTGTGCTGTGCTGTGACGCCCTGAGCTCATAAATCATGTCAATCAATAACCTCCATAAAAATAGCAATAGAAACGCTAGATTTATAATCCACATACACAACCACAGGCACTACCCAAAAAAAGTCCCACATGGACCCACCCAGTTAAACACACACACACACTGAAACCCAATCAACGTATGTACATCGTAAAGTAATAAAAAAATAACTGAAATGAAAAGGAAAAACTTCATCCGAATCGCGTGTGTAAATCGATTTCTCATGTCATTTCCAATAATTGAAATTGTAAATGCCAAACAGCCAGGCAGTCAAATAGACCACCAGACTAAGCGTCCGTCCATCTATCAGTCGTCAGTCAGTCAGTCACAACGTCATCAACACTTAAGTGGAAAAATGCCGATAAAAAAGACATAGCAGCACCATTAAAAATTATGTTAACATTGTTCCAGTGTAACCAGCAGCATAGTTCTAGTTCTAAAAAGCCATTCAAACTATTCTAGGGGCTGCTCGGTGCTACTCCGAATTACGTTTTTTAATGATACGACTACATTCTAGGGGAGCTGTGCGTCAAAGTTGCTAGATGTTCGTTTTCAAAGTCATGCTCATCGAGGTCATTTCCACAGTGCGTAACTTGTTCGGTTCGGTTAGGTTTATGGTTTGGTTCTGTACATCGTACACATATCTATTTTCCACGTACAAATCCTTGAAGCCCCATGGTCATTGTGTATAATAAAACTTAATTATATTGTAGACAGCAAACACAACAAAATAATTTCATTAATTTATTTTTCATATTAATTCTATACTTGTCTCTGTTTATACAACATCGTATAGGACTGACATAATCTTGAACAACGAATTTTTTAACATTCGCATTTAGGGTTTATGACCGATCATGAAAACAGTCATAGCCACCAATTTAAGTAGAAATAATATTTGCTGTTCCAATTAAAAGTAATATTTATTTATTTTTAAAAAATCAATAATATTTTTATACCCTACACTAAGAGTGAAAGGGTATATTCAGTTTGGTACGTTTGTAACACCCAGAAGGAAGCATCTCCGGTATGTAAAAGTATATATATTCTTGACCAGCATGACCTCCTGAGTCGATTTAGCGATGTCCGCCTGTCCGTCTGTCTGTCTGTTGAAATCCCTACTACTTTTAGAATTGATCAGCTAGATAAATGAAACTTTTAACTTAGATTACTAATATACCTACGCTGTATGTGCGAGATCGGTCCATTGTGACCTATGATCCGACCACTTATGTTCAAATACCTCATATAAAATGTACATATAAAGATCAATTTTTGTGTATACGTGCTTAGGTAAACTTTTGTTGGTCAAATATATATTGACATCATGCTCAAATACATGATTATAATGTTTTCCGGCGAAAAGACTTGTGGTTCACAAAAAAAAAATCGAAATTCGGTACACCTACCCATTTGTAAATATGGGTATCAAATGAATGGAAATTCTTCAGCGTTTGAATGTTTGTAGTTATTTTCAGGATTCGTATACCCTGGTGACCTATATATCACTTGGAATGGTAACCACACATATGTGTAGGGTATTTATAGTCGGCTTAGACCGACTATAATTTTGATAATCCTAACTATCATAATTACACCTACTTTAAAATTTCCCATGTGATCTAACCTTCCCAACTGGTTTTTATACCCTACACTAAGAGTGAAAGGGTATATTCAGTTTGGTACGCCGTTTGTAACACCCAGAAGGAAGCATCTCCGGTATGGAAAAGTATATATATTCTTGATCAGCATGACCTCCTGAGTCGATTTAGCGATGTCCGTCTGTCCGTCTGTCTGTCCGTCTGTCTGTCTGTCTGTCCGTCCGTCTGTCTGTCTGTCTGTTGAAATCCCTAAGACTTTTAAAATTGAAGAGCTAGATAAATGAAACTTATAACTTAGATTACTAATATACCTACGCTGTATGTGCGAAAAAATTGGCGAGATCGGTCCATTGTGACCTATGATCCGACCACTTATGTTCAAATACCTCATATAAAATGTACATATAAAGATCAATTTTTGTGTATACGTGCTTAGGTAAACTTTTGTTGGTCAAATATATATTGACATCATGCTCAAATACATGATTATAATGTTTTCCGGCGAAAAGACTTGTGGTTCACAAAAAAAAAATCGAAATTCGGTACACCTACCCATTTGTAAATATGGGTATCAAATGAATGGAAATTCTTCAGCGATTGAATGTTTGTAGTTATTTTCAGGATTCGTATACCCTGGTAACCTATATATCACTTTGAATGGTAACCACACATATGTGTAGGGTATTTATAGTCGGCTTAGACCGACTATAATTTTGATAATCCTAACTATCATAATTACACCTACTTTAAAATTTCCCATGTGATCTAACCTTCCCAACTGGTTTATTTATAATATGGAAATATAATTTTATTTTTATTAAGTATAATATATGAGTAAAAGAGTATTATATTTGAGTCTTTTAACCAGAATAATATTTCGAAACTAAAGCGCCGAAAGTTCGAAAAAGTTTAGAAATATCAAAACTGTAAATATCTGAACTCTGAACAAACGCACTTTCTTCTGGTTTCGTATCTGGTTTCACAACACAGAAAAAAATGTACATCATATTGATGAATTCCGTTCTTTAAACCATGATTCATTGTATTGAAGAACCATGCATAATATTAATGACTAACGCCATCAATGTTATGAATGCTATCATAAATATGATGAATGCTTGGTAACTGTCGAAAAAGTGTTATTTTATTAATAAAAATTTATATATACAAAATGAATTCTTTTTTGTTGGAAAAATTTTTGTTTTCGAATTTTTTTTTTCCAAATTTTTTTTTAGATTTTTTTTTTCGAAAATATTATTTTTAATTTATATTTTTACAACATTTTTTTTTATTTTCTAAAAAAATATATTAGTTCAACAATATTCATCATATTGAATATTATATTCATAAATATTATGAACAAATTCATCAATATGACGATTTGAATTCATTGTATTGAACATTTCGTTGTTCACTATGATGTACGATGGTATAAATAAGTTTATATATATATAATGAATGCATTCATCAATATATTATTTAATGAACGGTGGTATCAATATGATGAATCTGGTAGTTAGCGAAAAAATTCATAATATTTATGAATAAATTTATCATATTGATGATTTTTTTTTTCTGTGTAGATTTTATAAAATTTTCGATGCACTTTCAATTTTAATTAATTCACTTCAAATTGTTCCACTACACAATTTGCTAAATAAATGTTTGCCACAAGTAGAGTTTTATTGACAATTTACTTAATGATAAAACAACAAGTTTTTTTAAATTTAAATATGAAAACAAAAATGTATTTGACGCTCCAAACATACATGTGATGGCTGTAAAATTATGTTTGGGAGGAGCCATTTTTGTTTTTCAGCGTGTAGAGTTATTGTGTAGAATTTACGGCCGTTTGTCAAGTACATTTAGAAAACAATTATGTTTATCACAAATATTATTCCCCTAAATATTAATTTATTTGCTAATTTTAAAGATTTGAGTTAAACATTTGTGACAAACATCTTTTACTTAACATGCATCAAATACGATAAATATTGCTAGATATGATATTTCTAACTTACGATTACGTATAGCTAAAATAAAATAAATCTTACAAATATAAAAACAGCTGAGTAATACTTGGGAAAAGGTGCTCCATTACAATTCGCACAGTATTGATTTTTTTAACCCTACATTAAAAGTGATATTCAATTTGGTACGCCATTTGTAACATCCAGAAGGAAGCATTTTCGGAATAAAAAAGTATTTATTTAGTCAATTTATGTTTGTCTTTTAAAATCACGACAACAAACAATGAAGGGCTAGATCAATTAAACTCTTCATTATGATTAATTTAATTAATTTAGATTAATTTAATTAATTTAGAATAATTTAATTCATTTTGATTAATTTAATGATCGGTTCATTTTGACCTGTGAACCAACCACTTATGTTCAATTACATCAATAAAACATACATCTACTGGTGAATTTTAATTTATACAGGCTTATGTGAACTTTTTTGGTAAAATATATATTGAATTTATGATTAAATATATAAAAAATAATGTTTTCCCGCAAAACGGACTCCTAACCAATGTTAAAACGCCTTGAGATTTCTTCGCGGATGAACATAGTCTGACTGGTAATGCTGTCATCATGATGAACTCTGAAAAAGAAACACTTTTCCGACACTTGTTGAATGTTTCGACCCCAGACATTTTTATATTCAGTTATTCCATTGATATTTAATATGTGGGGTGACTCAGTTTATAGAATGACTAGCTGGACCCGTACACGACTCGTGCAAAGATTATCTGAATGCAAGGATATGGAGCAATTTTATTAACATAAAGAACATTTTTATTATTTATATCAGGAACCAGTGCTTCGCTGTGGATTTTTATTATTGGTTTTACAAATGTAGTAACCAAAACCAAACTAATTCTCCGCTAAAACAACTTTTCTCAGACTGTGCTTCCCCGTCAAAATTCTTTCCCGTAGAATTCTTCCCCGTACAGTTTTTCCCAGTAGAAATTTTAGTATGGTTAGTTTTAGTGTGGTGAGATTCGGTGTGGTGAATTTTGGTGTGGTGAGTTTCAATGTGGTGAGTTTTAGTGTGGTGAGTTTTAGTGTGGTGAAAGTTATTGTGTTGAGTTTTAGTTTGGTGAATTTGAGTGTGGTGAATTTTAGTGTGGTGAATTTGAGTGTGGTGAATTTTAGTGTGGTGAATTTGAGTGTGGTGAATTTTAGTATGGTGAGTTTTAGTTTGGTGAATTTTAGTGTGGTGAGTTTTAGTGTGGTGAAAGTTATTGTGTTGAGTTTTAGTGTGGTGAATTTGAGTGTGGTGAATTTTAGTGTGGTGAATTTTAGTGTGGTGAATTTTAATATGGTGAGTTTTAGTTTGGTGAATTTTAGTGTGATGAGTTTTAGTGTGGTAAATTTTAGTGTGGTGAATTTTAGTGTGGTTGATTTTGTTTTCTATCCAATTTTTATTTTTCTGTTGTTTTTGAGTTATTGCTTAATTTTTGTGCTTTTACTTTTATTTTTGTGTTTGATTTTTGCTTTTGTTTTTATGTTTTTGCTTTTGTATTTTTTTTTTGTATTTGTGTTTTTTGTTTCATCTTCTTAGCTTGTGTATGTGCCGAGTTATGTCGTTTTGAAAGTTTAGGTTGTATGGGACGTGCCACGCCCCTTTGTCCAATCCCGCCCATATATAGCCTATGACACCCTCCGGACTCCATAGTATCCTGGACAGACAGACCGACAGACGGACCAAGAGTTTTATTTATATAGATTATGGATAATTAGAGACGAATAGCGACCTTTGCCAATTTTGTACTTTTTAATCCCGGGATTTTCTTAACTAGAAAGCAGCCCCTATCGATTTGGAGTGGCACAAATTCGATTTAAGTTATGTTAAGAGGTTGTTGCAAATACTTTATCAGTAGTTAACTCAACCGAATAATTCGGTAGGGCAATTTCATTCACACAAATAAAAAGAACCAGGATTCATCATATTAATAAATTCATTCATTGAATTAAAATCGTATTTTTCAAATGTTTTTCAATTTCAATATTTTTATTAACATCAAATTTCAAACAAAAATGTATCTCCATTTACACATTCACGTATTCATAATTCTTAAAGTATTTATAATATTTAATTGCTAATTATTCGAACACTATTTCATCATATTAATGAGAAAAAGTGAACATCATATTGATGAATTTTGTTCATCAAACGATTTAAATATCATAAATCTTATAAGAATTATAAATACGTAAATGGAGACCAATTTTTGTTTGAAATTTTATGATATTAAAAATATTAAAAATGAAAAACAATGTTCAATGAATGAAATCATTAATATGTTGAATACTGGTTGTTGGTGAAATTATTTTTTTTTTGTGTGTTGGTTGCCACTTTTTTATCTGTGTGTACTTGAAAAATGGTTTTTATTAGGAAAGGAATTTCATTTATGTTAATTTGTATAATTGATTTCCGCAAAATACGTTATAAATGATTAGTGTTCAAACATTTTTTTTTCGGTAATTGATATTTCATTTTCATACATATAAAAAATACTAAAAATTAATCACATGGCTTGATAATGTAATACCGCGAATTAATGCTGGTTGTCATAGCAAAAATAATAATAATAATTAATAGTTAATTCTATTGAAGGTAATCAATCTATATGATGGATGATTTTTTTTTATTTTAATAGCTAGAAATAAAATCGTAAATTTATTTTTGTTATGTTTGCGCTATTAATAACATTTATAAATAAGTTTTTAGTAATCAACCCACATTCAGAGAAACCACCAATCAACATTGATAAAGATTTCATTTTTTATTACTAAACAATGTAGTAAATGACAATTTATTATTTCATTTCATTGAATAAAAAAGGCGCCCAAAATCAAATATATGTGGTTACAAAATCGCTATGGCAAGTAATGATAATAATAATAATAATAACCAATCAATTGATAAAGAAATTTATTCAAAGTAGCAAATGGAAAAATATTGCTGCCCTCTCTATCAGAGAACAATTGAATCAATAATGAAAAGGCAACAGCAGTCAGTCGGCATCGCCAGCCTCAATAATATCTACAAGATGCCGGCGAACAATTTGTAAAAAATCAACAATCAATCCGATCGAGACCAAATTTAATAAATGTGGAGTAGATGAAATAAAATAAAAAAATAAACAAAATGTAACGCACGTCAAAGTCGTCGATGTGGATGGAAGTCGTTGCTGTTTACCGTCTGTAATTAATATTGATTCAAATGGATTTTTGTAGTTAAGGTTGTTGCTGGTGCTGCTATTTGTTTAGTATGCGATATTGTTCTAGTTGTTGTTGTTGTAAATTAATGTCATGAGGGCATTCGAATACAACAACAACAACCACAAATAAAAACAGATACGACACACACATTGCATTATAGATACAAGATACGCAGTTGTAGATACACACATATTAAACACAAAGTGACATTTGAGATACATTATTATTTTCGTTGCTTTTAATGCTGTTGTTGTTTTGTTATTGGTTTAGTTTTCTCTAAGAATTCCCATGTTGATAAAAATTGTAAATTGTTGCTGCCATAGTTACTGAAACTGCAAGTACGTGTGCCAGTTGTATCTTATATCTTGTATCTATTAATTTATTTAGGCACAGCCATATGTGGAGTACAACGAGCGAGCACAAAGTGAAGCTCAAGAAATTGCAAATATACAATAACACAACTAACAATGCCTCAATAATGACAACAAAAACGCAGCGCATGTAAATTCCCACCAGGCACACCGACCGAATGGCTGTATCTAAAGCAGTGGTTCCCAATCTCTTTGGTGTCGCGACCCCTTTTTTAACTCCATATCTCTCCTGCGACCGCTTGAAATTATAAAATAGAAATTTTTTGTTTACACTGTTCTACAAATTGAGGGTTGTTGGATTCCACCGACTTGAAACTTTTAATTTATAGTAGATTTTGGCCTCCTGATTCTGGTTGCGTACTCAGTATTTACTCACCACGTCGACATTTTGCAAAAAATTGCGTCAAAGTAGCAAAGTACTTTATATCGCAATTTATCGCACGATTTCGACATGCTACAGATCAAAACTTTATCACAAAATTGTATATGAATCACGCCCTACGGATAATTGGCAAAAAACCTGTGGTCAGATATTAATTTTTGCAAAAAATCAAAAAGAAATTTCTGTTCCCTAAAAAGTGTTTCGAGCGTAATTTATCACTTTAATTTAACTCTTACTTTTTTTTTCTTAAAATATACCATCAGCGATATACAATTTCATACTGAAATATTGTAGTGGGGCTAGGTTCAAAAACATACGCATTATGGGGAAACTTCTGGTGTCTATATGACTCGGCAGGCTTCATAGGGTTAAAAGAAATGTTTTGCACACCCGCCTTTAACGAATGTTTCTGAGCGACTTAAATATTTTTTTTTTAAATTGGACATAACAAAAAACGAAATTTGCGAAATATATACCGCATATTTGGTATGGAAATAAATTTCGTGACGTATTATTGTGTTTAGAATTATGTTTTAGATTGAGAAAATTGCAAATGAAATTGAAATATTTAATTGTACATTGAGATTATTCCAAATGAAATTGGAATAATAATAATAATAATTGCAAAAATTCGAAATAAAATTGAGGTTTTTAGATTCAAAATTGAGAAAATTCCAAATAAAATCAATATTTTTAAATTTCAAAAAATCCAAATTGAATGAAATTAAAAAATTAGCAACAGATATTGAGATTTTCCTTATGAAATTTGTAACAAATAAAATGGAAATAATAAAGAAATTTAATATTATTTAAATTTGTTTACCAATGTCGACAGTACATACATAAATGATTTAATAACGATGAACATAAATGGGAACTGGTTTCAATTTCATATTCGGAATCGGAACACTTTTAAAATGTATATGTGGGACCAAAATCGCTATTATAAAAGGTCTTGAAACCAGAATCGGAACCGTTACCCCAAAGGGTTTTTGTCACTGAAATCATTTGTAATTGTGATAAATTACTGTCTCGACATACTTTTTCATTCCATATTAAAATCCTTGAAAAACAGTGTAATCATCTGAGTGTTTACGAATTTTTCCCTTTTGTAGAGTTTTGGAATATTACAATTTCAGATTAGAAGTGTTTTTACTATTTTTAATACCCCTAGTAGAAATTTGCCCGATGCACCATCGGGAAATGATCGGGGTTTCGTCGGGTAAGCCCTAATAGAGCAAATATGATCATTGCCTTGTTATGCCCTTATTATGTTCACCATAGCAGGGTTTACATTATCGAAACAGTCAATGGTCCCGATCATAGCTACATTAGTTGTTTCTCAAGGCAAAATACATCGGGCAATGATCGGGTTAAATGAACAAAACACTAAATATTTTTTTTATTAAACAGGAGACTTGCAGAAATATTTCACCATTATTATGAACATATTTTTATGAAAGATTTACATTTAACAATTAATTTTAAAAATTAATTTTTAATTTTCCCAATGTAAAACTAATGGCGCATATTCATAAACAATTTAAAGTCAACTTTAAAATTAAATTCAGCTTTTTGACATTTTATTATTTGTGAAAATTGTCGAACAAGTCGACTTTAATTTTAAAGTTGACTTTAAATTGTCTATGAATATGAGCCAATGTTTTTAAATGATAGTAAATATTATCATGTAAATGATAATTTTAATAGTTGCAAGGGCTTTATATTAAAAATAACAGTAACTATTATTATGAAATGCATTTATTTAAATATGTGGACAGTAACAATGAACATCAGAAATTATGTAGTAAATGAGGGATTTGAACATTTGTTTCAACTCAATAAAATATAGGATATATGCATTAACTTTTTCTACATGTAACATGCGTTAAAAGCTTTCAAAGTAGGTAAAATAGAAAATATTCCTTATTTAAATGCATTGACAGTTGCCAAACGATCGGAAGCATGTCCTATTAAGCTTAATGAAGAGTACAATGCTTTCGTTTTTATTTAAATATTTTAAATTAAAATATCTTCGAGAAGTAAAAGCCACCAACTACATGCCAATAATTCATTTACAAAAATCTTTATACATCTTGTCAACTTTTGATTCCATTTGAGATTTGTAGGGTCGGGTAAATAATGAAATCGGGAATTACCCGATCAGTTCACGAGCATGGCCCTACCAAAATTTCTACTAGGGACCTTTACAATTTAATGCTTCATATTGATAAATTTAAAATTTTTTTTAATTAATTTTGTTTAATTAAATTATTTGAAAATCGAATTTGATCCCCTGAAAATGGACTCGCGACCCACCGGTTGGGAACCAGTGATCTAAAGGATGCCATAGAAATGCAGCAACACACACATAATAAATGCGTCTCTTTGTTAGAAAATTTCCACAGAATAAATAAAAAATAATAGCATGCGGATATAAAAAAAAAATTGCAAAGATTTGCAAAAGAAAACGCACACACTTTTATGAAAGTATCTAGTTAGATAGACATACAACACAACTCATTGTCGCAAAGTTTTGTAACGATTTTTTTTTCTTTTTTAGCTTATCTTTTACATTGTGGTCTTATCTGTACATTTTACTAGTAAAACATGAGGGCACAAACTTTAATTTCATGTTGGTTTATTTGGTGGTGTTGGAAATGGTGCTGCTGGCATAAATCTTATAGATTGTGAAAGTATATAGATGCTTGCACACGTTTATATATTTGCACTGCAACGTGGGACGAAATTCAGTTGAAAGGTTATACAAGTCTAAAATTTGGTACATTCTGGTAAATTGACAAAATAAAAATGTGTATTTATATTGCTGACATTTTTTATTGATGAAATTTTTGAATAATAGCAGTTTTATTTTTTGGAATATCTACTAAGATCCACAGCACTCAGACAGACTATATCCATTGTACTGTGAAATCAATTTCCTACAATTTTGAAGTGAAGTGCTTCTTTATATTGCATCAACTTTTTCATCGAAAGAAAGACTAAAATAGCATTTCGGTAAACATTTTGAAGTTTCCCACTATGCCCCAACATTTTTCAAAAAGTCCGATAAGAAATATATAGTTTTATATATTCAGGGTGGTGCGCTTCAGGATGCGCACTGATTCCTTGGTTCATTTCATAAAAAAAATGTTTGAAAGATGGGGTGTATCTGGTACATCCAATGGTATATAGGTGTTTTAAAATTGATTGTATAAAAGCATATAGAAACTAGTACTGAAAAAAAAATAAACGTCCTTGACTCTCATTTGATATAAGTTTTGATTTTTATCATATTTCAAACAGACAAAGATGGTGTTTGTATCACAAGCTAGGGCGTTAAAGTTACATTACAAAAATAAAAATATGGATTTAAAGTGTTTTTTAACTTTATCTGCAATGCGCGAACATAGGACATTATTTTTTAGACTCAAATTTTTTGTGGTAAACTAGCTGTATAATGTAACTTTTAAGCCCTAATGCATTTTGAAATAATAATAAAAGTTTGGATTCGATCTGCCCTAGTGAACGTGGTTCAAACTACGAATAAAAAAAGTAGTAAAATAAAAAATAAATAAATATGATGTATATATTATAATAAAAAAACTGACACATCGAAAAAACAACATTTTGTTAATAAGGTCTGTTAATTTCCTTTAATGTTTGTTTAATTAATTTATTCATTAATATAATTAAATATTTAATTAATACAATTAAATGTTGTATCGGCGATGAAACAATAGTTTTTTCTATACTCAGAAGAAAATGTACCATTAAGTACTTTATGGTACGACCATTGACCTTATAGTTCATGTATTTATAGTTTTTTCTTTTTAAATCAAAAGTTTTCTAATTAAGTCAATAGTATTTGAAAAATTCACTACCATAAATTTAAATATTTCAATACTATTATTTTAAATAGAAAATATACTGTTGTTTTAATGGTTTCCTCCTATTATAATAAATGTGGTGTAAAAAAACATAAAAACGAATGCAAACATGTTCGTTTTGTGCGTCAGTCTGCGTGTTTACTCAAAATAGTCGCATGTATTTTTTTTTTGTAATAATCCACATTATTAAACGCGACATTGGTAAGGACTCAATGTATTTAATTATATTTATATATTTATTTATATTTATATTTTTATTTATTACAGAAAATAAATAATACATCGAACTTCTATTATGGCAACAGACTCAAAAATAACTGCAGACTCCAGTACTACAATCATTTATTGGAAACCAAAGCAAACATTAAATGTGCTATAACCTTTTTCAGCAAGAAGTGTCTTTTTATGTGTGTGCTGTAAAAGTGAATATCAATTTCGACATTTAAATAAAATAATATATACAATAAATTAACTAAAATACTTTTTTGTTTTAATAAATTATTAGGAAAATGTAATTCGATTATATCATAAAATTAATAATACGTATCATTAAATTTGTATAGATCTTTCTTATTGTAATTAAAATATCACATCATAAAATTTATGGTACAACCACACATTGTATTAACAGTTTCAATATTACTGAATTAATGAGACGCATCCTATTGACCAATTTTAATGGTATAAATTATTGTTTTTCTATTGAAATACTATAAATTTACCATGATTTTTTTCTGGGTGTATGTAGCAAATGCTGAGTAACATTTAACAAAAAAAAATAATAAGAAACATTTTACTGTCGACATGTTCCCACATAACTTGTTACCACGGCGACGTATGCTAATAGTTTTTAAAAATTGTTGCAATAGAGGAAGGTTCAACGAAGATGAGACATATCAATTTCGTTGATTTTTGTTAGAGACAAATTTTCTACTTTTGTCCATCTATATTTCACATCCATTCCAGTGTGCACTGTTGTTGAATTTGACTTGTATACCGCAGGCTACCTAACATCTTGTTCGATATACAGAATATATATGTATACACCCAGAAAAAAATACTATATAAATAATAGTTTTTTACTATTAAAAATATTTAATAGGATAAATTATTATTTTAATCGGAAAATACCATTAAATACAAGAAAATACCATGACATTGCCATTGAGTTTATATGAAAATTTTTATTTTTTGTATACTATTAAATCAATAATTGTCCTATTGACCAATTTTAATGGGATTTGAGGGAATTTTGTGTATGCTGGATTGTTACGCCCGTTCGTTTGTCATCAGTGCCAAAGTTAATAAATAGCAAAATTCTTGCTCAAATATCTGCGTGTATTTATTACGCAAATAGCAATAATTCGCAAAAGTTGCACAAGATAAATATTGAATTTCGTGCGCTCGTTCCCTTTGATGTGGTTGCCATGGGTAGGCGTTTATTTTTGCAATTCTACATGCATTACGTAATGTTTTATCTTTCAGCTCCCGGCGGGGTTCGCATTAAAACGGAAATATGCGATAAGCTTACGTATTTCCGTTGCGCCTCGCCTCATTCGTTTTATTTTGAATTCAGAAAGTTGATTTTTATGGAATATAAATACGGATTTTTTTTAACAACATGACTTTCAAATTTCTCATCTGCAGAATCGTGTGAAATTAATAATTTCTGGAATACTTTTATGTATACGTGTTTATTAAGAATTTGATTTGACACTTTTGTAGTGCAGAAAGTCTGCAGTAGTCAGAGCGAAAATTCAAAAATCCTTATTATGTATACACAGCGAAAATCTATTTTACAGGCAACACTTAGCGCATAATCATAGACATTTTAAAGTCGACTTTAAAAATAATTTCGACAAATTTTGTATAGAATGATTATGTGCGATTATGTTTACAACAATATTTTTTGAATTTATAGACTTTTAAAATAGATATATATACAATACTATGAAATTAATATTTAAAAAATTGTAAAAAAAATTAATAATTTTAAAAGTAATAGCCAATTAAAGTCAGATTGCAAACATTAATATTTAATATTAATCTTCTTCATAATGACTAATTTCGTTCCTCAAACCATGGTGCATTCTACTGAAAAGCAATTCATAATAATGATCCCTATACAACATCAATGTTATGAATTCATTATCAATTTGATGAATGCCTAAAAAAGTACAAAATATATGTACATCATATTCAAGAATTCTGATCATTAGGGCGGATCGAAATTTGTTAGAATAGTACTTAAAAATCACATTTTCATGCTAGAGTTTACCAAAAATAAAATTTGAGTCGAAAAAAATAATGTCCTTTGTTAGCGTATTGCAGATGAAGTTAAAAATACTTTATATCTATATTTTTATTTTATTTACCATCTAAATAAAGTTGTTTTTGATCGAAATTGGCTCAAAAAATTATACATTGAATCTATTAATGTCCTCCTCAAATTTCGTCAATGTTGAATAAAAGTACATTATAGTACAATATAAATAGTACATTAAAAACGCCGTTTTCTTTGGTTAAACCGTTCTAAAATTGGCATGGGTGGATATTTTTAGATGTAATTTTTTTTATAAATATTCTTAAGTGTGCTGAATCCAAAATTGTGAACGGTTAATTTATATCATGTATTGGCTTTGAGAAAAAATTCTTAAAGTCTGGGCTTTGCCAATTATACAAAAAAAAATAAAAATTTGGTTTCGATCCGCCCAACTGTTCATCAAACCAAATTTAAATAAAAAAAAAAGTCATATCCTTTTTTTATTATTTTTCATTCATCCGTTTAATTTGATAAATCCGTTTCCAGTTCCAAATACGAACTTCATTATATAACTTTACTAGCTGGACCCGTGCACAGCTGCGCCCGTGATAAGTTTTTGTAATTGCAAAACTATATCGTTCATTAAGTGTGGATACATTTACGCCCCTTTTTCTCTTTTTAGTGCAAGCCTAGTCACTATTTTTCGCGCCCACAGGGAACGTGGTGCCATGCCCATTTTTCGAATCCCACTTACATTCTACTTTACTATTAAACATTTTAAAATGATCATTCGTTTCGATTTGTACAACTCTGCTCTTAGTAAGTCAGGAGGGGCTATATGGAAGGTGCCACGCCTCATTGTCCCATTCCGTCCACATTCTAAGTGACTATTACAATGTTTAATATAATCTTTTGTTTCGATTTTTATAACTCTGCTCTTAGTAAGTAAAGAGTTATAGAAATTTTAAAGTTTTTGTTACATGAGAGATGCCACACCCCGTTGTGCTATCCCGCCCATATTCTACGTGACGATTAGAGTTTTAAATATGAACATTTGTTTTCATTATTATAACTCAACTCTTAGTATGTCAGGAGTTAAAGCAATTTTAAAGTGTTAGCTATATGGTAGGTGACACGCCCTTTTGCCCAATTCCGCCCACATTTGTAAAAAAGATAAAGAACTACAGTATACGTCACTGAGCCAAATTTCCAGTTTGTGCTTATCTTAATTAATTTCTTAATTTCAATTTTTCCACGCCTATTTGTGTACCTTAGGGTGTGAATTTCAAAAAATAGTGCACACATACGTCAATAGATGAACACCCTGCCCAAATTTCATAGTCCTAGAGTCAAATTTAGATATTTTCGATATTCCGGCTTTTCCTTTGGGTTTTTCTGACTTATCTTTTTTCCTAAACCACTCTTGCATTGACACGAACAAAATACAAAAGGAATTCGGAAAATCCGTCGGTTCGTTCTACCGTGATGCTCTGGCACACACAGGACATTTCATTTTTATATATATAGATAATTTATTTTCAAAAAATTTGAAATTTAATTTGACTATTCAGATTTATGTATGGGCCATTCCACACCAAATCGACCAAAAAAAGTAAATTTTTAGTTTTCACCTTTTCGATTTAAATGAAATGTGGGCAGCTGATAAATCTTATTGAGATATGCATTGACCATTTTTATTTTATTTTTTCGACAACTACTTCCAGAGATACATTGTTTCAAAGTTACAAAAAATGGGCCAAAAATCACTTTTCTATGGTTGTTTATATTTAAATATGATGGCTCGTTTTAAAGCTAATAGAACAGGCTTTTAGAAAAACTAAAAAGTTTAATATGTGACCCGTCATCATTATCCTAGCACTTAAAAATTGATGTACTTAAAAAATACCCTTTTTAAAATTCTGAAAAAAATCACGTATTTTGGTTGTTTAATACAAATGTTCATGCCAAATTTCAAAAAGGTATTTTGATTGCATCATATTTTAAAAAATAATTTTCTAAAATTTTATTTATTTTTTGCATTGAAAAAAAAATTTTTTTCGACAGTAAAAGTTGCAATAATTCATGAATGTATTTCTAACTCCTATTTCTAAAATGGTGCCAGTTTTATCATATTGACTCTAGTTTTTGAGATGTTGATTTTGGGGTATATTTTTTACATTTTTCAAAAAATGGTATATATCTCAAAAACTAGGGACAGTTTGAAGAAACTGACGCCATTTTCGAAATCAGAGTTACAAATACATTATAAAATTATTACAAATTTACTTTTGAAATAAATATTTTATTTTTCAATACAAAAAATTTGTAAAAATTTAGAAAATTCATTTTTAAAATATGATGCTATCAGAATACCATCTTCAATTTTGGCATGAACATTTATATTAAATCAACCAAATTACACGATTTTTTTTCAGAATTTATTTAAGGACATCAATTTTGAAATGTAAGGATAATGAACACGGGCCACATGTTAAAGTTTAGAATTTATAACTTAATTTTTCTTAAAGCCTGTTCTATTACCTTTAAAACGAGCCATCAACGAAGTTTCTAACATTTCTACTTTAAGAGATATTGAAATATGAACAACCATACAAAAGTGGTTTTTGGCCCATTTTGTGTAACTTTGAAGCACTGTATCTCTGGAAGTAGGTGTCAATAAGCTTTATCAGCTGCCAAATTTCATTGAAATCGAAGAATGTGAGTTCCAACCGCTGCACAGTGTGCCCAAACGCTCTTAAATCGGGTGAAATTCAGTATTGTCGGAACCACTCAACCGATTTTAAAAATTTAAAAAGTGTACAGAGATTGTACAGAAAGAACTTGAGAGAAGTAAAGTTTTGAAATTGGAGTTTGTATCTTTAATAGTTATGGAGATAAAAATAAGTAAAGTTGAAAATTTGTGTATGAAAAATCTTTCAAAAATTGTAAAAAATCCAGGGTTTTTTTTTTAAGTAACATTTGTTATTTTTTTTTGATAGATAACATTACTGAGAATCTTTGAAATGATAAAACTTATCCAAAATATATTTAACCAATATGGCAACACTGGTCAAAGTTCAAGTTTTTTAATTTTTGTTTTACTTTGACCCCCTGTAAGTAGTTTTAAGGACGAGTTATTTCTACGTATTTTTGACACTTGCTTATTTTTTGTCCGGCGAAGTATATGTGCAGGGCAGCAAAATACTCATTTTTTGAAGGGACTTAGATTAAAACCGGTATATCTCACTTTATACTAAATATATTCCTAAAAATGTTTTAATAAAGCATAAGTACATAAAACAATTGTATATTACATTTTTCATGAAAAAATATTACATTTTTCATGAAAAAATTTTCAACTTTACTGATTTTTATCTCCATAACTGTTAAAGATACAAACTCTAATTTCAAAACTTAAGTTCTCTCAAGTTCAATGTAAATATTTGGCGGTTTTGATTTCAAATGACTATTCTGAATTTGTATTTTTTACTATTTTGAATATCATGTTTTTCCTACTAAATTCAATTTGATTATACTGAATTCAATTTGTTCTTTTTTGAATTCAACAATAATATTATGAAATGCTCTATTGAATAAGAAAATCGATGTGGAGAATTTTCAGCGAAATCCGAATATGGGAAATGGATCCGTCGGAACCTTAAAGTATGCGTTTTCGTATCTAAATCAACAATTCCAAAATTGAATTGAAATGTTGTCTCTCAAACGCAATAAACTAAAAATGTGGTTATGTCATTTGTTGGAAAATGTTATAAGTTTTTCAAGAAACTATAAATGAAAGAAATTGGATGAAAAATACAGAAGCAGTGATTATTCAAACAGGAATCCTTCGTTTTATATTTTCATCAATCATGCCTAGCCTGTAACACTTTAAACTCAAAAGTTCGATTCTATCTAAAATATATTTTGAATATGTTTTTTACATCTCTTGCGATTATTTTAAGATGAAATTAAATTATTAAAATTAATTATTAATTTCTAAAAAAAATTATTAAAAAAACAATTTTTTTTTATTTCATCCTAAAAAAAATGGCAAGGTATGCCAAAAACATTTTCAAAATGAATTTTAGATGGGAATCGAACTTTTGAGTTAAAAGTGTTTCAGGGTAGGCGTGACTGATGAAAATAAAAAACGAAAGATGGCTGTTAAAATAATCACTGATTCTGTATTTTTATACGATTTTTTTTATTTATAGTTTCTTGAGAAGCTAATAAAATTTTCCAACTGATGACTTACCCACTTTTTTAGTTTAATGCGTTTGAGAGACAACATTTCAATTCAATTTTGGAATTGTTGATTTAGATACAAAAACGCCTACTTAGAGGTCCCGTCGGGTCCATTTCCCATATTCGTAACCTCCTCTCGATTCGAAATCATGATTTTCCATTGTCAGTCTAATGTACATAGTTAAGTCCATTTCCCTTTTGGATTCATTTCTTTCCGAAATAATTTTTACTACTATTCTGGTACACAATCTGAAAAACTCAAACAATATAATAAATATATGCTGTTGAAGACTAACTAAAACTTCGGAGAAATCTTTAAACTCTACAGACACAATTCCCCGAAACCGTAGAAGTCAGTCAGTCACACAGTTAGTGTGATGTAAATTTTCATTACCTCTTTTTTGTCACTATGCAGACAAGCAGGTACTAAAACACTTATCTTTAAAAAACATAAAAGACAACATGTCTAAATTAAAAAAAAAACCTGCATTTTAAAGCGATTAACTTTAAAGACCTTGATCTTTATAGAGCGCTTAGTCAAAGACCAATAACTAAAAAATACACACACATTACAAAACTTTTCTAACACAAATTCAAGAAGGCAATAAAAAAGGAGCAAAAACAAAAGAAAATGTAATAAAAATCACAAAGAACAAAACAGCAAGTAAAACCTTAAAAAGAAACCGACAACAAATTGATGGATTTACACAGTACAAGTACACAGTACAAGTCTTGACTGAAATATGTTGTTTTTTTCAATTTTTTTCTTTTTTTTTTTTAAAAAACATGCAAAACAATTCTAAAGGGCATGAAGAAAAGTTTGAAACAAACCAACGAAAAAAAAAGTGCAGAAGAAGTTATATATAGGAAATAACGATTTAGTGCCAGCGATGGATGTGCCGATGGATACACGCGGTACAGCTGTTTCTTTATAGTATTGGTAAAGAACATAAAAGCAGCTGATGCCCGAGAGGAAAATGTGATAAAAATGAGAAAAAAAAAGTAAATAACAAGTGAAAAATAAGAATGTTAAATTGTAATAACTTAAAACTGTGGCAATAAAAGAAATGTGCCAACTGTGGAAGCAAATGTAATGTGTTTTACAGGGGCAATAGGACAATGGGGGCTAAAGCAGTACAAGATAACCGCAAGAATAGTGCAGGCGAAGATCGTAAAAATGTTATGCTTGTCTGTGCATATTATTATTTATTCTGGTAAGCATAAACTTACACTATATATTTATTTTATTGTTGTAGTAATAAAATTATAAAAAAACATTTATTTTCAAAAACATTTTATTTTAAGTTTATTAATTAATATTATAAATGCCAGATATTAAATTTCAAATGTTTGAATGACATACGATAGATTAACATATTTTATAAACGATCATATTATCATATAAGAAATAAAAACTGCTTAAAATAAGTAATCGCTAGAACATTCTTTGAAACAATACCTAAAATAACGAATACATTCCACACAGAAAAAAAAATTCTTCAATATGATGAATTTATTCATAAACATTATGAATTTTTTCACCAACTACCTGATTCATCATATTGATACCACCGTTCATTAAATGACATATTAATGAACGTATTCATTATATATATGAACAAAATAATCAATACAATGAATTTTAATTGTCATATTGATGAATTTGTTCATAATATTTTTTCATTTATTTTTTTAAATAATTCGAAAAAAATTGTTGTAAAAATTTTATTTAAAAAATAACAGTAAAAAAATTAAGAAGAAAAATATCCGAAAAAAAATGTTTTTAAAAAAATTAATTTTTTCGAAAAAAACATTTTTTTTTTTTAAAAATGTATATGCATGTCGAGCAAGCATTATATAAGAAATAACACACAAGAACTACTTGAGAACTGAGAAGTACGGCAAACAATGAACGAAAAAAAAACATTTTGATAGAAATTTGGTTTAATGAACAGAGTTTATCAATATGAAGAACTGATATGTTGTATTTTATATTTTGATTGATTAATATGAAGAAACGTATTCTTCACATACAGTTAATCACATTGAAGAACACTTTTTCGACAGTTACCAAGCATTCTTCATATTTATGATTGCATTTATAACATTGATGGCGTTAGTCATTAATATTATGAATGGCTCTTCAATACAATTCATCAATATAATGTACATTTTTTTCTGTGCATGATAGTAACGCCTGAATTAAAAATTTTAAAATATATTCGTACATGTTACGGTTATATTCGTATTTTGAATAAAAAAGTATTCGTAACTTGATGAATATATTTGTTTATAACTTTTATCTGCTTGCAAACACTATACCAATTAAAATAAAATTGCAGCTCCGAGTTATTATTTTACGCAAACCATATTCTGTTTTTACTAATTGTTCGTAAAAAGCACGAATGTTTCGTAAACTTCTACATATAGCCTCAGAATTTAAGAAAGTTTAGTAATTTATTCGTAAAATGTAAAATTCAACGAATCGTTCGTATAATATATTATGGATTAAATAATAATTTATAAATGTTTCTTGTATTTTACTATTTACGCGTTCATTTTACGAAACAAACGAAATACTACAAAATATTTCGTAAAATGTCCTTGAAATTATTTTGAGTGAATCCATATGGAAATTTCCAAAAAATGTAAATCCCCGAAAAATTCAAAATGCTCAAATCTTTGATATTGCATTAGATTTGGAATATGGGAGTAGCTAACTCATTTCATTTGAAGACACTCTGAAGACATTTAGATACAAAAATTTATGAACCTTATTATGCAACCTTAATTAATAAGTATTTCTAACCCTAGACCCTAAATGAGTTCGTTTGCGTCGTTTAACTGTCAAACTCGCCACAATTTCAAAGATTTTGCATAGAACCCAGCGAAATACGCAGCGTACGAATGCAGATCTATTGGAATTTTCATTTTTGACTGTGCGTTTTTAAGCTATATTATTAAAGAACGCAAGACGCATTCATTTAGGGTGTAGGGTAAAGCTTTAAAATAATAATGCAAATTACACTAATGGAACATTTTGAATTTTTGTACAAGGGTGTCCTATTGTCACATCCGGAACAATATATATGAGTCATTACATATCAAATCAACCGAAGAAATTCAAATTTTGGCAGCACCATCTCATAATTTAATGAAATTTTGAAGTATGGTGAAACAACATAAAATTGAGATAATGACCAAATATCAGCTTCCCAGATGGTGTGGTATAAGAGAGTTGGTGGTTTAAATATTTAAAAAACTGTATACAAATCACAAAGATCGTGCGAATCAATTGAACGAAATTTAAGCTGTGCACAGAAAAAAAATACATCATATTGATGAATTCCGTTCTTCAAACCATGATTCATTGTATTGAAAAACAATTCATAATATTAATGACAAACGCCACTACTGTTATGATGCTATCATAAATATGAAGAACGCTTAGTAACTGTCGAAAAAGTAATCTTCAATATGATGAACTGTATATGAAGAATATGTTTCATCATTTTAATGAACCAAAATATAAAATACAACATATATGTTCATCACATTGAAGAATGCTTTTCATTAAACCAAATTTATATCATGAACCAAAATTTAAAATACAACATATATTCATCATATTAAAGAACGCTTTTCATTAAACCAAATTTATATAAAAAAATATTTTTTTTCGTTCATTTTTTGCCGTACTTCTCAGTTCTCAAGTAGTTCTTGTGTGTTATTTCTTATATAATGCTTGCTCGACATGCATATATTAGTAAAATGTTTTATAATATATTTATTATATTTATAAAAAATATATTTATTATATTTTATAAAGTTATCATTCTGCATTCATCGAAAAATATAAATGTTAATAAGAAACGTAAATTTTGTGGAATTTTAAATTCGATTTCGATCAAAAGCGGTACGACGATATCTCTGATTGCCTGAAAAATTAGACAAGATATTGTAAATTGAAATACAAATTTAATGCATTATTACTTTAAGGCTCTTTAGGAATAAATATTCTCACGAATTTTGTCATTCGTATAAAATTTTAGTATGAAAAATTTTTGTTCGAAAAAATAAAAAAACAATTCAAAAACCTTCATATGTAAATCTCAGTATATTTTACAATTCTCTAGATTACTTGTAAAGATTCAGTACATTTTATTTTATACTGGTGGGTGGGGTGTTGGGTTTGGCAATGTCATTCGTCGAAGGTAAAAACAGTACAAAGTTGCTAATGATGCGCTGCCAACCGATTGCATGTGCCACGCTTTTTAACACTTTTAACTATTACCTCGAACATTTTATACAAAAGCAGCAGCAGCAGCTACGAAACGAAAGTAGGTGGACGCGTGGTGGAACCGAACTCAACACAGTTTCATCTATGCGTTTTGCGTGTTTAATGGTTATAAAAACACCAGAAACAGCAGAGCAACATTCTTATAAACCGCAGCACCACCGTACCTACTGGCAACGGATCCGTTGCATCGGAATCTGCTGCATGT
Source organism: Dryomyza anilis (assembly GCA_951804985.1). Lineage (NCBI taxonomy): Eukaryota > Metazoa > Arthropoda > Insecta > Diptera > Dryomyzidae > Dryomyza > Dryomyza anilis. The sequence goes on from OX638132.1 coordinate 19,666,329, forward strand.
TATGTTGCTGCACTAGGTCAGATAGCGAGTTATTCTGGGCGCTTATGTGGTACACTTAAAAAGGCATTTGCGCGTTACGCTCCGTATAACACATACATATTATGTCCCTACTACATTTAACTTATATACATATCATAGCTATTTTATATATGCGGCCAAGTACATAGTGTAAATGTTTAAAATTGTAATAAGTCGTTTTTATTTTATGATGGTCATAAAATAAGCGAACTCATCCATAGCGCTCATTCCGAACTCAAACCAACAAAAGAAAAAAAATGAACCACAGACTATGCGCCTCTGCACAGTCCAGATCAGTTCGAAAACATGCCGTTTTCAAACCGTTTCGTTGTCATACCATGACATACCATGCCATAACGTGCCGTGCCGTACCATAACATTGTCTTGCCTTGCCACGCCAGTCCATTGCAATTACATTTGGATTTTTAAATTGCATGCCCATGTTTAGTTGCTGCCGCTGCCGTTTCCATTGCTGTTGATGGTGATGTTCTTCATGTTTTTGTGTTGCTGTTATCGCCCATAAAATTATACAGTTCCAGCAACGCATCGGTGTTTGGGAGCCCATAAAGCACACACTTTACATGGATGGCAACGCACAGTGTACACAAATGACATAGTTTTCAGTTTAGTAAAAATTACCCAAAATTTCGTACATATTACAATACACTAAAATTAAAAGAAGTTTGTAACACCATCGTTGCAGCTATGAAAAATACAGATACTTGGAACAATTACAAAGAATTTGAGCTAATAATTCGATCTTTTTCTAATATCAAATCTTATAGCAAATTATTTCATATATACACCCAGAAAAAAATACTATATAAATAATACTTTTTTACTATTAAAAATAGTCAATAGGATAAATTATTATTTTAATCGGAAAATACCATTAAATACTAGGAAATACCATGACATTGCCATTGAGTTTATATGAAAATATTTATTTTTCCTATACTATTAAATCAATAATTGTCCTATTGATCAAATTTAATGGGATTTGAGGGAATTTTTTTTCTGAGTGTAGTAGTTTCGAAGATTTTTCGGCGTTACACCCAAAAAACAATTTACCTATTTTAAGTAAATATGGAAATGATTCATATATCTTTAAAACAAATCCATTTTTATTGTATTCAACGAACATTTTCTTCTAATCAACGATTTTTTTTCTTCAAATAAAAAAAATGTATGTGGAACGTGAAAGAATAATTTTCATATTACTTCAATTCGGTAAATATTTTTAACAGTGTATGAAATAACCTATAATTGGAATATTTCAAATATACCAGACCTTAATATTTTAATTGGTGGCACTTTTTCAATTGCAAGTTTCTAATATTTTTTAAACAAAAAATTACACCTCCCAACACGATTTTTACCCTGGACATTCTATACATCAATTTTATATAATTTGATGGTGCTGATTTTGACTGTATACTCAGAATTTCCTATTACTTAAAGATTTTTGACCAAATTTCAATCGTAATTTAAAGCCCAGTACTTATAATAACCAAAATATAGTACTTTAATAGTTATAATAGTAAACATAAAATCTTAAACGATATTTTTATAATTGTCCAGTCTAATTTTAATATATTACTGAATGCTATATCTATGCTTAGTAGCCGCGGTAGCTCAGTGGTTAGTGCGTTGGACTGCGAGCCGAAAGGTCCCCGGTTCAAGCCTGGACTGGGGCTAACAACATCTTTTCATAGAATCATTTTTCTATACCGCGCTACCTCTCGTCAGTAAATGGCAAACCTACGAGAATAAAACCATTGCCTATGAAAAGCTCTCACCCGTCGTTCGGATTCGGCAATAAACTGTAGGTCCCACAACGTTGAGTACAAATATAACAGGCACAGCTCAAATGGTGAGAGAGCTCGGCCGAAGTTCTATACAGGACTGTAGCGCCAAACTATTATTATATTATTATATCTATGCTGAAAATGAGCGTGATTGGTCGTTTTTGACCTGCAAACCACCCACTTTATTCATATACCTCATAAAAAAACAAAATCTGAGTAAACTTCTTTTAAATCACCCCTTCATGACAAACAATAAAATTAACAGGAGGCACCCTAAAAAAATTGTAATTCGGTTTGCAGTTCTGTTCAGGATTCATAAACCCTGGTTATCACTACATCCGGTAAAACGGTAATTTAAACTTTTTTACACATTATCACATAACTCTAAAGTTCTTTAGTCGGTTTAGACCGATCACAATTCTTACAAATCCCAATGATATATAACTTCCACTCTCAAAGTGGCCCTATTATTTAAATTTCCATATGATACTTTCAGAGACTGAAAGTGTAAACAAATTGGATATCCGTTTAAATCCGTTTAATTTAACAAATCGAGTTTTATACTGCGTTGTACGGAGTGTTTGGTTCATCGGTGTTAAAAATTCAGGGGGCTATTCTACACCCAGAAAAAAATTCCCTCAAATCCCATTAAAATTGGTCAATAGGACAATTTTTGATTTAATAGTATACACAAAATAAATCTTTTCATATAAACTCAATAGCAATGTCATAGTATTTTCTGGTATTTAATGGTATTTTCCGATTAAAATAATAATTTATCCTATTGACTATTTTTAATTGTAAAAAACTATTGTTTTATAGTATTTTTTTCTGGGTGTATGACTCAAAAAAATAAGAAAATATTAAATAAAAAATTGTATAATTTTGCACCCAGTTTAATATACAGGGTCTTTGAGGGATGCAGTTTACTGACATAACCTAGTCAAGGAAATGTGTAATAAGTTATAATCTGTTGTTAAATCAATATCAATTTTTAACTTAAATTTTATAAAATTAAATTACCTTTCCAATGGTATATCACATCTTTGAACCCCATGATTTCTTCCTCTTTTAAAAGGTACGTAAAGTTGAAATTTACAAAAATTAATATACACATTTTTACATTGTCACTGATTTGCTCAAAATTTCGTTACAGATCACCAATTTTTTTTTTTTTTTTAATTTATAATGATAGACCAATTCATTCCCAGTACTTTCTAATTAATTAGAGTGATTTCAAACTGGTAATTTTTAGTGCAGAAATAACTAAATAGTAGCAGGTCTTGCTATTTGGTGGTTGCAATTTTAAAAATCGAAATAATCGATAAATAATTTTAAGCATTTATAAACATTATAATCATTGTCATATAACTTTACAGAACATAATTTCTGTTCATATTTCCAAACATAACAATTTTTATACCCTACACTAAGAGTGAAAGGGTATATTCAGTTTGGTACGCCGTTTGTAACACCCAGAAGGAAGCATCTCCGGTATGGAAAAGTATATATATTCTTGATCAGCATGACCTTCTGTCCGTCTATCTGTCTGTCTGTTGAAATCTTAATTACAGAAAAACTAAAGGAGCTAAATAAATGAAACTCCTAATTTAGATTACTTATATACCTACGCTGTCTGTCAGTTAAAATGGGCATGATCAGTCTATTCTGATCTGTGAACCGACCACTTAAGTTCAAATACCTCATATAAAACATACATCTACTGAATTTTATGTTTTACTGTATGCGTGCATATGTAAACTTTTTTAGTCAAATATATATTGATTTCATGCTCAAATGCATGAAAATAATGTTTTCCCGCAAAACGACTTGTGGTTCAAAAAAAAAATCGAAATTCGGTACACCTACCCATTCGTAAATTTGGGTATCAATGGATCGAAATTCTTCAGCGATTGAAAGTTTGTATTTATTTTCAGGATTCGTATACCCTGGTGACTTATATACCACTTTGAATGGTAACCACACATATGTGTAGGGTATTTAAAGTCGGCTTAGACCGACTATAATTTTGATAATCCTAACTATCATAATAATGCATACTATAAAACACATACTTCCCAACCGGGTTTCATTTATTTCAAGCACCAAATCAAAAGACCCGCCACTGTTTAATTATTTCTGAAGCATTTCTTACCAAGTTAAAATATATGTGATTGGTATGAAAATACTGGAATTGAACTGGTCTATCATTATAAATTATAAAAAGTTGGAAATTTGGAAAAAATCAATGACATATTTAAAATTTTTATTTTTGAAAATTTCAACTTTACGTAACTTTTAAAAAAGGAAGAAATGATTGGATTCTAAGATGTGATATACCATTGGAAAGGTAATTTAATTGTCTAAAACACAAGTAAAAAGTTGATATTCATTTAACAATAGATTATACTACATAACCATTTCTTTTTGCCTAGGTTATATCAGTAAAATGCATCTCTTAAACACCCTGTATCTTAAACTGGGTGCGATATTTGACATTTTTCTTTAACATTTTCTTATACTTTTGAATCATAGAATGACCTCCTGAATTATTGACATCGATAAACCAAACACCCTGTATAAAAAATGTTTTGTAGCTTCTGTGCGCTGGGTACAGAGCCGAAAAGTCCCGTAGCACCCAGATTTGAAACTATCTGGGTTGTGACTGTCAAAATCTTTTAAATAGAAAATGTTTTATGCGCTACCTCCCGGCAGACAATGGGTAAATATCGAGAGTAAACATTTGAAGAATAACATTTAATTGACTCAAAAAAAATGATTTCTCAATTTAAAGAGGATGAATTCTTATATTTTTACAATTTGTTTTTTATAAAAATCAATTATATCTATTATAGTTTGTAAAAAAACGTACCATATGTATTTTCAATGACAATTAAAACCTTCTTGTGCCACAGTGCAACCATTTCGACGTCTCTAACAAATTATAACAAGTTTATTGTTTAATTTGACTGTTTTGTTGCAATGCTTTGATGATTTTCATTTTTATTGGCCATTTCCACTTTTGTTTATATGACATTGAGACAAATTTATGAAAATCCATCGATTTTATTTCATAATTGTCATTGGTTAGATAGTCAGTCATACTGTTTGAATTTATATTAATAAATCTGTCGTGTTTAGGAAACATATGATTTCCATACTGATAAAATGATTGATTGATTGATTTATAATGTAGTATATGACGCATAAATAATAATGCATTAAATAACAATGTCATATCAGTTATGCAGTTCAAAATATTCCAACATAATTAATATAAAATGGCAACAAAATGTAGAGAATTAATTTAGAAAAATTATCTGTTTTTCTGGGCTAATGAACAGATAATTGTAATAATTATTTTAATAAAGGTTTAGTTGGTATTACTAATATTTCTTGAAAAAAAATGAAATTATTGTACAACATTTATAATTAGTTTTGTTTTGTAAACTATTATGAATTTAATCAAATTATTTAAAGTATTTATGGCGCCACAAATATTAAATGCAAATATTTTGTATAATTAATATGAATTTAATAAATCATAATGTGGTTTTTTGTGAACGTTTAAACTGGAATTTTTAAAATGTGTTTTACTTTATATGAATATTGTAAATCACAAGCGCATTGGGTTACTGGGAATAACATTATAAAGTAATATTTTTTATTTTAATAAATTATATTTGCAATACTACTAATTAATTAAATATTAATTACATATAAATGATAATATTGAAATTGCGTATAATTTAATTAGTCATCAGGCTTAATTAAGAAATGTCTGATGTACACAAATATGACTAATATTAGAGTTTTATTCAACACTAAGAACTCAAATAGCCTACACCCAGAAAAAATACTATATAAATCATAGTTTTTTACTATTAAAAATAGTCAATAGGATAAATTATTATTTTAATCGGAAAATACCATTAAATACTAGAAAATACCATGACATTGCCATTGAGTTTATATGAGGTATCAAATATGGGTATCAAATGAAAGAAAATTTTTCAGCGATTGCAAGTTTGTAGATATTTTCAGGATTTCTATACCCTGGTGACCTACACACCACTTTAAATGGTAACCTCACATATTATCCCATAACTGTAGGGTATTTATAGTCGGCTTAGACCGACTGTAACTTTTACAATTCATACTAACTTCATCACACCCACCATCACAATTTCACTACTTCAAAATGCCCCATGTGTCCCATGTGGTAGCCCCTCCATAGAAGGTACATTTTCTATATGGTGTATGGCGACAGTTATTATAGTGCTATCAATTTATTTTACACCAGGGTATACCAACAACCCCAACATCTTTAAACTCACCATACCGAAATTGACCATACCAAAACTCAACACAGTTAAACTCACCACACTAAAACTGACCACACTAAAATTCACCACACTTAAACTCACCATACTAAAACTCACCATACTAAAACTCACCACACTAAAACTATCCACACTAAAACTTATACAGAGAAAAACTCTACGAAAAAGAATTCTACGGGGAAGAATTCTACAGGGAAGAATTCTACCGGGAAAATACCTACGGGAAAGCATTTTACGGGGAAGAATTGCACAGGAAAGAATTCTACTGGGAAGTATCCTAATAATAATAATAGTTTGGTGCTACAGTCCTGTAGAGGACTTCGGCCGAGCTCTCTCACCATTTTGAGCTGTGCGTGTTATACTTGTACTCAAAGTGGTGGGACCTACAGTTTATTGCCGAATCCGAACGGCGGGTGAGAGCTTTTCATAGGCAATGTAGGTTTGCCATTTACTGCCGAGAGGTAGCGCGGTATAGAAAAATGTTTCTATGGAAAGATGTTGTTAGCCCCAGTCCAGGCTTGAACCGGGGACCTTTCGGCTCGCAGTCCAACGCACTAACCACTGAGCTACCGCGGCTACGGGAAGTATTCTACGGGTAAGAATAGTCCGAGGAAGAAATGTCTTTGAGAAAAGTTGTTACTAGGTAGTTAAAACATTACGCTCTATTAATCATATATTTTGTTAGCGTGTAACATTTGGGTGTCACTTATTTTTGAACACCCATGTCTCACCACCTAGGATTGTTTATTACGACTCAAAAATAAGGTGTGCAACATTTTTTTGAATTTGAACAACGGGAACACGTGCCACAAGTACATTGAAAATTGTACTAGGAGTTGCATTTGTACTACGAGTCGAAAATAAGAATATTTCAAAACAATATTTCGACTGATGTTTGCGAAAAAAAATTATATGTTTTCGGATTTTAGATATTTCGAAAATTTTCCGTGTTATCGTTTATTTTATACAGCAGTAAACACATATAAACCAAAGTATATTTTTTAAAAATATAAAAACAAAATTTGTATACCAATTGAATAGAAACTAATTAAGCTTTTTAAAGGATGGCATACTAAAAATATTTTTTTTTGGTTTATATGTGTTTATTGTTGTATAAAACAATCGATAACTCGGAAAATTATCGAAATATCGAAAATCCGAATACATATAATTTTTTTTGGCAAACAGTTCTACATGATTGCATGATCGAAATATTGTTTTGAAATATTCTAAATTTCGACTCCTAGTACAATCACTATGAAAACCCGTGAAATAATGAAAAAAAAAGTGGGCGGATCACGCCCATTTTTGGACCACATATTTTTAGGTGAATTATAACAATACATTTTAAATTTTATAACTATATCTTGAATACTTTTCCAGTTATTAGTTCCTAAAGAATTACATAAAAGTGACTTGTGTGGGAGGTGGGCGTGTCTGTTGATCGATTTGGCTCATTTCCAAACTCAGTCCCTACTTTTGGCTAAAATATAATAATACGAAATTTTATCGCATTCTGATCAGTATTTCTCAAGTTATTCTGTATTCGGACAGCAAGACGGACAGACAGACAGACGGACATGGCTAAACGGACTCGGGTAGTGATGCTGATCAAGAATATATATACTTTTCCATACCGGACACGCCTCCTAAGGGGCGTTACAATATATGCACAAAGTTAATATACCCTGTACCTCATAGGTGTAGGGTATAAAATAACTTAACTGATAAGATACTTAAAATACAAATACGTACTAATGCGATACTGATAGTTTTCGTTGTTGTTGTTAATGTCATCATCTCGGTAACCTTAACTGTGTGATTAAAAAGCAGACTCATTCGAGATATTCCTTGAAAATGCGTGTGATTAAAACTCTTGAGACTTAAGCTCGACGTAAACGTAAAACGCCAACGCCTAGCACAGCACATCACGTCACAGCACAGCACTACATATTGCGGTCTGGCAACGGACTATATCGATTGCTCGACGCTTCATTGTCAGCCCGTATTAAATGTCGCAACATACGGCTGGCTTTCGGAGAACATTTAATCTCGAATGCAACCGCATGAAGTGTCTGGCGGTCCGTCCATTCTACTGTCTGTCTGTCTGCTGGCAGTAAGGCATTCATTGCATTGAGCGTAATCAGTGTCTATCTGTCTTTTGCAGATGCTAATGCAGATATCACAGAAATTTGAGAAGTGATGAACGTGATGCTGTTGCATTTTATCAGACAATCCAAGTTAAAATCATGATATCAAATACCGACTTCGTCTTTAACATAAATTTATTATAATTATTAAATTATTAATTCGATTATTTGAAAGATTTCCGTTCACATGTAACCAAGAAATTTGTGCATAAATTCCAGTCTTTAATATCCCAAATAAATTAAAAGTCATCAATAATCTAAAACTTCTGCCATAACTTTCAAAGTATTTTAAGTTTTGTAGACATTCAAAGTTTTGTGAAATAAATCAATAAAGATTAGATCCATAGCAATAGACCAAAAAGTAGAGCTGCAGTGCAGAGAATTATAAAATATCTGCGTACTTTACAAAAACTTAAAAATGCTTCAAACAAATTCATGTGGGCTACAAATTATCATTGAAATATACGATATTTAAAATGCTCAAAGGCACGAAGACAAAAACAATTCGTGGTAATAGCCATAGCATAGTATAATATAGTATGGCATATTATGGTATGGCATCGTATGGCATGGCATAGTAAAATAAAGTATTGCGAACAAAGCCGACACCGACGACACCAAAGACAATGGGACGTTCCGCTGGCACACGGCATAATGAGGCAGCACTTTGTTGTCGACTGCCTGTTCCGCCCAGACCCTCAGCTTAATTTGGCAGCCGCACTGAAGTGAAGACTGAGACGGGCAGTACAGGGCAGCAGCTGAATGCACAGATTAAGAAGCCTAGATAGCTGCAAAAGGCAGCTATGCTCAACTCAAACAGCAGACACCACCAGATATCAGAAGACAAATGAACGGACGCCGAACGAGGAACACATCCCAAGCTAACGTACACTAAATCGAATGCTAAACAAAAGAGAGTCTATGAAAAATAAAAATAAAAAAAATATATACCCTCCACAATTCATTATTATGAAAGCTAAGCTCTGGGCAGTGAGATGGGTATTTATCAATGCTCCATTTATATGAGAAAGGATGGCGGAATGAAAAATCGGTAACATATGAAATATGCCTGCGGGAAAAAAAGCGTACGGGATTTTTTAGACATATTAGACCTATCACTAAACTGGTTTTGAATTGGAGTATCTGATTCTGTTAAAAATTTTCCAATTAAATACCAGTTCATTGATAGATATGAAGGTCTGTAGGAGTTGTCAAAGGGTGTTAAAGGGGAAACCATTTCTAGGAAAACGGCGTGTTAAAGTTGCCGATTCAATACATATAAAAAAAACAGAACAAGGACAGTTGATAAAACTATCCCATAGGAGGGTGTCAATTGCTCTAAAATTACCACGTGACTGATGAAATGAGGACTTGTAACTGTTCTAGTTCAAATATAAGCTGGAAGGAGATAATACGTAATCATTATCATGTTCAGTGACTATAAAACCAGTAATTTGATATGTCTAAAAGTCTGTATGAGGCGTTAATTCACCCCTTTTCTTAAACAATACAAAATAGACCGAACTAGGACAGGTTAGTTTAATACCAGTTCGTTTCCCCGTATGGTATTATACGATGTATATCAATACTGAACAAAACGAGAAACTTTTATTGCCAGAGACATCTCATACATCAGTTCTATAGAACTGATTTTGACTGCATTATCAGAATAAGAATAAGAAAATACCTCTCGAATTTTCAGGCCCTTTTCAGTTCTTTCAGTTGTCAAGACTAATTACAATATACCAATAAATACTATTATTCGGATAGGTTTTCAAGCTATTTGAATCTAAACTCGAAAAATATTTATTTTTATACCCTACACTAAGAGTGAAAGGGTATATTCAGTTTGGTACGCCGTTTGTAACACCCAGAAGGAAGCATCTCCGGTATGGAAAAGTATATATATTCTTGATCAGCATGACCTCCTGAGTCGATTTAGCGATGTCCGTCTGTCCGTCTGTCTGTCCGTCTGTCTGTCCGTCTGTCTGTCTGTCCGTCTGTCTGTCTGTCTGTCTGTTGAAATCCCTAAGACTTTTAAAATTGAAGAGCTAGATAAATGAAACTTATAACTTAGATTACTAATATACCTACGCTGTATGTGCGAAAAAATTGGCGAGATCGGTCCATTGTGACCTATGGCCCGACCACTTATGTTCAAATACCACATTTAAAATGTACATATAAAGATCAATTTTTATGTATACGTGCTTAGGTAAACTTTGTTGGTCAAATATATATTGACATCATGCTCAAATACATGATAATAATGTTTTCCGGCGAAAAGAGTTGTGGTTCACAAAAAAAAAAATCGAAATTCGGTACACCTACCCATTTGTAAATATGGGTATCAAATGAATGGAAATTCTTCAGCGATTGAATGTTTGTAGTTATTTTCAGGATTCGTATACCCTGGTGACCTATATATCACTTTGAATGGTAACCACACATATGTGTAGGGTATTTATAGTCGGCTTAGACCGACTATAATTTTGATAATCCTAACTATCATAATTACACCTACTTTAAAATTTCCCATGTGATCTAACCTTCCCAACTGGTTTTTAGACTATTTTTGGATGATTTTTTTCAGACTGTTAATCTAATGATAAATAAAAATATCATTTATGGTTATGCAGAGCATAGTTTAAACTAACGATGAAAATTACTGACTTTTTTGTATCGATTCTCTTTTTTAAAATATGCTCCTTTGAAACTGAGCGGACTAATTAATTTGCTGCATTGACGTACAAATATTAAAACATTCGTACATTAGCAAACGAATGTTTTAATTAAATAAGTGCATTTCATTGCTGGATTGATTAATTACACTACACAACAGCCATTCTGCGCAGCAGTCAAGGTTATTTTTGTATTATGTAAAATGACGCCCTTATTCCGAAAATATGCCTTAATAATGTTTCTTTGGATATGTTTACAAAATATGGGCCAATAACTTTTGGACCGAGCTTTCATAAAGGTGGTCACATATATTTGCAAATATTTCGCGTTCTATATAACACATATGATCAAATGTTATATCGAATGAAAGTTTATTGAATATCGAATAAACATTTCTTATAACATTTTTAAATTGGTTCATTAGTTTAAGAGAACTCGAAAGGAGAACTTGAAAAAAACATTTTTTTCAACAAAAATTTAAGAAAAAATTCATTTAAAAAAATGGAAAAAAAAGTAAGAAAGTAGATGATAGTAGATGATAGGGTATAAACATATTATGCGATTTTTTTTAGTTAATACCCAATAGTAATGCTTTCACATGATTTTTTCTGTTCTCAAAATGTATCCATAGATTTCTTTTATTTTAACGTAAATTTCTTTACAAATCTGCTGGCTTATTTTGGAATGTTACAAACTGTGTTTTTCGCCATTTTTTAAATGCATTTTTGAATATAATTTTGGTCGGCAAAATTTACATTTTTCGAGTTCTTCTACAGAGTTCTCTTCAACCAGTAAACTAATTTCAAACTATTGTAAGAAATGTTTATTGAATATTTAATTATCTTTCATAACAATTGAATATATGGGTTTTATTAAACGCGAGTTATTTACTAATTTATGCGACTACCTTTTTGAATGCTCAGTACAAAAGTTATTGCCCGACATCTCGTAAACCTATCCGTAGAAAATTTTTTAATTTATATATTAAAATTCTGCGAGTCATTTTCAATAATACAAAAATAATGGAATTTACTGCGCAAACTTTTTTTCTCATTTTGTTGTGTAGTGTTATTAATTGATATCGGTTGCTATATTTACGTCGATAATTTTTTTCTGTGTACGTAATAGAAAAAAACTGAGTATGTAATAAGAATAAGCATACTTTAAATATAAAGTAATGATATATTCAGATTAGAGACATTATTAATTTTTTTTATATAAAAAGAACCAAAATTAAGACAGATCCGAAAATAGATCCAATTATCTTAAAAATTCAATGTAATATTAGGATTCATTAGATTATTAAAAATAGTTTAGACAATTAAAAGATAAATTGCGTTTCAGTTTTTTTGTTAAATAGAACTATAGTTTTTTTTATTATAAGTAGTGAGTGAGAACGACTTAAAAATACTATTGTAATTTTCTCAAAAACGTTACGTAGTAGAAAAAAACAGAGAATTCAGTCAAACTCAGCACCATTGACTTATATAGAATTGATGTATGGAATATCCATGGCAAAATTGTGGTGGGTATTGTAATTAATTCAAATAAGTTTGCATTTTGAAATATAAAATATAAGTATACATGTTATACATAACAAAATTCAAGGTTCAACTTATTTTAAATCTATAAAAATATTGAATAGTACATAAATGCATGTAGGCATTGTGTATAATACTTATATAGGTAGAACGGAGTCCAACGTCATTTGGAGTGCCAGCGAGTCCGGGTAATCATTATGAATGGTATATTCTAGGCACGTTTCTGCTGAGAAAGAAGTTTATCTGTATCGAATATGATTAAGTGCGGTTTGTTTAGCTTCCAGACGGCATGGCAGATACGATACTAGCATAAAGATGGATGGATGGGTAGCGGATGGTTTGGTATGGTATGTGTTCGGTACGATATGGTATGATATGGTTGGAGTGTTTCGATTTGACTGGCTGCATCGCATCTGTGCCCATTGTAATGCAAAATGTGAAATAATCTCTGAATGCGCATAACGTGTGCTTGACAGGCAATCGACTCATATCTGTAAAATATTATATGATATATATAAAATATTTTATGCTATAAAAAATATACATCGAATATCGCATAATGTTCATCACTCGTTTACTTTGCTCTATTACGTTCTTTTGTTTCGCATATATAAAATCCGACAATGTTGATTTGTCAGGGTAGCACCTTCCGCTATAACCCACATAAAACGCTTTTGTTCTATTCTATGCTGTTCTCTTGTTATGCGTTTCCCTTCGTTTCTCACATGGTCCCTCATAGTCGTCAGTCGTCCTCATGCATGTCATTGAATACCGTGTTCAATAATAATGAGAAATAATTAAATTCTTTTATTTGTTGTTTCTTTTGTAAGCGCTCGAATTGAATTTCATGTTCGTATCGTTTCCAAGTTTTTACCAATGAACTGAAAAATAATCGGACCTTGAGAGCATTGAAAGAATTTGTAGAGAATTTAAAATGTTGTGCAATTTTCTGTGGAATTTCTATGGTTTTTATTATTATTATTTTATATTGTTTTTAACATATTCTGTATTTCTTAGTAAATGTTTCTATTCCATTTATTGTTCAGTTTAGGTTTTAGTATGTTGTGTAAGAAAAACAAAATAAGACATTGATAGTACAAAATCTACCAGTTTCGAAAGCAGACCTTAAGAAACCAACAGACATAAATTAAAAAAAATCCCTCAAAAATCTATTTTAATAGAATTTTTGTTTTAAATAGTATGACAAACTTTACAATTTGTATCTTGACTTCAAAGGGCTGTAGAATCCAAACGGAGCGTCGTAGAGGGCTCAAACTTTAATCTTTTAATCTTAAATTCAAAAGGCTGTTAATTCTAATCGGAGGGTAGCACAGGGTGCTCAAACGCTCTTAAATCGGGTGAAATTCAGTATTTTTGTAACCACTCAACCGATTTAAAATTTTTTAAAAATGTTATACAGAGAAAACTTGAGAGAACTTATCTTTAATGGTTATGAAGATAAAAATCAGTAAAGTTGAAATTTTCTTCATGAAATAAATTTCAAAAATTATAAAAAATCCAAAAGTTATCCGATTTTTAAAATTCTTTTGTTTATGAAAAACTTACATTGAGCTAAAGAAAATGTGCTTACATGAGAAAATATCTTGATTAGTTTTAAAGATATAGACTGGAATATGATTTTATTTTTTATTTTGAAACACTTTACTTTACATATTTATAGATTGTACATAGATTGTACATTTTATCATAAAATTAAAATACTTGTATGGGACACAATCACTACATAAATCATAAACTGAAAACCGCTTTTAAATATCTCAAGTGGTTTATTAAATATAAAATTGTAAAGTCGAAATTTTTTTATTTTCCATTTTTTATTTTTTTTGGAAAAGTGGACTTTTACGCAAATCTCCGTAAGTATTTTTTCTTCAGTAACATGTACTTTTGTTATATTTTTTTGATAGATAAAATTACTATGAATCTTTTAATGATAAAACTTATTCAAAATATATTTAACCAATCTGGCAACACTGGTCAAAGTTCAAGTTTTTACTTTGACCCCCTGCCGAAAAGTTTTCAATGTCCAAAGTTATATTTTAAGTAACCAGTTTTAAGGACGAGTTATTTCTAGGTATTTTTGACTCTCACCTATTTTTTGCCCTGCGAATTTTATGTGCAGGGCAGCATTTTTTCCAAAAATACAAATTTTTTAATGGGACTTAGATTAAAACCGTTTTATCTCACTTTATAATATATATATATTTCCTAAAATTGTTTTAATAAAACATAAGTACAAAAAACTATTTTATATCAGTTAAAAGTTTCTTGATGATAAGTTTAATACTTATTTAGATATATCCAATCAAATTTTAAGTTTTTTTTCAAAATTTTTTTTTTTCTTCATTTTTCAGAAAAAAAAAGTGTTCAGAAACTATATACAGATTGTCTTTATATTTGCCATATAGATTCCTTGAAATCTCTTCTTTTCAATGATACCAAACACTTATATATTTATTTTACACATGTGTGCAAAATGACAAATGAAACAAATTTCAACTTTACTGATTTTTATCTCCATAACCATTAAAGATACAAACTCTAAATTCAAAACTTAAGTTCTCTCAAGTTTTCTCTGTATAACATTTTTAAAATTTTTTAAATCGGTTGAGTGGTTCCGAAAATACTGAATTTCACCCGATTTAAGAGCGTTTGGGCACACTGTGCGTCGTAGAGGAGTCACACTTTAATCTTTTAATCTTAAATTCAAAAGGCTAATCGCAGCGTCGTAGAGGAGTTAAACTTTGCACTTTTTATCTTAACTTCAAAAGGCTATTATTGTGGTGATCATGTTTTTCTAAGTAACTGTATTGCATAAATCATTGCATGATTGTTTCAATCATGTTTGCTATTGTTACAATCATCTTTTCAGAGCGACCTTGTTGCAGAAGACATTTTATGATTGTATCAATAGTGTTTTTCAATTTTTCTACCATGTATTCACTAAAAAACTTTATGCTGAAATCATTGCCTGATTCTTACAATCATTTGTATGATTGCCTCAATAATGTTTGTCAATGCGGCTATGCCTCTGGCAATCATTCATGTTTGAATTATATATTTGTCGCAATTATAAACAATATAACATATTTTGGGACATAATTATAACAAAAAAGAACTTAAATATTTTATATAATAGTTATATAAAAAAAAATGCATACATCAAAGATAAAGATCAATCATTGAAAAAGTGCTCGTCGTTCACAAAAATTTAAACAATTATTTTTATATTTTAAATGATTGACATTACAGCGCGTCCTTCAAGCACTTTTGACAAGCTTCCCGTGTGTCTCTTCGGCTGTCTGCCGCTCTCACTACTACTGGCTGCTGATACGAACCACAGATTAATTTAAAATGTTTTGTGCCATACAAGGCGCACGGCTAAAACATGGGTAAAATTAAAATATCTGAAAAACTCCAAACTCAAGTGTTATATAATTACATTGTAGCCGGTGCGAGGTTGCTGGCGGCCCAAAAGAAAATGGAAATTAAGGGCGGCTGCACGAACGTGAATCGTCCGTGCGGCATTCCGTCCATGTCCATGACCAACCACATCCATATGGCGATGGCGAATGCTTGACATGACTTGACGGGCTGCTCAGTGGCAGAGAGGGTCCTCATAATAACACAACACACTTGGGATTTAAGACCAGTGCGTCAAGTGAAAGAGAAAACAGAAAAAATAACAACACAATATGGCAGACTTTGGCACCGGACGAGGTTGTCCCCATAGCACCCGAGCGGCTGCCAGTGCTTCCGCCCTCTAACAATCAAAACATAAATGCATGATGAATATAATTGATGAATAGTTGAAATGACTGATGAAAAACTGCCATACAGCAGCGCTACTTTTACTATATGTTTATTTAATTAAGCCCAATTGCATACTGAATGAAGCCTCTAGAATTCATTGTTGTCTTCTGCACAGTTTCCGCTGAGTCAGCGGCTCACATGAGTTGAACCGTTGCCCTAGGCCTCCCAGTATTTATTGCATTTATTTTTTTTTATAATGTTCGTTACATCCGCCAACATCCACTTTCACGCCATCGTTTCGTACGGAATTCTTGGCAACCTGCGGTTTTTGTCATTAGGCATGTTGCACGCGCCTGGTAGAATCATTAAGAATAGAATTAATGCTATTTGTGGTACACTTTAAAATGCATTAAGGGTGCCTGCCGTACGCAGTACTTCTGTCCAACCGATCCACATGTTGATGCTTTTCGAATGTTTTAAATTTTCAACAATTTAAATTAATAATATTTCTTGATTACAGAGTCCACCATAATATAATTCTATTTTTCCTATGGACATGCGTCTAAAATTTATATATAGTTTTTGGGTGCTGATTTCGACTACATATTGAGTTTTTTCCCATAACATAACGTTTTTAAGAACATTTTAATCGAAATTTTAAGCAATTCTCGGTTATTTTTAATCCTATAGGGTTTTATACAATGCCCATTACCGCCTCTAGACGGAGTCCAATTAAAGTTTCATTATGGCTTACACAAATTATTTATATTAAACATGTTTTGTTCAGACTATATAAAAAGCAGTGCTGCCAATTGGAGGGGTATTCCCCAATTGGCGGGCACTTTCAATCTTAGTAGGTAATCGGGGAATGGTCCACTTTTGGCGGTGAATTCAAATTAGTATCAATTACATTTTCTACATTTTTAAGGATTGGAATATAGGGGCATATTCCAACTTTTGATCGGATGTCATATGAAAATTTGAAAACAAACGTTTTTACTTTTAGATTCGATATCTCAGTATAATATATATTTTTTGAAATTAATTTAAACAGCATACTGTCCAAGTAACCACGTCTCGACCATTGCCACAATCTCTTATATATAAGTCATACATTCTGATAATGGAACATAAATTAAGTACCAAAGCGGTGGGTAAGAACATGTGTGGGACAATGCAATAATATGTCACAATGCTGTGATATATAAGTCATACATTACGATAATAGGCGGAGCTAACTTTGTTGTTATGACGTGGCAAAATAGTGGCAAATTATAAAATGTATTATGTTCCATATATGTTGCATGTACAAAATGAAGAACCTAATAGTAATGGCTGTAGAATCTAAACGGAGCGTCGTAGAGGGGTCAAACTTTGCACTTTTTATCCCATATTAAATCGTATTATTTAATGTAAAAATCATAGGGATCGACTTGCTAGGAGTCGAGATATCACATCTTTAACTTCAAATGGCTGTAGAATCTAAACGGAGCGTCGTAGAGGGGTCAAACTTTGCACTTTTTATCCCATATTAAATCGTATTATTTAATGTAAAAATCATAGGGATCGACTTAGTAGGATTCAAGATATCACATCTTTAACTTCAACTGGCTGTAGAATCTAAACGGAGCGTCGTAGAGGGGTCAAACTTTACACTTTTTATCCCATATTAAATCGTATTATTTAATGTAAAAATCATAGAGATCGACTTCGTAGGATTCAAGATATCACATCTTTAACTTCAAATGGCTGTAGAATCTAAACGGAGCGTCGTAGAGGGGTCAAACTTTACACTTTTTATCCCATATTAAATCGTATTATTTAATGTAAAAATCATAGGGATCGACTTGCTAGGAGTCGAGATATCACATCTTTAACTTCAAATGGCTGTAGAATTTAAACGGAGCGTCGTAGAGGGGTCAAACTTCCCAGTTTTTATCCCATATTAAATCGTATTATTTAATGTAAAAATCATAGGGATCGACTTACTAGGAGTCGAGATATAACATCTTTAACTTCAAATGGCTGTAGAATCTAAACGGAGCGTCGTAGAGGGGTCAAACTTTACACTTTATATCCCATATTAAATCGTATTATTTAATGTAAAAATCATAGGGATCGACTTGCTAGGAGTCGAGATATCACATCTTTAACTTCAAATGGCTGTAGAATTTAAACGGAGCGTCGTAGAGGGGTCAAACTTCCCAGTTTTTATCCCATATTAAATCGTATTATTTAATGTAAAAATCATAGGGATCGACTTACTAGGAGTCGAGATATCACATCTTTAACTTCAAATGGCTGTAGAATCTAAACGGAGCGTCGTAGAGGGGTCAAATTTTAAACTTTTTATCCCATATTAAATCGTGTTATTTAATGTGTAAATTATCCCATATTAAATCGTATTATTTAATGTAAAAATCATAGGGATCGACTTGCTAGGAGTCGAGATATCACATCTATAACTTCAAATGGCTGTATAATCTAAACGGAGCGTCGTAGAGGGGTCAAACTTTACACTTTTTATCCCATATTAAATCGTATTATTTAATGTAAAAATCATAGGGATCGACTTGCTAGGAGTCGAGATATCACATCTTTAACTTCAAATGGCTGTAGAATCTAAACGGAGCGTCGTAGAGGGGTCAAACTTTGCACTTTTTATCCCATATTAAATCGTATTATTTAATGTAAAAATCATAGGGATCGACTTACTAGGAGTCGAGATATCACATCTTTAACTTCAAATGGCTGTATAATCTAAACGGAGCGTCGTAGAGGGGTCAAACTTTGCACTTTTTATCCCATATTAAATCGTATTATTTAATGTAAAAATCATAGGGATCGACTTGCTAGGAGTCGAGATATCACATCTTTAACTTCAAATGGCTGTAGAATCTAAACGGAGCGTCGTAGAGGGGTCAAACTTTACACTTTTTATCCCATATTAAATCGTATTATTTAATGTAAAAATCATAGGGATCGACTTGCTAGGAGTCGAGATATCACATCTTTAACTTCAAATGGCTGTAGAATTTAAACGGAGCGTCGTAGAGGGGTCAAACTTTCCACTTTTTATCCCATATTAAATCGTATTATTTAATGTAAAAATCATGGGGATCGACTTGCTAGGAGTCGAGATATCACATCTTTAACTTCAAATGGCTGTAAAATCTAAACGGAGCGTCGTAGAGGGGTCAAACTTTACACTTTTTATCCCATATTAAATCGTATTATTTAATGTAAAAATCATAGGAATCGACTTGCTAGGAGTCGAGATATCACATCTTTAACTTCAAATGGCTGTAGAATCTAAACGGAGCGTCGTAGAGGGGTCAAACTTTACACTTTTTATCCCATATTAAATCGTATTATTTAATGTAAAAATCATAGGGATCGACTTGCTAGGAGTCGAGATATCACATCTTTAACTTCAAATGGCTGTAGAATCTAAACGGAGCGTCGTAGAGGGGTCAAACTGTACACTTTTTATCCCATATTAAATCGTATTATTTAATGTAAAAATCATAGGGATCGACTTGCTAGGAGTCGAGATATCACATCTTTAACTTCAAATGGCTGTAGAATCTAAACGGAGCGTCGTAGGGGGGTCAAACTTTGCACTTTTTATCGCATATTAAATAGTATTATTTAATGTAAAAATCATAGGGACCGACTTACTAGGAGTCGAGATATCACATCTTTAACTTCAAATGGCTGTAGAATCTAAACGGAGCGTCGTAGAGGGATCAAACTTTGCACTTTTTATCGCATATTAAATAGTATTATTTAATGTAAAAATCATAGGGATCGACTTGCTAGGAGTCGAGATATCACATCTTTAACTTCAAATGGCTGTAGAATTTAAACGGAGCGTCGTAGAGGGGTCAAACTTCCCAGTTTTTATCCCATATTAAATCGTATTATTTAATGTAAAAATCATAGGGATCGACTTACTAGGAGTCGAGATATAACATCTTTAACTTCAAATGGCTGTAGAATCTAAACGGAGCGTCGTAGAGGGGTCAAATTTTAAACTTTTTATCCCATATTAAATCGTGTTATTTAATGTGTAAATTATCCCATATTAAATCGTATTATTTAATGTAAAAATCATAGGGATCGACTTGCTAGGAGTCGAGATATCACATCTTTAACTTCAAATGGCTGTATAATCTAAACGGAGCGTCGTAGAGGGGTCAAACTTTACACTTTTTATCCCATATTAAATCGTATTATTTAATGTAAAAATCATAGGGATCGACTTGCTAGGAGTCGAGATATCACATCTTTAACTTCAAATGGCTGTAGAATCTAAACGGAGCGTCGTAGAGGGGTCAAACTTTGCACTTTTTATCCCATATTAAATCGTATTATTTAATGTAAAAATCATAGGGATCGACTTGCTAGGAGTCGAGATATCACATCTTTAACTTCAAATGGCTGTATAATCTAAACGGAACGTCGTAGAGGGGTCAAACTTTACACTTTTTATCCCATATTAAATCGTATTATTTAAAGTAAAAATCATAGGGATCGACTTGCTAGGAGTCGAGATATCACATCTTTAACTTCAAATGGCTGTAGAATCTAAACGGAGCGTCGTAGAGGGATCAAACTTTACACTTTTTATCCCATATTAAATCGTATTATTTGATGTAAAAATCATAGGGATCGACTTAGTAGGATTCAAGATATCACATCTTTAACTTCAAATGGCTGTAGAATCTAAACGGAGCGTCGTAGAGGGGTCAAACTTTACACTTTTTATCCCATATTAAATCGTATTATTTAATGTAAAAATCATAGGGATCGACTTGCTAGGAGTCGAGATATCACATCTTTAACTTCAAATGGCTGTAGAATTTAAACGGAGCGTCGTAGAGGGGTCAAACTTTCCACTTTTTATCCCATATTAAATCGTATTATTTAATGTAAAAATCATGGGGATCGACTTGCTAGGAGTCGAGATATCACATCTTTAACTTCAAATGGCTGTAAAATCTAAACGGAGCGTCGTAGAGGGGTCAAACTTTACACTTTTTATCCCATATTAAATCGTATTATTTAATGTAAAAATCATAGGAATCGACTTGCTAGGAGTCGAGATATCACATCTTTAACTTCAAATGGCTGTAGAATCTAAACGGAGCGTCGTAGAGGGGTCAAACTTTACACTTTTTATCCCATATTAAATCGTATTATTTAATGTAAAAATCATAGGGATCGACTTGCTAGGAGTCGAGATATCACATCTTTAACTTCAAATGGCTGTAGAATCTAAACGGAGCGTCGTAGAGGGGTCAAACTTTGCACTTTTTATCGCATATTAAATAGTATTATTTAATGTAAAAATCATAGGGATCGACTTACTAGGAGTCGAGATATCACATCTTTAACTTCAAATTGCTGTAGAATCTAAACGGAGCGTCGTAGAGGGGTCAAACTTTACACTTTTTATCCCATATTAAATCGTATTATTTAATGTAAAAATCATAGGGATCGACTTACTAGGATTCAAGATATCACATCTTTAACTTCAAATGGCTGTAGAATCTAAACGGAGCGTCGTAGAGTGGTCAAACTTTGCACTTTTTATCCCATATTAAATCGTATTATTTAATGTAAAAATCATAGGGATCGACTTGCTAGGAGTCGAGATATAACATCTTTAACTTCAAATGGCTGTAGAATCTAAACGGAGCGTCGTAGAGGGGTCAAACTTTACACTTTTTATCCCATATTAAATCGTATTATTTAATGTAAAACTCATAGGAATCGACTTGCTAGGAGTCGAAATATCACATCTTTAACTTCAAATGGCTGTAGAATCTAAACGGAGCGTCGTAGAGGGGTCAAACTTTGCACTTTTTATCGCATATTATATCGTATTATTTAATGTAAAAATCATAGGGATCGACTTGCTAGGAGTCGAGATATCACATCTTTAACTTCAAATGGCTGTAGAATCTAAACGGAGCGTCGTAGAGTGGTCAAACTTTACACTTTTTATCCCATATTAAATCGTATTATTTAATGTAAAAATCATAGGTATCGACTTACTAGGAGTCGAGATATCACATCTTTAACTTCAAATGGCGTAGAATCTAAACGGAGCGTCGTAGAGGGGTCAAACTTTACACTTTTTATCCCATATTAAATCGTATTATTTAATGTAAAAATCATATGAGTCGAGATATCACATCTTTAACTTCAAATGGCTGTATAATCTAAACGGAGCGTCGTAGAGGGGTCAAACTTTACACTTTTTATCCCATATTAAATCGTATTATTTAATGTAAAAATCATAGGGATCGACTTAGTAGGATTCAAGATATCACATCTTTAACTTCAAATGGATGTAGAATCTAAACGGAGCGTCGTAGAGGGATCAAACTTTACACTTTTTATCCCATATTAAATCGTATTATTTAATGTAAAAATCATATGAGTCGAGATATCACATCTTTAACTTCAAATGGCTGTATAATCTAAACGGAGCGTCGTAGAGGGGTCAAACTTTACACTTTTTATCCCATATTAAATCGTATTATTTAATGTAAAAATCATAGGGATCGACTTGCTAGGAGTCGAGGTATCACATCTTTAACTTCAAATGGCTGTAGAATCTAAACGGAGCGTCGTAGAGGGGTCAAACTTTCCAGTTTTTATCCCATATTAAATCGTATTATTTAATGTAAAAATCATAGTGATCGACTTAGTAGGATTCAAGATATCACATCTTTAACTTCAAATGGCTGTAGAATCTAAACGGAGCGTCGTAGAGGGGTCATACTTTGCACTTTTTATCCCATATTAAATCGTATTATTTAATGTAAAAATCATAGGGATCGACTAGCTAGGAGTCGAGATATCACATCTTTAACTTCAAATGGCTGTGGAATCTAAACGGAGCGTCGTAGAGGGGTCAAACTTTATACTTTTTATCCCATTCTAAATCTAAATATGTGGTGCAAAAATCATAGGGATCGACTTAGTAGGAGTCGAGATATCACATCTTTAACTTCAAATGGCTGTGGAATCTAAACGGAGCGTCGTAGAGGGGTCAAACTTTGCACTTTTTCTCTCTTTTTAATCTGATTATTTGGTGTAAAAATCAAAAGGATCGACTAAGTAGGAGTCGAGGTATCACATCTTTAACTTCAAATGGCTGTAGAATCTAAACGGAGCGTCGTAGAGGGGTCAAACTTTACACTTTTTATCCCATATTAAATCGTATTATTTAATGTAAAAATCATAGGGATCGACTTGCTAGGAGTCGAGATATCACATCTTTAACTTCAAATGGCTGTAGAATCTAAACGGAGCGTCGTAGAGGGGTCAAACTTTGCACTTTTTATCCCATATGAAATCGTATTATTTAATGTAAAAATCATAGGGATCGACTTACTAGGATTCAAGATATCACATCTTTAACTTCAAATGGCTGTAGAATCTAAACGGAGCGTCGTAGAGGGGTCAAACTTTACACTTTTTATCCCATATTAAATCGTATTATTTAATGTAGAAATCATAGGGATCGACTTACTAGGAGTCGAGATATCACATCTTTAACTTCAAATGGCTGTAGAATCTAAACGGAGCGTCGTAGAAGGGTCAAACTTTACACTTTTTATCCCATATTAAATCGTATTATTTAATGTAGAAATCATAGGGATCGACTTACTAGGAGTCGAGATATCACATCTTTAACTTCAAATGGCTGTAGAATCTAAACGGAGCGTCGTAGAGGGTCAAACTTTCCAGTTTTTATCCCATATTAAATCGTATTATTTAATGTAAAAATCATAGGGATCGACTTACTAGGAGTCGAGATATCACATCTTTAACTTCAAATGGCTGTAGAATCTAAACGGAGCGTCGTAGAGGGGTCAAACTTTCCAGTTTTTATCCCATATTAAATCGTATTATTTAATGTAAAAATCATAGGGATCGACTTAGTAGGATTCAAGATATCACATCTTTAACTTCAAATGGCTGTAGAATCTAAACGGAGCGTCGTAGAGGGGTCAAACTTTGCACTTTTTATCCCATATTAAATCGTATTATTTAATGTAAAAATCATAGGGATCGACTTGCTAGGAGTCGAGATATCACATCTTTAACTTCAAATGGCTGTAGAATCTAAACGGAGCGTCGTAGAGGGGTCAAACTTTACACTTTTTATCCCATATTAAATCGTATTATTTAATGTACAAATCATAGGGATCGTCTTACTAGGAGTCGAGATCTCACATCTTTAACTTCAAATGGCTGTAGAATCTAAACGGAGCGTCGTAGAGGGGTCAAACTTTGCACTTTTTATCCCATATTAAATCGTTTTATTTTATGTAAAAATCATAGAGATCGACTTACTAGGAATCGAGATACCACATCTTTAACTTCAAATGGCTGTAGAATCTAAACGGAGCGTCGTAGAGGGGTCAAACTTTCCAGTTTTTATCCCATATTAAATCGTATTATTTAATGTAAAAATCATAGGGATCGATTTACTAGGAGTCGAGATATCACATCTTTAACATCAAATGGCTGTAAAATCTAAACGGAGCGTCGTAGAGGGGTCAAACTTTACACTTTTTATCCCATATTAAATCGTATTATTTAATGTAAAAATCATAGGGATCGATTTACTAGGAGTCGAGATATCACATCTTTAACATCAAATGGCTGTAAAATCTAAACGGAGCGTCGTAGAGGGGTCAAACTTTACACTTTTTATCCCATATTAAATCGTATTATTTAATGTAAAAATCATAGGGATCGACTTGCTAGGAGTCGAGATATCACATCTTTAACTTCAAATGGCTGTAGAATCTAAACGGAGCGTCGTAGAGGGGTCAAACTTTGCACTTTTTATCCCATATTAAATCGTTTTATTTTATGTCAAAATCATAGAGATCGACTTACTAGGAATCGAGATACCACATCTTTAACTTCAAATGGCTGTAGAATCTAAACGGAGCGTCGTAGTGGGGTCAAACTTTACACTTTTTATCCCATATTAAATCGTATTATTTAATGTACGAATCATAGGGATCGACTTAGTAGGATTCAAGATATCACATCTTTAACTTCAAATGGCTGTAGAATCTAAACGGAGCGTCGTAGAGGGGTCAAACTTTCCACTTTTTATCCCATATTAAATCGTATTATTTAATGTAAAAATCATAGGGATCGACTTGCTAGGAGTCGAGATCTCACATCTTTAACTTCAAATGGCTGTAGAATCTAAACGGAGCGTCGTAGTGGGGTCAAACTTTACACTTTTTATCCCATATTAAATCGTATTATTTAATGTAAAAATCATAGGGATCGACTTACTAGGAGTCCAGATATCACATCTTTAACTTCAAATGGCTGTAGAATCTAAATAGAGCGTCGTAGAGGGGTCAAACTTTGCACTTTTTATCCCATATTAAATCGTATTATTTAATGTAAAAATCATAGGGATCGACTTGCTAGGAGTCGAGATCTCACATCTTTAACTTCAAAT
This sequence comes from Dryomyza anilis, assembly GCA_951804985.1. Lineage (NCBI taxonomy): Eukaryota > Metazoa > Arthropoda > Insecta > Diptera > Dryomyzidae > Dryomyza > Dryomyza anilis. The sequence goes on from OX638132.1 coordinate 19,692,156, forward strand.
GGCTGTAGAATCTAAACGGAGCGTCGTAGTGGGGTCAAACTTTACACTTTTTATCCCATATTAAATCGTATTATTTAATGTACGAATCATAGGGATCGACTTAGTAGGATTCAAGATATCACATCTTTAACTTCAAATGGCTGTAGAATCTAAACGGAGCGTCGTAGAGGGGTCAAACTTTCCACTTTTTATCCCATATTAAATCGTATTATTTAATGTAAAAATCATAGGGATCGACTTGCTAGGAGTCGAGATCTCACATCTTTAACTTCAAATGGCTGTAGAATCTAAACGGAGCGTCGTAGTGGGGTCAAACTTTACACTTTTTATCCCATATTAAATCGTATTATTTAATGTAAAAATCATAGGGATCGACTTACTAGGAGTCCAGATATCACATCTTTAACTTCAAATGGCTGTAGAATCTAAATAGAGCGTCGTAGAGGGGTCAAACTTTCCACTTTTTATCCCATATTAAATCGTATTATTTAATGTAAAAATCATAGGGATCGACTTGCTAGGAGTCGAGATATCACATCTTTAACTTCAAATGGCTGTAGAATCTAAACGGAGCGTCGTAGAGGGGTCAAACTTTACACTTTTTATCCCATATTAAATCGTATTATTTAATGTAAAAATCATAGGGATCGACTTACTAGGAGTCCAGATATCACATCTTTAACTTCAAATGGCTGTAGAATCTAAATAGAGCGTCGTGGAGGGGTCAAACTTTCCACTTTTTATCCCATATTAAATCGTATTATTTAATGTACAAATCATAGGGTTCGTCTTGCTAGGAGTCGAGATATCACATCTTTATCTTCAAATGGCTGTACAATCTAAACGGAGCGTAGTGGAGTGGTCAAACTTTCCACTTTTTATCCCATATTAAATCGTATTATTTAATGTAAAAATCATAGGGATCGACTTACTAGGAGTCGAGATATCACATCTTTAACTTCAAATGGCTGTAAAATCTAAACGGAGCATCGTAAAGGGGTCAAACTTTGCACTTTTTATCCCATATTAAATCGTATTATTTAATGTAAAAATCATAGGGATCGACTTGCTAGGAGTCGAGATATCACATCTTTAACTTCAAATGGCTGTAGAATCTTAACGGAGCGTCGTAGAAGGGTCAAACTTTACACTTTTTATCCCATATTAAATCGTATTATTTAATGTAGAAATCATAGGGATCGACTTACTAGGAGTCGAGATATCACATCTTTAACTTCAAATGGCTGTAGAATCTAAACGGAGCGTCGTAGAAGGGTCAAACTTTACACTTTTTATACCATATTAAATCGTATTATTTAATGTAAAAATCATAGGGATCGACTTGCTAGGAGTCGAGATATCACATCTTTAACTTCAAATGGCTGTAGAATCTAAACGGAGCGTCGTAGAGGGGTCAAACTTTGCACTTTTTATCGCATATTAAATAGTATTATTTAATGTAAAAATCATAGGGATCGACTTAGTAGGATTCAAGATATCACGTCTTTAACTTCAAATGGCTGTAGAATCTAAACGGAGCGTCGTAGAGGGGTCAAACATTCCACTTTTTATCCCATATTAAATCGTATTATTTAATGTAAAAATCATAGGGATCGACTTACTAGGATTCAAGATATCACATCTTTAACTTCAAATGGCTGTGGAATCTAAACGGAGCGTCGTAGAGTGGTCAAACTTTGCACTTTTTATCCCATATTAAATCGTATTATTTAATGTAAAAATCATAGGGATCGACTTGCTAGGAGTCGAGATATCACATCTTTAACTTCAAATGGCTGTGGAATCTAAACGGAGCGTCTTAGAGGGGTCAAACTTTCCACTTTTTATCCCATATTAAATCGTATTATTTAATGTAAAAATCATAGGGATCGACTTGCTAGGAGTCGAGATATCACATCTTTAACTTCAAATGGCTGTGGAATCTAAACGGAGCGTCGTAGAGGGGTCAAACTTTACACTTTTTATCCCATATTAAATCGTATTATTTAATGTAAAAATCATAGGGATCGACTTAGTAGGATTCAAGATATCACATCTTTAACTTCAAATGGCTGTAGAATCTAAACGGAGCGTCGTAGAGGGGTCAAACTTTACACTTTTTATTATTTAATGTAAAAATCATAGGGATCGACTTGCTAGGAGTCGAGATATCACATCTTTAACTTCAAATGGCTGTAGAATCTAAACGGTGCGTCGTAGAGGGGTCAAACTTTACACTTTTTATCCCATATTAAATCGTATTATTTAATGTAAAAATCATAGGTATCGACTTACTAGGAGTCGAGATATCACATCTTTAACTTCAAATGGCTGTAGAATCTAAACGGAGCGTCGTAGAGTGGTCAAACTTTACACTTTTTATCCCTTATTAAATCGTATTATTTAATGTAAAAATCATAGGGATCGACTTAGTAGGATTCAAGATATCACATCTTTAACTTCAAATGGCTGTAGAATCTAAACGGAGCGTCGTAGAGGGGTCAAACTTTACACTTTTTATCCCATATTAAATCGTATTATTTAATGTACAAATCATAGGGATCGTCTTACTAGGAGTCGAGATATCACATCTTTAACTTCAAATGGCTGTAGAATCTAAACGGAGCGTCGTAGAGGGGTCAAACTTTGCACTTTTTATCCCATATTAAATCGTAGTATTTAGTGTAAAAATCATAGAGATCGACTTCGTAGGATTCAAGATATCACATCTTTAACTTCAAATGGCTGTAGAATCTAAACGGAGCGTCGTAGAGGGGTCAAACTTTACACTTTTTATCCCATATTAAATCGTATTATTTAATGTAAAAATCATAGGAATCGACTTGCTAGGAGTCGAGGTATCACATCTTTAACTTCAAACGGCTGTAGAATCTAAACGGAGCGTCGTAGAGGGGTCAAACTTTACACTTTTTATCCCATATTAAATCGTATTATTTAATGTACAAATCATAGGGATCGTCTTACTAGGAGTCGAGATATCACATCTTTAACTTCAAATGGCTGTAGAATCTAAACGGAGCGTCGTAGAGGGGTCAAACTTTACACTTTTTATCCCATATTAAATCGTATTATTTAATGTAAAAATCATAGGGATCGACTTGCTAGGAGTCGAGGTATCACATCTTTAACTTCAAATGGCTGTAGAATCTAAACGGAGCGTCGTAGAGGGGTCAAACTTTACACTTTTTATCCCTTATTAAATCGTATTATTTAATGTAAAAATCATAGGGATCGACTTACTAGGATTCAAGATATCACATCTTTAACTTCAAATGGCTGTAGAATCTAAACGGAGCGTCGTAGAGGGGTCAAACTTTACACTTTTTATCCCATATTAAATCGTATTATTTAATGTAAAAATCATAGGGATCGACTTACTAGGAGTCGAGATATCACATCTTTAACTTCAAATGGCTGTAGAATCTAAACGGAGCGTCGTTGTGGGGTCAAACTTTACACTTTTTATCCCATATTAAATCGTATTATTTAATGTAAAAATCATTAGGAATCGACTTGCTAGGAGTCGAGGTATCACATCTTTAACTTCAAATGGCTGTAGAATCTAAACGGAGCGTCGTAGAGGGGTCAAACTTTGCACTTTTTATCGCATATTATATCGTATTATTTAATGTAAAAATCATAGGGATCGACTTGCTAGGAGTCGAAATATCATAGGGATCGACTTGCTAGGAGTCGAGATATCACATCTTTAACTTCAAATGGCTGTAGCATCTAAACGGAGCGTCGTAGAGGGGTCAAACTTTACACTTTTTATCCCATATTAAATCGTATTATTTAATGTAAAAATCATAGGGATCGACTTGCTAGGAGTCGAGATATCACATCTTTAACTTCAAATGGCTGTAGAATCTAAACGGAGCGTCGTAGAGGGTTCAAACTTTACACTTTTTATCCCATATTAAATCGTATTATTTAATGTAAAAATCATAGGGATCGACTTGCTAGGAGTCGAGATATCACATCTTTAACTTCAAATGGCTGTAGAATCTAAACGGAGCGTCGTAGAGGGGTCAAACTTTACACTTTTTATCCCATATTAAATCGTATTATTTAATGTAAAAATCATAGGGATCGACTTGCTAGGAGTCGAGGTATCACATCTTTAACTTCAAATGGCTGTAGCATCTAAACGGAGCGTCGTAGAGGGGTCAAACTTTACACTTTTTATCCCTTATTAAATCGTATTATTTAATGTGAAAATCATTGGGATCGACTTACTAGGATTCAAGATATCACATCTTTAACTTCAAATGGCTGTAGAATCTAAACGGAGCGTCGTAGAGGGGTCAAACTTTACACTTTTTATCCCATATTAAATCGTATTATTTAGTGTAAAAACCATAGAGATCGACTTCGTAGGATTCAAGATATCACATCTTTAACTTCAAATGGCTGTAGAATCTAAACGGAGCGTCGTAGAGGGGTCAAACTTTACACTTTTTATCCCATATTAAATCGTATTATTTAATGTAAAAATCATAGGAATCGACTTGCTAGGAGTCGAGGTATCACATCTTTAACTTCAAATGGCTGTAGAATCTAAACGGAGCGTCGTAGAGGGGTCAAACTTTGCACTTTTTATCCCATATTAAATCGTATTATTTAGTGTAAAAACCATAGAGATCGACTTCGTAGGATTCAAGATATCACATCTTTAACTTCAAATGGCTGTAGAATCTAAACGGAGCGTCGTAGAGGGGTCAAACTTTACACTTTTTATCCCATATTAAATCGTATTATTTAATGTAAAAATCATAGGAATCGACTTGCTAGGAGTCGAGGTATCACATCTTTAACTTCAAATGGCTGTAGAATCTAAACGGAGCGTCGTAGAGGGGTCAAACTTTACACTTTTTATCCCTTATTAAATCGTATTATTTAATGTAAAAATCATAGGGATCGACTTACTAGGATTCAAGATATCACATCTTTAACTTCAAATGGCTGTAGAATCTAAACGGAGCGTCGTAGAGGGGTCAAACTTTACACTTTTTATCCCATATTAAATCGTATTATTTAATGTAAAAATCATAGGAATCGACTTGCTAGGAGTCGAGGTATCACATCTTTAACTTCAAATGGCTGTAGAATCTAAACGGAGCGTCGTAGAGGGGTCAAACTTTACACTTTTTATCCCTTATTAAATCGTATTATTTAATGTAAAAATCATAGGGATCGACTTACTAGGATTCAAGATATCACATCTTTAACTTCAAATGGCTGTAGAATCTAAACGGAGCGTCGTAGAGGGGTCAAACTTTGCACTTTTTATCCCATATTAAATCGTATTATTTAGTGTAAAAACCATAGAGATCGACTTCGTAGGATTCAAGATATCACATCTTTAACTTCAAATGGCTGTAGAATCTAAACGGAGCGTCGTAGAGGGGTCAAACTTTACACTTTTTATCCCATATTAAATCGTATTATTTAATGTAAAAATCATAGGAATCGACTTGCTAGGAGTCGAGGTATCACATCTTTAACTTCAAATGGCTGTAGAATCTAAACGGAGCGTCGTAGAGGGGTCAAACTTTGCACTTTTTATCCCATATTAAATCGTATTATTTAGTGTAAAAATCATAGAGATCGACTTCGTAGGATTCAAGATATCACATCTTTAACTTCAAATGGCTGTAGAATCTAAACGGAGCGTCGTAGAGGGGTCAAACTTTACACTTTTTATCCCATATTAAATCGTATTATTTAATGTAAAAATCATAGGAATCGACTTGCTAGGAGTCGAGGTATCACATCTTTAACTTCAAATGGCTGTAGAATCTAAACGGAGCGTCGTAGAGGGGTCAAACTTTGCACTTTTTATCCCATATTAAATCGTATTATTTAATGTAAAAATCATAGGGATCGACTTAGTAGGATTCAAGATATCACATCTTTAACTTCAAATGGCTGTAGAATCTAAACGGAGCGTCGTAGATGGGTCAAACTTTGCACTTTTTATCCCATATTAAATCGTATTATTTAGTGTAAAAATCATAGAGATCGACTTCGTAGGATTCAAGATATCACATCTTTAACTTCAAATGGCTGTAGAATCTAAACGGAGCGTCGTAGAGGGGTCAAACTTTACACTTTTTATCCCATATTAAATCGTATTATTTAATGTAAAAATCATAGGAATCGACTTGCTAGGAGTCGAGGTATCACATCTTTAACTTCAAATGGCTGTAGAATCTAAACGGAGCGTCGTAGAGGGGTCAAACTTTGCACTTTTTATCCCATATTAAATCGTATTATTTAATGTAAAAATTATAGGGATCGACTTAGTAGGATTCAAGATATCACATCTTTAACTTCAAATGGCTGTAGAATCTAAACGGAGCGTCGTAGAGGGTTCAAACTTTACACTTTTTATCCCATATTAAATCGTATTATTTAATGTAAAAATCATAGGGATCGACTTGCTAGGAGTCGAGGTATCACATCTTTAACTTCAAATGGCTGTAGAATCTAAACGGAGCGTCATAGAGGGGTCAAACTTTGCACTTTTTATCCCATATTAAATCGTATTATTTAATGTAAAAATTATAGGGATCGACTTAGTAGGATTCAAGATATCACATCTTTAACTTCAAATGGCTGTAGAATCTAAACGGAGCGTCGTAGAGGGGTCAAACTTTACACTTTTTATCCCATATTAAATCGTATTATTTAATGTAAAACGGAGCGTCGTAGAGGGTTCAAACTTTACACTTTTTATCCCATATTAAATCGTATTATTTAATGTAAAAATCATAGGGATCGACTTGCTAGGAGTCGAGGTATCACATCTTTAACTTCAAATGGCTGTAGAATCTAAACGGAGCGTCGTAGAGGGGTCAAACTTTGCACTTTTTATCCCATATTAAATCGTATTATTTATTGTAAAAATCATAGGGATCGACTTAGTAGGATTCAAGATATCACATCTTTAACTTCAAATGGCTGTAGAATCTAAACGGAGCGTCGTAGAGGGGTCAAACTTTGCACTTTTTATCTCATATTAAATCGTATTATTTAATGTAAAAATCATAGGGATCGACTTGCTAGGAGACGAGATATCACATCTTTAACTTCAAATGGCTGTAGAATCTAAACGGAGCGTCGTAGAGGGGTCAAACTTTGCACTTTTTATCCCATATTAAATCGTATTATTTAATGTAAAAATCATAGGGATCGACTTAGTAGGATTCAAGATATCACATCTTTAACTTCAAATGGCTGTAGAATCTAAACGGAGCGTCGTAGAGGGGTCAAACTTTGCACTTTTTATCCCATATTAAATCGTATTATTTAATGTAAAAATCATAGGGATCGACTTAGTAGGATTCAAGATATCACATCTTTAACTTCAAATGGCTGTAGAATCTAAACGGAGCGTCGTAGAGGGGTCAAACTTTACACTTTTTATCCCATATTAAATCGTATTATTTAATGTAAAAATCATAGGGATCGACTTAGTAGGATTCAAGATATCACATCTTTAACTTCAAATGGCTGTAGAATCTAAACGGAGCGTCGTAGAGGGGTCAAACTTTGCACTTTTTATCCCATATTAAATCGTATTATTTAATGTAAAAATCATAGGGATCGACTTAGTAGGATTCAAGATATCACATCTTTAACTTCAAATGGCTGTAGAATCTAAACGGAGCGTCGTAGAGGGTTCAAACTTTGCACTTTTTATCCCATATTAAATCGTATTATTTAATGTAAAAATCATAGGGATCGACTTAATAGGATTCAAGATATCACATCTTTAACTTCAAATGGCTGTAGAATCTAAACGGAGCGTCGTAGAGGGGTCAAACTTTGCACTTTTTATCCCATATTAAATCGTATTATTTAATGTAAAAATCATAGGGATCGACTTAGTAGGATTCAAGATATCACATCTTTAACTTCAAATGGCTGTAGAATCTAAACGGAGCGTCGTAGAGGGGTCAAACTTTACACTTTTTATCCCATATTAAATCGTATTATTTAATGTAAAACGGAGCGTCGTAGAGGGTTCAAACTTCCCTTTTTTTATCCCATATTAAATCGTATTATTTAATGTAAAAATCATAGGGATCGACTTGCTAGGAGTCGAGGTATCACATCTTTTACTTCAAATGGCTGTAGAATCTAAACGGAGCGTCGTAGAGGGGTCAAACTTTGCACTTTTTATCCCATATTAAATCGTATTATTTAATGTAAAAATCATAGGGATCGACTTAGTAGGATTCAAGATATCACATCTTTAATTTCAAATGGCTGTAGAATCTAAACGGAGCGTCGTAGAGGGTTCAAACTTTACACTTTTTATCCCATATTAAATCGTATTATTTAATGTAAAAATCATAGGGATCGACTTGCTAGGAGTCGAGGTATCACATCTTTAACTTCAAATGGCTGTAGAATCTAAACGGTGCGTCGTAGAGGGGTCAAACTTTGCACTTTTTATCCCATATTAAATCGTATTATTTAATGTAAAAATCATAGGGATCGACTTGCTAGGAGTCGAGATATCACATCTTTAACTTCAAATGGCTGTAGAATCTAAACGGAGCGTCGTAGAAGGATCAAACTTTGCACTTTTTATCCCATATTAAATCGTATTATTTAATGTAAAAATCATAGGGATCGACTTGCTAGGAGTCGAGGTATCACATCTTTAACTTCAAATGGCTGTAGAATCTAAACGGAGCGTCGTAGAGGGGTCAAACTTTGCACTTTTTATCCCATATTAAATCGTATTATTTAATGTAAAAATCATAGGGATCGACTTGCTAGGAGTCGAGATATCACATCTTTAACTTCAAATGGCTGTAGAATCTAAACGGAGCGTCGTAGAGGGTTCAAACTTTACACTTTTTATCCCATATTAAATCGTATTATTTAATGTAAAACGGAGCGTCGTAGAGGGTTCAAACTTTACACTTTTTATCCCATATTAAATCGTATTATTTAATATAAAAATCATAGGGATCGACTTAGTAGGATTCAAGATATCACATCTTTAACTTCAAATGGCTGTAGAATCTAAACGGAGCGTCGTAGAGGGTTCAAACTTTACACTTTTTATCCCATATTAAATCGTATTATTTAATGTAAAAATCATAGGGATCGACTTGCTAGGAGTCGAGGTATCACATCTTTAACTTCAAATGGCTGTAGAATCTAAACGGAGCGTCGTAGAGGGGTCAAACTTTGCACTTTTTATCCCATATTAAATCGTATTATTTAATGTAAAAATCATAGGGATCGACTTGCTAGGAGTCGAGATATCACATCTTTAACTTCAAATGGCTGTAGAATCTAAACGGAGCGTCGTAGAGGGTTCAAACTTTACACTTTTTATCCCATATTAAATCGTATTATTTAATGTAAAACGGAGCGTCGTAGAGGGTTCAAACTTTACACTTTTTATCCCATATTAAATCGTATTATTTAATGTAAAAATCATAGGGATCGACTTGCTAGGAGTCGAGGTATCACATCTTTAACTTCAAATGGCTGTAGAATATAAACGGAGAGTTGTAGAGGGGTCAAACTTTGCACTTTTTATCCCATATTAAATCGTATTATTTAATGTAAAAATCATAGGGATCGACTTAGTAGGATTCAAGATATCACATCTTTAACTTCAAATGGCTGTAGAATCTAAACGGAGCGTCGTAGAGGGTTCAAACTTTACACTTTTTATCCCATATTAAATCGTATTATTTAATGTAAAAATCATAGGGATCGACTTGCTAGGAGTCGAGGTATCACATCTTTAACTTCAAATGGCTGTAGAATCTAAACGGAGCGTCGTAGAGGGGTCAAACTTTGCACTTTTTATCCCATATTAAATCGTATTATTTAATGTAAAAATCATAGGGATCGACTTGCTAGTCGAGATATCACATCTTTAACTTCAAATGGCTGTAGAATCTAAACGGAGCGTCGTAGAGGGGTCAAACTTTACACTTTTTATCCCATATTAAATCGTATTATTTAATGTAAAAATCATAGGGATCGACTTGCTAGGAGTCGAGGTATCACATCTTTAATTTCAAATGGCTGTAGAATCTAAACGGAGCGTCGTAGAGGGGTCACACTTTGCACTTTTTATCCCATATTAAATCGTATTATTTAATGTAAATATCATAGGGATCGACTTAGTAGGATTCAAGATATCACATCTTTAACTTCAAATGGCTGTAGAATCTAAACGGAGCGTCGTAGAGGGGTCAAACTTTACACTTTTTATCCCATATTAAATCGTATTATTTAATGTAAAACGGAGCGTCGTAGAGGGTTCAAACTTTACACTTTTTATCCCATATTAAATCGTATTATTTAATGTAAAAATCATAGGGATCGACTTGCTAGGAGTCGAGGTATCACATCTTTAACTTCAAATGGCTGTAGAATCTAAACGGAGCGTCGTAGAGGGGTCAAACTTTGCACTTTTTATCCCATATTAAATCGTATTATTTAATGTAAAAATCATAGGGATCGACTTGCTAGGAGTCGAGGTATCACATCTTTAACTTCAAATGGCTGTAGAATCTAAACGGAGCGTCGTAGAGGGGTCAAACTTTGCACTTTTTATCCCATATTAAATCGTATTATTTAATGTAAAAATCATAGGGATCGACTTAGTAGGATTCAAGATATCACATCTTTAACTTCAAATGGCTGTAGAATCTAAACGGAGCGTCGTAGAGGGGTCAAACTTTACACTTTTTATCCTATATTAAATCGTATTATTTAATGTAAAAATCACAGGGATCGACTTAGTAGGATTCAAGATATCACATCTTTAACTTCAAATGGCTGTAGAATCTAAACGGAGCGTCGTAGAGGGGTCAAACTTTACACTTTTTATCCCATATTAAATCGTATTATTTAATGTAAAAATCATAGAGATCGACTTGCTAGGAGTCGAGATACCACATCTTTAACTTCAAATGGCTGTAGAATCTAAACGGAGCGTCGTAGAGGGGTCAAACTTTGCACTTTTTATCCCATATTAAATCGTATTATTTAATGTAAAAATCATAGGGATCGACTTAGTAGGATTCAAGATATCACATCTTTAACTTCAAATGGCTGTAGAATCTAAACGGAGCGTCGTAGAGGGGTCAAACTTTGCACTTTTTATCCCATATTAAATCGTATTATTTAATGTAAAAATCATAGGGATCGACTTAGTAGGATTCAAGATATCACATCTTTAACTTCAAATGGCTGTAGAATCTAAACGGAGCGTCGTAGAGGGGTCAAACTTTACACTTTTTATCCCATATTAAATTGCTAGGAGTCGAGATATCACATCTTTAACTTCAAATGGCTGTAGAATCTAAACGGAGCGTCGTAGAGGGGTCAAACTTTGCACTTTTTATCCCATATTAAATCGTATTATTTAATGTAAAAATCATAGGGATCGACTTAGTAGGATGCAAGATATCACATCTTTAACTTCAAATGGCTGTAGAATCTAAACGGAGCGTCGTAGAGGGGTCAAACTTTACACTTTTTATCCTATATTAAATCGTATTATTTAATGTAAAAATCATAGGTATCGACTTGCTAGGAGTCGAGATATCACATCTTTAACTTCAAATGGCTGTAGAATCTAAACGGTGCGTCGTAGAGGGGTCAAACTTTACACTTTTTATCCCATATTAAATCGTATTATTTAATTTAAAAATCATAGGAATCGACTTACTAGGAGTCGAGATATCACATCTTTAACTTCAAATGGCTGTAGAATCTAAACGGAGCGTCGTAGAGGGGTCAAACTTTGCACTTTTTATCCCATATTAAATCGTATTATTTAATGTACAAATCATAGGGATCGACTTAGTAGGATTCAAGATATCACATCTTTAACTTCAAATGGCTGTAGAATCTAAACGGAGCGTCGTAGAGGGGTCAAACTTTGCACTTTTTATCCCATATTAAATCGTATTATTTAATGTAAAAATCATAGGGATCGACTTAGTAGGATGCAAGATATCACATCTTTAACTTCAAATGGCTGTAGAATCTAAACGGAGCGTCGTAGAGGGGTCAAACTTTACACTTTTTATCCTATATTAAATCGTATTATTTAATGTAAAAATCATAGGTATCGACTTGCTAGGAGTCGAGATATCACATCTTTAACTTCAAATGGCTGTAGAATCTAAACGGTGCGTCGTAGAGGGGTCAAACTTTACACTTTTTATCCCATATTAAATCGTATTATTTAATTTAAAAATCATAGGAATCGACTTACTAGGAGTCGAGATATCACATCTTTAACTTCAAATGGCTGTAGAATCTAAACGGAGCGTCGTAGAGGGGTCAAACTTTGCACTTTTTATCCCATATTAAATCGTATTATTTAATGTACAAATCATAGGGATCGACTTAGTAGGATTCAAGATATCACATCTTTAACTTCAAATGGCTGTAGAATCTAAACGGAGCGTCGTAGAGGGGTCAAACTTTACACTTTTTATCCTATATTATATCGTATTATTTAATGTAAAAATCATAGGTATCGACTTGCTAGGAGTCGAGATATCACATCTTTAACTTCAAATTGCTGTAGAATCTAAACGGAGCGTCGTAGAGGGGTCAAACTTTACACTTTTTATCCCATATTAAATCGTATTATTTAATTTAAAAATCATAGGAATCGACTTACTAGGAGTCGAGATATCACATCTTTAACTTCAAATGGCTGTAGAATCTAAACGGAGCGTCGTAGAGGGGTCAAACTTTGCACTTTTTATCCCATATTAAATCGTATTATTTAATGTAAAAATCATAGGGATCGACTTAGTAGGATTCAAGATATCACATCTTTAACTTCAAATGGCTGTAGAATCTAAACGGAGCGTCGTAGAGGGGTCAAACTTTACACTTTTTATCCCATATTAAATCGTATTATTTAATGTAAAAATCATAGGTATCGACTTGCTAGGAGTCGAGATATCACATCTTTAACTTCAAATGGCTGTAGAATCTAAACGGAGCGTCGTAGAGGGGTCAAACTTTGCACTTTTTATCCCATATTAAATCGTATTATTTAATGTAAAAATCATAGGGATCGACTTAGTAGGATTCAAGATATCACATCTTTAACTTCAAATGGCTGTAGAATCTAAACGGTGCGTCGTAGAGGGGTCAAACTTTACACTTTTTATCCCATATTAAATCGTATTATTTAATTTAAAAATCATAGGAATCGACTTACTAGGAGTCGAGATATCACATCTTTAACTTCAAATGGCTGTAGAATCTAAACGGAGCGTCGTAGAGGGGTCAAACTTTGCACTTTTTATCCCATATTAAATCGTATTATTTAATGTAAAAATCATAGGGATCGACTTAGTAGGATTCAAGATATCACATCTTTAACTTCAAATGGCTGTAGAATCTAAACGGAGCGTCGTAGAGGGGTCAAACTTTACACTTTTTATCCCATATTAAATCGTATTATTTAATTTAAAAATCATAGGAATCGACTTACTAGGAGTCGAGATATCACATCTTTAACTTCAAATGGCTGTAGAATCTAAACGGAGCGTCGTAGAGGGGTCAAACTTTGCACTTTTTATCCCATATTAAATCGTATTATTTAATGTAAAAATCATAGGGATCGACTTAGTAGGATTCAAGATATCACATCTTTAACTTCAAATGGCTGTAGAATCTAAACGGAGCGTCGTAGAGGGGTCAAACTTTACACTTTTTATCCTATATTAAATCGTATTATTTAATGTAAAAATCATAGGTATCGACTTGCTAGGAGTCGAGATATCACATCTTTAACTTCAAATGGCTGTAGAATCTAAACGGAGCGTCGTAGAGGGGTCAAACTTTGCACTTTTTATCCCATATTAAATCGTATTATTTAATGTAAAAATCATAGGTATCGACTTGCTAGGAGTCGAGATATCACATCTTTAACTTCAAATGGCTGTAGAATCTAAACGGTGCGTCGTAGAGGGGTCAAACTTTACACTTTTTATCCCATATTAAATCGTATTATTTAATTTAAAAATCATAGGAATCGACTTACTAGGAGTCGAGATATCACATCTTTAACTTCAAATGGCTGTAGAATCTAAACGGAGCGTCGTAGAGGGGTCAAACTTTGCACTTTTTATCCCATATTAAATCGTATTATTTAATGTAAAAATCATAGGGATCGACTTAGTAGGATTCAAGATATCACATCTTTAACTTCAAATGGCTGTAGAATCTAAACGGAGCGTCGTAGAGGGGTCAAACTTTACACTTTTTATCCTATATTAAATCGTATTATTTAATGTAAAAATCATAGGTATCGACTTGCTAGGAGTCGAGATATCACATCTTTAACTTCAAATGGCTGTAGAATCTAAACGGAGCGTCGTAGAGGGGTCAAACTTTGCACTTTTTATCCCATATTAAATCGTATTATTTAATGTATAAATCATAGGGATCGACTTAGTAGGATTCAAGATATCACATCTTTAACTTCAAATGGCTGTAGAATCTAAACGGAGCGTCGTAGAGGGGTCAAACTTTACACTTTTTATCCTATATTAAATCGTATTATTTAATGTAAAAATCATAGGTATCGACTTGCTAGGAGTCGAGATATCACATCTTTAACTTCAAATGGCTGTAGAATCTAAACGGAGCGTCGTAGAGGGGTCAAACTTTGCACTTTTTATCCCATATTAAATCGTATTATTTAATGTAAAAATCATAGGGATCGACTTAGTAGGATTCAAGATATCACATCTTTAACTTCAAATGGCTGTAGAATCTAAACGGAGCGTCGTAGAGGGGTCAAACTTTGCACGTTTTATCCCATATTAAATCGTATTATTTAATGTAAAAATCATAGGGATCGACTTAGTAGGATGCAAGATATCACATCTTTAACTTCAAATGGCTGTAGAATCTAAACGGAGCGTCGTAGAGGGGTCAAACTTTACACTTTTTATCCTATATTAAATCGTATTATTTAATGTAAAAATCATAGGTATCGACTTACTAGGAGTCGAGATATCACATCTTTAACTTCAAATGGCTGTAGAATCTAAACGGAGCGTCGTAGAGGGGTCAAACTTTGCACTTTTTATCCCATATTAAATCGTATTATTTAATGTAAAAATCATAGGGATCGACTTAGTAGGATTCAAGATATCACATCTTTAACTTCAAATGGCTGTAGAATCTAAACGGAGCGTCGTAGAGGGGTCAAACTTTACACTTTTTATCCCATATTAAATTGCTAGGAGTCGAGATATCACATCTTTAACTTCAAATGGCTGTAGAATCTAAACGGAGCGTCGTAGAGGGGTCAAACTTTGCACTTTTTATCCCATATTAAATCGTATTATTTAATGTAAAAATCATAGGGATCGACTTAGTAGGATTCAAGATATCACATCTTTAACTTCAAATGGCTGTAGAATCTAAACGGAGCGTCGTAGAGGGGTCAAACTTTGCTCTTTTTATCCCATATTAAATCGTATTATTTAATGTAAAAATCATAGGGATCGACTTAGTAGGATTCAAGATATCACATCTTTAACTTCAAATGGCTGTAGAATCTAAACGGAGCGTCGTAGAGGGGTCAAACTTTACACTTTTTATCCCATATTAAATCGTATTATTTAATGTAAAACGGAGCGTCGTAGAGGGTTCAAACTTTACACTTTTTATCCCATATTAAATCGTATTATTTAATGTAAAAATCATAGGGATCGAGTTGCTAGGAGTCGAGGTATCACATCTTTAACTTCAAATGGCTGTAGAATCTAAACGGAGCGTCGTAGAGGGGTCAAACTTTGCACTTTTTATCCCATATTAGATCGTATTATTTAATGTAAAAATCATAGGTATCGACTTACTAGGAGTCGAGATATCACATCTTTAACTTCAAATGGCTGTAGAATCTAAACGGAGCGTCGTAGAGGGGTCAAACTTTGCACTTTTTATCCCATATTAAATCGTATTATTTAATGTAAAAATCATAGGGATCGACTTAGTAGGATTCAAGATATCACATCTTTAACTTCAAATGGCTGTAGAATCTAAACGGAGCGTCGTAGAGGGTTCAACTTTACACTTTTTATCCCATATTAAATCGTATTATTTAATGTAAAAATCATAGGAATCGACTTAGTAGGATTCACATCACATCTTTAACTTCAAATGGCTGTAGAATCTAAACGGAGCGTCGTAGAGGGGTCAAACTTTGCTCTTTTTATCCCATATTAAATCGTATTATTTAATGTAAAAATCATAGGGATCGACTTAGTAGGATTCAAGATATCACATCTTTAACTTCAAATGGCTGTAGAATCTAAACGGAGCGTCGTAGAGGGGTCAAACTTTACACTTTTTATCCCATATTAAATCGTATTATTTAATGTAAAAATCATAGGGATCGACTTGCTAGGAGTCGAGATATCACATCTTTAACTTCAAATGGCTGTAGAATCTAAACGGAGCGTCGTAGAGGGGTCAAACTTTGCACTTTTTATCCCATATTAAATCGTATTATTTAATGTAAAAATTATAGGCATCGACTTGCTAGGAGTCGAGATATCACATCTTTAACTTCAAATGGCTGTAGAATCTAAACGGTGCGTCGTAGAGGGGTCAAACTTTACACTTTTTATCCCATATTAAATCGTATTATTTAATGTAAAAATCATAGGTATCGACTTACTAGGAGTCGAGATATCACATCTTTAACTTCAAATGGCTGTAGAATCTAAACGGAACGTCGTAGAGGGGTCAAACTTTGCACTTTTTATCCCATATTAAATCGTATTATTTAATGTAAAAATCATAGGGATCGACTTAGTGGGATTCAAGATATCACATCTTAAACTTCAAATGGCTGTAGAATCTAAACGGAGCGTCGTAGAGGGTTCAAACTTTACACTTTTTATCCCATATTAAATCGTATTATTTAATGTAAAAATCATAGGGATCGACTTGCTAGGAGTCGAGGTATCACATCTTTAACTTCAAATGGCTGTAGAATCTAAACGGAGCGTCGTAGAGGGGTCAAACTTTGCACTTTTTATCCCATATTAAATCGTATTATTTAATGTAAAAATCATAGGGATCGACATGCTAGGAGTCGAGATATCACATCTTTAACTTCAAATGGCTGTAGAATCTAAACGGAGCGTCGTAGAGGGGTCAAACTTTGCACTTTTTATCCCATATTAAATCGTATTATTTAATGCAAAAATCATAGGGATCGACTTAGTAGGAGTCGGGATATTACATCTTTAACTTCAAATGGCTGTAGAATCGAAACGGAGCGTCGTAGAGGGGTCAAACTTTACACTTTTTATCCCATATTAAATTGCTAGGAGTCGAGATATCACATCTTTAACTTCAAATGGCTGTAGAATCTAAACGGAGCGTCGTAGAGGGGTCAAACTTTGCACTTTTTATCCCATATTAAATCGTATTATTTAATGTAAAAATCATAGGGATCGACTTAGTAGGATTCAAGATATCACATCTTTAACTTCAAATGGCTGTAGAATCTAAACGGAGCGTCGTAGAGGGTTCAACTTTACACTTTTTATCCCATATTAAATCGTATTATTTAATGTAAAAATCATAGGAATCGACTTAGTAGGATTCACATCACATCTTTAACTTCAAATGGCTGTAGAATCTAAACGGAGCGTCGTAGAGGGGTCAAACTTTGCTCTTTTTATCCCATATTAAATCGTATTATTTAATGTAAAAATCATAGGGATCGACTTAGTAGGATTCAAGATATCACATCTTTAACTTCAAATGGCTGTAGAATCTAAACGGAGCGTCGTAGAGGGGTCAAACTTTACACTTTTTATCCCATATTAAATCGTATTATTTAATGTTAAAATCATAGGAATCGACTTGCTAGGAGTCGAGATATCACATCTTTAACTTCAAATGGCTGTAGAATCTAAACGGAGCGTCGTAGAGGGGTCAAACTTTGCACTTTTTATCCCTTATTAAATCGTATTATTTAATGTAAAAATCATAGGGATCGACTTAGTAGGATTCAAGATATCACATCTTTAACTTCAAATGGCTGTAGAATCTAAACGGAGCGTCGTAGAGGGGTCAAACTTTGCACTTTTTATCCCATATTAAATCGTATTATTTAATGTAAAAATCATAGGGATCGACTTGCTATGAGTCGAGATATCACATCTTTAACTTCAAATGGCTGTAGAATCTAAACGGAGCGTCGTAGAGGGATCAAACTTTACACTTTTTATCCCATATTAAATCGTATTATTTAATGCAAAAATCATAGGGATCGACTTAGTAGGAGTCGAGATATCACATCTTTAACTTCAAATGGCTGTGGAACTAAATGGAGCGTCGTAGAGGGGTCAGACTTTGCACTTCTTATCGTAATTTCGAAATGCTAATATTGTGGTAATCATGTTTTTCTAAGTAACTCTATTGCAGAAATCATTGAATGATTGTTTCATTCATGTGTGTCAATGTTGCTATGCATCTGACAATCATTCATGTCTGAATTGCATATTTGCCGCAATCAAAAACTATATAACATAATTTTGGGAATCATGCAACAATTACAACCAAAAAAATAAATAATTTATTTAATAGTTACAAATATAAAAAAAATGAAATAATTATTTTTTTATTTTTAATGATTGACATTACAGCGCGTCCTTCAAGCACTTTTGGCAAGCTTCCCGTGTGTCTCTTCGGCTGTCTGCCGCTCTGACTACTACTGGCTGCTGATACGAACCACAGATTAATTTAAAATGTTTTGTGCCATACAAGGCGCACGGCTGAAACA
Organism: Dryomyza anilis; assembly: GCA_951804985.1. Lineage (NCBI taxonomy): Eukaryota > Metazoa > Arthropoda > Insecta > Diptera > Dryomyzidae > Dryomyza > Dryomyza anilis. Next base: position 19,711,018 of record OX638132.1, read on the forward strand.
TGGGTTAAAATTAAAATAACTGAAAAACGCCAAAATCAAGTGTTATATAATTACATTGTAGCCGGTGCGAGGTTGCTGGCGGCCCAAAAGAAAATGGAAATTAAGGGCTGCTGCACGAACGTGAATCGTCCGTGCGGCATTCCGTCCATGTCCATGACCAACCACATCCATATGGCGATGGCGAATGCTTGACATGACTTGACGGGCTGCTCAGTGGCAGAGAGGGTCCTCATAATATCACAACACACTTTAAGACCAGTGCGTCAAGTGAAAGAGAAAACAGAAAAAATAACAACACAATATGGCAGACTTTGGCACCGGACGAGGTTGTCCGCATAGCACCCGAGCGGCTGCCAGTGCTTCCGCCCTCTAACAATCAAAACGTTGCTGCATAAATGCATGATGAATATAATTGATGAATAGTTGAAATGACTGATGAAAAACTGCCGTACAGCAGCGCTACTTTTTCTATATATTTATTTAATTACAGCCCAATTGCATGCTGAATGAAGCCTCTAGAATTCATTGTTGTCTTCTGCACAGTTTCCGCTGAGTCAGCGGCTCACGTGAGTTGAACCGTTGCCCTTGGCCTCCGAGTTTTTATTGCATTAATTTTTTTTTTTTTTATAATGTTTGTTACATCCGCCAACAGCCAATTTCACTCCATCGTTTCGTACGGAATTCTTGGCAACCTGCGGTTTTTGTCATTAGGCATGTTGCACGCGCCTGGTAGAATCATTAAGAATAGAATTAATGCTATTTGTGCAGCACTTTAAAATGCATTAAGGGTGCCTGCCGTATGCAGCAACTATGTCCAACCCATCTACATGTTGAGATTTTTCGAAAATTTTATGTTTTCAACAATTTAAAATAATAATATTTCTTAGTTACAGAGTTCACTATAATATAATTTTTCCTATGGACATGCGTCTATAAAATATATATAGCTTTTTCAGATTGCCTCAAGTTTTTTAGTTATTACGTTAAACAATAATATGTCAGTTCTCGTGTTTTACTACATCTTTAGGTCTAAATCTTTTTACAAATTTGAGTTTTCGATCATATTTCTCTTGTATTCCATTGAGAATACTTCAGTTAATATTTCTCTTAGCGTGTAGTCATGTAAAGATTCCAACGTATAAAATATACATGAGGAAGTGCGATATTTTCAATTTCAACCTTCGACGAAGCTACCAGTGATGAGGAAGATCCCGATGATTGCCCTGATTCCGAAGAGTTCGTCGGTTCAGTTTTAAGAATAAAAACCAGTTGGGAAGGTTAGATCACATGGGAAATTTTAAATTTGGTGTTATTATGATAGTTAGGATTATCAAACTTATAGTCGGTCTAAGCCGACTATAAATACCCTACACATATGTGTAGTTACCATTAAAAGTGGTATATTGGTCACCAGGGTATACGAATCCTGAAAATATTGAAGAATTTCCATTCATTTGATACCCATATTTACAAAAAGGGTAGGTGTACCGCATTTCGATTTTTTTTTTGGAACCACAAGTCGTATCGGCGGAAAACATTGTTTTCATGTATTTCAGCATGATTTCAATATATATAAAATTATCTAAGCACGTATACAGTAAAATTGATCTGTAGATGTAAATTTAATATGAGGTATTTGAACATAAGTGGTCGGTTCTCAGGTCACAATAGACCGATCATGCCAGACAGCTTAGATATATAAGTAATCCAAATCTAAAGTTTCATTGCTTTAGCTCTTCTATTTTTTCTGTGATCGTGATTTCTGTAAATCGACTCAGGAGGTCATGCTGATCAAGAATATATATACTTTTCCATACCGGAGATGCTTCCTTCTGAGTGTTACAAACGTCGTACCAAACTGAATATACCCTTTCACTCTTAGTGTAGGGTATAAAAATGTCAGTACTCTACAAACCATTTGACGATAATTTTTAAATTCGATATAATAATTATAAATTTTAGATATAGAACTCAAAGTATTTGAAAATTTAATTACGTGTTCTTTATATTTTTTGTCAAAAAATAAAATTTTATGAACAAATAAAATTTCATGAACAAATAAAATTTTATGAACAAATAAAATTTGTTTATCTAAAATAAATCCATTTATGATATCATCTCGATATCTATAACTACAAAAACAACGAAATCGTTTCAGACAGGTTCGTTTTTATCGAAAACTCTATCGTTTTCGTATCATTATAGATTATCCAAAACGATAATTTGAGTCTATAAATGATATCGTTTCGGTATCGTAAAAATATCGTTTGGTTTGCTGGGTAGTTACTTTTGAAATCTACCCAAACAACACTGAAGCTCTCATTTTTAGATCCTGATTTTAGATCACATTTTTGCTAAAATTGAATACTTTGTAGAGTAAAATTTGTTTAATGCAAAAGTACGTGTAACTCCCGTCACAGGATTTAACCCTTTCAGTAATTTGTTATCATATGGTAACGGCTCTGCAAAGACATTTTTAAAATATTCTCTGCTATAATATTTCTACAGAAATAAGTTAAATGGTAGTTTATGATATCTAATATGTGTTGGTAAATAAATTTAGTTGATAACTTAAGAACTGTAAGGTGATATTTTGAGCAAAATAAGAAAAATAGCATATTCAGGTTTTAAGCCATTTTTAGTATATCTCTTATATATTAAATATATAATAATTTATACCTGTGTATTTCTTTTTTATGAATAGTTGTGTATTCAGTGTCGATTGGATTGATAATTTGAATATTTGTTTAAATTAAAAATGTACATTATTTTTATCTTTTTTATTAAAAACATACCATATGGTTACATTCCAAAAAATCATTAAAAAATATATATTTATTTAAACTTAATGTGAATTTGTTTTATTGGGCTTAAAATGATCCCAAAAAAATCTAAAGAATGTTTAAAGTTTAGAATAAAAAATATTTATTGAAAGGATTAAAACCAAAATTATGAAAAGATATAGGACCTTTTGAAAAAGTTTTTTTAACATGCATAGAGAACCTTTAGAGCTAATGTAACGCCCGTCTCAATGGTATGCTCCAGATATTTGTTTTTGAATTTTAAGCTTTATCTTATTTATTTTACTATTAACATGTAAATTATTAATTCTTTTGATATGAGTAGGTACATGTGATGTTAATATAAATAAACCCCACAGCAACATTCAGAATTCAATAAACCGCATTAAAGTATACAACAAGTAAATAGTTAAGTAAAATACTAGGGTGCGCAGAGGGTGCGTTTTACATTATTTACAAATGAGCTTGAAATATGCAATTCACCAAAAAAATTTCAATATCTTCAACAATGCATTGAGTAAAAAGCAAAATAATTGTATGTCAAGTGATGGCACTTTTGACAAATTCACATACCTACTATATACACCATACACCGCACATACCACTCGAGACAATGACTTGAGAAACGCTGCCTACAACAGGGCCCAGCAGCGCAGCGCACATGCGAACGCATTAATAAACGTTTAATATATTTTTTAATATATATATTTTTTTTCTTGCATATTTTTCATTTGAAATGCATTTAAATGTCATTGAAGTCCATTGAAAACGTCCGCACTTCGGGCACTTGAGGCAAAATTTTAATGTCGCTCACATTACAATAGCAAAAACAACAAAAACAACAGTATATCACTTGTTTCCACATGAACGCACACGAATTCCTAAAGGGGGCGGCATAAACCATGCTGCACATAAAGTCAACGTAGGCACAAAGAATCCACGTTCATTTTAATAACGTCATTTTTTTACATGTTCACCGTAGTATATTTACGTGATGTGCTAAAAACTTTTTGAATTTTACTTTTTTTTATTTTTTTACCAGAGAGAAATCTAATACGACTTGGTACCTAGAAGCAGGGGCGGACCTCTCATACAAGTAAGTTTCGGCCGGTTAACAAATATATAATTTGAAGACTCCAATCGAAATCCGGTTAAGAAAATAAAATCGTTTTGTATCTAATTTTTAATAGAGGAGGTAAATATAAAGATTTTAAGATATGACTTCTAAATGTGCCCCTAACACCATCAAAAAAGGACAAGCTGTAACTTTCGAAAAAAAAAACGTGATTAGCCCGAAACAAGCACTTTTTTCTAAGACACATCTACAAGCTCATCTGAATTTGGTCATACATAGGTGTGATCGGAAATTTCTGCCTCCAGTTAATTTTAAAATACAATGCCGCTTCAGTATTACTGATCTATCATTTTTTATTGAGAAACCAAAATTTCAACATATGGTAGAACCATGTTTTCTGTCATATTATCGACTGTGTCAAGCGTGGCTTTCAACAAATCACTAATTTTAAATTTTTTATGAACTAATAAAGATATGTCGCGTGAATGTGCCTTTAAGATTAAAATACAGGAGCACTTTAAATGTGAATTTTAGGCTTAATTGTACAAAAAATCACCATTTCCTCAAAATAACATTTAAGATATAATTTTAATTTGATCGGATTATACTGTATTTGATACATTATGCTAAATTTGTCATTATAATTTATAATATAACAGAATCTATTCCACGTTATAATTTATAATATAACAGAATCTATTCCACGGTATGTGCACTGAAAATCCAAAAAATTACGATCTCTACATTTCACGGCTTTCATTAAAAGTGAAGCACGAGAACGGATTTATATTACATAAGGGCCTATATGCTTATATTCAAAAGCTCTAAGATGTGCCTGCAATTTTTTTTGTGAAATTTGCTCAACCCCAAATGTTAAAGGTTTTTTGGATTTGCTCATATATGGGTCTGAATGTAATTTAAGCAATAAGTGACAAAAAAATGAACTAAAAAAAGTATTTTAGAGAAAACATCGAAATTTTCCATATAATATTGTGGACCGGTTACATTTTAAATGCCGAAAAAATCTACAAACTGGATAAGCTGTTTCATCACAGTCCATCATGCCTAGAAGTAGGACAGTAAAAAGGGTTTACTAGACGAAATATCATGTCATGAAATACCACATAATTAACAGTTTTTTACTATTAAAATTATGTAATAGAATACATTCTTATTATAATCGGTAGATACCATTAAATATCACCAAGTACTATGAAATTTACATTGAGTTTACATGCATATATAAACTTTGGTATACTATAAAATTAATAATTAGCAAATTGACCAATTTAAATGGGATTTTATGAAATTTTTTCTGTGTGTGGTACTTATAAGCCGGAGAGAATTTACAAAACGATCTAACCGAGCTACCCTATGATGGGCTGTCAACAAATATAAAATAGAAAAATACAGTCTAGACTTAAAGAAGATCTATTCATCACATAACTATCAAAGGTTTGTTCAGACAAAAAAAAAGCCGAACAGTTAAAAGAACTGCTCCGACTGAAGAACAGTCATATTATGTATCTCAAAAGTCGATGTATATATAGAAAGCCTAAAACTTGAACCTTTACATTCCAGAATCAAGATTTATTATCAGAATGATCGATGTATGGAACATACTGTATTTCATTGAAATGAGAAAATTCTATTTTAAAGAAATTATCATAAATATAAATACAAAATTGTGGGCCTGTTTCATTTTATGGGCCGATAAAAAAAAACACGAAAAATTCGTTATGAAGTCTAGTCCACACCTGTCTGTGTAGATGTAGGGTAGCAAACATGAAATTTAAATTTTTAAGTAGAACATTTTTCTCTTATTATATTTTCATAATCATCAGCCGATGAATATGATTGCTGCGATCTCATTTAAACTTATTTTACAACCAACCACCTTGTAATTAGGCACAAAGCAGCGTAACGTAGCTCACATTAAGTTACGTTATTTTAATGTCGTTTACTCATCGTTGTTGTTTGTTCAAAAATTAATTTCATGGGACTTAATTGGGTTTTTTTTTTTTCATTTTTTTTAGTTTTTATTATATCTCGACTTTGTCACTGTGACGCATAATAAATTTTAGCTCTACGTCGTTAAAGGGGGCAGTAATTTTTACAGCACAAGGACGTCAAAGGGATCGATGAACGTTTTGCTTTTCCACTACACGTTTGTGTCACGCTACACATTTGTGTCAAATTAATTTTGATTTAGGGTTTCATATGTATTCTGTTATTTTAATTACAGATACGTTTTTAATTAATACTTTTGGAATGAACATGCTTTTTTCTTATACAGCATTATATATTTCCTACTTAAACAATAAATAAGTTTTAAGTATTTAAAAAATACTTGAACAATGCTCTGAGCATAGATCTTTTGATTTTAATAGCAGAGTTTTAAGTATTCTTTGTAATCTTCGTACGTTAAAATAAATTCAAAATTTAAATATAGAACGCATTTGCATTTCAATTGATTTCTAAAACAAGCGTTATTCATTACAACACCCAGAAAAAAATACTATATAAATAATAGTTTTTTACTATTAAAAATAATCAATAGGATACATTATTAGTTTAATCGGAAAATACCATTAAATACTAGAAAATACCATGACACTGCCATTGAGTTTGTATGAAACGATTTATTTTTTGTATACTATTAAATTAATAAATGTCCTATTGACCAATTTTAATGGGATTTGAGGGATCTTTTTCTGGGTGAATACTCTACAAAACCAGAAAATTTATTCATATGACCAACATACTCAGTTATGTCCTATTACATTAGTTTATTCCTGTTCCAATAAACCAATATATGCAAATATTCTGCAATGTTTTTAAGATTTTTAAATCTAAATCGAAACATTTTCTTTTTTTATACTATTTTTTGATGATTTTTTAGCATTTTGGATCTAATGATAAATAAGAAAATTAGGTATGGTTCCGCAGAGTTCAATCTAAACTAACCATCAAAATTGTTAACTTTTTTCATCGGTTCTAATTTTAAAAATATATCCTATCAAAACAGTTTCCGTCAAAAATTTTAAAATTTATAGAAATTAAAAATTTACAGACACATAAATTATACCAGTTTTTAACAGAAAATTTCACAAAGATGCTACATAATCAAAATAAACTATGCGAAGTAATGATATTTTCATATTACATTTTGTTCACAGGGTATATTTTAAAAAGTAGAACAAAAAAAATTAGGTAGTTCCTTTGGCCTATACTCTGGATATCCATAAATCTACTGGACATAAATTGAGACAGATCCAACCAAATTTTATTGGGTATTTGAAGTATTTTCAATTGAATAAAAAAAAATAAGACAGAAAATTCAAATTGGTGCAATGTCAATATACAAAAAAAATATATAAAAATACATGTGTATTGACATTTTTATACCCTACACCTATGAGGTACAGGGTATATTAACTTTGTGCATATATTGTAACGCCCCTTAGGAGGCGTGTCCGGTATGGAAAAGTATATATATCTTGATCAGCATCACTACCCGAGTCCGTTTAGCCATGTCCGTCTGTCTGTCTGTCTGTCTGTCTGTCTGTCTGTCTGTCCGTCTTGCTGTCTTGCTGTCCGAATACAGAATAACTTGAGAAATACTGATCAGAATTCGATAAAATTTCGTATTATTATATTTTAGCCAAAAGTAGGAACTGAGTTTGAAAATGAGCCAAATCGGTCAACGGACACGCCCACCTCCCATACAAGTCACTTTTATATAACTCTTTAGGAACTAATAACTCGAAAAGTATTCAAGATATAGGTATGAAATTTAAAACATATTGTTATAATTCACCTAAAAATATGTAGTCTAAAAATGGGCGTGGTCTGCCCACTTTTTTTTCATTATTTCCCGGGTTTTCATAGTGAAAATTTTATCCATAAATTATTAAAATCAAATCTATGAAATATTAACCTTTCAAAATTTTAAATATAGGCGTGGTCCGCCCAATTATATTTTTCAATTTTTGTTTTTTTATACTTTTATATAAATTTTTTAATTTATGGGGATATAAGACGTAAATTTCTGATATGTGAATAATATTCTGAGGGTGGGGAGGTTCAGCATAATTAAAAACTTTAAAATTAAGGTATGCAATTAAATATCCAACATTGATATCCCCACCAAAGGTGTAGGGTATTCCATAGTCGGGCCCGACCGACTATAAAAATCCGCCCCATGTGACCGAACTTACCCAAGTGACCTAACTTTCCCAACTCGTTGATTTTACATATGGTCGTTGTAGAACGCAAAGTCACCAAATACATTTTTATAAAAAACTTAAATTTCGATTTTGTTGATTAATATTTGAAAAAGTAATTGATGCAAAAAAATTGAGATCATCGATTAAAAATTAACAGATATACAAAGATTTTTGTAAATCAATATTTAGCATTTTGAAAATGTATTTGGTGACTTTTCGTTCTACAACGACGATATTATATCATAAATTTTTGGTATTATTCAAAAACTGAAGAATTTTGATACATGTCGAATTTCATTTTGGCTTTTTTTATACCCTACACTAAGAGTGAAAGGGTATATTCAGTTTGGTACGCCGTTTGTAACACCCAGAAGGAAGCATCTCCGGTATGGAAAAGTATATATATTCTTGATCAGCATGACCTCCTGAGTCGACTTAACTATGTCAGTCTGTCCGTCTGTCCGTCTGTCTGTCTGTCTGTCTGTCTGTCTGTCTGTCTGTCTGTCTGTCTGTCTGTCTGTCTGCCTGTCCGTCTGTCTGTCTGTCCCTCTGTTTGTCTGTTGAAATCACGATTACAGAAAAAGTAGAAGAGATAGAACAATGAAACTAGATTTAGATTACTTATATATCTAAGCTGCCTGAACAAGAAAATTGGCATTATCGGTCTATTGTGACCTGAGAACCGACCACTTATGTTCAAATACCTCATATAAAATGAATATTTACAGATCAATATTACTGTATACGTGCTTAGGTAAACTTTTTTTTGGTCAAATATATATTAACTCATGCTCAAATATATGAAAACAATGTTTTCCGGCGAAACTACTTGTGATTACAAAAAATCGAAATTCGGTACACCTACCCATTTTTAAATATGGGTATCAAATGAATGGAAATTCTTCAGGGATTGAAAGTTTGTAATTATTTTCAGGATTCGTTACCCTTGTGACCTATATACCACTTTGACAGGTAACCACACATATGTGTAGGGTATTTACAGTCGGCTTAGACCGACTATAATTTTGATAATCCTAACTATCATAATAACACCAACTTTAAAATTTCCTATGTGATCTAACCTTCCCAACTGGTTATTGTTGTGCTATGTAATTTGTATTAAAGTAAAAGTAAAGTATTAAAAGTCAATTAATAAAATTGTTGTTGTTTTTTTTTATTAAAAACGAAATAAATCCAAAATAATCGAATGTTTTTCAAATTGTAGTCTTTGATGTATACACCCGTTTTTGTAATGGTTTTAAAATAACTTACACTGCCAGAATAAAAAAAAAACATGGTAAATTAATATTATTTCAATTGAAAAATAATTATTTATACTATTAAAATTGGTCAATAGGAAGCCTACCATTAGTTCAATTATATTCAAACTGTTATTACAATACATTGTACAATAAATACACGCTGAAAATAAAAAGCTCTCCCAAACATAATTTTGCAGGCATTACATATATCTTTGGAGCTTTATGCAAACAAAAGTATTATTTCATTGCCATAAATTATTATAATAACAGCCAAACATATTTTTGTTTTCGTTCAAACATATTTATGTTCAGAATGAATAATTTTCGGAATTCTTACAAACATATATAAGTTTGAATGTGAAACTATTTTATTTATATGTAAACATATTTATGTTTACATAATATTTTATTGTAAAAAAAAAGTAAAAAAATATATATTTACGTGCAAATAACGACGCACAGTGTTGCGTATCCATACAAGCGGTGGCCAAAAATAGTAATCGTGTTTCGAATTCAATGAGATTTTAAACACTTAATTTTAAGAGCAGAAGAAACATAAGTGTGAAAAATGGGCACGGTCGGACCATTTGTACGGCCACCTTCCATATAATCCCAACTTTAAAAGGTACAAAAATAAACGTAATTTTTGAACAATCGGATTCAAACTAAATACGAATTAGTTTTTGGTTATAAGACGACCAAATAAAAAATATGGGCATGGTCGTACAACGATTATGCCCATCTGATTTTTCATTATTCTATTTTGATGCAGATTTGCACTTTCTATCGAAAGCGATTCATTTTCAGTTAAATATATCTACATTTTGAAATCTAATTCTCATTAATATTACTGATTCTAGTTCTATTTATAAAAAATGAAGTGAGAACTTGTCACTATGACTTTTTATGCCTCGACATACATCAAAAATGGTATTGAAAGTGACCCCACAGAACATAAAAAAGCCCTCAGAGACAGATAAACTCTTCGGATTATATTTGTTGATATAAAAAAATAAACTCAGAGATGTTTTTAGATGTATTTTTCATTTTTACTGGTAATGTTTTCGATAAAAGTAAGAAATTTTTCCGAAAACACATGTTTTAAAAGCTACAACACTTAACACATGTTGTGAATATTAACAAAAAAAAATTGCTACCGGATTGCCAAAACTTAGACCTTAATTTAATTGTAAAATATTTTGATATTCCTAAAAAACTGAATTTTTAAGAAATCTTAGAATTCACCAAATACAAATATACAACATTTTTTAATAAAATATTTGTTTTGAGTGTCACGTTTGCAATAGTGTAGCAAATGAATGCACCAACATTTTTCAACAAGAATTTGAATTTTTCTTAATTGAAGTATTATCTATAGATTGGCATTAGCATTTTTAAAAGATTATAACTTTTGCTTTCGGTCAATTTTGGCAACACTGTGCGCCGCACAACTCAATCGCATTGACCACAAATAAAATGTGTTGCTGCGTTGTGGAAATAGATATTATTTAATTTATCTGTTTTTGAGTTTATTTGGAAATAATTTAAATATTTCTAGAAGGTTACATGACATTCTAAAAAAATTTACTTCCACACGATTAATATATCGAAATAATGAAATAATAAATTTGCCAATTCATGATGATAATCAAAATGCTCTAATTAATGATTTAAAATTTTGGGGCGTATCGGCGCTCATGGTAACCTCCCTGCATTTACCAGCAAACGCCTAACTCGGAGATAATACAAAACGAAGCCAAACATTTCGAACGAAGCTATTAATAATGAATAATTATTATAGAGAGAACACACAAAACCGAACCCCAAATGCAAACCCAAAACACGTTCAGAACTCACCCAAAGAAACTTCTAAATGGGAAACTAATAACCCCGCGCATTCAAAATTTATTTTAGCAACGTCATCATGCTTTGCGCTGCACGGCATGTTTTAGTTTAATGAAGATTTCAATCTGACGATTTGTCTATCGTCGACGAAATGTCTGTCGGCCTGTCTGTCTGTCACTCTGATAAGCTGGTATTAACATACTTTCATTAAATATTTATCTGCCAACATTTGAGATGCACCCTCGAAGGTTTTGCCAGGCAACATGTTGCCCAGCACAGCATCCATATTCGTGCAAACGAACAGTTCCCAAAAAAAAAACTCTTTAGATTTCGCAAAACATTTCATTAAATTACAATAGTTGTTGCCAACGTTGCAGCCGTTGATTCTGCCTTTGCATCTTCACTTTTATATCCTGCATTTAAAGTAAAATTTTTATTTTTATAACGTCTTTTGTATTTATTGCTTTTGCTATATTTGGCAGCGCCCAATGTGAGGGGCACAACGTACTATGAAAAACAACCTGAGGCTGTAATCTCTACAGGATACTCTTTAATATCCTGCTCGGAACGAACCAACGAACAACCGAACGAACGTAGGCCGACGAAAGCAGCGGCAGTCTTACGAGAGGATGAAATTAAAGTGGTTGTTGCCATGCCAGGACTGACTGCAAAGCATGCCAGGCTCTGTCTGCTGCCTGTTGTTCTTGTCGAAAACGCCCCTCTGCGCCATAACGCGACTATACAAGTTATAACATTTCCCAAAACTCTGCCTTCTGCTGTATGTAGAAATAATATTCCGGGCGCAACAACATGTTCTGCCAAAAATTATAAATCTCTTTCGGCTTTTATGTCTTCCAAAATAGCTGATGTTGTTGTTTTTCAGTTTGCTGCCTGTGCCCATTCGAGAACTTATAAAGTGCTTGGTTATGTAGCAATTTAATTACTTTTCATTAAACTGAAATGTAAAAGTTTTGTTTCTTATGTTTACAGCTTAATTTGCAAAATGTAATTTTCAAACATTTTATTTCCAAAACTTTTATGATGCGAGAATAGAGGGATATTTGATTTTATTACCATTTTATGGTTATGTCGAAGCGCAGTTTATGTTTTCCCAGGGGCTACTTACAACAACGTCTTACAACGTACACAAATTCTTCGTTGTTGCTAATGGAGCCATAATCTATGTCTATAGGTTCTACGTTTAAATTGCAGTTTTTATATAAGAAAACATATTGTATGTATATCTATAAAACTAAATATCGATAATACAGTATTCTTCTATTTATTTGTCATTAAAGTTTTGATTTTTATACACTACACCTAAAAAAGGTACAATTGTGCCTCATTGAACATCACTTCGGTGCAAGGGCCTCATACAAGCCATAGCCAAAAATAGAAATAAATATCGTAGAACATTCAAATTTTGCACATTCCTTTTTTTTAATAATAGGAAATTATGGTAAACAAATTGCAAAATCAGTCGATGTACACGCCCTTCTTCCATATTTTTTTTCTGACAACCTTAATTAATATTTCAAAAGCTTAAAAATACTCATTAAAACTAAAATAAAATTTTGATTTTTGTATAAGGGTTTCCTATTGTTCCGTCCGGAACCAAAAAGATACATTTATTATCATATTGAACTAATAACTTTTTTTAAATGCTCCGTTACTAAATCTGAATTTCCTCGACGTTTTCAAAAATGTAAACATCGATTTCCTAGTAATTCTAGAATATTTTTGACATCTATTATTTGAAATCTGTCCCGTCCGGAACTTTGAGTACCAAAAGTGTAAAACTACAGTATAAAATATATCAAAAAAATATAGTAAAAAAAAAAATTAAAAAACTTAAAAACATCTGAAAATTTAAATAGTAAATCACTTTTCATTTCGTGCACAGCCAAAAAAAATGTCGCAAATTTAGCAACCGATATTATTTGCATTCATTAATCAATCCAGCACAATGAATATTTGTACGTCAATGCAGCAAATTAATTATCGTCGCAGTTTCATCAATAATATTTGCTAAATTATTATTTGCTGCATTGACGTACAAATATTCATATTAGCAAACGGAATTGCTTATTTAACGAAGAATAGCAAATGTTTTCATTAAATTAGTGAATTTAATTGCTGGATTAAAATAAAATAAAGTAAATTGTCTCAGCTACTTATGTTCTAAGATATTTCAAAAAAATATATTGTACGCAAAAAGTATTTTTAGAATAAATATCGTACTGTTAATTTTTATACGGAATTTTTGGTCCCGTCCAGAATTTTTCTTTGATTAAAAACTACAAAATCTAAGAACAAATTGTACATTTACAATGATTTGAACTATTTTTAAAAATAATTCAAACAAATAATTTGTACACAAAATTTGCTGTCTTTTTGGCATTTCCATATGAACCTCGAAATGCACTTCCGTTTTTGTTCCGTCCGGTACGACCACTATTTAATTTATATCTTTTGATCTACCGCATAGAATTTTCTTATTTTTTTCAATTGTTTAGTCCTATTTAAATACTACTTGATTAATATTCCTTCGAGATATTTATGTTTTAAGCGTACGAATCCCGTCCGGAACACCAGGAAATGCTCATATATGAAAATAAATATTTTAATATAGATATAGATATTAATAAACATAAAAAAATAAGATATTGGACAATAAATACGACCACCACACATAGTAATTCCATGTTTTAATATGAAAAAAAAAAAGCTGTTCTAGGTGACGATTAGAATTTTATATATGATCCTTTGTTTAATTTTTTATAATTGAGGAGTTCAGTAGTTATGATAATTTTAAAGTTTTCCATATATGGATAGTGCAACGCCCCTTTGTTCAATCACACCCACATTATACATGGCGATTAGAATGTCAAATGTGATCTTGGTTCGATTTTTACTATTTTTAAAGGCCTTTAAAAGTTAGGAGTTTTAGCATTCTTCAAGATATGGTTATATGTGATTTGGGTTTTTCCGAGCATTTCATTTTTTTCTAAACCACCTTAGTATTGAGTCGAACAAATCAAAAAAAATCATCATAGTCGGTCGAGCCGTTGTTGAGTTTTTTGCGAGACTATCGCACGGCAAATGATTTTTATATTTTTAGATATCACGTATTTTCACTGAAGGTACTGCACCCACTAAAAATACTATATAAACAATAGTTGTTTACTATTAAAAATAGTCAATAGGATAAATTATTATTTTAATCGGAAAATACCAATAAAACTCCAAAATATCATAACATTGCCATTGAGTTTATATGAAAAGATTTATATTTTGTATACTTTTAAATCAATAATTGTCCTATTGACCAATTTTAGTGGGATTTGAGGAAATTTTTTTCTGTGTGTACCACTAGAAAAAATGTAATTTTTATGTTTAGGCAAATTATTGCAGCAAGACATTTTAAAATATTATTGCACGTACTTTTAGCAATATTTTAGGAAATTATTGAAGATATATTTTCTGATGTATTTTTTTAAAAACGCCACCACACTTTTAATTGTTGTTTCCTTTGTTTCCACTTTAAAGTATTTTTTTCAAAGTAACTGAATTTATTAGATGTTTAACCCTTAAACACCTGACTTTTTTTTTGAGCTGAAAAAATGTATGTTATAGAACTCGCGATTCTGGACAACGTTTGTTCTACGACTTTGCTCATAAGTGTTACTTACTTAAACCAGATCAAAAATACCTCATTGGTTCCTTGCGGAACCACTGGGCACCCGAACTTTAAAATTGAAAAAGTGCATTTTGTACTTAAGAATTTTTAAAGCAAACGTCAAGAAATTTTATTATGAAAAATCGTGGAAAATGTAAAAAATAGTTTAAAATTATGAATATTTGTGGTTTGTTGTTTTTGTTTTACGACCTCTTGATTTGTTTTGATGAAACAGTTCTTTTTTTATGGAATCACTCCGGCCATTGTTGATGTCATATTCACACTTATTCTGTTCGAAAATCAGGAATTCTGTTCCAGTGGGCGGAACCAGTGGGCATTTAAGGGTTAAAATATGAACAAACGAGAAGCACAGTCAGATAGACGAAATCCTTGAGTGATGCTCTTCCCGAATCAATGAGCCATATCATATCGTCTTTCTTGCTGTCTGTCGTATTAACGACAACTTAAAAAGTACTGTTCAAAATACGATATAATTTAGTTTCAATATCATCCAGCCAAAAATTAGTTCTTAGTTTGCTAATGAGCCAAATCGGTGAACGGACACGCCCACGGACACGGACCTCCCATACAAGTCACATTTATTTAACTCTTTTGGAACCAATAACTCGAAAAGTGTTCTTGTTATAAATAACTATCCAAAATTATAGCTTCTGATTACTTGGTATGGCAGATAAACAAATTATATGGAATTTTAAAGACACATTTCTGGCATTTATTGGGAATGGGCAGAATAGGCTTTTGATACAAACTCCGCCTTTGTCTGTTTGAAATATGTTTCTAAGCTGCTTGACGCAGTCACAAATAGGGCATCTAGTCACGACTAGGGTAATCCTAATTTCGAATGCACATAAGGCAACCTGATCCATTCTTTACAAAGCAACCTGATCTAAGCCTACTTAATGGAACCTTACATGAAACTAATGATTTTTTTCCAAAAATTAACTTAGCCGTTTTTGATTCCCAAAGATTCGAATATTCTGATAAATGTTAAACACAAAAGCTAAAGAAATTCAACATTTATTAAAATTGGAATTTTCTAATTCAGACTCAAAACGTTGACTTTTTGTCATTGCAATTATTATTGAGACAATTTAGATTTATATCTTTTTGTCGGTTCAAATAGAAAAAAATATTTTATTTAATATGTTGTACTATGTGAAGAATTGTGGAAATATTGTTTTGAGATGAATTGTGATGTATTGAAAATTGAAGAATTGTCAGGGAAAAGAATTGGCCTAGAAATAAATGACTAGGAAGAATTGTCATGGATAGGATAGTCTAGTGTGGAATGTTCGACTCCAAAACACCAATTTACAAACGAAAAAATGCAATGCGAAAAATGTAATACATCCGCACAGAATATTATTATATGGACCCCACAAAAGGTGCAAATTTCCAAGACAAACACTTAAAGAGACCAACAAATAAAAACGGAAAACGAAAAACGAAAAAAATTAAATGCACGAAATTTCACACAGTTTTAAGGAAACCCAAAACGGTAAAAGCAGTTAAAGATAAACAAAAGAAAATAAAATATCTCCGCAACAAAGCAAGGTGCAGGTCGTCAAATTGCTTTGAGCACGGTTTACAGTAAATACAAGTGCGCCGCAGCAGCTCAGCCCAGCCAACACAAGATGAGACCAAGTAACCTACGGTGGAAAACTCACAGAAATCTAGGGTTTTATGATGTGCAAAATGAGAAAAAAAAACATATAGGTAACATAAAAATTAAAAGTGGAAAATGAAAAATGAAAAGCAAAGAGAACATAATATGATTGATGTTGGGTCATGCGTAGCTGTAAACAAAACTCGCACCATACAGTGCACCGAACGTATATCAGGGAAGGGACCAGAAAAAAGCAGATGTTGTGTGAACGCCTAATGCGAACCGAAATCAGAGATTGTCAGGCAAGGCAGGTCCTGTGCTCGCTCGCTCGCAGGCAGTCCCTACGTTATAATGCTGCTCATGCATCAAATCGAGACGAGACTCCGACCAGACGAATCCAGTCGAGTTGAGTCGACGGAATTAACGTGTAACCTGAGATTATATTGCCGTACTGCGAGATGCGAAACATTAATTTATATTTACATGCGAAGTAATGTTATTGATGCGTGCAGCGCAGCGCAGCGCGGTGAATTAATGGAAACAAAAGAGATTACGATCCAGTTCTCGGCTCAACTTACGCAGCAGGTTTGTTGTGTCTGTCTGTGACATGTTATTTTATGAAATAAAGGCGATTATTTCAGAATATTTATCTGAAAACCTGGTATAATAAACTATTTTTGTAATTTCCATGAGGGTTTTCGTATGTGCTCACAAAAAAAAAAAATATATATATATATATTGCAATGATCGTGAAATGATTAGCGATTATAGATTATAAAAGGTTTTAGATGTCACTGTTCTTATCATTGTTGTAGAGGTAAAATCATATAATTGGTTTACAAGAATTTTTATTTATCTGACCATTTCTGATTGATGGCATTACAATCTTTGAAATACATAAACTTTATATTAAATGTAACTCTTTACAATATTAAACAATCAATTTGGTTAGTTTAACCCCTAAAAGCCTGCCTTTTTTTTGAGCTGAAAAAATGTATATTAAAGAAATCGCGATTCTGAACAACGTTCCGCAAAGAACCAACCGAAATTCGAAAAAAATCTACTAAAATAAAAAATTTCATTTATTTCAAACTAATACAGCTTCTAAAACAGAAAAAAATAATCGACGTAAATATAGCAACCGATATTAGTTGCATTCATTAATCAATCCAGCAATGAAATTCAGAAATTTTATGAAAACATTTGCTATTCTCGTTATATAGGCAATATCGTTCGTTAATATGAATATTTGTACGTCAATGCAGCAAATAATTTAGTCGGCTCAGTTTTAGCAAATATAACTGCTGAAATTACGCTGACTTATTAATTTGCTGCATTGACGTACAAATATTCATATTATCAAAAGGTGTTTGTTGATTTAACGATGAATTGCAAATGTATTCATTAAATTAGTGAATTTCATTGCTGGATTGATTAATGAATGCAATTAATATCAGTTGCTATATTTACGGCGATTAGTTTTTTCTGTGTAGATACTACAGCGAACACGAAAATATTTTTTCAGCTTCGATTTCGACGAATTCACCACAATAATATTTTTGGAATGTACGCAATTTTACAAAAGTTAATTTTCTTGAGGTTGGTTGCTCTCATTAATTTTAAAACTGCTCCATTCAAATAACTCAAGTTTGAAATCATGAAAACTTAAAATTTATACTAATCAAAAATATGTTTCATAATCTATATATATAAAACTCCTGTCGGTCTGGCTGTCTGTCTGTCTGTCTGTCTGTCTGTTTATTCCAGCATCACGTCTAAACCGCTGAACCGTTTTAACTGAAATTTTGCACCAGGATACTATGCAGTCCGGAGGGTCTCATAGGCTATATATGGGCGGGATTGGACAAAGGGGCATGGCACCTCTCATACAACCTAAACTTTCAAAACGACATAACTAGGCACATACACAAGCAAAGAAGATGAAACAAAAAACTCAAATACAAAAAAAAATACAAAAGCAAAAACACAAAAACAAAAACAAAAGCAAAAATCAAATACAAAATCAAAAGTAAAAGCACAAAACTTAAGCTATAACTCAAAAACAACAGAAAAATAAAAAAAGGATAGAAAACAAAATCAACCACACTAAAATTCACCACACTAAAACTCACCACACTAATATTCACCACACTAAAACTCACCACAATAAAATTTACCAGACTAATATTCACCACACTAAAATTCACCACACAAAAACTCACCACACTAAAATTCACCACACTAAAACTCACCACACTAAAATTCACCACATTCAAATTGACCCACACTAATATTCACCACACTTAAATTCAACACACTAAAACACACAACAATAAAATGCACTACACTTAAATTCACCACACTAAAATTCACCACACTAAAACTCACCACGCTAAAACTAACCACACTAAAACTTCTACTGGGAAAAACTCTACGGGGAAGAATTCTACGGGAAAGAATTCTACTGGGAAGAATTCTACGGGGAAGCACAGTCTGAGAAAGAATTGTCTATGAGAAAAGATGTTTTATCGGATAATTAGTATGGTTTTGGTTACTACATTTATAAAACCAATAAAAAACGTCCACAGCGAAGCACGGGTCCCTGATTTAAATAATAAAAATGTTATTTATATTAATAAAATTGCTCAATAACCTTGCATTCACACAATATTTGCACGAGTCGTGTACGGGTCCAGCTAGTTTAATATAAAAATGCTTTCGGATATAACTTAATTTTTATTTCAAAGAAAAATGTATTGCAAATACTGAAACATCGATCCTGGTTACACTACCCATTTGCATGAACAACCCCATCAATTTTATGTAATTCGCTGTTGCTGAGTTTGGCTGCATACTCAGTTTTTTTTCTATTGCGTAATGTTGTTGAGAAAATTGCAAAAGTATTTTTTAGCCACTACTTAGAATAAAAAAATAAAGTTATGTGAAAAAAAGGTTTATAAAAAAAACTTTAAAGAAAATTTTCTTTTAATTGCCTAGACTAATTTTAGTATACTAATGAGTCCTAATTTTCCAATAAGTTTTTAAGCGAATTTGATTAAAACTCGGAAAATTTTAATTTTTTTAGATTTTTTTATCATTTAGGATTTAATAACACTGCCCGAAAAAACTTAAATTTTGACATGGTGCTGTAAAAGTTGAATACATTTGTGGCGCTGATTCCGAAAATTGCATCAGACACTAGTTTTTCAGATGTAGCCCATTATTCAATTTCGCATTAGTTTGGTCTTCTTTTATTTTTAAAATCGAACTAAAATAATAAGGAAATTATGATTTCGATATTAGACATTTGAGTTTATGCGTGAAAAAATTTGTTAGCGAGATATAAGCAAAAGAAAAATTTTGAACTCATTTGTTTATATCTGGACAAAAAAATTGTCATGCAAAAACTCAAATTTTTGTTTGGTCTGCGCTTGGTATCGAAAAGATAATTTCATTCTTTTAAAAATAAAAAAAAGATCAAAAATAATGTGAAATTGAAAATGGGCTAGATCTCAAAAACTAGAGCCAAGTGGACAAAACTGATGCCATTTTCAATACATTCAATATTTGTTGCAACTTTTACTGCACCCCAAAATGCGTGTAGTGCAGTGTAAATAACAAAAAAAAAAATTGGATATCTAGAGCAATATACCAAACTAACTGTAAAAATTACTAAATTTTTTTAATTGATCTACTTTTTAAAATATGCCCTGAAAAATGGAGCATATTTTAAAAATAAGAACCGATACAAAAAAAGTAGTAGCTTGAACTATGCACTACATAACCGTAAATCATTTTCTTATTTATCATTAAATCCAAAAGCTAAAAAATCGTCTAAAAATAGAATAAAAAAATCAATATTTTTCGAGTTCAGATTCAAATATCTAATAAACGTATCGGAATAATAGTATTTGTCGATATATTATAATTAGTCTTGACAATTGAAAGAAAAGTTTCGTTTACAGTTTTTTGTTAATCTAGTTGTGTAAGAGACTATATTTTTTTTAATTATGAAAAGTGGCTGAAAATGGTCTAAAATATCGATTATAATTTTCTTATATGGGCCATTCCACACCAAATCGACCAAAAAAAGTCAAATTTGAGATTTTACCTATTCGATTTCAATAAAATTTGGGCAACTGATAAAGGGTATCCAGATATATACTAACCAATTTTTTCATATTTTTTTCACCTTCTATTTCCAGGGATACAGTGGCTCAAAGGTACAAAAAATGGGCCAAAAATCACCATTGTTTGGTTGTATATATTTAAATATCTCTTAAACTAGAAATGCTATTAACTCCATTGATGGCTCGTTTTAAAGCTAATAGAACAAGCTTTCAGAAAAAATAAGTTGTAACTTCTAAACGTGAACATGTGTCCCGTGGTCATTATCCTTGCACTTTAAAATCGATGTCCTTAAAAAGGACCCTATTTAAAATTTTGAAAAAAATCCCAAGTTTTCTTCAATTTATTATAAATGTTCATGCAAAATTTCAAGATGGTATTTTGATGGCACCATATTTTAAAAAATAATTTTCTAAATTTGTATTAAATTTTTTATAGAAAAAAAAATATTTTTTTTTTTCCGTAAATGTTGTTACAATTTTTAAATATATATGTAATTCTGATTTCTGAAATGGCGTCAGTTTTATCATATTTAATATAGTTTTTGAGATATTGATTTTGGGATATAGTTTTTACGATTTTCGAAAAATAGTATATATGTATTTCCAAAACTAGCGACAATTTGATGAAACTGAAAGCATTTTCGAAATAATAATAATTTTTTATTATTAAAATTTTCACTTTTGAAAAAAAAAATGTTTTTTCAATACAAAAAATACGTAAAAATAAAAAATTAATTTTTAAAATATATTGCTATCAAAATACCATCTTAAAATTTGGCATGGACATTTATATTAAATCAACCAAAATATTTGATTTCTTTCGGAATTTTAAAAATGCTCCTTTTTAAGAACATCCATTTTGAAGTGCAAGGATAATTACCACGGGTCTCATGTTCAAGTTTAGAAGTTAAAACTTACTTTGTATAAAAGCTTGTTCTATGAGCTATAAAACGAGCCATCAAAGGAGTTTAAATATGATGATATTTACATATGAACAAACATACAAAAGTAATTTTTTGCCCATTTTTTGAACCACTGTATCTCTGGAAGTAGTGGGGGGAAAAATTGATCAATGCATATCTCGATACACTTTATCAGTTGCCTAAATTTCATTGAAATCGAAGAAAGTGAGTTCCAACCGCTGGTCGATTTGGTGTGGAATGACCCATATACACACAAAAAAATATCACCAAAAATTTCACCAACTACCAGTATTCATCATATTGATGATTTTATTCATTAAACTAAAATCGTATTTTTTAAATGATTTTCATTTTCAATATTTTTTTTAACATCAAATTTCAAACACAAATTTGTCTCCATTTACACATTTATGTTATAATATTTTATTGCTAATTATGCGAAGACTCCATTTCATCATATTAATGAATAATGTACATCATATTGATGAATTTTGATCATCAAACCGCATTAATTTAAATATCATTAATCTTATAAGAATTATAAATACATAAATGTGTAAATGGAGACAATTTTTTTTTTTTTTTTGAAATTTGATGTTATAAAAAATATTAAAAGTGAAAAATATTGAAAAAATACGATTTTAGTTCAATGAATGAAATCATCAATATGATGAATACTGGTAGTTGGTGAAATTTTTGGTGATATTTTATTGTGTGTAGAATTGATGTATGAGAAGTCCAAGGCAAACATTTGTGTATGCAAATTTTTATATTTTTTTTACGCTCAATCACGAATTAATTTTTAATTCACATTTTTAATTATATTTGGTCATCCGCCATTTTGTATTTATCCGCGTTCTTAGTGTGATTTTTCCGATAGACTTTAAGATTTTAATTGTTTCAGATTGGCTCAAGTTTTTGAATTATTATGTAATACAAATATATGGCAATTTTATTTTGTTCTTTAACTTTGTACAGATTTGAGTTTTCGATCACACTTCTTTTGTATTCCATTGAAAATTATTCAGCTAATATTTTAAAATAAAACACATGAAATTCGGATTGATCTGAAAAAAAATTATGTATACATTAAATGTGAAACTATATCCATAATTGTATGATTCCTTTTACTATGTTCGTACAAATCTCTTTAAGTCTTCAGATTAAATACAAATTTTCATATCCGATTTTTGATTAAAATTTTCTTTTATGTGTTTCTTTTAATCAATATAATTTTTTGTCTTCCAATTATTCATAGAAACTTCAACAAAACCTTAAACCAGTATAATTCAACTTTGCATAAATGTATTACTTTCCATGGGTTTGCCTCAGTATCCAACAATAGAGTCGAATGAGAATCACCTACTAAATTTTAAAATCAAATTAAATATATTCCTGCTTAAGTTCATATCGAACAAAAAAAAAGGTACTTTTTTAATCGAATTTGTGAATTTCACTTTAAGCTCAGGACTGAAAGAGCGATTTGTAAAAACAAAGTAAGAGGAAGCATATAATTATAGATCAAGCCTGATACAAGATATATACATTTATTTAATTATGAAAATCATAGATGTT
Organism: Dryomyza anilis; assembly: GCA_951804985.1. Taxonomy (NCBI): domain Eukaryota; kingdom Metazoa; phylum Arthropoda; class Insecta; order Diptera; family Dryomyzidae; genus Dryomyza; species Dryomyza anilis. The sequence continues at coordinate 19,734,164 of OX638132.1, forward strand.
ATACAATAAATAATAGGTAGACCTTAAAATTCATATTTTTGTATTTGAGTGCTCATAAACTTGGTCAGATCAATCCGAATTTCATCTGGTTTATTTAAAAGTATTAGCTGAAGTATTCTCAATGGAATAAAAAAAAAGTGATCGAAAACTCGAATTTGTAAAAATTTAAATACCGAAATAAAGGGTTTTTCAATAAGAGCGCTACAAAAGTTTTTTTTAAAGGGTTTTTCAACAGCGACGCTACAAAAATAGAGCGACAGGGACAGCAAACGACGCCATATTTCTTGCCGCTCTTTTGACAATTCTCTTCAGTAAGGTTTGCATTTCATGATTGCCATTTCATGATGGATACGAGCCAACAACGAGTCGAAATTATTAAAATTAACTACCGAAATTCAAATTCGTATATCTTTCCATCATGAAACGGCAAACCTTACTGAAGAGAAATGTCAAAAGAGTGGCAAGAAATATGGCGTCGTTTGCTGTCCCTGTCGCTCTACTTTTGTAGCGTTTCTGTTGAAAAACCCTTTATGTAGAAAAACACGAGAATTGCCATATATTTGTTTTACGTAATAATTCAAAAATTTGAGGCAATCTGAAAAAACTAAGTATAAGGTATTGATTAGAATCTTAACGTCCATCGGAAAATCATGCTTAGATCAAGGATAATTTGTTCGTTGTTGTGCAACGTTTCAGAAGGAGTCGTGGCGATTTAGCCATTAAGCCGACTATATCATTACATCAACTATTAAAGTGCTCATACTTCAAAATTTCTCATCTGACCTAATCTGCCTTACTGGATTTTATAGTCCTAATCTAGCGAGCAATGACAATTGTCGCAAACTTTTGCGCCTATAAACAATGAAAATAAAATTGACAGAATACGAAATTATGACAATTGTGAAAAAAGCGCTCTAGTGTCCTATTTGATTTTGTGACCGTGACAGAATAGGGATATTAGTTAAAGTTTAAGTTGTATTGACAATTTAAAATTTTGGTGAAAATTTACTATAAATGTGAAATATTTAGATAATGTTAAATTTTATTATTTGATTTTTTTTAGTGACATTTTGATTTTTTAAATTTTAGAATTTGTGTGAATTTATTCTTCAATGCAGTATAAAACATGAAACAACATAACTAATCTCACCCACTGCAACCCTTTATATTTCCAACGCACAACTACCAGCATTTTTCATAACAACTCAAAAATCCCAACTTAATTGAATTTCTGAAACTCAGCACAAAAGTATTATAAAGCAGCTTAACCCGCTTGGATCCTAAGCAAATGTCCAACGAGACGAGTCGAGACGCACAGCCATAAGATTCTTAATTAATGGGCATTTCTAAAAAAAAAAAAAAAAAACAAAAAAACACAAGTCAAAACTTAGGACTCATCACAAATGCTACACTCTGGGCCATCAATAAAAATGCCAAGCAATAACAAAAGTTGCCATCATACTTAAGCACAAGGCTCAAGGAGTGTAAGTGGAAAATTATCTTTTTGCCGAAATGTAAATATGAGAGACAGATTTTTAATTGGCATTTAGCAGGGACGAACGAACGAACCAACCAACGACGATGTGCTGTTGTTTCTGTGCGTCTGTCCGCTTATCGATGGCAAGCTGTTGGCAGCAAATATTTTATTTACTTAGGACTTTGCACAAACACTTAATGCTCGCAGCAAACAGCAGCAACGCTATGCAGCACAAGGATCTCAACACCCGCCGCTTCGTGTGTCCTTAGGGTGGCAAACTGAAAGATTACTGAAGCAACGTTCGTCGCAGTGACGATTTACGTCAGCGTTCGCTAACGAAGCATGTTCGTTATGTTCATAAATCCTGCTGCTGCTGTTGCCAACATTGTAAAGTCCTGTAATTATAATTATTTCAATATGACTCGACTCAATCGACAGTTAACGTCGGTTAGGCGAACAGCGAAATGTTGGATCGTCAAAAACAGATTTGCCCACATTCGGTGCAAACCACTGCAGTCCGTCGTCCTTTCGTTCTTGCTGTGCGCTTACGTCGAAGCTCCCTTCTGTGTTTTTCGACATTATTTAAGCGACCTTTTTGTTTGGTTACCTTATTTTGTTGGGTTTCGTTGTTGTTGCCCGCATATGTGTCCCAACACCGTAACAGGATTACGCGACGGTTAGTCCTCTGTTCTTGCGACATCAGTCATAATATTTCAAAATTTCATAAATTGATGCGTTTCAGGATTACGTTGACGCTGTCGTGCTATACCATAACATGCCATACCGTAGTGTGTCCTGTCCTTTCCCGCCTCAACACCCTCATTTCAGGCCACGCCATATGAATTCCCCCACGAATATATCGTGGGTGCGTCTGACGTTGATATGTGTTTGCCCTGAATATCCATTTACGAGGGTTGATGCTTTGAACGCATTTTACATATATGAATTATATTTTGTTCGGTTTTAGTACTTTTAACTTAATGTACAAATAAAATCCTCTTAGCGTTTGCGTTATCTTTTGTATCTGCATTTGATATGCCTTTAAATGCTGCTCAAATACAAGGTACAGAAACACATGCTCACCTGCTGCGCGTTGATGTGGTTACGTGGGGTCCTTTTGTAATTAGCTAACGGTTATAGATAATACATTTTGTTGTAGTTAACATTTTTTTGTTGGTTCCTTCCTTTAATAATATGAGAAAAATGTATATTATCGAAGTGTTAACAAGGATAACGTCAAAGAGTTATTGCAACTTAATGAAAACGCTTCATACACACAGAAAAATCCTCTTTTGGCATGAGGTTAATTGAACCAACATTTCAGTGTTGCAACCGAAATACATTTGTTGTAACCTCATGTAATTAAAATGAACGTACAATTTCTAACTCAAACCAAAATGGTAGTTCGCGCAACTGTTCGTTCGGTTGTCGTAACCTCATGATTGCATTTTTCATTCTGCCAAAATTAAACGTTTGTGCATTTGTTATGGCAACTGAGTTCGTTATTGTATCAACAAAATAAACCCCACGGCAAATAATCAGTTTTCTGTGTGTAGATTTACCAAAGCCGCATAATATATTAATGCCAGAATAATAGTCTGATGGACTAATAATAATATACCAATAAATGCTAATATTCCGATATTGTTTTAAGATATTTAAATGTAAACTCGAAAAAAATAGATTTGTTAGACTATTTTTGTAACGGTATCGTTAAATTTCTATAGTATCAGCAAAGTATCAGTATTGAATTATATGTCAAAAATGAAGTTGTTCAATGAAACAATTTAATAGATTTTAGAATTTAAAGAAATTTCGCAGCATTAAGAAACTTTTAAAATTTAGCAAGTATGAAATATTGTTTGATGGTTTCAATAAACTAATTTTTAATTCTAAACTAGGTAAATATTTTTAATGTTGTCGATGCTATAGAATGCTCTATGAAAGATATTTTCAAGACAAATTAATTTAACTTTTCGAATTCTTTTCGATATCAAAGTTAAATAATTTATCAAATTCGTTTCGATATCGGGAATTCATACAATATCGTTAACGATAGAGCCATTTTTTCGAGAACGCTATCGTTCTCGAATCGTTAACGATAGTCGAAAACGATATTAATATTCGTTCAAACGATATCGTTTCGAATTCGTTCCGATATCGTTTGGCATGCTGCGATTTTCTCCAGAAAAACGTCAACCACGACCGAAACATTCAAAATGCACATATTTTTGAAATGACGGTGGATTTGAAATCTTAAATATGTGAATCTAAAATCTAAAAAGAAAGCTTAAAAATAATCATTTTTTATAGGGGTGTCCTATTGTCCCGTCCGGAACCAAAAAGATACATATTATACTAAACTAACACATAAAGAGTTGTTTCCAAATCTAAAGTTTAAAGTTAAATCTGAATTTTCTCTGCATTTTCAACAATGTAAATGTTGAGTTCTAAACAATTCTATACAAATTTTGACAGCTAATTGAAATCTGTTCCGTCCGAAACATTGAGTACTAAAAGTTTTAAACAAAAATTAATGAAACTTAAAAAAACATTAGGAAATTATAATCGTACATCACTTTTTATTTTGTAAAAATGATTATTATAATTGTCAGATACAAAATTATTTTTGTCAAAAAATCGTAGTATAATCAAAGAGTATACATTTTAATAGAGATTCCTTCCAAGTTTGCTGGCGTCGTTGCCGAAAACATTGGTTATGTGGAATTGGAATTTTACAGATTTGAAGTTAACAGAGGAAAACAGTGCACAAAACCGGATCTGTCCGCGGATAATTTGCAACCAAACTTACCAAGATATATATGAAATCCAACGCCTTATAAATATGAATTATTTTTCTGGCCAAAAATGTGGCAGAAAACATCAGAATGTTTATTTGAAAATGTATCTGTTGACACCATTTTCGTTCAATTTCCACATACCAAATGTTTGAATTTATTTGACAAAAGTGGAAGCGAAACCACCTGTATGGAGACTCTATATACAGGGTGGTCTGCTTTGGGGTGCAAATATTTTAGGGACTGATTCCTTGGTTCATTTCATGAAATAAATTGTTCTAGAGTTGGGGTCTATTTGGAACACCCAATGATATACAGGGTATTTTCAAAATTTACTTTACAATGTTTTGATAGGTTTTTAAGATATTTTTATTTATTTTTTACAAATTAACCAACGCTCAGGGGATTCATGCAATGTACAGTGTTGATCGTAAGAAGGGATGATGGGTTAAATGGAGGGGGAAAGATGGAGTAGTGTCGGTGAATGTTTGTTTTGAACTTGCCAATATCAAAAATGTCGGGAAAAACGGACGCAGGGAGTTTGTTCCACAAACGTGTCGTGCGACTGAAGAACGAATTCTCTCTATAATGCGTGGTTCTGTTGAGAGTCGAGTGGACTACGAAGGGGTGGGCTGGGTTTGATGCCCGAGTAGAACGAGAAAACAACGACCTGGTGGAATCAGGCCATGGATTTCACTCGAACACTTACCGTTGTAATACCTATAAAACAGGCTTACACACCCAACGGTCCTTCGGTGCTCAAGAGAACCAATAAACGATGAGAAATTTGAATCCCCTATTAAATATATCACACGTTGTTGAATTCGGTCCAGGAACCAGGAAAATTTGCGAATTGAATTCCATTTTAGGCCGTATATAGGTAGTGTAGACAGTGCGTAGGTCAGCAGGAGTGAAGTATGTTTTACACCGTTTTAAAAAACCGAGGCATTTGGCCGCTTCTTTCGACATATTAAATATGTGATCATTCCAACGGAGATCACATTGAATTGATATGCCCAGAACGTCAAGAGCAGCTGACAGCGCAATATCCACAGCACCCATATTGAGGGGTGGGAGGGGTGAATTCATTCTTTTGTGGGATAACAGACAACATTGGGTCTTGCTGGCATTAAAATATACTCTATTTGCAACACCCCACTCTGAGATTGATTTAAGGTCATTATTGAGCGTGTCATTCATAGTGCGTCTTTTACTCTCAATGTCCAAAGAGTTTGGGCGCTTGTTGAACGAGTATGAATGACAAATGTTACTGTCATCTGCAAAGGAATGAATTGGGTTCTGGGTCAATGACAGAAGGTCATTGATAAATACCAGAAATAGGGACGGGGATAGAACGGAACTCTGCGGAACTCCAGATTTGATGGAATGTTGTTCTGAAAAAACACCATCCATCGCAACTCGTATAGAACGACCCTGGAGAAAACTCGAAATCCATCAAGTAAAAGATTCACCGACACCAAATGCAATTAGTTTTGAAACGAGGGCTTTATGCCACACTTGATCAAAAGCCTTGGAAATATCGAGAGCAACAGCCTTACTCTCCCCGAAAAGGTGAATACAATTATTCCACTTTTCGGAGAGGACCGCCATCAAGTCATCTGTGGATCTGGCCCTACGGAAACCATATTGGCGGTAACTGAGCAAATCGTTGTGCTTAAGATAGTTCACAAGGTGGAAGTTAATTACGTTCTCCATTACCTTGGAGAGTGCATGGCATATTGCAATGGATCGGCAATTGGCAGGGTTCGTAGCCTCGCCTTTTTCGAGACTGGCTGGACATTGGCAAATGTTGAGGTTTGCTAAAACCTTTTTAACTGCCCGAGTTCGAAAATGAATTTCAGGCATTGCAGAAGAAACGACGACGGGCAGTGATTGATTACTATCTGGGAGCGTTGAATTATTTGCAAATAATTCTGCCAATAGATTAGCTTTATCAACCGGGTCTGTGATGGTATGGCCATTCATAATAAGAGTTTGAGTAGACGATGTCGTCTGATTCTTCACTCTTTTTACGAATGACCATACCTTCACTGATAGATAGTGTTTTGTAGGCAAAAGGGTATTCCCAAATAGGTCATAACCCTACAAAACAATTTACAAACTAATTTCGGTTATTAATATAAAATAAAAATGTATGGTATCTGATGTCAAATATATGTTATCAAATATAATCTCAGCAATCATAGTGAATAAATGTTTCTGCGTGTAGATATATCATAATCTTTATGTTATGTTGACTCAACTTAAAGTATTCTCAAGTCTTAATCTCTTAATGTTTTCTTTTCTTGTTTTTGGAATTATCTGTCGAGTAGCACACAAAGTTTTGCATAAATGTGATCTAGTGTGACTAATTTAAAAATATGGTTGGAAAAATTCAAGATTCTAAATAAAAGTTCTATTAAAGATTATAATAAAAAATAAATAAAATTAAATTACATTTTTCAATCAATCAATTAAAAATAGTTTATGATACATAATATAACCATGATATTTTTTTTTTAATTAAAGCCTTTAAAAACTGGATTTTGTTCTTCAACTGGACATGACGCCTAAACTATTATTTATATTTAGCTGAAACGTTCCTATGATGTTTTTCAATAAACGAAAGCAGTTCACATGGTACCCTCATCGTTTGATCGTCAATGAGAACGATGTCAAAAGCATCCATATATTTACTAAGATTTTCCTCGACCTGTCGATCAAAAAATAAATGACATCAGAACTGTATTTATAGTAACTATAATTAATTTATTAATGTATGTACTTACATGATGAAATAGAAAACCAATTTTTAAAATATTTGCTGAGTGGGTCACTCCATCAGCCATGGCAGCATCGCCAAGTGAGTCGCCCAGAACAAAGATGTGATCGCGAGTGTGCTGCAGTTTGTCGTATTCCGAGTTTTTCAGCACTGTGCTATTTTTGTTTAACGTGTGTATCACGGGCTCATGAAAGCCGTTCAACAAACCATTTTCGTATTTTAGATTATTTGAAATAATCCTAATGTTCGGAAAGTAAAGTTTGGCATGTTTAAGCATGGACTCCAGCACGATTGTCAGACCTGCGGAGAATACGAATACTGGAATTTGTAAACGATTGAGCGCTTCGAATAGAACCTCCGAGTGATCGCGTAATGAGTCTTTATATTTAGAAGTGATGCTGTCGATGTCATTCTGATCCAGTGTAAAACCACTAAAAATATTTAAATATTCTATTAAGTAATTTCAAAGTTTACGCATTTAGAGATGATAATGTATGTAGTCTACGAATTAAATCGTCGTAACAATAACCAAGAAAACGATATTCGAAACCAAAAAAAAAAAAACAAAGTGCATGATGTATTTTTACGGATTGGACCTATTTTTTGAAAAAGAACGTTTTAATGATTCCGTCAACGTGCCATCTACCTCTGTAGAAGTTTAAAACCAAAAAACAATACGGAGTAGAATTACAAAATGGCACATTGATATCTACATATATTATTATCAGGAATATCTAAGATATCTTAAATAAATATTAAAAATTCTCTGATCTCGGGTAAATTACGATATGCTACTTACAATAATAGATCACCCGTCCTCGACCACCACTGGTGCATATGCTTTGTCTTCTCAGTCTTCGTCATGTACGGATCAATCTCTATTGGACTATATTTGTTATAAAGCTTTTTCGTTTCCGCAGTATAATTCGCTGGCAGTGCTTTGCAGGAATTGAAAATTCCAAAGCTGGTTAACATCGGTGTGCCATCTTTTAAGCGTTGTTTCGTTATCGTATAATCAAAGTCGGACACCACCTGTAGTCTTTCGGGTCCAGCACAAATAAAATCATTGATTATATTTTGTAAACGCGCAGGATTCTTAATCTTGCAGTGTGCCTGATTTAGCGTTGATATATCCTGCAGCATAACATAACAATGTCCATTATGCAAGTCTGTATTATGGGCCACGTCTTCTATCGCTTTTGTCATTGGGCACAATTTTGTTTTGGATGCTCCGACCATCTCGTCTACAGTGAATGTGAGTAATTTTCCAACTGATAATGTTTGGATTTGAGAATCATCTTTATAATTTCGGCTGTGTTCTATAGCATTTTCTGCTGTCTCATTTGGTGTTTAACTTATCACACTATTGTTTATTATACTTAACCTATTTTATGTTTATTATTCTTTTACTCCAGACATGTTGTATTCGTAGTTGTAACTAAGAGATAGGGTATATTCACTTCTTGTTAATATATCTAATACCACAAAGTGTACGTGATAGTAGTTATAGTCGAGATACATATAAATCCGATTGGTAAGAGTAGGAATATTACCATTCGTATTGGAAATTAAGAGCTTTCCGAATTAAATTAGTAAAATTTCAAATACTGTTAAAGGAAGGGGGAAAGACAAAGTAGGGAGGGAGGAAAGACATAGTAGTGTCGGTGGATGTTTGCTTTGAATTTACAAAAATCAAAAAAAAATTAAAGAATAACTGACGCAGAAAGATTGTTCCACAAACGTATCCTGCGACTAAAGAAGTCGAAAAGGATGTTCTGTGTGAACTACGAGGGTGTGGGATTGGTTCGATGACCGAGTAAAAGAGAGACACGACACAAGAGAACACACGACATGGTAAAAATTACTATTACTATTGTAAAAACCAAAGATTGAAACCGTAACCGAAACCGATATCCGTTTAAAACCGATTCATTTTTAAAACCAAAACCATACCGCAACCGTTATACGAAAATCCGAAATAAACCGATATCCAAAACCGATATAAACGGTTTCGGATTTATATCGGTTTTAAACGATTTTAACAATGGATAAAAACAGACCATTTCCGTCTTTGGAAATCACACACTAGAAGATCTAGATCAATAAAACTCCTTATTTAGATTACCTGTATATTTACGCTGTCTTAACAAGAAAATTGGCATGTGACCTGTGAACCGGCCACTTATATTCAAATACCTCATATAAAATTTACATTTACAGATGAATTCTACATTATGCGGATTTAAGTGGACTTTTTTAGTCAAATAAATATTGCTTTTATGCTTAGAAATTTGAAATTCGGTACTCCTAACCATTTGTTACTATGGGTATCAAATAAAAGGAAATTCTTCAGCGACTGCAATTTTGTAGTTATTTTTAAGATTCTTAAACCCTGGGTGGTTACTATATATCGCGATTCGAAAGTCAATGCGATACCAAAGTCAATTTAAATCGAAGAACAAAGCGTTACGAAGTCAAATTCATACAATCTAACGAAATTGAAAAGGTAGCCGTGTTGTCACTTTGTGAAATTGAATACGAAAGTTACAAATTTAAATGCGAAAGTCACACTACCAAAGTACCATTTATTAGAATGCGAGTAATATCACATTCGAATCGCATTACAGAGTAACCCCTCTGGTGACGTATGTATGCAATACTTTAAATGGTAACCGCACATAATATTATCACATATGTGTAGGGTATTTATAGTCGGCTTAGACCAACTATAACTTTCATAATTCTTACTAACTTCGTCACACCAACTATCACAATATCCCAACTTCAAAATTTTCCATGTGACCTAACCTTCCTTACTGTTTTTTTTTAATAGGATTAAAATTGTTATGTTATTGATTCTTGTGTTAGTAAAATTTAGTTTTTAGTTCAAGACATTGAACAATATGGGCAAAGACATTGAATAATACAAAAACCGAAATCAAAACCGTAACTTGGAACCGGTATACACAGTAAACCGTAACCGAAACGAGACAGAAAACCGAAATCGAATCTTTCATTCGTTTAGGTTTCAATTTTTTGGAATAATCCCATTAAAATTGGTCCATGGGACAGTTATTAATTAAATAGTATACAAAAAATAAATCTTGTTCATATAAACTCAATGGCAATGTCATGGTATTTTCTAGTATTTAATGGTATTTTCCGATTAAAATAATTATTTATCCTATTGACTATTTTTAATAGTAAAAAACTATTATTTATATAGTATTTTTTCTGGGTGTACTCAGATCTATATCACTCAGACAGACTTTCCATTGTACTGTGAAATCTATTCCCTACGTTTTGTGGTTAATATCACCACGAGTGCCCATGCACAATACGGGATTCGAACCCGAGTCCTTTAGAATGCAAGTCTAGCAAGTCCGGACTGCTGAGGCCGACGTAAAACATGATTACAAACCATACGGTCCTTCGGTGTCGTAGGGTCTTATTAAGTTTGGTCCAGGAATTCTAAAGAGGATTTCGAGGTACTCGCTAAACTTGCGATATGTATTCAATTTTAGACTTCCATCTAAGATGATAGTTTTAGAAAACATGGCGGTCACATTGAATAGCAACTCGTATTGAACGAACTTGGAAAAACTGGATATTCGTCGAGAAAATGAATTAACGACACCATATGCAATTAGTTTTGATAGGAGGTCTTCAAACTACACTCGATCAGAGGCCCTTGAAATATCTAGATATCTTATTTTTCCCAAACATACACATTTATCCACATTTCTGGGAGAAACGCCATTATCACCTATGAATCTGATCCGATGGATACTGTATTGCCGATAACTGACCTAATCGTTGTGCTCCAGATAATTCACAAGCTATCAGACTTTCGTTCTTCATTACCATGGAAAGCGCACAGCATAATACAATGGGTCGGTAATTGGCATTCGCCATTTTGCGGTTTTAGTTGAACATTGGAAACCAAATACGATGAAAATTGAAAATAAACAGATGGAAAAACTTCTGTCGTGTAGAAAATATTAAAAAGGCTACGCATTGGAGAAGCCAGTGTTGATTAGACTGACAATGGCTTTGTAAAAACAATTTTTTATAGAATTTGATTTAAAAGATCAACTCCTGAAAATGTTCTATTGGATGAGGAAATTGATGTGGGAATTTTCAGCGAAATCCGAATATGGGAAATGGATCCGCCAGGACCTCAAATTTCGCGTGTTGGTACTCAAATCGACAATTTTGAAATTGAATTGAAATGACGTCTCCCAAGAACATTAAACTAAAAAAGTGAATATGTTAATTATGTTAAATATGTTAATTAAAGTTTCAAAAAACTACTAACGAGCAACATCGGATAAAAAATACAGTAGCAATGATTACCAATAGAGCATTTTTAGTGGGTTGACCACCATATCTCGATTTTAAATCGTGAAAATCCATTGTCAGTCTAGTGTTTATGCGCACTTCTTCAATACATGCTTTGTTTATGTTAAGATTTTCCGAGTTCGAAAATGTATCTCCGGCTTAAAAGAAGAAAAAATGTCGAGAACATAAAGAGGTTGATACTTTTAGGGAACTTTGAATTCTGCAAAAAGATATTGTCTGATTCTTTACACCTTTTTTTACAAATGTCCAGACATTTTATTATTACCTCTGTGGTAGAGTAGGACCAATTTTTATTCAGGACTGAGTGCTAAATTATTATTATGTTATTTCCATTACATAGAGCGTTTTTCCTCAAAATCATGTTGTTTGATGTACATTTTGAACCTCAAAATTGCAATTATTAATAAAATTGAACAATAAAATTAAAATTAAATAAAATTAAATAAAAATGTATGCTTCCTTATTTGCGGTTAAAAGTGCCCATTACATATTAAGAAATTAGGAAGCGAATAATGCGAGCCTTCAAATTGAGGTTTTTTAGAATCTATTCATGTGAAACTATTCTATATGCTGTCGGCAAAACTAACATCTAGAATCTCTAAAAAGAGTTGTTTCTGGAGCTCTTCTATGAACACTTCTACGAGAAACGAAAGTGGAATGCCTTGCAATTAAAATCGTTTCATAATTAAGGAATGTATCGTGTCGGTAAGGGGCTCTGGCTGTGTAGAATAAATTCTAGAATTACATTTTACTCATTCTATTTACTACTGGGTATTTTATGAAAGAAAGGCTAATGAAATAAATATTCCAAAATAAGTGATTTATTTGAGCATCAAAATTCATTACGACAAAATCTTCTTAACAATTAGTATACAGAGATTTATGCTAAGTAATTGTAGCAACTTAGGACTTGAGCAAATTGAATAATTACGCACGATCAATGCAATCTGTCGCATTATTATTTCTTAAAAGACAAACTTTAATATTCTAATTTTATGATTCACTTATTGCACAGACTCAATACATAAACATAGACATTACATACCCAGCTGTATATTGGGTAAATACATATTCAATAAAATATAATGGATGAAACAATAAATGGTACTAAACATAAAACACATAGAAATGAAACTGCTCTTATAACTAATTACAAAAACTAAATTAGGGCTAAATCTAAAAACGTTCCAAAACCGTGAGTTTTCGAGGCTCCACATCCTCATAGTGACCACGCATAGTGCGATGATTCTTCAGCGCTGTACCCTGAATAAAGCGTTCACCACAAATACCACAGACATATGGTCGTTCACCGGTGTGTCGACGAATGTGCAGCGTCAAATCATTCGATTGCGTGAAACTCTTCTCACAGTAGGTGCACTTGTACGGCCGTTCGCCCGAGTGTATGCGCATGTGCGTCTGCAGTTTGTACGAACGCGAAAAGGCCTTATCGCAAACGGTGCATTTGTGCGGCTTCTCACCCGTGTGCGTTCGACGATGACACTGCAAGTCGGAGGAACGTGGAAAAGCCATATCGCAAAAATCACACTTGAAAGGCTTTTCGCCAGTGTGTCGACGCATGTGTATTATAAGGTTCGAGGACGAGGTGACAGCGCGTCCACAGAAAGCACATAGATATTTCTTTTCCAGTTGTGGCGGCGGTGGTTTTTTCATTTGTTCACCCGTTACGGGATCTATGAGCGAAGCATCATTTGCTTTGTCACCGTCGGCGCCGCCACCGCCAGCACCATCGACATGCACCTTTCTAATGTGTGCGGTGAGGCGATCTTTGCGATTATATTTACATGGACACATGTCGCATTGGTAGGGTTTGCCGGCAGCTTCGCTGGATTTTGTACTTTGTTTGTCCTCACTTTTCGGTATTTGGTCCTGCGGATGCATGCGTTGTATGTGGTTGTCCAGATTCTCCTGCCACATAAACTTAAACGAGCAGATGCTACACTGCAACTGCTTCTCAAGATTATAACATTGTGTACGCGTGTGGTGGTCGAGTATATCCTAAAATAAATTATATTTCAGTTGTATTTATTTCATATTTTTAAAGCAAATTTTAGTTCTAATGTTATAAAAACCGAATTGAAGAGTTTTAACGTGATGTGGGGTTGAGTTAAATAGTTTAAAAATGCAATTTCAGTTTGAATATTTTACGAGTCCTTATAACATAAAACGAATCGTGTGGCTGACAGATGACAGATTCCTAAATTTAGATATACATTTTCATTAATCTGCCTTTTCGTACCGTTTGTTTTGCTTTTCAGAGATTTATTTCAAACATTTGATAATTTTTATCGCAATTTTCGTTAAAACCGAAATGAATTTTGGACAGAGGTTGATCTATGATACCACTTTTGAAACGAAAACGAAAATTTCGTCTTTTCACTTGTAAATACCGTAATAAATACCGTAACTTGGAACCATCTCTATTGGAAAATTAAAACCGTAATCGAATCCGATACAAAGTAGAAAACCAAAATCAAAACCGTTTGGTTATCAGTTGTTGGTTTAGATTCTCCAGTTTAAAATGAAAATTTAACAGAGATGTCTAAAACCCAAACAAACTTCAAATAATATTAATAAAAATAGTTACCTTCGAGACGGTTTTAAATGGACACTTGTCACATTTCTTCGGCATCTGCTCGTACTGATGCACGGTACGTTGATGCTGTGCAATTTCGTATTTTCGAATGAATTCCATTTGACATATTTCGCAAGTGTATTTCAAAGGCATGCCCTCCGCTTTAGGCGCAGGCAGTCCCTCGCCCTCCGACTCCGAATCGTCGAGTTGCAGCTCGAAACCCAGTTCATTTATTATCGAATAGTTTAGCATTGATTGGAATGCATGATGTGCCAGCGCATTCGGTTCGGGCTTTAGAGCAATTGCCATACTCTGGTCATAACTGTTATGCAGTAAATGCGTGCGCAAAGTGTTGATGCTCGAGAATTGTATGTTGCAGACTTTGCAGTAAATATGCTTTCTGCCATGTGGGCCACTGCTGGCGCTAATATGACTTTCGGCGGTGGCCAAACACTTGGGCGTCACACCATGCTTTTTGATGTGCGCATGCAGATTGTCCTTGCGATGGAATTTGCGCGGACACCACATGCACTTGAAGAGCTCAGACTCTGGCTGATGCTGCATCATGTGACGCGTTAAATCCTTTTGCCAGGCAAAAGTGCGCTGACACTCTGTACATTGAAGGCGATTGGCTTCGAACTGCTGCAAATTAATATAGTTTAGAGGTTGTTATATAAAAAAAAAACTTTTGCAAAATTTTCAAAACTCCTACCTTTTTTTTGGATTCCTCCAGTTCTGGATGCAGCGTGCGCTCGTGCATTTTCAAATTGTCCTTCCACATAAAACGCAGCGGACACTTCTTGCAGACAAAACGTTTTTGCGCATTTTTGCACTGCGTTTTGTAGTGCTGCTGCAGTAATGCATCGCAAAGAAAACGCGCATCACACACCTCGCAACTATGTGGTACATCTGTCCATTCGTGCGCGTGCTGTTGATGCGCATATAGTTTGTACTTGCGTCGAAACGTTTCGCAGCACAGTTCACATTCATACGTCTGACGTACCGTTTCCTCTTCCACCTCTGAGTCACTGTCTGTCTCAGAGTCGCTGATATTCAGTTCATAGCCTACTTCATTTGTGATCGAATAGAAACGCTCCAAGCGTTGCGACGTAATATCGTCGATAATACGTGCGATTAGCTGCTGCTCCTCCTGCATCGGCTCCTCGTCCGGATAGAATTTAAGCGAAATGTCGTCTACATCGTCGGGTCGATGCGGTGCCAACGAAACCACGTAGCTGTGAGTGCGTAAATGCGTGCGTAAATCGGCAATTTTCGAATGCTTCGAAAAGCACAACATGCATTGTATCAATTTGCAGCCATGCGGCTTGCAGAGATGTTCATTGAGCGCTGGAAAAAGTAAGAAAAGAAATGTTATTATTTTGACAAATGAGCATTATTTTCCTATTGGCATCCCATATATCATTTCAAATATAATTCAAGATTACTGATTTTTAACCAAAAATTATTTTCAAAAATTTTATAAAATTTCAAATAATACTTGCATAATCAATTCGGAAAAGATCAACTGAAATTCCATTTGTAATTCAAAAAACGTCATTTGTAATTCAGATATTTCATTTTAAATTCAAAGGACATCAATTTTAATTCAGAAATTATATTTGAAATTAAAAAGACATCAATTGTAATTCAGAAATTTCATTTGAAATTCAAAAGACATCAATTGTAATTCAGAAATTCCAATTAAAAATCAAAAGACTTCTATTGTAATTCAGAAATTCCATTTGAAATTCAAAACACTTCATTTGTAATTCAGAAATTCCATTTAAAATTCAAAAGACATCAATTGTAATTCAGAAATTCCATTTAAAAATCAAAAGACTTCCATTGTAATTCAGAAATTCCATTTGAAATTCAAAATACGTCAATTGTAATTCGGACATTCTATTTGTAATTCAAAATACATCAATTGTAATTCAAAAGGCATCAATTGTAATTCAGAAATTCTATTTAAATTCAAAAGATATCAATTTTGATTCAGTAATTCCAATTAAAATTGAAGAGACATCAATTGTGATTCAGAAATTATATTTGATATTCACACCACGTCAATTGTAATTCAGAAATTCCATTTGAAATTCAAAAGACATCAATTGTAATTCAGAAATTCCATTTTAAATTTAAAAACAACAATTGTAATTGAGAAAATCCATTTAAAATTCAAAAGACGTGAAATGCAATTCAGAAATTCCATTTGCAATTCAAAAAACGTCAATTGTAATTGAGAAATTTCGTTTTACTCGATCAGTGTAAGGTTGTTTCAATTCACCTTTTACTTTGGCATGCTTCACATGCTCCCGCTTCGTCGACAATGACAGCGACACACCCAACTGTGTTCCATGTATTTTCATGTGCGCCTGCATATTGTCCTTGCGATTGAAACGACGCGTGCAGTACGGACACTCGTATTTCTCGTCCTCGGGCAGATGACAGCGTTTGTGTCGATTCAGGTCCTTGGGCCATATGAACGTTTTGTCACATTCGTCGCACTGCAGCTTGTTGGCCAGCCGTCGACTGATCTGCTGCTCTGGATCAATGTGTTTGATGTTGAGATGTGCCTCGAGATTCTGTTGCCACACAAAGCGCGCCGTGCACTTGTTGCACTGCCACTGTTTGTAAGCGTTGTTATGGTCGCGATTGAGATGATGCTGCAGCAGTTCGGCGCAAACGAATTGCTTCGAACATTGCGCACACTCATAGGGCAATGGAACAACCTCAGCATGTTCAGCATTCTGATGCAAGAAAATACGTTTACGGCGCGTAAATGTTTGCTCACAGATAACACACTTGTACAATGGTATCTTGTTCACTACATCCTGCTTGTCTTCGTCCTCATCCGACTCGGAGTCGTTTAGATCCAGCTCATTGCCGCTCTCGTCGACAGCCGAATAAAATCGAGATGTATTTTGCAGCGCAAAATCATTGCTGATCAGCTGTGCCAGTTCTGCCGCCTGCTCGTCACCCAACAATTGCTCGCTATAGCTACTAAAGAAGCTGCCCTGCTCTTTGTTTAGAGCGCTGTAGCCATCAGCATGTTGTGGCAAATGATCACGCAACTCTTGGAGTTGTGCAAACTTTACGCCGCATAGGCAGCACTCAATGCGACGACGGCGCAACTGCTCGTGCGCCTGCTTCAAATGCTGACGCAGGTTGTCCGCCTTTAGAAAACGCTGATAGCATATGGAGCACTCGTGCGAGCTACCATCCGGTTCGTGCGTCTCCTTGTGTCGCTTGAGGTCTTTGCGCCAGACAAAAGTCATGTCGCACACCGTGCACTTCAGCAGTTCGCGCTTCTTAGGCAGCTGCGCCTTGTACTCGGCGCTATTGAAGCGATTCGAGCAGTTGTGCTGATCGAGATTCTCCACCCACATGAATTTGCCGGGACACTTGAGGCACTGATATTTCTTCTCCTTGTTGCGGCACTGCGTGCGCGTGTGCACATCGAACATTTCGCGGCAAACGAACTCCATCTTGCAGACGTTGCATTTGTAGGGTATCTTCTCAAAAGCGTGTTTCATCTTTAGATGTTCAAAGACGTGAAATTTGCGTCCAAATGTCTGCTGACATAACTCGCAATTGTATTTGTGTTGTATTTCTTTCGCATTGCCATCATCTTCATCGGCATCTGCATCAGAGTCGCTGAGACACAACTCGTAACCGTTCTCATTGACCACTGCATAATATTTGGCATAATGTTGTTCAGCGATTTCACGTGATATTTGTGCTTTTATTTCATCCAAATTATGCGCCTGTGCGAAGAGTTCTTTGGACACAACACTTTGCAGTGTCATGTGCTGCAAGGTGTCGGCATTCGTGTGGATCGGCAGATGCGCACGCAATAAATGCGTCGACTCCAAGTTGATGTTGCATAATTTGCATTCGATTTTCTTAAATTTCTGCTGCGAGTAGAGACGCTCGGCAAAATTCCACTCTGGATGACGCGCACGTCCTGAGACAGTACACCGTCCGTCGTCGTTGCTGTTTCGCTGATGTACTTTTTGATGATCCTTCAGTTTATCCTTGCGCGTAAATTGCCGAGCGCATACATTACATTCAAATGTTGCCGCTGCAAGATTGTGACTGGCTGCATGACGACTTAGATCTTTTTTCCAGGCAAACGTTTTACCGCACACATCGCAGCTGTAGCGTCCTTTGACATTTGGCTTGGCCTTGTGTATTAATGGCCGACCACGACGACGTTTGGGTTTCTCATTCCATTCGCTAAAAATAGAGATTTTGTCATTATAATGAGTTGAATTAAGATTTGCAGTGTTCAGACCCATCGGATTCGCTGTTCTGCTCGCTTTCATAGTCGGTGTCGTGCTTGCAACTTCTTAGTTTTCTTTTGGGCACGGACACAGTTATGGGATCAGCATTATCTGTATAAAGAACATGGGTATTGTTTTTATTTTAAGAAAATACCATATGAATAGTGTATTATGAAATAAAACACAGAAAAACGTTTTTATAGCTATTTTTTTTTTTTAATTATCTAAATTTGCAAAAGAATTTAGCAAATATCTAAATCTAAAACTTAATATGAATAATTTGAACGTTTGTGGAGTTAGAGTATTATTTAATTTTTATTTTTTGTAATTTGAAAAATGTCATCTACCTGTATTTTCTTTCTTCAACTGTAAACCTGACAACTGCTTGTTGCGTTTACTAACTGCGCTATCACCTTTCCGCGCACCCCTGCTTTTACGTTTCATATTCGCCAACGAATCGTCGTCCTCATCTTCAAAGTCTTCGCATAATTTCTTCAACTTCTCCATGTCATGTTCCACATTCTCGAGCTCATTGTCATCATCAATCTGGTCCGGCAGTGAAAATGTATCAAAAATACTCTCCTCAATGCAATCGTCTTCTAATTTAATTTGTAGATATTCTGACACATTTGTAGGAATATCGATGGGCGCTTCAAGCAGACAGTCCAAGTGTTTGCTTTCCAAATGCAATTTTGGTTCATCTGCATCGCCACTGCTGCTGTTTGTGTACTGTAGCAATCTGTCGTTAACTTCCTGGGCACGCAGTACAAACGAATAGGCGTTTTTTAACTTACGTGAGCAACCACCACACATCTGCTCCGGCATTTCTTCCACGCTGGTGGTGGCTTTTGTCTGAAATAATGTTTTTTACAATTATATTCACTCCAATTCTAAATCGCGTCGTAGCGAAAATCCGAATCTATGCTACGAATACGTAATTTTAGCGACTATAGTATCCGTGCGGAATTGAAATCAGTGTGAAATTGTCCGAAACGATGGGTTACAATTAGTGTGAATTTCATTCAGCACGGATCCTAAAGTATCTAAAACAAAATCTATGGTCGTATCGGAGATTCTGAATTCCGAGATTCAGAATTGGGTAGATTATGTTCGAGTTAGAGTAAAATGCTTACATCGATCTTTGCTATATCCATTAATAGATCGGCCAGTGATTTCAGTGGAAACTGTTCCGTTCTCTCGTGAAGTGAATGGAGATGCGCGCTGACCTGGTAACACGTTCGACACAGTGTCTGCATGTTGGAGCGCATGAAGTCCAAGTCCTTGCCCATTGTTGAGGGCGTATTTCTTGAAAATTCTGGCTTATTTACACACAATTTTTGTATTTTTTGGGCACTTTGACGATAAAACTAGTGATGATTTTATTTTGGGTACTCAAAACTTTAATTTATATTCGATATTTGTTCGTGCATTGATATCAAAACAGTGTTGCCACTTAAAGCAAAACGTAGTTATTCATAACTACGTTTTCAATGATAATCCTCCGACAATGAAACGTAGTCGATTGTAACCAAAAGGTAACGAAAATACAACGAACTTCTACATTAATACGACAAACAAATTAATCAAATGTCAACCGATGTTCTCGTTCGTCAATACAACGTATTGTGTTAATCAATCGAGATTTACTAACACATTGAAAGATTTTGAAGTACGGTGTACGTTATTATTACGAATACTATTTATTAAAGTCGTTCATAATAATGATAATTAGTGTATTCACAGTTCATACGCTCAATAACACAGATACGTCAATTATAAAATTGAAATACCACAAGTGTTGTATTTGAGAGTAGCCCTGAGGAATGTTTTTTGATATCGTATTTTGTGAAATGAAAATGATGAAATGAAATGTGATGTTCACTGCAGAAAAATTGTGAAATTGAAGACAAATACTGCACACACAATGTTAATTTATTTGGTTTTTTTTCAAATAGAGGAATATTAATGATGATTTCAAAAAATCCAAATTTTATAAATATTAGCTGCATTTATTTGACGAAATATTTTAACAAGCAGAAAGTGGTGCTCATAGTTCAATTGTCGTATTGTTATATTTGTACAATGTCGTACCAATACCATGAAACTGTGAATACGCTAAATGATTTTAATTTAATAGTAATTAAATAAAAAACAAATTATTCAACAAATTTATAGTTAAATTACGGCATTAATGACACTGGCTTTTTTAGCAGCTTAAAAAGCACATAAATTGTGCTTTTTGTGTGAATGAAACATCATTAAATAAAAATAGACAAATACATAAATTTCGAGTTGTCTGATAAAACAAATTTCAAAAGTCAAAATTAAAAACAATAACTAATATTTAATTTGTATTCGTACTTCTTCGTTGCGAGTTTTTAAACGTTTAAAACAAGTATTAATTAAATATATTAATGCTGTTAATGTGAATAGTGAAATAAATTTAGTAGTGTTTTGTGTTTCTGGCGTATTTTGTTATTCGGAAGCATTTTATAGCTTCCATTCATTGGGAACTCATGGAAGATCACAACAATGCGAATTTTTCTTTATATAAATGCTCCTTCAGCTGTTTGCATTCGAATACACCAAAAACCATGCTAAACACTAAGAATCAAGTCTTGCTGCTCATAAATTAAAATCTTGTTTTCAATTTGTATTTATTTTGTTTTTTAGTAATTTAACATTCAATTAAAAAGTAATCATAATATGTTGTCAAATTTTCAGCCTGAAAATTGAAATTGTGCTGAAAAAGTATGAGAACCTGAAACTTTTTAGCCACTTTTTATCTGACATTTTGAACTTGTTCAAGAAACTTCATTTTCAAAATTTTCCCTTATAATCGGGACGTTTCACACTTATTGTGAAAACGTACTTAATATATTTTTCTCCTTTTTTTTCAACTTGCTAGAAACTTTTTAAGCATGAAAAAAAGCCAGTGTCATAACAGCATAATTCATAAAATCAATTTCGGAATAAATATTGAAACTTAAATGTTATTTCCCAAGTAACCACTTTGTGGCAACTTAAGTGGTAGCCACACAATTGCCATTAAAGTGTTTGTTCCAAATCATGCGAAATATACATATTTGCCACCACATTGCCAGTCAAAAAGCCCCGGGGCGAGGCTTAGTTGCCACAAATTTCGATCCATTAAAGTGTCGGTTCACCTATTTGGAACTTGAACTGTAATTTTAAATTTGGAACTTGTGTGGATTAAAAATAAAAATAATATTTTTGACAGTACGAAGTATTTGCTTCAATTTTTGAGAAAAAGTCGATTTTTATTAATATGACTCATTGTCTACATAAAAATGTAGATAATTCCGAAGTACACGCTCGACAAACTTCATATTTTTCCATATCTGTGTATGCCATTGTTTTCATAATTGAATTTTGTTGCATATTATGTTACTGAAATTACTGCCATAGCCCCTTCGCATGTTTTCAGTTAGCCCTATCATGAACAAAATATTCCGTCGGGATACATTCCGAAAGTTCGAAAATATTTAGTATTGAACTTTAATACAAAATTTGTCCATGCGGAAAATTTCGACGGAATATTTGTTCACAATTGGGCTGAGTATATATTATCTAATATGCAATATAAAAACATGTATAAAAATTATTTTGAAGTAATTCGCCATATTAGAGTGTCCGCAAACTCTACAGATGCAAACTAGATCTTTACAGTCTGTGGACACTCTTTATTATTCTCTCTTTATTTTATAGAGCATTATATTTTTTGTCTGTGTATTTTATTTTAATAATAAAATAGCAAATTATGACATTGGTGCTGCTTACAGCATATGATAACAAATTTGATTATTTAGGTATTAACATAAAAAATATTTAAAACATATACATTATTTATTTCAACGTCTTGCTAATTTCAAAGCAACATAAATACCAATCACAAACACCAAAACCATAGCCAACTTCTTAAGATTGGCCTTATTGACGCCCTTTATAGAACGCACTACATCTCCGTTATAGATGAACACATTGCGACTCTCCTCGATAAAGTCTGCCTTGAACTGCTCATCAAAGGCTTGCATGTGTTTGTTAAGTATGTTGCGCAATTTAGCTTTGAGGGTAGTGATTTTCTGCGGGAAATATGTTGCAGCACAGCCGGCCGGACAAATAGTGACCTGCAGTGGCATTGGTCGTGCTTCCAAATCTTGAGCTTCGGACATTTCCTTATCAAAATCATCCATATTTTGTTTTAAAGGTTCCTTCTGTTCCAACTCGTCCTCATTCGTTTTTTTTCCTAACCACAACTTACGTGCAATCATGCGTTTCTTTTGCAACAGCTGCCCGCCGGACATTAGCGCCATGTACATTTGGAATGCATAAGCAAACAGCAAAACATCACTCTTGACGCGCACTTCCTCCAAGTGGGTCAAATACTTTTTTACACAATCGCGTGGTTCATACGTTTCCTGCCAGTCATCGCCCAAAAAGTAGGCCAAATCCTTTTCGAAGCTAGCAGTGCGATGCAACTCCTTGGGCAGCAGCTCCTCTGGCAGATGTTGTTCAAAATACTTGTAAATTTCATAGAAAGAAAGCAGACCATCCGCCCACACAGCATCGTCGGACAGTGCTGAAATGTTGCAGAAGATTTCATCAAAATATTTGTATAAATTAGAAAGAAAAAAAAACATCATTTCCCACCCAATGCAAATTTGGCATTGACCAGGACATCGCTTAATTTATGCACATCCTTTGTCGCCTTGCGTAACTCCTTGGTGAAAGTCATGTCGGGTTCTTCCTGCGGCTCCATTTCATGCGCAATTTAATAATTTACAGATATATTAAAAAGTTGATGAAGTGAATTGCGTTGTCACAGTCTGTAAAAATGTGAATATCACAGATTTGTTTTTACAACGTTTCCGCAGTGCAATGAACCAATTTGAAATGCAAAACAACAAGAATAAATTCAATAGTTGATGGCTTTGCAGATTTGTTATCCGTTTGCTGCAAATATTAGCGGCATCCAGACGGTACTACAAGTTGGATGGGAACATTACGGCACTTTTTTGTTTTGCGTCCACACGGTACAACCTGCTTGACAGACTTCATTATTTCGCAGCATTCAAGCAGTGCAGGTCGACCGCGATGGCTTATGTATAGGTACAATACCAGAGCAAGAATAATAGAAACAAAGATTGCGCAGAACGTTGTTCAAAACTTGAATCTTCTGCGCATGTACGTAGAAGTTTTTTGACAACTGTAATTTTTTCATTGTGTCAGAATGTTGTTGTAAAAAAAAACAAAACATTTCAATTATTTTTGAAAAAATTGCGTGTGATTAATAGATATGTATGCAAAACTGCACTGAATCGACCATCAAAACTAAAAGATAAGAAACCACCATCGAAATCCTCTAAAAACAAAATAATTCAACAGCATTTGTGTAGCTCCGGTCAGGATAACAAATATATATTTTAGATTTGAAATTTAAATTAACTGCTATCCACCCAAGCCCATGTACAGCAATGTCTTGATCAGCACGAGAGTTGATACCCCCACTAAGGAAACTGCCGGAAGCCTGATTCCCACCAATTGTTTTGGGCAAAAATGTAAATAAAAAATATGTCAATGAAATAAATATTTGTATTTTATGAAATGTCTAAATTTAAATTTCCTTTACTTGACATTCCATACTTTTTGACGTCGGCAATACAGGGTGTACATGCGCAATGCGTAATCTTATTATTCTATTATTCTTGATACCAGAGAGTATACATTTATAATAGAGGTTCCTTCCGAGTATGCTGACGTCGCTGCCGAAAATATTGGTTATGTGGAAGTCAAATTTTACAAATTGTAGTTAACAGAGGAAAACAATGCACAAAAGTGGATCTGTCCGCGATGCAGAAAACATCAGAATATTGATTTGAAAATGTGTCTGTTAACAACATTTTCGTTTCAATTTCCACATAACCAATGTTTGAATTTATTTGACAGAAGTGGCAGTTGTGGAGCTGTTGAGCAATTTGAGCTTGAATGGCATGCTACCCTCAACATGTTTAGTGAGCGGTCGCCATTTTTTCCAGCATAAAATTTTTACGCTACATTTGCGCTGCATTTGTTATCGATGACATTTTAACTCAAATATTTATAAACAAAAATGGAATTTAGATTGGAAATATGTTTTTTAATCAATTAAAGAGTTGTTTGTTACTTTAATAAAATATTAATAACAAATTAATTTGTAAATTGACAGCTGAGATGGCGGTGCATTCAGTAACAGTGAGCGATTAGTTACTGAGCAGTTTCGCAACTGCTGAGGTCGCTGAATGCAGCCATTGTATCTTATGTGAGTATCACTGTATCTCCTAGGGTTGCATTTAAAAAAAAATGCTATTTTTATATGAACATTTTAAATAATGCAACTCTAGGAGATAAAATGAGACTCACAGAAGATACAATCTAAATCGGGCATAAAAGAAGCGTTCGTCTAGAACACTCAGTAAGCTCTTTTAAATAACATTTTTTTTTATAAGTTGTTAATTTTAAAATTTTGAGTTTTAGTAAATTTTATGAATTTGTAAACAAAAAAAAAAAATAAAAAAGGGAGAACATTTTTTTCAATTTTATCTAATTGGAACAACAGCTGATATATTACATTTATAGAAAAAGTGATACCAAGAAAGAGCTACAGGCGAACATTTTTCCAAAAAATTGCGATATTTTTGGCACATTTTTTTTTAACCAATTGTGCATTGTGTGAATTGTGCATACGATGAATTGTGCATAAGATGAATTGTGATACGATGAATTGTACATACGATTAATTGTACATACGATGAATTGTGATACGATGAATTGTAATACGATGAATTGTGCTTACGATGAATTGTGCTTACGATGAATTGTGTATTCGATGAATTGTGATACGATGAATTGTGCATACGATGAATTGTGCATACGATGAATTGTGTATACGATGAATTGTGCATACGATGAATTGTACATACGATTAATTGTGCATACGATGAATTGTGCATACTATGAATTGTGCATACGATGAATTCTGTATACGATGAATTGTACATACTATTAATTGTGCATACGATGAATTGTGATACGATGAATTGTGATACGATGAATTGTTTAAGATGAATTGTCCGGTTCCCGTATATTCTTACTAACCCAGCAAAAAAGGTAACTGGTAACTAACCGGTTAGCTAACTGGTAATAAAAGGTTATATATATGCCGGTTACCTTTTTTCGACCATCGGGAGAAAGGTAACCAACAGATTCCTATCTGTGAGAAGTACATGTGACAAGACATCTCTTTCTAACTAAAGCATTGCGCTCATTTAAAAATAATCTTTTTGTCTCTTTTGCATCTCTTGCTATTTTTATGTCACATTGCCAGACCAAACAATATTTTACAGAAATATAAAACAGTATTGCCATAATTACTTTTTTCATATAAATTTTTATTTAGTACACTAAATTAAACAATTGTTTTAAAAATTAATTAAATTAATAAAAATCATAACATAATGTCCACATCGTCGTTAAAGACGCCTTTCTGATCCTTGTTGTAAATTTTTTCACGAATTTCTTGTTGGTGATCAGCACCAGGTAGTCGAGTGTGCGTCGGGATGTATTCGTTATCGATACAAACAAAACATCGAATATATTGGGTACCCAACCAAAACCCACCACCAACAAAAACGCAAACAATTTATTCTGGGTACTGCAATAACATTTTTATTAATTGTTTATATTTGTAGGAACT
The DNA here is from genome assembly GCA_951804985.1 of Dryomyza anilis. Classification (NCBI taxonomy): domain Eukaryota; kingdom Metazoa; phylum Arthropoda; class Insecta; order Diptera; family Dryomyzidae; genus Dryomyza; species Dryomyza anilis. The sequence goes on from OX638132.1 coordinate 19,760,215, forward strand.
AAAGGTAAATTGTTAAAAACTATGCTCTTCACAAATTTTAACTACCAGCATCAGACATATAACAATATAATAAAATTAAGGCGGCTTTTTTTAACAATGGATTTTGGTTAATTTGTGTTAATTTCTACACTATTATTTTATTTGTAGGTGTATAAAAAAAAAATAAAAACATTTATTCTACACTATTGCTTAACTCTTGACACTATATACATACTCCACCACAACCAACAGCACCTGTCCACACTCTACGCTGCCTATTTTTTGGTTGCTTCTTTTACATTAAATCTCTACCAACAACATACTATATCCACTCCAGCATCCAACCATATTCATACCCGCATTATAAACAAGTCCTGCTCCAGCTCTCCAGTTCCAGCTCCAAATACAAATAGAAAATTTTATATAATTTTGCAAAAAATAAACCAAAGAAAACCAAATATCAAACGGCAACATGTCGGACATTTTTAGTAATTTTGATAGCAACGGCGCCGGCGACGACTCGCAAGATTATCCAATGGCTTCTCCATCGCAAAGCAGTCCAATGACGAATTCGAATTCAAACGCGGGCAGCAACAACAATGCAGCCGGTTCACAAAACTCAAATACAAATGCGAGCGCTGCTACCAAGTCTAACGCTGCAGAAAATCAACCAGTAATTAAAGCATACTAAATGCATTCATTTGAGTAAAAATTTCTTTGTACACTAGATTCTTACGAAGCCACGACTGCTGGAGTTGGTCAGAGAAGTGGACGTGACTGCGCAGCTGGACGAGGATGTGGAGGAGCTGCTGCTGCAAATTGCCGATGATTTTGTTGAGGACGCCGTGAAGGCCACCTGCGCATTCGCCAAACATCGCAAAGTCTCCAAAGTGGAGGTGCGCGACGTGCAGCTGCATTTGGAACGAAAGTGGAACATGTGGATACCAGGTTTTGGCACCGACGAGCTGCGTCCATATAAGCGTGCTGCCATCACTGAAGCACACAAGCAGCGTTTAGCCCTTATTAGAAAAACAATCAAAAAGTATTGAATCAATTTTTTAACTGTCTTTTTATAAATTAATAAAAGTAATTTCATCTTAAGCGAATATCAAATTGTATTAATCCAAGAAAAACCTCAAAAAAATATAAAATATGTAGCATATATTGTTCCATTTTTAACAAAATGTAGCACTTTTATTAATAATTACAAATCAACGCGTTTTTCTATCTTCATTAACTCTACGTCGAAAACTAGCACAGAATTAGGCGGAATCTTGTTGCCTGAGCCGCTCTTGCCGTAGCCTAATTCTGGCGGAATGACTAAGCGTCGCTTCTCGCCCTCACACATTCCCAGCAGACCTTGGTCCCAACCCTTAATCACTTGATTAGCACCCAGGGTGAAAGTGAAGGGATTACCACGTGAGTAGCTGCTATCAAACTCGGTGCCATCCTGCAGCGTGCCCTGCAAATGTACATGAATTTTTTAAGATACCACATATCGACTGGTGGATTAGTGCTTACCTTGTAATGCATATGCACGAAGTCCCCTTTGCGCGTCTTTTGTGTGCAATTCTCCACACGCTTCTTGACGCCTATTTTCACTTTGGGTGCCTCCTCCTTGGCCATGGCCACAGGATATGCCAAGGCCAACAGTATAAGAATTAAGTTCAATTTCATTATTTTAAGTCTCAACAAAATCAATTTCCAACCAAACAAAAATCTCTTAGCCGAGTGGCTCGCATCCGTCAAACCCCACCGCCGTGTAATTTATCGTTAGCCGCTGCCATGATTTTTAAAGGCTAAATAAAAATTGCCACCTTTAAAAAAATACCGCCGTGACAAAATGAGAATCAAAAGTGGGATTCTTTTACCCAACATTATTTCATTGCGCGAAGATAATTTTTAATTCAATAAAAATTATACATAACAAGAAATCTGATTCCTCTGGTCTCCGTTGGTGAAGATCTTTCCGATCTCTGTAGACCGATTTCAATAAATAAAATATCGACTTAAAGAGCAATACTTGCGAATATTTGCGAGATACAGCCAATTTAAGTTAGAAATCTGATTCCTCTGTCTCGGTCGGTGCCCAAGTAACAATTAGCTGTTTAATATGGATGATTAAGGGTTGTAAAAGTGCTTGATCAACTTATTAAAAAAACGATAATGCTATACAACCCAGCAAGAACACTACCGGTCATATGAGCAGTAATATTACAAGTATCGTTTAGCACTTATTAGAAAAACAATCAAAAAGTATTGAATCAATTGAATCAGTAAAAGTTTCTATAACATTGTTAAGAGCGTCGGGATAAAATTGACCGAAACTTTTGTGTGCGTGTGAATTTTTATCTCTTTCTCACTCATCTGAAATGAGATACAATTGAATATATATTTATCACTGTTCTTTTGGTAATAAGTGACTTTTAAATTACTTGTAAATTTACGAAATATTTTACGTAACATAAACTGTTTTAATTTTGAGGTTAGGGACGGTTAAATTAATAGTAAACTAACCAAAATTAGACCAAATAAAACAAAAAAAAAACTCAAAATTCTATAGTTTTCATTTTTATTGCGTTGAATATAATGCGCATTACATTCAACATGTTTGCATTACAAAATTGTCTATTAAAACGACTTTTGTTTGTCGTTGTTTTCCTTCCTTCCACGCAAAAAATATTAGTTTTTATTACTAGTAAAATTACGGATATATCTATCATTGATCCTGCGGGGATGTATTTCAAATTATTTATGTATGAGTGAGAAAATATAATATTGTCTTTGTGTTGGAGTTTTGGTAAGGCATGTCTTGCTGGGTAAACAACTCTTAAACCTCAGTCAAACCCTTATGTAATCTGTTTATGTAAACCCTTATGTAATCATAGTTGCCAGTTCCGTGGGAAATTTCCCATTTGGGGGAATTTTTAGTGGCAGTGGGAAAGGTAATTCCATGGGAATTTTTTATGGCTGTGGGAATTTATTTCACTCAGGTTATTTTTTTTGTAACTCAATTTACGAACATAGCAAATATAAATTTAATGCTATAAATATTTCGAACGCACCGAATTGCAAAGTGAAAAAATAGGATCAGTGAAGACGTTAATTCAAAAATATTTTCTTGCGTATATTAAAATAAAGAAAAGTGCTCGTTGTTCAAGTTAAAAATGAGTGAAGGTAGTAAGTTTCCCAAGACTTCACAACCTGAAAACATTTCAGGATTTTTTAAGAAGTTGTGGTAAGTTGTTGTTTACTTTTTAATAAATTAAAATAAAGAAATCCAACCATTAGCAAAAATAGAGACTGCTATATGTTTGCTTCAAAATCAAAAGCTGCCCAAGTTGCAACAAAAAATATTGTTGCTGCAGAAACTTTGCAACAGCAGTCAACGCGTCCACTGTTTTGGAACTAACAGATATCCATCATAATGAAGGCAGTTTACAATTAATTTAGCATTTGCAAATAATAACATTCCTTCGAGACCTTACATTTGTTTCAGCTTTTTGTTTGAATTTTTATTAATTTTGTGGACAATTTTGAATGTATGCATTTATTTTCCATATCATCTGAAAAAAGTTTATTACAGTCCGACAAAATAACAATAACAACAGGTTCTCGATTAAAAATACATTTTATTGATATGCGCACATATATAAATGTTATTTAATTGAACATTTTTACACAATTTACATTTATACACTTACGATATATATATTTGATTTTTTTTAAGATATATTTACAAAAAATTACAATTTATAATTTATGTAAAATAAAAAGGAAATAATAATACGCAAACGAAATTTAACTCAATCGAATAGTATTCGGTAATAGAGATAACATAAAATAATAATAATAGGTGTTATTATAACATACATATTTATATATCACAATATGGAGGAATACATAAAAATATCAAATTTACAAAAGCGCAGTGAGTTCATGTGCATTTCGTATGATTCTTATTTTATTCATGATTAAAGATATTTATTTTAATTTTTTTATTTCATTTAATTTCAATAGAGTATAAATTAGATGTTAAATTAAATGTACCTAAATACAAATTTTGTATATAACTTGACTATGACTCTCCGTTTAATTACTTTTTATATGCTTTCGATATCGTTTCAAATATCATTTGATAAATTTGTGATTTTTGTTGCGTACATATTGGCAACCTTATAAATAAATTCGTACTGTTCCTTTGTCTGCACCGCACTGGCTCGGCCTCTGCGCACATAGTAGACGATCTGTGGTATGTCGACGCTTCGTTTCGGGGTCTCGAGACTTCGTACCGCCATGTCACAGCCAATGATCGTGCCCGTGCGTCCAGTACCTGGAGAGCAGTGAACTGTTAGCGGTCTAGAGTGTGTGAGAATAAGAGAAGACATTGAGTACAACAAATACGATATTATTTACAATAACAAAATACTTTTGAATAACATAAATATGAAAAGTTATTTAGTAAAAGGTTGGTTATAAGGAAAAAAAAGATTATCCTAGCAAGTTCTAAAATTAATTTTTGAACTAAATTTAAATTATTGCAAGAAAAATCAAAACGAATTCGTTTTACAGAACTTTAACAGTTCCCTAAATAAAATTTTACACAGGAAAATGGAAGAAAAAGGAAAGGAAAAGACGGAAAAAACTAGCAGTGCTTTTTTCGTATCACGGCTCAGAAATCCGAGTTCGTGCGAGCAAATATCCATGCGTGCTAGTTGTTATCGTGACCGTGTCTCCTTAATCAGGCTAGCGTCCATTTAAGATTTGTTTTAGTTACAATCCTCTTTTAGCATGAGGTTGGAAGAATAAAAAGTTAGTTGTACCAAGTACCTTCATTCGGTTAAATTGAATGGTTTGTGAATTTGCTGGCGAAACTGCCATATTAGACTATACACTTGAAATATAATGGTTCTAAATCTGTAATAAATTGTTCCAAAACAGTCAGAAATTGGTTGCAGTACGAACTACAACTCTTTTCATTTTGACAATAACAACCGACTAAGCGTTTGAGAGAACCGAATAAGTTGGTTGGGCAAAGAGTTCGTTGGCGCAACAAATCTCTCTTCTGTGTGTAGTTTCTATTCCATTTTAAAACAATAACTTTAATTCCAGCAACAGAAAATACAAAATTCTGTTGTTTTAAATAAAATATTTTCTATATACCAGTACACTAGAAAACATCCCAAACCACATACATCTTGAACAATTCATCGTACTACCTAAAGTACTACCTAAAAGTTGTCTTGACGCAGATACTTTCAATATCTTTTAAACATTTCAATATTATGATGTTCATGCTATTGAAGCACGCTAAATTTCCCTACCATTTTCCACCTATAAAGCTACTTTTAAAAACATAAAACACACACATTTCTATTTAATGTTTTTGCCTGCAATCTACTTTCCCCTTCCATTTGCCTGCTAAAAGTCTGCTTTTAAAATATTCGAGATCTTTTTCCTAAAAGCTGCTTCTAGAAGAATACAAATCTTTGGAGGATTTTGTATGATAATTAAGACAAACAGAGTGACCACCTACCCTTGACTTCTGGCCGCCGCTTTAAGTTTATCCTTTGAAACGTTGCCATTGATTTGGGCATTTGTAGTGGATGCACCTCCTCCTAGTGCTTCCTTCTTCTCTGGCGTATTATTTATGCCATTTCCCAGTGAGGACACCGATGTCAGCGTTAGTTCCTTGCCATCGGCATTGACGTCCGTGGAGTTTGAGTCTGATTTTAAAGTGATCGTTGACACTGATTGTTGCTCCTTCAATTCGTTAGCCTGTTCGATGGCATAACTCTTAAGCGAGGAACGTGCCTCCAATAGCATTGCAATGATTGGTGCCTCCTCCTGTGGAACGCCTGCCTCTGGCCACTTGTACCAGTAATGCGTTAGCTCACGATGAGCATCGGCCAGTGTATTTTTAAGCATTATTGTTGAAATCGCATATTTATCCTTAATCTCACGATGTTTTAGTGTAACCTGGAAGTCACCGTATGTTGTGTGATTGTCCAAGGTCACCGATGGTGGCAAATATTCGGCACACTTCTCGATGCCATTCTCCGTCAGATCGGTAGCCTGTATGATGACGCGTGACTGTTGTTCCCAGATCATGCGCCAGAAGTCGGCAACGGTGCTCTCGAGTGGCGCTTGGCAGGCAATGTAGTAGTTGGGCGCATCCTTGGGACCCTACGGAGAAAAGCATTTATTGTTTTTATATTATAATGATATAGTAATTTTTAATTGTTATATCTTCAGCGGTTATGCCCAACGAACAATTGGAGTCTCATATGACTCTTAAATGAGTCACTCTCAGACAGTGTGTTACCCTCATATATGAGCACATAAAAGAGCTCAATAAGACCCCCCTCATATGTATGATACTTTTATAAATAAATAAATAACCATGTTTTAGGCTTATTTCAGCACTTAAAAAAGCACAGAAAGACTCCCAAAACATTGGTGAGCCCGTAAACCACCCAATTTAGTTATTTAAAATGAAATCATTAATTTTAAATATATAGTTTTAAAAATTAAATACTTATTGTTAGTCTCCATACACCCAGAAAAAAATTCCCTCAAATCCCATTAAAATTGGTCAATAGGACAATTATTGAATTAATAGTATACAAAAAATTAATATTTTCATATAAACTCAATGGCAATGTCATGGTATTTTCTAGTATTTAATGGTATTTTCCGATTAAAATAATAATTTATCCTATTGACTATTTTTAATAGTAAAAAACTATTATTTATTTAGTATTTTTATCTGGGTGTACTAGAGAATATTCAATAATTAGATATACAAAAAATATATACAAAAAATATATACAAAAAAACATTAATATTCATTTAAATCTGTCCAGTGTTTTACGAGTTATCATTTATATCGTTTGTATACGGTGAAACGAATCGATAGGCGGACTAGTCAAGTCGACTCAAAAGAAGATGCTGAGTAAGAATTTAGGTAATGAGGTTGTAATTACAATTTCTACATAATAATAGTTTGGCGCTACAGTCCTATAAGAACTTAGGCCGAGCTGTGCGTGCTATATTTGTACTCAATGTGGTGGGACATATGTCAGTGTTACCAACTTTTCAAAAGCAAAACCCACCATATCGAGGCAAGAAACCCGTGGCCATGAATATGAATTTCTTAACCCTTCTGCACAAATTGGATCAAAATGACCCATTTTTTCTGGCAAATAACGATTTTAGGTATTTACAAATATTTTTATTGAGTGTATAAAATATGTATAAAAAACAGATAGTTTTTGATCGAATTTTAGTTGCATTTACATTTAGCTAGGAACTTAGTTTAACAATATAAAAATGAAGGACAACAAAATTATTCAGACAAAACTGACTTTCTCGATTATTCTTAGAGGGTATAAAAACACGCATTTTGTTGGGTAAGAACATATGTAATGAGGTTGTAGCTCTAGTACAAATTTACCCAATTGATCAGTTCCTGAACATGACCCCAGTACAATTTCTATTAGGGAGGTTATAAAAACACTGATAGATAGCAGTAATTTGTAAAATTGATTACTTCTTACTTTATATTTTTAAATATACTATATGTTAAATAATGTATATGCAAAATATATGATCTAATCCCATGGAATCATCTCAAAGTACAAAACAGAGCTTTGCTCAGATTAATCTAAAGTAAACCCACACACATTTTATTGTATCACATGAATATGCGCTCACATAGCTATTAGTTATATATATATATGGTTTTGTATGATAAGTGATCGTTAAGATGTAGTATATATTATAAGTATTAAAGTGTTTTTATGATTGCAGACAAAACGATGTTAGGAAACTGAAAACGCGCCCATTTTTCTCGAGTTAATTTTTTTTCTTTATGGAGCAAAACAACAATAACGATCGCCAAAATAATGATCGTAGTATAATTTCGCGCTCACTGGCTGCCATGATTACAGTAATTGTTTTAGTGCACTTAAGTGTAATTTGACTGTATAAGGTACTCTACATATGGTCGTATAAATAATAATACCCTTATTTCGACTTTAAAATGAAATTAACTTTTGAACGAAATTAACACTTTTTAAAATTAAAGCGAAGCGCTGCCAACACACCTTCTACGGCATGCTAACAGTAATGAGTCAAACTATTTTGTGAGATATTTTGAGAGTCGTTCTTTGAGAAATGAACTACTGCATAAATATTATATTCATATTTAAAGAAGAAAGGAATCAGTTGGTCGAGAAGGAGTTCTACATGCTTGAGAATTAATGCTAGCAAAGCTTCTTCGCCTGAATTTTACTACTAGGTTCGTTTAGAAATAATCAAAGAAATTCGATCATAACGGAATATTCGCCGTTTTATTAAAAAATTATTGTTACAGTAATTAAAAATCTCTCGATCTGATTTTGATCTAAAAACTGAAAAAGGTTCCATAGGTTTTTTCTAAATAAAAAAATTCAGATTAATTAAAAGTATGTAGTGTTTAATTTTACGTACAAAATTACGATTTTTCAATACACTAACATCTGTATTTATGAAAAGAAACCCCTTTGATTTTTTTATTAACAAACAGTCTAAATAAGCCAATAGTTTTGCTGTACCATAAGTCAGAATGCTTCCTGTGAGTCTATTTCATTACTCTTCTGACGAAGAGTTTTGCTTTTTATAACTATCCTAGTAGAAATTTACCCTATTTTAGTAGACATGATCATGTTTAGAGCATATAATTCATCGGGTTATATCCAGACAATTTTTACTAGAGTATAGTGAGTTTAAATTTCTGCTACAACACATATATATATACATATAACCCGAACCCGTTAAATTGGATATCGATTAATTTCTGATTTTTGAGTAACGATTTCGGTTACTTTTTCGCTTTTAAAAATAAAACAGCTTTAAACGGAAACGTAAGAGAATAATATGAAATAAATTCGTTTTATTTGCATTAAATACCATGAATGTTATTGCTTGCAGTCCTTGGTATAAATTTACAAATATGTGAAATTGTAATAACAATAGAACAATAATTTAGATTACTTATATATCAACGCTCCCTTGTGACCAGCGAAACGACCACTTATGTTCAAATACCTCATATAAAACATACATCTACTGGTGAATTTTACTGTATACGTGCTTAGGTAAACTTTTTTGGTCAAATATATATTGAATGTTTTCCCGCGAAACGACTTGTGGTTAAAAAAAAAATAGAAATTCGGTACACCTACCCATTTGTAAATATGGGTATGAAATGAATGGGAACTCTTCAGCGATTAAAATTTTGTAGTTATTTTCAGGATTCGTATGACCAATACACCACTTTGAATGGTAACCACCCATATGTGAAGGGTATTTATAGTCGGCTTATATATATTTTGATAATCCTAACTATCATAACTACTATAAAATGTCCTTACTTTAAAATTTCCCATGTGATCTAATCTTCCCAACTGGTTATTTTTATATTTGACCACATTGATAGTGATCAGAAGTATGTTAGTGAGCATTAAAGTTATCGCAGCATTGATACCAAATTATTATCATTTCATAATATTCCTCAAATTGGAGTTTTTGAGATCAGATTTTGCGAAATGTGGATGAATATATGGAATTATAATACTTTTCTATATTTTTCTGAACTTTAAATAGTGCGTTTGTGTTCATTTATAATATGAAACACTAAAAACGTAAAATCTTTCACTACACTTTTCTCGTAAACCGGAGGTTAGTTTTGCTTTAGAAGGTGTATTCTGTAAAAGTCTAAATTTTCCAAAATGTTTTTTCACATATTTTTATATGGAATGTTCTATCTTTGAAAACTCATATTAAACTATTGACCTTAGAGGAAAAATCCATACAGGTTATTTTTAGAGGACGTTTTATTTCTAATTTCGTCATTTTGCACAAAAACGTCATCATTTTGTTCACCGTGCGACACATGAATTATGCTATATTTATATAATTCAAATAAAATTTCGAAAGTTTTTTGTAATCAACAACCATGTCGAAGTGATCGCCTACAGCGCAACTACAGCCACTTTAAGATTTGATCTAATGTCAAAGACTAATCCAGAACGACAACCAATTTTATAACTAACTAGCAATTTAAATTTGGAATTAAGCAACTACTGGATGGTGAGAATCGTCATCCACATCATTATCATCATCTACTTACCCTGACATAGTTGGCATTAATATATTCCGTGCGTACATCATCCAACTGCTGCTGCAACACAACGCGCGTCTCCGGCAGCGGTATAACGTTGGCGTATCTGCGTTAAAATAAATTATGAAATGACACCCCATACATCGCAACCATCCTACTAACCTATTCTTATCCTCACAGCCGGACGGTACCTCATCAGCACGCGCTATTATCTGTGGCACATCGCGAAACTCCTCGTAAACGCTAGCGCGTCGCTCCACAAACTTAGACAACTCCAGCGCGTTGAGCACATTGTGACGCAGCGATGGATCATCAAAGGCCACATTGCCGTAGGAACGTTTGGATGAACGCAATGCGGCACCTTTGCGACGCACACTGTTGTAGACCGAAACATTCTCCATGCTGTAGTCGTCTAGGCTGACGGGACGGCAACGCTGTCCGTAGGACATTTGCTTTTGACGTTTGCGCATCACATACAGAAAGGCGACGAGCAGTATAAGTGCGACAATGCCAATGACGCTGACGCTAATCGCGATGATGACATTGACATCGGTGCCATCATTGGAGGCGGCGGCGCCGGCATCTGTTGCAGAAACGGTGGCTGGTTGCAAAGCAGGCACTGTGTAGATGGTATTTGTTGCTGCTTTTGTAGTTGCTTCGGCTGCTGTTGTTGTTGTGGTTATAATTGTGGGCAACATATTGCTGGCAGTGCTGGCAATTATTGGTGTTGTTGCTGCTGCTGTAGTTGTTGGTGCTTGCGTTGGCAATTCAGGCGCTAAAGCAGCAACAGTTGCTGGAATTTTAATTGTTGTTGGCTCAGTTGTTGTAGAAAAGACGTCGTAGATTTCTTGCAATTTGGTGGAAATGCTGGCAATTGTTGTAGACGTTGTTGATGCTGATGAATTTGATAATAATGAGGTTGTTGTAGTTGTTGTATCATCTAAGAGACTTATCAGCGGTTGCTCTGTTGTTGTGGTTGTTGCATTTAGCGACAACATATTCATGTCGTTCGTGCTTTGCTGCTCCGTTGACTGCTGCTTGGATTCATTCAACTTGTTCAAAGGTTGCTCGTCGTTGTTGCTGCTACTGCTGCTGTCCTTGGACTTGTTATTTGCGGTCGCAGGATCAACGACATTCGTCTCAATCGATGACTCAGTGGTTAACTCGCCGGCAGTGGTTGCCGGCGTTGGCGCAGCAATGTCCTTATTGTTGTTGTTGCTTGTGTCGCTTTCTTCTTCTTCAGCAGCAGCTGATTTAGGGGTTGTTGACGTTGTTGTTGTTATAATAGTTGTAGTTGCTGTAGTTTCGTCAATATTTGTTGTAGCTGCTGCTTCAGTAGTGGTTGTTGTCGTTGTTAATGTTGTTGTTGTTGGTGCTGTTGTTGTTGCTAAATCGTCGATGTCACTCGCACTCAATGGCAGGGTTGTTTGCGACACCTGTGCGAGGGTGGTGGTGGTTGTGACAGGCTCAGTGTTGCTGTCAGTGTCCGGCACTACTGTTGCTGTTGTTGTTGTTAATAACTCGTTACTCGTTGCTTCGTTTCTGTCGTCTTCGTTCTCGTTGTGCTTGCCAAACGCAGCTGCTTTAAATGTCTCGTCGTCTGTTTCGCGTGTTATTATTGGTTTTATTGTTGCTGTTGTTGTTGTTGCTGTACTTGAACTTGTTTCAATTGACTCGTACGGCGTCGTTACCGACACTTCGTTTAAAGCTTGACCAACTTCCGCTGCTGTTGTTGTCGTTTCGGTTGCCAAAAAAGTTGGCGCTGCCTTAGAAGTCGTTGCTGTTGATGTTGTTATTGCTGCAATATCCGTAACTGACTGCTGTTGCTCTTCCACTTGTTGTTGTTGTTGCTGCTTTAAAATAACGTCAGTCGTTGGTGTTGTGCTCACGACGCCAGCCGCGAATGTACTAAACGTCGTCAGCTCACTGGAAGAGAGCTCAAGTGTATCTGTTGTTGCTGCTCCTACGTCGACTTCGTTGTTGTTGTTTTTGTAATTATTATTATTTGTTTTCAGTGTCACTGTGCTGTTAATATTATTGTTGTTGTTGTTGTCGCTTGCGGGTGGTGGTGGTTTCCAACTCGCGCCGTCATGATTTTCTGGGAGCGTCGCCGTCGCAGTGAATGCGTTTTTTGTTGTTTCCGTCTCAGTGTTTGTTAGAAACATTGATTCACTTGTTGTTGTTTCTAATTCATTGTTGTCGCTTTCAATGTTGCTTGATGTGCTTTTTCTGTCAGCTTCAAGTAGCGACAACTGAGCATGTGTTGTTGTTGTTGTGTCGCTTGTCGCGGCATGCAATTCATTGCTGCTACTGATAACGTGCGCTCTCTTGTTCTTATCAGCTGATAAGTCAGTCAGCGCAGAGTTGTTGCTGCTGATAATGTTATTGTTGTTGTTATCATGCTCATTGTTGTCATGATTGTTGTTGTTGTTCTGATTATTGTCATTGTTAAAGTGAGTATTGTTGTCAGTATTGCTGTTATTGTCGTTACCGCTGTGTGTGTTTTTGGCGCTATTGTTGTTGTCCCTATTGTTGCTGTCGGAAGTTGTATCGCTCACTGTTATAGCTGACTCTGTCGCTGTCTCTGTTGCTGTCTCTGTCGCTGTCTCTTTCGCTGATTCTGTTGCTGTCTCTGTTGCCAACTCTGTTGATGCCTTCATATCGAACTTCATTGCCGAATATGTTGTTGTTTCGGTATCTGGATTGAGTACTTTCTCTATATTTGCATTCATTGTTGAATCGCTTACTGCCTCTATGTCTGACTTCATTGCTGAATCTGTTGCTGACTCTTTACCTAATTTCGTTGGCGTTAGGGTCTCTGCATCTATGACCATTGTTGCATCTGTTGCTGATTTTGTTTCTTTTAGTTGTGCAAACTTCATATCAGACTCTATACCAGACACCATGGCTGACTTTGTTGCTGACTCCGTGACAACAGACTCTTCATATTCGTCATCCGCTGCCGCCATTAAAGTCGACGGTACGTGCGGCGCTATCGTCGTTGATGCAAATTCAACACCATCCACAGTATTGACGACATCTTGTGGTGAATTGAGAACAGCGCTTATTGCAGTTGCTCTTGTGGTGGCTTCCAATGACGGCATCGAATCCTGCGTGGAATTCCAAACGATTTTAGTGCTGTTTTCCAAAGTATTCTGATTAAAGCTGCGCGTTGGCATTAGTTGCTGATGGGCGTTTGAGAGTGAAGACTGCGTCGTCGCAGGCTCAACTTCATTTTGCACTGTACGCCTAAGCTCGTTATTCACCGCTGTATTCTCATGTATTTTCTCATCTGTCTTCTTCTCTGTCATCTCTTTTGTCTTCTCATCTGTTTGCTCCTCTATTTTCACTTCTGTCTTCTCCTCCTCCACAAGGGTTTGTCCTCCATCACTTGAGCTGTCATCCACGAGATTCTCGAATTTCTTGCCTTCAAAATCTCCATTCCTCATTATCTGTGTCCAATCGAGCAGTATTTTTTCATTGGTCGTACCACGTATCGTTGTCACTTCGGACTCCGTCTCCTTCGCAATACCAGCAGCTCCGCCGCTTGCAACAGCAGTTTTCCCAGCATGTTGCGGCAACGTTTTCATACCCGCCAAAGTCCACACCTCCGACGAGTCAGGCAAACGCAATTGATTCGTATTGGTTGCATTGTCGTTGATGAATTTGGCGCGTTTCTCACCGGAACCGTTACCGGATGTCGCGCGTATTTCGTTCGACTCAAGCGCCAATTTGTTGACAACAACTGCGTTCATGCTGTTGCCAGTTGCTGGTACAATTGTTGGGAAATTCAACATGTTGTTACTCTCAGTGGTTTTTGCAGTGGTTGCAGACAATATCAAAACGGGAAGTGTCATTGCGTCCATATGTGTTGCCTCTGCATAAGATGCATTGCTATCAGTTGATGTATCTTCGAGAGCAGCTTCAAAACGCGGCATAGAGCGCGCATATTCGGACTTTATCAAGATTTCTGCCAAAGATTTAGGCAATTCTGATGCTGCATCGGATGCGGTTGTCGTTGGAATCGAGTTTATGGTTGGAATCGAGTTTATAGTTGGCATTGTAGTTGGTAGTGCGGCAGATGTTGGTATTGTTTCCAATGTTGAAATTGTATCCACTATTGCTGTGGCAGTTGTTATTGTAGGCATGGACGTTGTTATTGCTATTGGCATCTGTGTCGCTGTTATTTCCCCACGATCTGGCAACACTGAATTCGAGTTAAACTCCGTATGTTGTACAGCCTTTTCCACTTCGCTTAGTATTTCCTCTTTCGCGAACACGCGCGCTGAATTGGTATCGAGCAATGGTTGGCTGTTCTCGGTCAACTGCTCTGTCATCTCTTCGGTCACCAATTCAACACCATCGTTGATATTGTTGCTGTTGAACAGCGTTGCCACAGTACTGCTCACAATATGACTAAAAACATCTTTCAGCAACTCTTTGTTGGTGCGCATTGTTGTCGTGGGGTCACTCTCATTAGCTGCTATAGGCATTGCATGACTCTCGATTTCAGCGACCACACTCTGGTTCAAATTTTGTAAAGATTCTTCAAGCTTTTTCGCTTCCAAATTATCTTGTAGCTTTTCTAGAAGTTTTACGCTTTCATTTGAATTTTCGTTTACCTCAAGACCCTTGTCTTGAACTTCGCTCAACTTTGACACCTTCTGCTGTACATTATTTAAAACTAATTCATGGTTTAAGAAATTTTTCAACTCGTGTATTTCATGCGTAGTTTTTACACCGTTCATTGCTGTCTCTTCAGCGATTTGACGTGGCGTTGTAAATGCATTTTTAAGTTCGTCCAAAAACGTTGATGTTTTTTTATCCAAAGAATTGAAGTTTACAACATCGCCCGAGTTGAGAGCAGTCGAGGAGGACTCTGCAAAATCCGAAGATTCTCTCTTCTTTATAACGCCGGTGCGAGCAATCACTAACAACTGTGCTACGATCAGAAATGTAACGATTTTTAAATTTGGCGCCATTTTTTAAAATATTTATTCCTATGTTATTACATAAATTTATAAATGATTTTTATTACTATTTCGTTATACACTGCAGTAAAGTGCAATATTTCGTTTTTATCGATTTTTAGATGTTGTCTCTTATTATTTTGGTGGGAAAATTCGGTTGAATACTGCTTGGGAATGTAAAATTTTGCTGGTTTTCCATATTACCATATTTTAGGTTTGCAACAGTTTAAAGGAGATAGACGTGGAGAATTAATCTAAAAAAAAATAAAATTTTAAAATTATTATCAAACTTTCAATGGTACTGTTAAAAAATGATTTTAAAATATTAACTTAAATATTATTCTTGTTTAAATAGGTTTGGTTAAATGTATGTACACGCAAAAAAAAAGTTTATATTTTTTTTTTATTTATGAATGTTTTGTTTTGTCCGTCCGTCATTATGGAATCATCCTCATATGTTCCTGACCAAACAATAACCCGTTTCCACAAACAGCCAAGAGCTACCATTATTACTATTATTTTTTGTAAGGTATTTATAAAAAAAATGCGTCAGAAAATGAATCTTGGAATTATATTACGAGAATTCATTTGGGTGTTACAGTTTAAAATGTTACAGTTTTAAATGTTTGAAATAACAGTTGGAGTACTTTGCTCACAGAATATTACAGTTTGAAAATTACTGAAGCTTGCTCCCAGAAGTATGCAACGTGAGAATTAAGTGAATTTAATTTTTTTTATGTCTTTATTTTCACACCACAATAATTTTACATTTAATATAAATATTATATACATTTCGTGCAAAAGTACTTGGTATACATTGGGAGCAAACGAACGTTCGTTCAGAATAAATAATTTATTTGTAAAGTAAACTTTTGCAGGCATAGTTGGAGCACATTGCAAAAGAAATTCTTTTGCCGTGAACGTTTTTTTTTTCTTTGCGTGTAATAATATCTATATCATGGATTCGATGCAAACGAAAAAAGGGTTTCATATTCCGATTTCGGTATAACACAAAATATACTATAACCAAACAATTTCGGTATTAATATATTGATTTCGAATACTGTATTAATCGTTTTATATCGTTTCAATTGTTCAAAGTATTCGAATTATTTTATATACAGACGGAACAACAAATCAAATAACTAAAATTGATACATAGTAGCTTGGACTAAAATTAAATTTTGTTTGTTTTGATACTTTTTAAAACCGTTCAAAGATAGTCTAAATTTTAATGCGTGTTGTTAAAAAAACATATATAGGTGTTCCAAAAATGTGAGAGGATCATGTTTATATGCATTTTTTAACAATGTGTATGTTTAGTCGTAAATTATTGAATACAAATTAACAAAATATTAGCCTATACATAGAAAAAAAATGTACATCATATTGATGAATTCTGTTCATTCAAACAATGATTCATTGTATTGAAGAACCATTCATAATATTAATGACTAACGTCATCAGTGTTATGAATGCTATCATAAATATGAAGAACGCTTGGTAACTGTCGAAAAAGTGTTCTTCAATGTGATTAACTGTATGTGATGAATACGTTTCATCATATTAATGAACCAAAATATAAAATACAACATATTAGTTCTTCATATTGAAGAACGCTGTTCATTAAACCAAATTTCTACCAAAATATTTTTTTTTCGTTTATTTTATGCCGTACTTCTCAGTTCTCAAGTAGTTATTGTATGTTATATCTCATATAATGCTTGCTCGACATGTATAAATTAGTAAAATGTGTTATAATATATTTATTTATAAAAAAATAATAAAAAAAAAAAAAATCATTTTTTTTTCAAAATATTTTTTTTTCGAATTTTGTTTTTTTCGGATTTTTTTTGTACGTATTTTTTTTTTTTGATATATATTTTTTTTAATTTGTTTTATTCTTATTTTTTAATTAAAATTTTTACAACACTTTTTTTTCGAATTATTTTATAATTTTTTTTTTCTGACTAAATATTATGAACAAATTCATCAATATGACAATTCAAATTCATTGTATTGAATATTTTGTTCATATATATAATGAATGCATTCATTAATATGTCATTTAATGAACGGTGCTATCATTATGATGAATCTGGTAGTTGGTGAAAAAATTCATAGTATTTATGAATAAATTCATCAATTGAACATTTTTTTCTGTATAGATCAAGACATATGTTTTAAAATGGGCTTGTTCCGTACACTTTTCTTTTTTAAATTTGTGCAATTTGTTAATTATGACCCTTTATTTCAAAACCCGACATTTTGAATATTTTTTGTAAATTAATCAATTAAAATTATATAAAAAATGTTGGAATATAAATTGATATTCTTCGAGTTTATTGTAGTGTCATTGGTCAAATGCCGTTCCTGTTGCGTTTCAAAAAAAAAAAAAATGCACCCTCTGGTGACTATTTAATATTTCAAAAAAGTTTTTATAATTATGCTTCCAACATTAGAATTAAAACTGCGCTGTCCCAAGAAATCGCATGCTCATTTGCATAGCTGCCAATAAACAAAGGAAGTAAACAACGCTTATTAGCCAAATGTTAACAATTCAAGCTAAAATGGCAGTTCCACGTTACCAATGCATTGCACTTTAAGCCAAATTGTATGCATATGGTGGCATTTTCATTATGGCTACACTTCGTTCTCAATTGTTGTCAACCAGTTAGGTACTAAGGGTTCTGAACTCAATATTTTAAAATTCTAGCTTTAAAATCGCTCTCTTTCGAAAACTACTTCTTTATAAGTGACGTAATAAAATTAAATATCATTGAATAAGTTGGTTGGGCAAAGAGTTGGTTGGCGCAACAAATCTATTCTGTGTGTAGTTAATGTTCAACTTGTTGGGAGCACTAAAATCCACCCACTAAATTGTTCTAAAAATGTTCGAAACTGGTTGCAGTTCTAACTACAACTCTTTTCATTTTGACAATAACAACCGACTAAGACGTTGAGAGAACCGAATAAGTTGGTTGGCGCAACAAATATCTATTCTGTGTGCAATTTTACATATATTCAATATTTATTTGGTACAAAATCCACCTTTTGGTACAAATCCATCTTTTATTTGGTTGAACGTAAGGAAGAATTGATGAATCTAAATTCTTGAAACAATATCAGCTTAAAAGACTTTGACAGAGTCCTCATGTTGAATGATTGATGTATCGACCACAGAAAAAATCCTTTTTTGGCATGACGTTGGAAGAATGAAATAGTTAGTTGTACCAACTAACTTCATTCGTTTAAATCAAATGGTTTACAAATTTGTTGCCGGAACTGCCATATTAGTCTATACACATGAAATATTAGTTTATAAAAAATCTTTACTAAATTGTTCTAAAACAGTTCGAAATTTGTTGCAGTACATGCTACAACTCTTTTTTTTTTAACAATAACAACCGACTAAGCGGTTGAGAGTATCGAATAAGTTGGTTGGGCAAAGAGTTGATTGGCGCAACAAATATCTATTCTGTGTGTTTGAATTATGTCGTATTGCTTGCATTAACAACATTCCTCTGAATCCAGTAAGAATTAAACTTATCTAGAAAAACCAGTATTACGACACATGAATTAAATTAGTCACAGTACCTAAGTTACTAAATCCTCTTGTACCAAATCCATCAGTTCGGTGGATTTTCTAAAGGTGGATTTTATATAAGTGCATTTTGTACGGGTGGATTTTGTATGGTGGATTCCATACCCAACCCACGACTTAAATTATAATAAAGTAATTAAAAGTATTTACTTCAAATTTGATTACCTAAAATAGTTCATAAACACGAGCATTTTTTTTATACATATTACGAATGCGTTCATCAATATTATGTACGTTTTTCATAAAGGATTTATAAACTATTCATAAAAGGGATATATTTGATGATTGGTAGAGTCGAAATGAGAAATTTATAAGATGAACAAATTCATAATTAGTATGAACATTTATTTTTATATAAATAAAAATAAAGTTATATACATTTTTATAAAAAGCCTTAAATAAAACATATACTGGTGAAAAAAGTGTCGTAAAGTATTTAAATTAACTATAATAATTTAATTTTATTATTTTTGACCATCAATATTAGGAAAAAATAAAAAATGTATTTAAAATTTTGGGAAAAAAACCCTGCATATTTCGAACCCCCTATAGACCATGTAGGTCGGTCCCTCAAAGCCATCAAGTGCACGTGACTACAATGGCGTTTTTCATAATCGACGACGCTTTTATTAAATTGACTAGAAGGCAATGATTTTCCCTGAACCCCACCAGCTGAATGCATTGACACGATGGTCTTGTCTATTTTTACCCATTTTTTAAGATACCACATGAACGATAACGTCGAATTGGTACAACAAAAACATAGATATGTGTGCACAACATTCAATTTTATCTGATTTCTGAACATGAACTAGTATTTGAGAATTGCATATACTGTAAGGTAACTATAATAATTACTTGGAGCTCTGGTAATAAAGTTGAAAAGTTGAACGAACTCTAAATACACTTTGGGGCAGTGCAATTTGGATGGTGTTTACGCAAACAGGGCGAGGTAATGCTTTTATTGTGGCACAATTACAATAGATATTCTTGTTATGATACGGTTTTAGTTTTTGAACACCTGTTTACAACCATATTGCCGTCGAATTAATATGTGTTATAAATACTATAAACACAATACAAATTAATAAATTTTATACAATCAATAATATAATAATAGTTAGGCGCTTTAGTCCTGAAGAACCAGGCAGAGCTCTCTCACCAATTGTGCTGTGCGTATTCTATTTATACTCAAAGTGGTGGGACCTTCTCCCAAGTAACCACGGCTCGACAATTGGAACAAACTTTTGTGGTAATTGTGTACTTTTCAAGTTACCTCTGACACCAGTGTTGCAAACCAGTATTTTAAATCCAAAGCGCTGGCTAAAACATGTGTGGAACATACGCAGTAATAAGTCACATGCTGTGATATATACATAAATCGTACATTCTGATAATGGAACATATAACATCGTTTTAGAACTAAAAGTCGTCAAATACATTTTTATGACAATCTTAAATTTCAAGTTTGTTGGTTGTTATTATAAAAAGTAAGGTCCCGGCGGCTCCATTATTCTCTACCTATTTTGGTGTTGCTTTTCATTCAATGCCACTCATGGACTTACATACATCCGTCGGAATTACGTACACATTAAGATTTTTGGGAGTTCTCCGCACATAACAAAACATCTTCATAGTTATGAATTTCATTCTCTAAAACATGATTCATTGTATTGAAAAACAATTCATAATATTGATCACTACAAAAGTTCAATGCTATGAATTCATCAATTTGATGAATGACTGAAAAAGTGTTCACCAATTTGATGAAGGTAGGTAAATTTACGTTAGTCCTTAATTTTTATACAGCTATAAAATCAGGTATTAGAATATAATAATACATTCTTAAAAAAAAATTATAGCTTAAAACTAAAGCAACCATTCTAAAGAATGATTCAATGTATTGTGTTTTTTTCTTTGCTTTATACACAAAATTGCTGATAAGATAACCATGAACGTGAATGTCAAATTTTTAATATTAAGATAAGAAAACTTTTTGTCCACATTCATAAAAAAATAGAGATATAAATTAAATCAAATACTTTTGATAGCATGTGCTGGTCAAAAATTTAAAAAAAGTTCTTTGTTTCGTATAGATTAATTATGAAAAAATGGAATACTTTACACCAATCTTCGACCCTCCCTATTTGTACACCCAGACAAAAATTCCCTCAAATCCCATTAAAATTGGTCAATAGGACAATTATTGATTTAATAGTATGCAAAAAATAAAAATTTTCATATAAACTCAATGGCAACGTCATGGTATTTTCTAGTATTTAATGGTATTTTCCAATTAAAATAATAATTTATACTATTGAATATTTTTAATAGTAAAAAACTATTATTTATATAGTATTTTTTTCTGGGTGTAGCATAATATGTCTCCTGCGGACTCTTATAAATTTATAAAAGATACATCATTTGATAACAGAGGCATCGAAACGATATCGAAGAAAACAATATTCAAAGTTCGAGATTTCTTCGAAAAATATTACGATATCGATGTAATAAATATTTAAATTTCCTATTTTGTCCTTAAATTTAAATGTACGAATAATTTTAAAAATTAGAAACGATGAAGCTACGAGATCGAATTTTTTATCGAATTTAGATCGGCATCGAAGTTCTCCGATACATGGCAGACTGGGTTATTATTAATAGTAAAATTTTGAATATTAATAAAATTTAAAATATACATTTAAATTAGCATAATATATTTCACAAATAACAAGCAACAAAATTTAGTAGGTAACGGAAATAAATGAATTAATCAAGAAAATTGTTTGCATAGTTTTAGGCATTGGCGGTATCAAGAGTGTGTGTATTAGATAAAACCTCAAACACAGAGACAGTGTTCTATTCCAATCCGATCGGAGTAGATCTACTACATTTCATTTGTATTTTTAAAATCTACTCCTTTACTACGGTAGTAGCATTTTCTACTTCTTTCTCATAATTTTCTACATCTTTTGCTGATGTCTACTTCCTTTGAAAAAATTGTTTACATTTGTTTAATTTGATGAGAACATATCACCCAAAAATCGCTCAATATTATAATTTTCCTAATAACTATGATCCATTATCTGTAAATATTTTTGGCATGGTCTTTAAATTATAGAAGTTATAATTAAATATACTATTGTATCAAATTTTTAAAATTATATTTTGAAAATACCATGTATTTTAAATCTGAATTAGACCACCCTGTATCAGCATTATAGAAAACCGCTAATAAACCAGGAATGAATAATACGTTAAAAATTTACATATCTATTTATTTATTTGAAATCAAATATATTAATGCATATTTTTACTCCCTTTCATCAGATATACTCCCATATTTTATTGTCTACTCCTTTTACATTAAATATACTCCATTTTGCAATATTTTCAATTCTTATCTGATATTCTGCATAGAGATAAGAATTTCCACGTTTTATTTTGTATTATTTATTATTTTTTTTTTGTTGAATTTACTTTAAAAATCGTGTTTTAAATACGAATTATTTTAATATTAAATTTCTTTATATTTTAGTTAGAATTGAAAAATATCAAGAAATGTTCAGAAAATTTAAAAATTCATAGAATCTCAGATGTGTTCTGACTAGAACTATGAACCAAGTGTGTTACAGTATAACACTTATAGTGGAGGACATAATACTAACCCAAGTAACACAAAGTACAGATTTCGTCTCAAATTCTAGATATTTTCGTTAGTTTAGCAGTAGATACGTAGCTAAAATTTAAATGGAAAAATGTAGAGAATTCCTTGTCCCATGACACAGTTTTTCTATATAATGATTCTCAAATATTTTTTTAAGTTTGAATATAATTTTTCGAGTTTCAATACAGATTTCTATATAGATTTCAATTCTTAGCCAAGAATCAGTTCAGTTCTACGTATCGATACATATTCGTTACATGTTAATCTACAGATCCAGACTAAGTTTTGAAATGTGTTACTTGGGAAGTACATGCATATATTTTATTTACAAAATTAAATATGTCATTAATTAAATATTAATTAAATATGTCATTAAAAACGTACGCAATTTTAATATATTTAATATTTAAAAGAATGTTGCTTCTTTTAGTACACTTTTGAGAATTTTTATGAAATGATGATAATACCATTGTAAGCACTTTAAAATGTTCCACAATGTATGTATGCTTTAAAAGAGCTATAATTTATTATAAAACGCAGCTATTTATGTTATGGTTCAACAACCTTAATATAAAATTATTGCACGCTTTTGTTGAAAAAGACTATTAAAACTATATAATAAGAATAACTATAAAAATAAGAAAAACAAATATAAAATAAAATTCAGCAAATCATAATTAGGTGGCTCATTAATTAATTTATTAATTGTTACATGCTCCAATTCGTAAAATATGCGTGTTTTTTTTAATTTTTATAGAGTAGCAAAAAAATATATATATTTTAAATACGCAAATTCAGTGCTAATTAAGTTGGTATGAAAGAATGATGCATACATATATTAATTAAGTGAACTTTTTACGTACAATATTATTAAATAAAATTCACAAAATATAGGGAGTGATATGCAATAAAAACTATTGAATGCAATGAACACCATTGCAATAAGTGAGGTAAAAACTAATAACACAGGATTGGTTGATTTCTTGGTTGATAATGCTCATACTCGGCAATTGCCCTCATTATTTTAAATTTCAAAATACGATTAAAATAAACACTGCAATTGTTAGTTTTTAAAACTGTTACAACGCGAAAATTAATGTAGTAAAATTTATGTATTTGCCTTTTTGTAAATCTACTACTTTTTGTTAGTTTTTAAATACAAGTATATTTATTTGACTTGATTTTACTACACAATGTATTAGATGTGCAAATTCTACATATTGCAGAAATTCTACATATTGCAGAAAATAGTATGTTATTATTTTCTGTATTATATTGTTTTATTTTTTGAAGTCCGTATGCAAACACCAAAGTTCAGACGTTGCAATCACAGTGTTGATCGAAGAAAGTATTATTGCTTATTGAGTGGGAAGAAAGATGGAGTAGTGTCGGTGGATGTTTGTTTTGAACTTGATAATATCAAAAATGTCGGGAAAAACACACGCAGGGAGATTGTTCCACAAACGTATCGTTCGTCGTTCTGTTGAGAGAAGGGGTGGACTTCGGAAGGGCATACCTTTTATAGTAAAAATCAGCACTTAAATGCTGATTACTTCTTTGAGTCGACAGAACTGATGATTACAAAGAAATTTAGTTCTGATTCCACCTTTATCATCAGGAATTAAATATTTCACAGGTTTCCCTATGGGAAAATATTATAAATCGAGACTAGTTTTGCACCGTTTATATGAAACCAACCAGCAACTGGTTTTCAATTGGAGAATTTTCAAAGAAATCGATTTGAAGACCACTTCGGTGTATAAGTGACTATACCCTAGTAGAAATTTGCCCGATGCGCCATCGGGAAATGATCGGGTTTTCGTTGGGTAAGCCCTATTAGAGAAAATATGATCATTGCCTTTGCATGCCCTTATCATGCTTAACATAGCAGGATTTACATTATCTAAACAGTCAATGTTCCCGATCATAGCTACATTATTTGATCCTCATAACGAAATTAGCATCAGGCATTGATCGTGATTAATGAGAGAAACCCTATTATGCTCGGGCTCAGACAAGGCAATTGTCGGGTACATATTAAAATGGGGAATTGCCCAATCAGTACATGATCATGGCCTGAGGTCAATACATGATCAGGACACTGCGTTACAAGGACCTCCTCATATCCCGATCACCTCAAATAATGACATGATCACTTCATGACCATGGCCCTACCAAAATTTCTACCAGGGTATACAATAATTTTCGAAAAGTGCACTTAAAATGATAAATTATCAACGTAGATTTACGCATTTTAAGCGTATAAATTGAATTGAAATATTAAAATATACAGGGTGTTTGGTTCATCCATGTCAATAACTCGAGAGGTGATTCTGTGATTCAAAAAAAAAAAAATGTAAAATAAAAAATGTCCTGTATCTTAAACTGGATGCAAACAGTTTAAGATACAGGGTGTTTAGTAAATGCATATTACTGACATAGTCTATTCAAGAAAATTGATTATAAAATTTAATCTGTTGATAAATGAATAACAATTTTTCACTCATATTTTAGACAATTAAATTACCTTTCTAATGGTATATCACATCTTCGAATCCGTTGATTTCTTCATTTTTAAAATGTACGTAAAGTTAAAAAATACAAATTTCTACTTTGTCATAGATTTTCTCAAAATTTCGATCACCACTGTTTTTTATAATTTATAATGATATCCCATTTCATTCCCAGTAATTTCTAACCAATAACAGTGATTTTAAACTGGTAAGTATCCTGCAGAAATAATTACTTCACAGAACATATTTTCTGATCATATATCTAACATTATATTTTTTTTTTATTTGTACGACCAAATCACAAGACCCGCCACTGTTAATTATTTCTGCAGCATTTCTTACCAAGTTAAAATCACTGTGATTAATATGAAAATACTGGGAATGAACTGGTCTATCATTACAAATTAGAAACTAGTTGGGAAGGTTAGATCACATGGGAAATTTTGAAGTAGGCATATTTTGATAATTGGTGTGATTAAGTTAGTTAGAATTATGTAAGTTATAGTCGGTCTAAGCCGACTATAGATACCATACACATATGTGATAGTGTGTGTGGTGACCACTTAAAAAGGTACATAGGTCACCAGAGTTTACAAATCCTGAAAATACCTATAAACTTGAAATCGCTGAAGGATTTCCTTTCATTTGATACCCATGTGTACAAATGGGTAGGTATACCGAATTTCGATTTTTTTTTCGAGAACCACACGACAGTTCCCGAGAAAACATTATTTTCATACATTTGGGCATAAAGGCAATATATATTTGGCAAAAAAAGTTCCCTTAAGCTCGTACAAAGTAAAATTCATCCTTTGATGTAAATTTTATGAGGTATTTGAACATAAGTGGTCGGGTCGCAGGTCCGATCATTCCAATTTTCTTGTTGGTACAACGTAGATATATAAGAAATCTAAATTAGGAGTTTCATTGTGATTTCAACAGACAGACAGAGGGGCAGACAGACGGACAGACGGACATCACTAAATGCTGATCAAGAATATATATACTTTTCCATACCGGGGATGCTTCCTTCTGGGTGTTACAAACGGCGTACCAAACTGAATATACCCTTTCACTCTTAGTGTAGGGTATAAAAAGATTGGGTCAACATAACGAAATTTTGAGAATTTCAATGACAAAGTAAAAATTTGTATTTTTATTTTTGCAAATTTTAACTTCACGGACATTTAAAAAAAGGAAGAAATCATGGGATTCGAGGATGTGATATACCATTAGAAAGGTAATTTAATTATCTAAAATATGAGTGAATTAATATTCATTCATAAACAGATTTAATATTTTTTTCTTATTTTTTTGAATCATAGAATCGCCGTACGAGTTATTGACATCGGTGAACCAAACACCCTGTATATGCAATACTCAATATAGAAATTATAGCATAACATCTACATTTTGAAGAAATACCAGAAAATACTAATATATTTTTTGGTATAATTTAAATAGTTAAAATTAGTAAATAGTATAAATTATACTTTCACAGAATAAATTGTTGATACCTAAATCTGAATTCTACCATTAATTTCAATTAAGTTGCATAAATATTTTACACTCATCTGACAAATTGCAATACAAATCGAAATGCCTATTATATTAATAAATAGCAAATTTAAATTTCATATGCCTTTGTCACAGAGCTATCATTAATTCTCGTCTTTAAACGACGACTTTCCCCAAATGCAAATCGATTTAAACAATCAAATGGTTAAAAAATACATATTTAAAAAAATATCTATAAATGCGTACGTGAATTGTTGTAGGCGTTAATGATATGAAAAACTCCTCTGCATATATATGGTATGGATGTCACCCAAACAAGTACGAGGAACATAGCACATTTTTGGATTAAGTGAAAATACAAAGCAATCGCACGTTTTTTGGTGCACGCATGAAAAAAACGAAAAAATAAAACAAAAAATATAAACATATTTGTTTGAAACCTTGACCGTCATTATATGTTTTTGTTAAATGTTCGCACTAATTAAATATTTAAATAAAAACAAAATAATTTTACCAATTTGGGCATATATAAACACTTTTTGTTTCCTGACTTTAAAATTAATTATTATTTTTTTAAAAACTTTAATTGCAGCTTTAAACTTTGATACAACTTACAAGATCCGCATAGCTTTTTGGATAATATCGTGATTAGCGAAAACTCTTTTGCGCAATTTAAACAAAAGATAATCGCCGACTTATTCACTGAACGTCAAATCGCTATATGGACAGCAACATAATACCACCGATCCAGGGGCGAACTGGAATAAAAAATCCTAAAGAACTTTTTGTTTTTAATCGAGGCACAAAATTGTATTTTGATTTTCAACGATTAAAAGATTTTTTTTAAAAGCCATTCTAACGTAATGGCAATTTTTTTAATTTACATCGATCTTTTAGAACCACAAAATTACCTATACTCAAACGGAGCAATCCTTTGTACCTAGTACATGAGGCATTTTTCAGTCAGAACAGGTCTTTTTTTATACGTCCGTGTATACAGATATGTAAATAACGGGACTACAGCAATAGTAATGTTTATACTAAATTCTGGTAAAATTATTTCTATAGGTATTTATTTTTCAAGAGAAACACTAAATAAATGAAGATTCAGCTCAATAAAACACTAATACTTCCAGTTGTGAAGTACCAATTAACACATTAGCTCTATAATATTGATGATTAAGAGATGTAGAAGTGCTTATCGAACTTATAAAAAACTCAAAAGCTGTGCAAGCAACTCTCTACGTCTGTCAAACCCTTATACAAACTTTAAATACCTAATTATGAGCAATTGGAACTAGCTGTACAATAGATGTGAATAAACTTTGTTGTAGCAGTGTAAGATCTTCAAAAACTATTTATTGATGTTAGCTTTAAAATAGTTGCAATTTTAACTAAAAGTGCTAAACTACAGCGGCCTTTCTGAGAGCTTTATACAGCCAATGGTTACTTGAAGTATGGCGCAGAATCGTGGCATTACTTTTGTTCCCATTTGTGTAAAGGAGCAATGGAGAAGAAGACTTAACGATGAGCTCTACAAACTGTGCAATGTGGATATAAACCTCGTAATAAAGGGTCCACTTATGCTGGTTGGGCCATATAATGCCGATAGAATGCCGAAGAACTGCCCAAGCAGGAGAGTTTTCCGGTTTCCGGTGGACAAACGTTCTGGAAGAGAAAGACTTAGGTGGTTAAAATCTGTTCAGGTGGAAATAAAGGAATTTAGGAACGCATATTGGGAGTCCAAAGCATCAGATCGAGGTGCACGCTGTAAAAAAAAAGGCTCTCCCAAAAATAATTTTGCAGGCATTACATATATCTTTGGAGCATTATGCAAACAAAAGTTTTATTTCATTGCCAAACATTATTATAATAACAGCCAAACATATTTTTGTTTTTGTTCAAACATATTTATGTTCAGAATGAATAATTTTCGGCGTTCTTGCAAACATATATATGTTTGAATGTGAAAAACATTTTATTTACATGTAAACATATTTATGTTTACATTTAATTTTAATGTAAAAATAGTAAATTTTGTGCTAATATCTTCTTTACACAATATTCGTTTTTTTCCCTATTTTTAAATTACATTTTTTTTTATTTATATTACATAATTATAAACTTAAACTTTTATTTTATTTTTATTACACATATTTTATCTATACCAAATAATTTTATTTCCATCTATTGTTCCTATTTTGAGTTCAGTACTTTACAGATGAATTGGAAATTTCATAAGCAGCCACTACTGGTATTAACAGTAATTGGCGGTACTTAAACAAATTCTTCCACCAAAAAGAACTTTTGAACTATATGAAAAGTATTAATGTGAGTGTTACAAAGTGCTAAAAGTAGGCAGCGCTGTTATTTAATTGTGATACCGTAATGCCAAACATACATATAATCAAAATAATGCTATTATTTTTAAATTCGTTGTCACCCAGTAACAATCACGAATAACCAAATACATATAATTCAAAGAACCTTTTATTGACGTTGGGTGTGTTAAATAGCGGAAATATCAAACATACATATTTTAATATCTGATGAAAAATATATATTTCTACAGAAACATTAATATAGTAAATTCATGTAAATCCGCGATTAAAGCAATTTATGTTTAAATATCGTATAATAATATTTCAATCTGAACAAAATAATAATACTATTCAATTATAATGTAATTAGATATTACTCTCAATATTTATATGGTGATTTCGAAATACGTTATAATTACATTCAAGCGTATTCAAACAAATATTTTCTATCCGTGTGTGGATGGAGATAATGAAGAGGTTTACCGATACTGCGCGCGGTACTGCCAACTAAAGTAATGTAAGTATTTATTTTTTTAAAATATTATAATTAAATATACGATCTGCCACTCAATGCATTTTGCCAATTGTTTGTTGTTTTATTGGTTGGTACAAAACACTCAATTTGTACTGACTGGACCTTGAGCACGTTAAGACAATATCTTAATATTATAGGTATATTTATTTAACAGCCCACCGAGAGAAGCTCGATTGGCTCGTCTGATCATTCCGCCCCTGTCACGATCGCAAAATTGCAATTTGCAATACTAGGAAACGCGCTTTTATTGTTGAACATGTTGCGCATGATCATGATGATGACGTACTATATAGTGAAATCGCAATTGCAAATCGATTTCAATCTGAATTAGTGCAATTTTCATTATTGCGTTTTTAGTTGTGGTGTTAGTAGCTATTACTGGTTGGTGGTTACAACTTTTTGTCGATCAGACTGAACTCATTGAACATTATTATTGGAACGCGAAAACTAGAGTAGTTTGGCATGATGCACCTGATGCCTGTGATGCATAATATAATTCCAGAACTACGTAACACATAGTAAACCAAATAACCACATACTTTGTGTGTTTATGTTCTGGAACCGCGTTTGTTCTGTACATTCTTCATGGTGCTGTAACGATCCGCACATGTACCGTGATTTCCGCTTAACTTGAGCTACAATTAAATTAAGTTTGTTGTCAGTTAAGATCGTTGTTGGAAATGTGTTGGACGGTCGGTCGATTAGTTGGTCGGTCAGTCGGTCGAATCAATTGATTTTGTTCATTGTAGCCACAGGGTCAACAATTATAATTGATGGATGTGGGGAATAAATCAATTGTTATCATAATATGATCTTTATTTATCATTTAATATTGTAATTCAATAATTTATTTATGAAAAGTACTATAAAAATATATTGTATTTATACAAATTATAAAATCCATGTTAACTAAATTCAATATTATTTTTTACAAAAATACGCATAAATCGAAATATTTTATATTTTTACTACAATATATAAATAATTTTGCAATATTTTATAGAAACGAAAACAAATTTTATGCAAACTGTTTGCCACTCATTATATCCTCAATTTCCTCAATTGTACGTGGCACAATTGCGAAATTCTCGTGACCATCTTTCGTAATAAGAACATCGTCCTCAATGCGCACGCCACCAAAATTCCGGAAGCGCCCATAGACATTAGCATTAATGAATTTATTCATACTGGGATCACTCAAAGC
Source organism: Dryomyza anilis (assembly GCA_951804985.1). Classification (NCBI taxonomy): domain Eukaryota; kingdom Metazoa; phylum Arthropoda; class Insecta; order Diptera; family Dryomyzidae; genus Dryomyza; species Dryomyza anilis. The sequence goes on from OX638132.1 coordinate 19,790,691, forward strand.
GCGATCCATCAATAATTCTATGAAATAACAACCAGGCTCCACTGAAAAATACATGCCCTGCTTCAGCACGCGCGCAAATCGCAGCGATTTAGTCCATGATTCAGTGGGGCGCTCCGGCTGTCCTGCCAGATAACCACCGACATCGTGCACATCGAGCCCAATCAAATGTCCCAGACCGTGTGGTTGGAAGATGCCTGCCAAACCGGACGCAAGCATTTCATCAATATCGCCCTTCAGCATGCCGCCTTCCTTCAGGTTCTGCAGTAATACACGGCAAGACAGCTTATGCATGTCCACCCAGGAGACACCGGGACGCAACTCCTTTAGCACTGCATTTCGAGCAGCCAACACTGCATTATATATGAATTTCTGATCGTCGGTAAATTTGCCATTGGCCGGAAAACTACAGGTGATGTCTGCAGCATAACCACAGTAATTGGCGCCCATGTCGAACATACACATATCGCCGTCCTTTAAGACGCAATTATTAGGTGCTCCCGCATCGCCGTAGTGCAGCACGGATGAATTAATGCCCGAACCACAGATGCAAGTGTATGAGCTGTGTCTGCAACCGCCCACTGAGTAAGAGTGATTCAAGAAGACGCTCTCACCCTGATACTCTGACAAACCTGGCTTCATGTACTGCATCACCTTGATGTGTGCATCCGATGACACCTTTGCCACGTAGCGCAATACCTTAATCTCCTCCTCGTTCTTGACGACACGACATTCGGAAAGAATCGGATAAAGTAGATCGCTGTTGACTGTGTACTTTTCGATGCCATCAAAGCGTGCCGGCTTTGAGGTCAGACCACTGTCCGAATTGGTGCCGGTCAAGGTCAATATGAGGGCTGGCTGCGCTTTCTCAAAGAATGCAGCCAAGTCATCCGTATAGGCCACAGTTTCGGTTTCGTACATGCCCTTGAACTCGTCCAGTGATAGTAGTTTGCCCATCCAAGTGCCATACTCTTCGGGTAGACGTGGCACAAATAGCGTTGCCTCGCCGCTCTTGACATTCAGCACGCCAAAGCAGTCGGGTTCCTTGACTCCGAATAAGTACTGGAAGAAGGACTCCTGTCGAAATGCGTAATTTGTGTCGGTCTCATTGAAACTGACATGCTTGCCACCTTCCAACAGCACATAGGCGTTGTCGCCCACATTGGCTTGAGTGCGTAAAGCTTCGCAAATCTTCTGGCGATTCTGCCGGAAGAGTGCCATGGGAACAGCACACGTATCGGGTCCCATTTGAAATTGAGCCATCTTGATATGCAATAAAAACGAAAAAAATGGGAAAAATGCGAAACACGTCCAAATGCTTTTAAAATTCGTACACAACTGTGCTAAATCTACACAATGAACTACTACATTGGGTAGTTTAATCTAAAATATAATTTATAGCTATTATTGTTATCATTTTTTTGTTTTATTGGTTAGGTGCGATTTTTCATTGCTTTATTGGCTAGCTTAGCGATAACCAAGCGGTTGAGAGCTATTCGCGTAAACGAATAAACCGTAATCCAAATCGATTTACACGATTATAACGATTTAAAATCAGGTTTAATAAATTATATAAATTAAATAAAAAAAAATATTTAAAATAAAAATATTATTATTTTATGTATTTATTTTGAGAATTTAAATAATTATTCGAATTTTGTTCAAAATATTCAAAAAATGAAAAAACTTAAATTATTACAAAATCTGAAATGAAAACTCAAACCGTATCTTGAAACCGTAACATCGAAGGCGTTGCGTCAGAAAACATAAAATCAAAAACCATAACTGTATCCGGATTTAAAAAAATTTAATTGAAAATTAAACCGAAAGAAAAAACCGAGTCGTTACTATTTTTCATGTGTTCAAACGCTCTAAAAAAATGTCGAAATTCCTGTTCACTCAAGAAATGTTCATTTCAGAGGAAAATTTAACTTAAACTAAGATTTTCAAAAAAACCATGCTACTGCATTTTGCCAATTGTTTGTTGGTACAAAACACCCAATTTGTACCGCCTGGACCGTTAAGACCATATCTTGAAATATAATTTTATTTATGAAATTTATATGAACCGAGGCTAGGCCCATCAAAAATGATATCTGATTTTAAAGAAAGTGAATACTTAAATTTTTACTATTGTACAACCCAGTTTTAGAAAAATGAATATAGGGGAACATGGGGTAAAGTGGGATATGGGAATGGGATATGGGAAATTTCAATTTATGAACATGTTTTTGTACTTAGAAAAATAAAAACAATTTTCAAGTCCTTGTTAATATGGCATCAACTTTTTCATCCATGGGTATAATAAAATTAATAACTTTTTATTGTATTTCGAGAAAAAGTGAACAAAAAAAATGTTTTTGAAGTTTTTTAGAGTGCTGGGGTTTCCTATCAGAAAGTGCGAATTTGTATAGTTTTTTTATTAAGACGGTATGATTAAAATGATTACATATTCTATATCTTTTGAAATACAAACGGGGTTTTTATATGATTTCACATTGCTTAACATTTTCTTAGGTAAAGTGGGAAACGAAAATAAGCAATTATTTTACTGAAAATAGTGTGTTATACAGAGAATAAAAAAACGTACATCACATTGATGAATTCAATGTTATGAAAGTTATCATAAATATGATGATCGCTTGGTAACTGTCGAAAAAGTGTTCTTCAATGTGATGAACTGTATGTGAAGATTACGTTTCATCATATTAATGAACCAAAATATGAAATACAGCATATTAGTTCTTGATATTGATGAACTCTGTTCATTAAACCAAATTTATATCAAAATGTTTTTTTTTTCGTTCATTGTTTGCCGTACTTCTCAGTTCTCAAGTAGTTCTTGTGTGTTATTTCTTGTATAATGCTTGCTCGACATACATAAATTAGTAAAATGTTTTATAATATATTTATTATAATTACAACTTTTTATTTATTATTTTATTAATAAAAGTTATATTTATAAAAAATATATTTTTCAAAAAAATATTTTTTTGAACGATTTTTTTTTCGAACAAATTTTTTTTTCGAATTAAATTTTTTTTTCAAAAACATTTTTTTTTTCGAATTAAATTTTTTTTTCAAACAATTTTTTTTTCGAAAAAATTATTTATTTTAAAAACCTTTTTTTTTCGGATATTTTTCTTTTTAATTTTTTGCTTTTATTTTTTAAATAAAATTTTTACAACAATTATTTTTCGAATAGTTTTATAAAAATTTGAAAAAATATTATGAACAAATTCATCAATATGACAATTTAAATTCATTGTATTGAATATTTTGTTCATATATATAATGAATACATTCATTAATATGTCATTTAATGAACGGTAGTATCAATATGATAAATCTGGTAGTTGGTGAAAAAATTTTTTTTTTCTGTGTTGGCATCACTATATTTTGAGTGTTTAATCATAAAAAAAATTACCAAAGTTTATTATTGTTCACTAATCAAAAGTTCATTTAAAGAATGAAAGAAATGTTCAAGATTTTTAACAAGATTTAATGAATTGTTTTTTATGAAAATTTTAAATCATTTGTAGTAATTACGATGTAATTAAATGCATTTGAGAGCTGCTTTTGATGCTTTTTTGTTAATTTTTTGTTGTATCGTTAAAAAAGTAGTGAATAACTCGTAAAATGATTATCATTTACAATTAAAATTGAATTGTAAAAAATGTTAAAAACGAGTTCGTTTACGAACAAAAAAATATCGTTTATAACGAGTATATAATCGTATTTTATGATCACAAACGAATATTTATCATATATGAGTGTTTTTAGTTCGTTTATGATAGCTCGTTACGATGGACAAATTAAGAACGAAACTATGCATTTTCGAATCTTGTACACGATTATTCTATTCATTCTTTACGAATATTTGCTATCATTTACGATATTGTTTATGATATTTTGGGCGGCTGGGTAGTTCAAGTTTTTATTAATAGAAGTACACATTTACATGTACTCTTGTTTCTTTTTTTAAATATTAATACGAAAATATTAATTAGTTTGGGTCACTAAAAAGCATACGGACCATCAATTAGAATATAAAACTATTCTGAATAAACACATTTGTCATTGAATCGCTTAACCATAACAGCGCTAATTTACATAATGGGTAAAACTACTTTAAATATAATATTACCGCAATAACGTTCCCAGCATAAAGTACTCAAGTGCACCAAGTTACGTAATGAAACTATTGGATAAATAATGGCAGGTTTAAATTCTGAAAATTATTATCCAAAATAAAAAAAATACTACGTGTGCAAGTGCAGTTGTAGATTTTGTGCTTGTGAGTGCGACAAAGTGCACCGTAGTTCATTTGACGAAGTTTTGCACACGTACAACGTGCGTCCGTTTATATTCGTGCTGTTCTGGTTATTGTTGTAGTTGCCGCTCTATTGTGTAACAATTAATTTTTTTGTTCATTCAAATCGAACGAACCAACTTTTTTAGTTTTTTTTTTTCAAATTATATATTTTTGTACTTGTTCATCTATTTTTGGGTCATTTTTTCCGCGTTTATTATGGAGTTTGCTAGGCCACCGCAATTACTCAATAAAAAGAAAAACACTTATTTATCTGATACAAATCATTAGTGTACATTTTGCTCAAGCAATTAAATAGAAATACTATACAGTCGTAAACAATAATGCGGTTATATCTTGATGTTTGTTTGATACTTTTTGGCTAATAATTAGTACACTCAGAGAACGAATCAGTAGAGGCAACCGTTTTTTTTTTTTTTGCCAACTGATTTATTTAGTTCTGTCAACATTCAGTTCACACAACTAATGAATATAATTGACACAATCAAAAAATCGGGGATAGTTTACACTCAAAGTAATCAATGCGACAATTAACGAAATAATTTTTCATAAATTTAAATTTCGAAAAATATACGATTAATTGTATATTCACATATTTATCATATATTTGACATTTTTAACTTCGTTCCGATTTATTATTTCACGATACATTTATAACTTGATGTTCGTAAAACAAAAAGAAGCAAAAAACATGAAGAATACAAAAACACTAGAAGAACACAAACAGAAAACAAGACGGAACAGATCAAATTTTCTTTTCAGCGTCGGCATTTGCGTTAATGTATTGAATTTAATTCGCAAATCAATCGCCTGTGTAATAAAAGTGTGTAAAATTATTAAAAATTGATTGAAAAAAAAAATACTATTTTGTGTGTTGTAATCAACTATCACGTTGTCGAAACATTTCCATTTATTACAATAGGACAGTTATATGTGAGAATATGAGAAAGAGAGGGAGTATGTGAGTTTATTATTTATCAGATCTACGAATTAATTCGTGGATTATTTTCACAAACGCTTTTCGTAAAATATACGAATTTTAACATAAATATATTTCGTAAATTTACAAAAGTTCATTCGTACTATAAACGAATGTTTTCGTGAATGATTTTCACGAATATTTTCGTCAAATACACTAACTTTTACGTGCATTTTATGCATGTTTTATTTTGAGTGTAGTTGTGGTAGCTAATCAGACAATTTACGCGAATTCAGCTGCATTCTACTCCGATCGGAATAGATCTACTCCGATCGAAATAGATCTACTCCGATCGGAATAGATCTACTCCGATCCATTTACTCCATTTCATTTGTATTTTTAGAATTTACTCCCCTTAAAATCTACTCCCCTACTCATTACACCCTTTTACTGAAATTTACTCCTATTGCAAAAATTGCTTATATTTCATTCATGATTTTATGGTTTTTCTATAATGTGTGGCCCGCTTCAGGGTGCAAATCTTCTAGGGGCTGATTCTTTGGTTCATTTCAAGAAAAAATAAATCATTTGAGGTATATCTGATGGTGTTTTCAAAATTTACTTTAGAAATGGTGATACAAACGTATATTTAATTATAACTTCTATAATTTAGAGTCCAGAAAAAAAAGAAATAGGAAAATTGTAATATTGACACTTTTTTTGGGGTGCTAAGAAATTTTTTGAAATGAAATTTCATTGTCTGCATACTTGCTTAAATGCATACATTTTGAATTATAGTTGCAGCAAGTATATCATAAATATTCTGATTTGCTATAAATATAATATAAATATAATAATAATAATAATATATATTTCTTTTTTTTTTTTTTTAGGTGAAAAATTTTGCTTTATGTTTGTGGCACACCAACAAAAAAAAATATGCTCGTAATTATTCAAAATTTCCAGCATAGTTCAATACACCGCTACCCCGACACACAAGGTCAACATTCCGCACACTTTTTATGGCATGATTTGTTTGAATATTTCTTTTATTATGGCTTTTTTCTGATTTTAGTTACTGATTTTGTTGTCGATACAAATGACTCTAGAAATTTAGTATTTAGCATTGATTGCGTTCTATTTTAGCACAAATGCGCTAAAATCGCAATAATTACGAAATATTTGTATAAAAAATCTAATACTTTTTATGGGTTTTACGCATGAATTATATGCTTTTAATGGTGCGCGGCAACAAATTAAGGTCTATTTTCAAAATGAGAAAAATAATTACTCTAATTGGATTTTCTGAAGTTTCCGTCAAAACTAAATATTGCAAAGCAAACAAACAATTTGTAGATACATTCAAATATATTTCATTTGTACACACTAAATAGAAATGAGTTGCGTCAACCAACAAACAACTTATTTAGTTCTCTCAAGTGTTAGATCGGTTCTGATGTACAAAACCAAAAAAATATTATAGTTAGTTAGGACTTCAACAAATTAAAAACAGTTTTATATCAATTTCATTTAATCATTCAATTTGTAGACATTTTCTTTTAACCATATAAAGTTGGTTGTTACAACTAATAGTTTCTTTCTTACAACATAATGTCGAAAGACGATTTTATTTATGTGTGTAAATGAAAAAAATAATAAAATATTGAAAATTAACGGTTTATAAATTTAATAGACACAGTTTATGCATTTATTATTTTTTTTTAATATGTGAAATTTTCAAGTCATTGCATTGCCTTGAAGCCAGCTAGTACAACAATTGCCATCAAAGATGTCATTGACATGCATTTCAAAGACTGCGTCATATTTAAGCGGCTAACAATATTTTTGCTGTGAGCCGCATAATTTAACAGTAACAATATAAACTATAAGAAAAAATACTCAAAAGTGTCAAAAACACGTGAAATGAAAATAATTTGTTATGAACTGAAATAATTGCAGATGCGTGGGAAATGTCATGGTGTAGAAAAGTGAAAACTGTTTATGTGATGCGCTTTAACAGCGCACTAAACAACTTGACGCCAGCCCAACGTAAACTTGAAATTTCGTCACGCATTTGTGATTTGAAATCAATTTAGTGAGTATATAAAATGTACCTAATAATAATAATAGTTTGGCGCTACAGTCCTGTATAGAACTTCGGCCGAGCTCTCTCACCATTTTGAGCTGTGCGTGTTATATTTGTACTCAAATTGGTGGGACCTACAGTTTATTGCCGAATCCGAACGGCGGGTGAGAGATTTTCATAGGCAATGTTTTACTCTCGTAGATTTGCCATTTACTGCCGAGAGGTAGCGCGGTATAGAAAAATGTTTCTATGAAAAGATGTTGTTAGCCCCAGTCCAGGCTTGAACCGGGGACCTTTCGGCTCGTAGTCCAACGCACTAATCACTGAGCTACCGCGGCTAAATGTACCTAAACCTACTTTAATTTAGCTTGATGAAGTTATTTAATTGCAATATGCTGGCATATTTTATATTTATACAAATGTTAGGTGTTTGCTCTTTATTATTTAGATATTCTAATAGAATATTTTTATTTGTATTTAACATTTTTATGTGATTTAATCTTCTAACTAGTAAAAAATTATTACAATGTGCCATTTCTGGATATTTCTAGCCACAAAAGACATATCCAAAAGGCGAATTTGAAAAATTGAAAATCTTGTCATGTCAAAAGGGCGAATCTCTTCGTTTTTTCGCCATAACCTTTTATTGGTATAAGATAAAATATTGGTGTAAAGGCATTTATTGTTTGTTTTCAAAGCACTTAACAAAAGCAAATTAATGTTTGGAAAACTATTTTTAATTAATGATGCAGATCGATAGGTGCTTTGAAAACAAACAATAAATGCCTTTACATCACTATTTTATCTTGTACCATTAAATAGTTATAGAAAAAATGCCTTTTGGCATGACAAGATTTTCAATTTTTCCAATTTCTTCGTTTTTTTGCTATAATTTTTTATAAATAGTGGTGTTTGTTTTTAAAGTACCTATCGATTGGCAATATTTAAAAATATTTTGCCAAACATTTTTTCCTGCAAATAACATAGTAATATTTCACAAAATATTTTTAATTAATGATGCTAATAGATAGGTGCTTTAAAAGCAAACAATTAATGACTTTACATTACTATTTTATCTTGCGCTAATAAAAAGTTATAGCATAAATAACAAAAATATTTGCGTTCTGATCAGAATATAGCCCCACAAAATCCGTATTTATTATTCAGTAGGTTGTCCAAATCTAAAGATATTTTATATACGTTATAATAATTGACGAATAAACCAAAATAACAGAAACAATGAAAAAAATATAAATTTTGCTAATTTTTAAAGCACTTCAAACTTTAAAATTTGATTTCCCAATATTTTTAAATACGCACATTCGCCCCTTTGCACATTCGCCCCTTTTGCATGACAGTGACGATATCTTGCACTCACTTATTATGAGATTCTTTTATATAAAAAAATGTGGGGCATTCCACAGAAAACGTTACCAAGGGTGATATATTAAAGTTAAACCTATTGATTCCGTTTAATGATTTTCAAGATAAGAAATACTTCTAATTTCATATTCTGTGATCAGAATTTATCAAAATGCATGGAAAATGTGTAAAAAGTACAATTTGAAAGGTAATTTGTTTGCGAAAGTATGCCACACATTGCATTGGTGATAAGTGGTTCAAAGTACTGACAATTAACCAAACAGTTTTACTTTTTTGAGTTGTAACGCCCGTCACAAAAAAAAAAGTAAAAGTTATTTTGCGAACTATTTTGCAAACCTACAACTAGGAAACTTTGTAAAAGTAAAGATTTTTGTAGTATCTATTGATTTATTTTAGTCTTTGGTCTCATAAATAATCCAGATGTTTACTATATCCATCCAAAATATTGTAATGCACGTCATAATTAACAATCGACGCAAAAAAAAAAAACTGGAAAATTATATATTTGTTAATATATGCATCAATAATCAATAATATTATTATTTAACCATAGAAAAAGTAGTAAATATTCCAAAATATTCAATAAGCAAAGATAAAAAAAGGGAAATTCCAAACCATACAAAAAAATCATAAAAAATCCAAAAAAAAACATTATTTTCGAAAAGCGAAAAATATTTATGTAAGCTTGCGTAGGAAACGGACAACAAATGATGAAGACAGAGTAGTTATTTAAAAGAATGATAATATAATACATATTTTTTTCAAAACGAAATATTTAGTTTTCCACATAAGTTATATGTCGACGCCTTAAAATAAAGGTTTACCATTCCTACCACAAAAATTTGAAAAAATTTCATCAAAAAATTGCAATTCATAATTTGAATTTTCATGTATATTTGTATACAGATAACGCCCGTCACAAAATGTGTAACACCCGTCACAAGTTTTGATACTTTATATGTAAGTGATCAAAGTAACCATTTCAGAATTTTATTATAAAGGGAAGAACTCCCATTATTAATGAAGTAATTGAGATATACTTAATCACCATAGTCCGATTAGTTTAGCTAAAATTTAATACTTTGTGGAGTAAACTCTGTTTTTTTTGAAAAAGTACGTGTAACGCCCGTCACATCATTTAACTTCAAATTTATAGAAAGATATAGGACCTATTGCAAATTTTTTTTTTTATACACACATAGAGGACCATAAGATCTATCCTCTGCATCTTAAAAATATATCTATCCTTTTTTATTTATCAAATGAGAAGATTTTTAATCGTACGAATGTAACGCCCGTCACAGTGGAATGCCCCATGTTCATAAATTATTTCGTGTTTTTTGTATCCTTTTACAAGGGTCTGATACTATGTCACGTTAATTTTTTAAAAAAATGATCGTTTTATTGTCGGGTAAACATTTATAGGGAAATTTATTTAATTTAAATTATTGAATTATATTTGAATTTAAATTAAATTTAAATTATAAAGTTAAAAAAAAGTGTATACTTCAATCAAAAGCTAAAATTTGTTTCTTTTAATAATTTTAATAATTTAAAAACATAATACAAATGTAACACATAATATAAATTTGTTGTGCCAACCAACGCATTTTTAAACATACATATGTATATAATTTAGAACAATTACAGATAAATGTGCTGTGTGTAGATCATTTTATGCCCATAAAGTGTCAATTGAATATTACTGTCCCATGAACCAATTTGTAGAATTTCCGGTTCAACTAAATTAATTTAGAATCGGAACTTTTCGAATGAATTTTTGAACTAATTTTTAAAATATACACAACTGTACAGTATTGATTGCATTTTGCAATAACAGTCGACAGTTTTATAGTGTAGTCTCTCCAGCGACTTTACTGCAGTATTTGTTTCATTGATGCCAAGTAGTATCAAGACATTTTATTTGAAAACAAAACGAAATGGTACTACAGTCTCTGAAAATGAACCAATTATAGTGAGTGCAGTGAGTGAGCGCAACGAAAGACGTATCAGAAGACGAACATTGAAAACAATAACAAATCCGACTACTCAGTATCATAAGCAGTTCTTTTCAGTATTTTAATTTTTATTGCACATCATAATTGACCTCTTCATTACAACTACATCTTGTTGGTGTTTTGTTTTGACAGTACCTATGCTTTGTTGTTGTGAGCAACACATTCATTTGATTTTCAAGCATACAATAAGTGATAGTAAATGTTTTGAAATAGCCATAGCCGTAGCCGCGTGGTCAGTGCGTTGGACTACGAGCCGAAAGGTCCCCGGTTCAAGTCTGGACTGGGGCTAACAACATCTTTTCATAGAAAAACTTTTCTATACCGCGCTACCTCTCGTCAGTAAATAGCAAACCTACGAGAGTAAAACCATTGCCTATGAAAAGCTCTCACCCGCCGTTCAGATTCGGCAATAAACTATAGGTCCCACCACTTTGAGTACATTAATTTTGAATCGGAGAGAGAGCTCGGCCGAAGTTCTATACAGGACTGTAGCGCCAAACTATTATTATTAAATGTTTTGAAATAAAATGAATATCTTGAAGTGGATTTCAAATGCATTTGTGTATTATGTATTGTTTAGTTTCTAGACTTTTATTAATGAAAAATTTATGATAAATTGAATAAAAGTAATTATTAGTAGCAATTCTATAATTAAATACCACCACTTTGATCATTTTCATAAAAAATTAAATTAATTTATCACGGGTTGGGTCGTATGAGTGATATTGGTACAAAAATTAAAATAGATTTTACAATTTTAAACGAACTGATTGAGAAAATTGGGATACACGTCTATTTTATTTTTTTAGCATACTTTCATAAATAGAATTTTCTCATCTTTATAGAAATGTGGAATTTTGTCGTACAGTGATATAACGTCGATGATACTGCAAAAGCGCCTAAGCTCATTTGAAAATTACGCCTAATTTTGTGTTATAATCCGGTTTTAAATGATATGATCGGATAAATTAGATAAATGCCATTATCAATTATGAGATACATAATTTTGTATGAAGTAAGTGCAGAATTGAGACTTAAAATAGTTTTGTTTCTTCTGTAAAATTCATTTTGTAAGAGGTATTCGAAAATGTAGATAGGCGGCTTTGCAGTATCACCGACGATAAGTCGATAAGTCGATAAGTCGTTTAAAACATAAAACCGAAATCCTAACCGAGACCAAAATCGTGGAACGGAGCTGCAATCGAAAACGTTATTCCTTTAGGTTTCAATCATTCGTTTAAATTGAAAAGGAATTTAGGTATCTTTTACAAGTAGTAAAATATTTGACACAAAATTTGTATTTAAACAAACTTCTTTATATTTTTTCCATTTTTAAAAATAATATTTAATAAAAAATAGTAGTTAATATAAAATACAATACATCTTAAAAATAAAAATAAAATGTTAGTATGATATTCCGATGTACTATCTGAATCTAATCAAGACTGAATTTGTGTTTAATATCAGGAGAGTTATTTGAAAACCAATTTCGAAGATGCATAGAATTAAAGATATAATTTGACTTATAACACCGTACGACAAACTTCAACTTTTGGCTGCACACATGAAGAAAATCCTATATATTCTTAAAGTACACTAAAAAATAAAATAGACGCGTATCCCAGTTTTTCTGGATTTATTCGTTAAAGACTTTTATTTGCATTTGAAATACAAGTGCATATCACATTTTTGGTCGAACATTTGAAAAAAGTTGGATGTACTTGATAGCTGAGACATCACTGAGTATATATATATGAAAATGGTTATCTGATATCAATGTATTACAGCTTTTGTTTGCATTTAATAAATTTTAATTGTTTCTTGATATATCTCATAGTACCATTACAAATGGGAATAGGACGTTTAAATGAATTGATATTGGAAAACGTTTTTATATCCATGCTCATAATAATTACTACATCCAAATAAAATAAATATTTGAACCGAAACATAAATATGTTCAAAATAAAACATGATTTTGAACGACCTGAATATAAATATTTTTCCAGTGAAACATATCAGTTGTTTCAGTTCTAAAAGTAGTATGTTTGTATAGAAACATATTTAAATTTTTTGGAAAGAAATCCTGAAAATAAAATAAAAATAAAATGTTGTTATTTTATTAATTTTTATTAAAAATCTTTAAACATGCACAGTGGGAATTTATAATAATTGAATTTATATACACATTTTTAAATGCATAAATAAATAATTGGTTTAAAACTGCAAGTACGAGTGACAGCATCAATGAATGCACAATTGCACCAGCAGACGCTAAACCAGACGATTGAGGCTAGCTTTATATTTGGTACAGTTACAGTTGATCACATAGCGTAGGCAAGGAATTCACGGAGGCTTTTGTAAAAAAACATGCCAAATTCTGTTTGAAAATCGAAACACAGATTTTTATTTGTGATTTTTTCACATTAGTTTCAGAAATTATATAATGCACTATATTATACTCTGTTACTATTTGTACTTTTTGCAACACAATTTGTATATTTATTTAATTTACAAATAATAAAATTATTACCGACGCGAACACGTTTTCTCAACGAACAACAAAAGATACGTACGCAGAAAATGCAAGAATACCTTTATTTACATTTGAATTAATTTTTTGTTTCTTTTCGAACATCAGTATGTTTAAAACATACTGAAAAATGACGACAAAAGAGACGTAGGTAGAAAATTCTGCTCAACGAGTGCCAACTTCGTATACAAGAAGAATGTTGCAAGAATACATTTATTTAAATGCAAATTCTTTTTTGTTTGTTTTTAAACATCAATATGTTCAAACGATGGCAAAAGATGGCGTAGATAGAAAATGCTGCACAACGTTGTCAACTTCGTCAGTCGATAAATTATCGAATTAAAACGAGCGTTGCGAACATACATTGTATTTAGATTTGATTAGCATTTTCTGTGTTCCGAAACATAGTTTTAACCAAGTAAATTGCCAAGAAATAGTTTATTCAAATGCAATTAAAATTTTATGTTGGTATTGTAACATATTTATGGTAAATTTGACAGATTCTGCTGGACAATATAATAATGTTTACACGTGAACAAAAATAAATTCAATTTCGATTATAATTTATTACACTTCATTCCTAATACATGTATAGTAATTTCTTTTTAATTACATGCAATCATATTCAAACAATTCTGTTCTATCCGTGTGGTCGTAACTTTGGTCAGATGTTGGTGTAGGTGTACCGAATTTAAATTTTTTTTGAGAAATCACAATTCGCGGGAAAGCATTATTTTCAAATATTTGAGCATAAATTCTAATATATTTGACCAATAAAGTTTACTTAAGACCGTATAAAGTAAAATTCCTCTAAACGTAGTTTAAACCATCAGCATCGGTCGTTTAAACTAAGTTTAAACGACGGTTTAAGTTCACTGAAAAAGCAATTTGATTTTAAACGAAGTTTAAACCACAAACACAGTTCAACTAGCACTGAAAAACTGGCCCTTAGTATAAAAAAAACCTAGGTATACAAAATCTATCACTTGTTGCGTAGTGTTATTGAATTTATTTATTTTTCTTGCGACAAATTCTGATCTTAATTGAAATCTACATATGGTCATATTAAAAACCGGTGCTACTTGAAGTATAAACATATTCTAAAAAAAACTACTATACAGAGCCCAAACAATTGACTGTGTTTATTGTAATCGTATGTTGCTGTTGCTGGTTGCTTCCGCAGCAAATGTTTTCCTGCTTCGAACACTTGCAACGGGTTTTTTTCTTAATTTCAAAAACCAGTTAGGTATGTTTTGAGCAAATCGTATTTATTGGTGCAAACTCAATTTTTACAAATACTAACAATTGTCTAATGAGTCAAATTGCAATATAAAATATTAATATTTAATTTTTACAAAATTTACTAATTACTGCCATTTACAAATGCACAAACGTCGTTAGGCACTTCATAAACGCAAATTAGCGCATTATAATCGCATTAACAACGCATTGTGAAGTCATTTACTGCTGCACACATGCCTTTCTTTCAATTTTCTTTTGGCCACACGGGCATCACCTCATCTCACCCTCTCTGCCAACACCTTCACATCGAAGAAATTCCAACATAAAAAGTAAAAGTTTCTTCTTGCGCCGACGATCGGCGACGCATAGATCGTTCAACCGCTGCTGCACACTCAAAGAAATTTGTACATCATTTCGAAGAATTTCGTGAATTTAAAATACATTTTATAATTATAAAGACATTCTTGTATTCTTTGTAATGCACTCAAAAAGGAACATTTAATTTTTTTGTTCAATTAACATTTTATTTCTAGTAAATCGTTCCTTTTTAATATAATAACTGTTTCAGGCTAATCAGATGTATACGGTTTGATATTGATATTAACAGTTTAGGTTTTCTATTTTTATTATAAAGTATGGTCACTAGCCAGCGTTATCAACCAAGTAAAGGGTTTTTCAACAAGGACGCTACAAAAGTAGAGCGACAGGGACAGCAAACGACGCCATATTTCTTGCCGCTCTTTTGACATTTGTCTTCAGTAAGGTTTGCCATTTTATGATGGAAAGATATACGAATTCGAATTTAGGTAGTAAATTTTAATAATTTCGACTCGTTGTGGCACATTTGAATAAAATTTTACGTATTTTGTAGCTGAGGTCGCTCTGTGTATGAATATGAAAACGGTTTTCCAATATCCATTCATGTAAAGGTTTAATTGCCATTTGAAATGCAAGAAATTTTAAAAATTTATTCAAATATTCTTAAATAAAACTTGGATCTTTGAAATACAAACAAAAGCCGTAAACACTGTTTTCAAAATTGTACTCAGAGATGTCTCAGCTGTGAGGAACTATTAGTCTTGCAAGTGTTCGTTCAAAAATTTATACACACAGAAAAATCAACTTTTGGCATGAGGTTGGAAGTTGAACAATTAATTCGCTTAAAACGAATTTTCTATGTTAACGGAACTGCCATATTCAGTTGGGGCTTGATATATTGGGCTATATACAATCCAAATAGTTCCAAAAATGTTCGAAATTGTTCTAAAGTTGTTCGAACTACTGTTCTAGGTTTGACTATGAGGACCGAATTAGCGTTTGAGAGAACCGAATAAGTTGGTTGGCGCAACAATTCTTTATTCTGTGTGTATTTTTTTATAATATGAAAATATCATATGCACTTGCATTTCAAATGCAATCGAAAACCTTAATCGGAATGATCTAAAAAAACAGTTTTCGCATCAAAGCTCAGAATAATTCCTAGTCATAACATATACAAATTTTTTCGTTTTTTTTGTAAAACGTTCTAATAAACAGCTTTACAGAAGACAAAAAATCTATATCTTTAGAAATTTAAATATTTTTGTACTACCCAGCAAACATAACGATATCTTTTAACAATATCGAAACGATTTCGCTAATGCCTAAATTGTCCTTTTCGATATGATACGAAAACGATAGGGTTTTCGATAAAAATGAACATATCTAGAATAATAACTTTCTTTTTTTTTGTTGACGTTATAGAGTTGATATTGAAATAGTTTTCAAATAGTTTAAATTTTATTTGTTCAGAGCACATTCGAATATTTATTATTATTTCATCGAATTCAATATTATCGTAAAATGGTTTGTAAGGTATTTTTAAATAACCTGAATTAGAATATTTGACTGTAAATTTCGTGTAACGCAGATTTGGTAGAGAAAACAGACTTCCAATTCAAGATCAGCGACTTTTCTTTATTACTGTTCGTTTTCAAACCTAAAAGAATTTTTTTTGTTGCACTTTGCAATCATGTACTATTAATTTCTCCTATTTTCAAACAGTTTATTGTGAAAATTTCAAATATTTACAAACAAAAACACTAAATTTCAAAATGTTTTCCAAGCTAAACATTTTTAGACGAATTGGTTTTAGTTCAGACAAAAATTCAAATTTTAGCTTAATTCAATGCGCAGAAATACATAAAAAAATAGTAAATGTTAAAATATTTAGTGATTATGTGACAATAAGAATTTTTAATTGTTTACTGGGAACATTTTAATTTTTAGTTAATATTTAAATTAATATTGAATATATTAATCGTTAGTGATAATTTCAATATTACACAGAGTATTTACGGCCCATATTTCATGCCAATATTTATGGCATGTCTATGCTGACAAAAACTATATGGGAAAATTACGTTATGACATTTTATTTAAAAATTTATATATTGAACTCGCGGTTATTTTCGCTGTGAATTTAATAATTATAATTTTCACATTGTTTAATCTTACCTACACTACAAAACTTTCCTATTTAAAATTATTTTTATTAATATTTTCTTCAAAATAACAAAGTCCTGGCATATTCAAAGAGTAATATTTTTAGAATTTATGTCAGCTTTTCTGCCATGCCTCAATGTTCGACATTTCTGGCAAAACATATACTATAACAGACATATAGTGTCTCCACAAATCATTCACCATCAAAATGAACATTAACATTGTCATAAATTATGCCTAGTGCAGACCCCAAACCCTAGTACAAATGTTAGAATTTATGTTAATATTTCTGTCATACCATAATGTTCGACATTTCTGGCAAGACATGAATTATGACATGGTGTCTTCTCAAATCATTTTGATGGCAAAACATTAACATTGTCATAAATTATGGCTAGTGAAGACAGCAAACAAATTTACCCTATTAGTTAAAAAATTACAATGTCCAAATAATATTGGAAATATAAAAAATCGGGATATGACAAGACAATTATACAGTGTACAATTTCTATTAGGGTATTAAGTGCAAATTGATTTTTTTTCTTTTTTATAATTGTTATATTAAATTATGAATATAATTTTTTAGTGAAAGTTTAAATTTTTAGTGATTATTTGTGAACATTATATTTTTAGTAAAAATTAGTAATTTAGACAAAATTTAATATTATATAAAATAATTTTTGTTAATTACATTTTTAGTGTATTTTGTTAAATTTTGGTTATGAATGTCTAATTTGATGTCTAATATGATACAAATAACGGCAAAGCAACGATTTAAAAAATTTTAAAAATATGATTAATGTTTAAAAAAAAAAAATTCTTTCGGTGTTGCTGTCTCTGTAGTGGGAGCTGCCAGCGACGCTTATGTTGACGTCAGCGTCGATGGCTGAAGGTTTGACTTCGTTTTCCCTTGGCATTTTATTAAACAACTCAAAAAAACAAAATGCAGCAACAGTTGCTGCTTTGGTGTTGTTACCAAACCAAACCTCATCATCAGCAACATATGCAATTTTTGAGAGTTTGGCTCAAACTCAAAGTAATCAAAGCAATGTTTGTTTATTTTATTTTTTTTTCTGTTTTTTTTTTTGTGTGTTTATTGCTGTTGTCGCTGCTGCCTCTTCTGCCGCCGCTGTTACAGTTTCTTTTATTGCTGCAATTCACGTAATCTGTGCGCATGCGAGTGGCGCTGAAGACGGAGACGATGACTCAGAAAGACTGCGTCTGCCTGTCTGTCTCTTGGTATTTCTATCCGTCTGTCTGCCTGCTAATGTGTGTGTCTGTCGCGTCGAGTGTCTTTCACTTAGCGAAACCTTTTGTTGCCTATTTTAAAGACCTTTATGTTGCTGTTGCTGTGTCTGCTGCTGTTGTTGCTGCAATGTTGCCAACAGCAACAGCACGCAAAGTTGCAAAAACTGGTTTCAGGCTAAAATCGTGATTTAATTTTTGAGCCAGAAATGGCTTTAAACATATTGCACAGCAATGCGGTTCAGAAAAGGCAACAACAAGTTTTTACACAGCTCTAGGAATTTCCATCATTAATAACTTTATTGAATTATTAAAGCGAAATATTAATAAGTTCTGAGTTTTGCAAAAGTTGGGTCCATTATAAGACAGTATGCAAAATAGTGCTATAAAAGTCACATGCATCTCATCGTTTTTGATGTAAAAGTCAACAACTACATTTTAGAAATATCAGTAATGATGCCATTACAGGTTTTTATACCCTACTACCCTAGTAGAAATTTTAAAAGGACCATGCTCATGAACTGATCAGTTCATTATTTGAGATGGTCGGGCAATGAAGAGGCCCAAACGAGGAAACAAATCGGGCGCACGATGTTCTTGTAACGCAATGTCCCGACCATGTACTCACCTCAGGCCATGATCATGTTTTGATCGGTTAATGCCCTATATCATTATTTACCGCATCATTGCCTTGTCAAAGCCTGACAAAAAAAAAATGTATGCCTTATTAAATCCCTACAAATACCCAAAAAAAGGGTTTGTGTGATAAAATGATCGTTAAATGTAAATAAAAATATGTTCATAATAATAGTAAAATATTTCTGATATTTTCCCGTTTAATAATTTTTAGAGTTTGACTCATTAAATCCCGATCATTGCCTGATTGAAATTTCCTTGTGAGGAACAACAAATGTAGCTATGATCAGGCCCATCGACTCTTTAGATATTGTAAACCCTGCTATGGCGATCTTGGTAAGGGCATGAAAAGCCAATGATCATGTTTGCTCTACCGGCTAACCCGACCAAAACCCGATCAGTTCCCGATGGTGCATCAGGCAAATTTCTACTAGGATAGCTGGACCAGTGCACAACGACAATATATTCTGTACAATTTTACGTTATATTCAGCGCACTGTTTTATTTGTTTTACCCTGTATCAAATTACCAAACAAGTATTGGGATTTTTTTTTTTTATTAAGTCGTTACTGACAAATATTCGTATTTAATTAATAGTTGAATTTGTATGCAGCGCTAAACAATGAATACTAAAAAATACGCGCAATTATTGTGATTAAAAATTATTTTGTCATGTGAGAAACAAAAATAACACGTTATATAAACGTATACATGAACTGTGAGTACCATTTTGAATGGGTACTTTATTTGGTGAAATATAACAAAATATATATTGAATTAGAAATATTAAAAATAATATTCTAAAAACTGTTAATATGGATTAATAAATTTTAGTCCGAATTTATTCCAACAACAGAATATGAAAAAATATCAAATTCACTCTTATTAAATGAGGGTCCCGATTAAAACTTTCCCAACTCATCAAGTGAAAATTGAGTGTGCTAAATCCTCTTGAATTATGCTAAAACCTCTTTAATCCGCACTCATATCATTACCCAAATTATGAAAAATATAAAATTTACTATTAATAAAAAAAGTTACTGTTAATTCTCCCAGACCATTCTTTTCCCCACAATTCTTTACCACACAATTCCTCACTGGACAATACATCACCGACAATTGCTCCTCGAGAGACTTCTACATCGGACAAAATTTTCCTCGATTTCTTAAACAAACAAAATTAGAAATAACGATATTTTATGTTTAACGATAGGTACAAACTTTAATTCGCATTGAATTAAAATTTGTATAGTCTGAGGGAAAAAATGTCCGAGAAAGAATTATTTCGGGGAAAAATTGTCGTTGGAACAATGTGTTGCGGAATAATTACTGTTTCAGAAAAGATATATAAGTGGAAGAATTACGCTGCTTCTATTACAAAATATTGAATTATATTTTATTAATATATTAATTTAAATTAATATGAAATTTAACACATGAAGACAACATTCTAGATTAAAATAAATAACCAATTTAAATAATCTTCCAGAACTACATTAATTAATACATATTTTAATTAAGCGTTTCTAAATTTTAATTTTCCCATGGATTATTTATAAAAAAACGTGCTGGAATTTGCAGTACACTAATTTGTTTAGATGGTCAACTACTATATAAAACAACTACATTATAGGTATAGTGTAACGTGTTTTGTTTACCAAAATTTCATCAGCCCAACAACAAACAATAATTGTTGGTAAAACCAAATAACAACAAAAGTTTCACAGTAAACTCAGTACTCAAGAGTTGGGGCAATAGCACCACATAGATCGGTTGCATGGAGACCTTCAACAGGGACAAAACATACAAATTGTTGATTTATTAACAAACTAAATGAAAATTATATATGTATTTTATGGAAGTCCGAAATACGAAAATGTGGACAGTTCTGTGAAATGTGCGTGTGTTATACAATTAAATATGGGCTGGCAGATGCAAATCTAATAAAATAGCGAATAATAACAATTCGGAGCATTTTTCTATACAGTATTGCATAAGTTTAATTGACTTCTACTACCCTATGTAGTAGAAATTGACACAATACACCATCAGGAAATTATCGGGTTTTCTTCGGATTTTTAAAAGAATAAACATTAACTTGTGGACTTATTTATCATGTTCACCATAGTAGGCCGCGGTAGCTCAGTGGTTAGTGCGTTGGACTGCGAGCCAAAAGGTCCCCGGTTCAAGCCTGGACTGGGGCTAACAACATCTTTTCATAGAAACATTTTTCTATACCGCGCTAACTTTCGGCAGTAAATGGCAAACCTACGAGAGTAAAACATTGCCTATGAAAAGCTCTCACCCGCCGTTCGGATTCGGCAATTAACTGTAGGTCCCACCACTTTGAGTACAAATGTTACACGCACAGCTCAAAATGGTGAGAGAGCTCGGCCTAAGTTCTAATAGGACTGTAGTGCCAAACTATTATTATTATATAGTAGGATTTACATTATCATAACATGTTATGGTCACGAACAGAACTACTTTAATTGATTCTCATAAGGATTTAACAATCGGGAAATGATTGAAATCTAATCAGACAAACCCTAAATGTACTTTTTATTGAACGGGACACTATCGATAGACTTTACAAATATTATGAAAATGTTTTTATAAATTATAAATACAAAATTCAAATGAAATCTATTGTTTATTATCTATTTTAATATTTGTTATTATGCTAAATAATATTTATATTGCTAGTTCTTGTATTACGCTTACATGTCAAAAAGATTATTTGTCGGATATTGCCTTTATGTCCCGCCCATGTGACTTCACTTACCCTAAACGTTTTACAGTATAATTTGACTTTTCATATCAAAGATTGCATATTTAAAATTGTATCTCTTAATTTTAATTTTCGTATTCAATTGTTATGCATAATTTCAAAACGTTTCAAAATTGTCGGATCGTTAAATTCTTTACGATTTGAAGATCTGTTCAATCAAATGATGTTCATGTGATTATAAACAAATGCTTCAATGCAGGTGGGCGAAGTTATTTTAGGCATATTTAGGCTATATACCAAAACTATAAACTTCTCATTTTTATACTCTCACATTTTTATACCCTACAGTAAGAATGAAAGGGTATATTCAGTTTGGTACGCCGTTTGTAACACCCAGAAGGAAGCATCTGCGGTATGTAAAAGTATATATATTCTTGATCAGCATGACCTCCTGAGTCGAGCGATGTCCGTCGGCTCTGCTTACAGAAAAACTAGAAGAACTAGATCAATGAAACTCCTAATTTAGAAAACTTTCATATCTACGCTGTACAAACAAGCAAATTGGCATGATTGGTCCATTGTGACCTGTGCACCGACTTCTTATGTTCAAATACCTCATAAAAATTTTAAAGTTTTACTTTATACGGACTTAAATGAACTTTTTTGATATATATATATATATATATATATATATATATATATATATATATATATATATATTGACTAAATGCTCAAATAATTTAAAATAATGTTTTCCGGAATTCCTGAAAAAATATCGTAATTCGATACACCTATCGATTTGTGCATATGTATATCAAATGCAAGGAAATTCTTCAGTTATTAAAAGTTTGTAGTTATTTTCAGAATTCGTGTACTCTGTTGATCTCTATGTACCACTTTAAATGGTAACCGAACACATTATCACATATTTGTAGGGTATTTATAGTAGGCTTAGACCGACTATAACTTTCATAATGCTTACTAACTTCATCACACCAACTATGAGAAGTTCTCTACTTCAAAATTGTCCATGTGACCTAACCTTCCTGACTGGTTTTTTTAATTTTATCTTTTTTTCTTATTTCGAAAATTAGTAGCTACTGAAAGAAGGTCCAGCTGTCAATTGTTAATATGTTTTCCCTGCGGCTGTTTTTTTTTTTATTTTTTATTTTTGTGTTTATAAGTCTGCAATCAACATTTTGCAAATAACTTTTGATGGGTTGAACAAAAGAGCCGATTACTCATCAAGTTTAATGTTGAGTTTAAGTACCTCATGTGCTTCAAAACGTTATACAGAATCGCACTTGAACTTGGTTGTCAACTTTGCCGAATGCTGTTGAACTACTGTAGTAGGTGTTAATTGGAAATTGATCGTGGCGTCAGTTTTTTTTTTTAGGTAGAGGCAACGTCATTTTTTTGGCAAAAGATATGGTTTGCAAATAAGCGCCACTACAAATACAACGTGGGAATGTTGACAGTGCATTGACATTTATTTTTGGCAAATATATTTTTTATATGTTACCTATTGTTTGGCACCAAAATACGATCAAGTCATGAGGGCCTTATGTTAGATTCAATGAACCTATTCCTCGCCGGCAATAATCAAAAGTAAATATGTTAAAACATCTGACATCAACACAAGTCAATGGACTTGGGTTGAGGTATATTTGTTTAATTAAATAGAGTGAAATTCAATAATTTAGATTTAGTCAAGGTTTCCTAAATAATCTCTATATGAAGTATGTTATGTATAAAAATTTATATGTACTGTGATATTTTTAACATACGAATTTGAATTGCTTTTGTGATACCTATTTTATGCAACTTGATGTATATTACATTTATTTTTGAAGCCGGACAATTATGTTCCAACAATTTTTCTCTTCTGTGTTAGTGTTTCTCCGGATAATTCTTTCCGGACAATTCTTCTCTATGATTATTATATTATAACCCAATCTGCCATATCTCGAGGCCCTTAATTGCCTCGAAGTTTTCTCGAACTACCTTAGATAAAAAACGTTCCAACTCGTAGCTTTATCGCTTCTAATTTTTAAAATAGCTCGTATATTCAAATTTAAGAATAAAATACGAGATTTAAACATTTGTCAAATCGATATCGCAATTTATTCGATGCAGTCTCAAATTTGATTATTTGGATATCGATTCTATTTCGTAAAAGATATCATACCTCTCATACACTGACAGAGTTTTATACTATTTATTTTTTTGAGGAATTATCCTAAGAAGAATTGTCTAAGAAATATCGCAGTAAAGAATTGTTTTTCTGTTTTTATTGAATATAGAATACATTTTACGAATTATGTATAAAGTTTTTATAATTTTAAAATTAACCAAATATCGTCGTTGTAGAACGAAAAGTCACCAAATACATTTTTATGAAAAACTTAAAATTCGAGTTTGTTGATTAATATTATAAAAAGTAATTGATGCATTTTTAAAGTTGAAATATCAATGGATAGATTTACATTTTCTTATCATGTGGTAAAAAAACTGAGATCGATTAAAAATGTACAGATGGCCAAAACGCAGCCCATCACCTGCCATTTTTACGCGTTTTTCAACATATATTGCTCCGAAAACATATGAAATCAAATACTTTTAATATTTTTTATAAAAGTATCTAAAAGTACACTTTTGTGGTAAGATTTTCTATGTATAAAAAATGTTTGTATGCCTTGTTATTTAAGAGTTATGAACGTTTAAATTTATTTGCTACGTTTCATGTAACGTAGTAAACAATTTTAAACGTTCATAACTCCTAAATAATAGGGCATACAAAAAAAAATTTATATACATAGAAAATCTTACCACAAAAGTGTACATTTTTCAACATACATTGCTCCGAAAACAAGGTATCTCGTAGCAATATATGTTGAAAAATGCGTAAAAATGGCAGGTGATAGGCTGCGTTTGGGCCAGATATATAATGATTTTTGTAAATCAATATTTGGCATTTTGAAATTATATTTGGTGACTTTTAGTTCTACAACGACGATATTTTAACTTTAAAACATATAATATTTTTAACATTGAATCATATATCATTTAAATTGCATCTACTGCAGTGCAGTTTTCCGACTTATCTTTAGAATATATAACGTTATAATTCAATTTCGGTGTAGTTGTTACCGTAAGATTTTACTTATCTATGTAAATGGTATAATTCTTGCTTTGAATTTTTATTTAACTGACATCAAGTCTCTTGAACAAAACCAAAAATGAGGCACTCACAAACATGTTTCCATGAATGCAAATAATACAAAAACGACATCAAGACTCAAAACAACTTAATTGAGTGAACGAAATTGAAGTTAAACACTTTAACTGATTTAATTCAATTGAAATGACAAAAGATACAAGTGGCGATCGTACTATAAAAGGAATTCGTTACGTAAATAACTCTGAAAAAGTGGAGGCTGCCTTGTAGCATAAATTCAAACAGACCATATTTTCAACAAGAACAACAAAAAACACTTAATTGAACTGCATCTATATACTGCCAAGTGAGATTTCCCAATAATTGTTTCGGCAAGATAATCAGCAAAATTGCAAATGAGAATTTTTGTATACAGAATCAGGCCAATGACCAAAATATGCAAAAAAAAGAATACTTAATGACAAAAATGACCGCAAAACCAGAAGTTATCGTAACCCAAAAGCCACAAAAAAAATCATAGGTCGGGGCGGTAGGTCACAGAGAGCAACAACAGTGAATAATGGAATGAAAAAGAATAGCAACAAGTTGAAGTGCTCAGATTACACTAAGAATGAAGTAGGGTGTTTTCACTCATGAGTAACGCTCAATACCGATGCAGAAGTTGGGCTCAAAAGCAAAATATACAATAATACAAAGTACGAAGAGGAGAGTAAAAATTAAAAACTTGTTTACCTATTGCAACAACATTGACCCAGCTAAGTACCACAACAAATACTGGCATGAAAGCATGAAAGAGACAGACATAAAAACATAATTAAAAGCACTTAATAACAGAGGCACGTAGTGTAGTGAAACAAAAAATAAGTAGCAACTTACAAATCTTTAATAACTTCAATTGTCAGGTATTATATTTTTGCGCATACTAATGATTTGATCGTTGATCGTGCCTATGTCTAAGCCATAGAATTTCTGAGAATTCAGCAGAGTTAGTTATGATGCATGAGTCAAGAAGTCAAAAGCATTAAATCATCGAGAACAGTACCCAATGTTCAAAATACATTTCACTCATCCGAACAACTTGAAGAAACAGACAGTGATCGAGCAAGCGTCTGTTTTTTGTTTATTTTTTTCTTTTGGTTACCTGTATTTTATTCCGGTTTTGCTTTTGTTGAAGGTGGCTTAAACTCATACTCATAGTTCAAAAAAACATGTCTTGAAAACAATACAAAATAAAAAAATTAAGACGTGAGTAACGTGCAAAAAACACATATTTTAAGAACCAATGCATAATGGTTTTTATATGACTCTCGTATATTTACGATACTCTCCCAGACAGTTGAACAGTATCAAAACACTACCACAAACTACTACAACAACGAATAAAAAGATACCTGTAGGTGATTTCGCGATAATGATGACTCATGGTGAACTCGACAGAAACATGCATAACATACAAAGGCAGGCTTAATATATTAACTATTACTATAGGTAGATTAAAGAATATATAGACGTATAATATGCAATTAGACAAAACACTTGATATTTGAGTTCTTTTTCTGTATGATCATTAAATAAATTTAGCTTAACAACGAGTCGAGATTTTTTTGTTTTTTGGGTAGGACCCGACTTGGTCAAGCAATATCGATTATTGTGGTTTGTCTATAATATCGATGTAGAACACGAAATATTTGACAAGTAAATATCTCTCTCAGAAATAATTTTCGAGTTCGTACGAGATTAAGAGAATTTTCCCCCTATATACACTGATGACCAGAAATATCACAGCACTAAATATCATGTTATTTGCGAATGATTTAGATCGTCTTTGAGAGAACAATCTTTTAAATATCCGTAAAATACGATAAATATTACTTGAAACCATCTTTCAAATTTACTTTGAACTCTGAAAATAAATATTTTCTATCACGTGTTGATAATTTAAATCACAGGATATTTTATTTTCACTTTTACCATTAAAATGTAATATTTAAGTTGGCATTTTTTTACACCATTTGATTTACTTAATTGTTGTGGATAAATCGAGTGTAAGGAAAAAGTACGCCATTTTTCTTTTTTATGGTAGTCAAATGTCAAAATACCTCAAAAGTTTTGCTGCAAATGTCCAAAAACTCAGAATGTTAGCTATCAGTAAACTGTAAATATCTCAATTTTCATTGCTGTTGTGGCAAATATCTCGTAACTATCTGCATATATGTCATATTTAAAAAATATTAATAGTTTTGCTACAACTTTATTGAAACTTTGCCTTTCATAAATATCTTGATTTCTTAGTGTACGAATGAAATACCAATTAAGTCATTCTTGAGTTCTGTGAGAACTCTCGTAGGTTTGCCATTTACTGCCGAGAGGTAGCGCGGTATAGAAAAATGTTTCTATGGGACCTTTCGACTCGCAGTCCAACGCACTAACCACTGAGCTACCGCGGCAACGTCCGTTTTTATACCCCGCACTAAAAGTGAAAGGTATATTTAATTTGGTCATTCCTTTGTAACACCCAAAAGGAGGCGTAGAATGGTATATATAATCTTAATCTGCGTCTGCTTCGGAGTCCATTTAGCGATGTCCGTCTGTCTGTTGGTCTGTCTATCCGTCTGTATATTAAAATTACGATTACAAGAATAATTAGAATAATTTTACATGCACTCATTATGACATATTTATAGTCGAATCGGACTAACTATAACATTTAGAATCCTTGAAGTTATCAGAACACCTACTATCAAAATGTTCGTACTTCAAAATTTCCTATTTGTACACAGAAAAAAGGTTTATACTATTTATGAATTTGTTCATCAATGTTATGAATGTCACATTAAGACCTATAGGACACGTATTACTATAGGACGTAAATACTAAAGATGGGCGAGTGCCTGTTATTGATGGCACGGACACGCACGGGTACGCCTATAGGTGACACGCACGAGCACGAACCCGACGACTAAATTTAAAGGCACGCACGAGAAGCACGATAAAACAAGGAACACGAAGAAACACGAAAAAAGCACGGAATCACATGAAAAACTAGGCAAAACGTGAAAAATGCTATTATAAACAGGGACTAAAACCCTTAAGAATATATGGGTTCCGATACCGGTTCCACACATTTTAAAATCAGTTTCGGTTCTTTATGGTCCCTTATTATTGATTGATTAATTGATTGATTGATTGATTGATTGATTGATTGATTGAATGATTGATAGAAGGAGGTGGGAAAACCCCTCTGTGCATAGCACAGAGTACACCTAGGCCATAAAGTAGGCCCGTTGTGACCGCTCGGATCATGAGTCGTCTGTAATGTGTTGTAGCTGTTATGCTACTCAGTGGAGTTTAGAAGTTCCGTGGATTTGACAAATTTTCTTAGTACTTTACAGTCCAAGCTTCCCAGTTGTTTCAATGATGAAATAAGCGGAGCTCCAAAGTGGATGAATCTGGCAAATGCCGGGCAGTGACACAAGTAGTGTTCAAGCGTCTCTGTCTCTTCCTCACAGGCCTTGCACAAGTAAGAGTCGGACTCTTCTCAATTTGAAAAGATGACATCTTAGCTCTTTATAGCCCGTGAGGATGCCTGTGAATTGTTTTAACTCCTTTTTATTAAGCGTTAGAATTCTGTTCCAAAATTTACTTTGGTACTGTTTTATCTGAATCGGAACCTGTCGGGGATCGCAAAGAACTGGAATCGGAATCGTATCGATTTGTGGAACCGGAATCGAAACCGTTATTAAAAAATGTGTGAAACCGCCGATATTCCTTAATCAGATAATCCCTGGTTAAAGTACCATGAAATTTTTATTTTCTGATGCTGGAAGTAAAGGGTTTTTTTTAAAATTGGAGTAGAAATTAAAAAAAAATCTTTAATGGGCACGAACTCAGAATTTCGTGCATGATACGAAAAAAACCATGGCACGCGCCCTTCTTTAGTAAATACAAAACTATCATCACTCTGAGATTCAATTTTTGAGTTTGTGTGCGATATTTTCAGGCGTTAGTTTAGAAAATGTACCGCTATTTTCGAATGAAATAAAAATTATTCATTCTTGAGTTCTGTAAGAATATTGACAATTATCGATCGAAACTGTCGATTTGGCAACGAATGACTTTTTTTATTTCTTCCACAGTTTGAAAACGAATTTAAACGAATTTAAAATAAGACTTAAAAACATTTCAAACTCATAACTCTTGTCGATATCGGCTACTGTTAAAAGCAATCATATATGATTTTTGGAAATGGAGATTATTAAAACTAAATAATGAGATTCGTCAAATAAGTTGAAAATCTTTTTCTTCTTTAAATTAATAAAATTCTAACCTAAAAATATGTCGAGAACATTAAGATTGTGAGGAATGTCCAAATTTTCTCGCAAATATGTTTCAATCTTTTCTTAGTGTTGCAAATGTGTTGAAATCGAAACTAATCACGTTATCAATTTAAGTTTCGGTTAAAATTATCGACATAGGTTTTAGATAAAATTTGATTTTCGAATCTGTTAAAAAAAATCCCAATTTTGAACTTGTTAGCTTTATTTTTAAAGGAATTTAAAAATAAATTAAATCATCAAATTTGGAATTAAGAATAAAATATATAAATCATGTTATTTAAAGAATTAATCAGTATAGTTGCTAAAGCTCGTTAAAGCTGCGCTTAAAAGCATGTCAAGCTTGCATTGAAGAAATAACCAGCTTCAAAGCTACAGAGACAGAGACCAAACATAAATCAGCACCTCGAATAAAAAGAAAAACAAAATACGAACAAAAAAAATTAACAATAAAAACGATGTTGAAAGTCGTTTAGCCAGTTTAGCTGTTGTTTCTTAAGCTGTTTTTTTTTTTTTTCAAGATAAATTTGTTAGTGTTTTCCTGTGGCAAATGTCTTTGTTTAAATGGTATTTTGTTTTCGTTTTTCTTTGTGCTTTTTTTATATAAAGAATACTAAATTATGCAGAAATATGAAAATAAATTTTGATATATGCAAAAAATGTTAAAACTTACCGAAAAAATGCAGAGCAATGAAAACAAATTTGCAAAATTTATTTTTGGAATGGTTGAAAATATTTATTTAATAACTTTCAAAATTTTTTAATTATATTACTCCTAAATTTTTATTTATTTCTAGACAACTAACAGACTTTCTCAACTGCTTCAATTCAATACATTTGTAGTTTAAATTATATTTTTTTTTCACTTTTTACACAAATTTTTTATTATATTATTTTATTATTTTTTACACTTTTTACACATCTTTGAGCAATTGTTAATATTTATTTACGAAATTAACGCGTTTTTCTTTGCGCACACTCTGCTGCTGTCGCGCATCAATTCAGCAGCAATTTAATGAACCTTTTTTCAAATTCAATCAAAGAAAAATAAATTATCGTAGCACTTAATTTTTTTTTTTTATATAAACACTTTTGTTACATGTTGCTGTTATGTGTGAAATGATGTCAAAATATTTTTTTGTTTATTCATATTTATTTTCCACTCTATTCTTAAATGTAAAAATAAAA
The DNA here is from genome assembly GCA_951804985.1 of Dryomyza anilis. Lineage (NCBI taxonomy): Eukaryota > Metazoa > Arthropoda > Insecta > Diptera > Dryomyzidae > Dryomyza > Dryomyza anilis. The sequence goes on from OX638132.1 coordinate 19,820,998, forward strand.
CAAATGTTCGTTAATTCGCCAGTTCGTAAACGCAGCCAGCATAACAACAACGACACACAACCGCCCAACTCGACGTTTTCCTCACAAATGATGAAAAAAAAATAAGCAGGCAACTCTCTCAACAACACTTTGCTGCTGTGTAGTGTTGCCGTTGATTGCCGAATTGGTAAAAAGTAGTTTCCGGTTGTACGAATATTTAGTAATGAGTAGGAAAATGTTCAAATATCAAAAAGTTATTCATTATGATCAATACATTCAGCTTACACAGCACAACAAAAATAAATTATTCTCGATTTTAGTATGATTTTCCGATGGACATTAATCATCGATGGATTTTAATCACGACGTCATACTCATATTATTCAGATTGCCTAAAGTTTTCGATTTATTACGTTGATTTATTTATAGTAGTCAAATGTCAAAATAACTCAAGATTTTTGTTGCAAATGTACAAGAAATCAGGATGTTTGCTATCAGTCAACTGTAAATATTTCAATTATCATTGCTGTTGTGGCAAACATCTCGTAACCTTCTGCATATATGTATGACATATTTAAAAAATATTAATAGTTTTGCTGCAACTTTATTGAAACTTATGGGATGTTCGAATATTTGCTTCAAGGCGTAAATTTAAACAGATAAAAAGTTTTTCAAAATAAAACAAATACGGTTTTGGATATCAATGAAATTCTTTATTCCTGTAAAAGTACGTTCGATGCCATTTTGTATGGAACTAGATTTCTTTTGCATGGGCACGCTTGCAGAAGTCCAGACGCTGAACCCAATTTTCGACGGTTTTCAAGCATAAATCGGCCGATACTGCTGCAATTTCACGTTCGATATTCGTACGAAGTTCATCAATCGTCGCTGGCTTGTTGGCATAGACCATAGACTTGACGTAGCCCCACAGGAAATAGTCTAACGGCGTCAAATCGCACGACCGAGGCGGCCAATCGACTGGACCATTTCGTGAGATAACACGTTCTCCAAACTTGGTTTCCAATAAATTGATTGAGGCATTCGCTGTGTGCCTCCAAGTCCATATCATCCAATTGGGGCCAAAAATATTCGGTTATCATTGAACGGTAGCGATTCCCATTCGCAGTAACGTGCCGGTCTTGATCATCACGGAAGAAGTACGGCCCAATGACGCCGCCGGCCCATAAACCGCACCAAACCGTAATTTTTTCTGGATGCAATGATGACTCATGGAGTACGTGTGGATTGCTGTCTGACCAATAACGCATATTTTGTTTATTGACAAAGCCATTCAGCCAGAAATGAGCCTAATCGCTGAAGATGATTTTTCGATGAAAATCCGAATCATTTTCAAGTTGTTGCTCAGCCCAATTCACGAACATACGACGCTTCTGGTGGTCAAGTGGCTTCAGTACTTGCGTCAATTTGATTTTGTAAGGATGTAGGCCAAAATCTTTTCGCAAAATTCGCCACAAGGACGTCACAGAGATGCCCAACGCTTGAGAACGACGTGTGAGAGACACATTTGGGCTTTATTCAACTGAAGCCTTAGCGACAGCAATATTCTCGACACTACGGGCACATCCTTGTCTCACTGGCACGGGAACATTTTGTACTGTGCCTGTGGATTCAAATTTTTCCACTAGACGCTCAATTGTTGATCTGCTAGGACGATTATGACGACCATAAATTGGATGTACGCTCTTAACTTTGAGGCCACTGACTCCGAATTTCGGTAGTAAATTTTAATAATTTCGACTCGTTTTTGGCTCGTATATCTCTCCATCATTAAATGGCAAACCTTACTGAAGAGAAATGTCAAAATAGCGGCAAGAAATATGGTGTCGTTTGCTGTCCCTGTCGCTATACTTTTGTAGCGTCCTTGATGAAAAACCCTTTATTAATGACTAACACCATTATTGTTATGAATGCTATCATAAATATGAAGAACGCTTGGTAACTGTCGAAAAAGTTGCAACAAGACTTTCATAAACATCTTGTTTTCTTAGTGCATTGAGCTACCGCGACTACATATTTTTTACCCTTACCTTATTTTTTACCCGTATTTTTTTCCCTTACTTATTTTTGCAAGGCGAAGTATATGTGCCGAACAGCATTTTTTCTCTATACAATACTTTTAAAATTTTTAAATAGGTGTGGTTCTGAAAATAATGAATTTCACCCGATTTTAGAAGGTTTTGGGCACATTGTGCGTCGTTGGCTCCGATGGTAAGTGCGTTATTACTTAGTGGAAAAAAATGTTTAAAATTATTTAAATGAATTTTTCTGTAGGGCAATCTATCTTCTTTAAAATTCCGTTTAAAAAAACGACTCTTGGTTAAAAAGTTATATATACTAAATTAAATAAATACAACATTTTTTTACTTGTTAAATTTAAATCTGCAAAATTTTCAAAATCAGATAAAATAAATTTAACAATTAAAAAAAAGTTACCTTTATTTAATCTACTAATGATAACTTTTTATTTAAAGAGAATACATGGACCTATATAACTGGGCATAAAAATCATTTTTAGCACTTTTGTCATTTATGTTATAACATTTTAATGCAAAAATTTTTAATTTTTCACTTGTTTGTATTATAACGCGATGTTTTCTGTGTCTAATAATTGCATTATTTTCTTTTGTTTGAATTTTAAAAATAAAAAAAGACTAAAATAATGGGAAATTAAAAATATATCTATATTTCATTTAAGGAATTTGCGCTACAAATGCATCCAATATTTGCTGCAACTTTTACTGCACCATGTCAACATTTGAATTTTGTCGGTCAGTGTAATTTATCAAAATTATATCATGAATATATTGTTATTTGAACTTGATTTTTCCATCCTGATCAATAACATCATGATTTTAAATATCTCACGATAATTCAAAAGAGGTGCTAATTAGAGTCTAAAATGAAGTTAAATATAAAATGTGAGTGTTAAAGTGTGAAAATATGTAATTGAATTAAAAAAAAACATATAGACAGTAAATAGGAATGGTCATGTTATTAGAATTTTTTTATTCTAAAAATTTTAATTATAAAAAATAATTGCAATTTTTAATTATTTTCAAAATCTTACTTTCGTCTCAATATTATAACTTTGAATATTCTTTTTTTACTTTATTTTCAAATAACATATTTTTGTTTTATGTATTTAATTTAATTGTCGATATAAATTTGAATTTAAAGTAAAAATAAATAGTTTTATGTCAAAAATTTAAGTTGAACTATTTTTTAGTGAAGATTTTAATTGAAGCGTTGGGTGCAATAAGGGCGTAATGTGAAAAAGTAAGTTTTGAGATATTTGCGTTTAAAGTTTTTGAATGTCCGTATCTCAAAAAGGAATAAACCGCTTTTATTGTTTCAAATTTTCCATTAAAATTTGAACTTTTAGCTTTATTATGAATTTGTTTTAGAACTTCTATTAATATATAAAATAATGAATTAAAATAGATCTGGGATTTCACAGAAAAATGTGAATATTGCAAAAAGGGCGTTTTGATGATGCCTAACGCCCTTATTGCACCCAATGCTTCCATTGTTGTTGGTATAATTTTTATATATGAAAATTTGAATGTGATATGAATTAAAGAAAATAGGAAATTAAATTTAATCAAAAAATGTACTTTTGAAATTCAAAAAATATGTATATATATATGTATATAAATATATTTAAACAGTGCCGATAAAATTACTTTGTGGTACAAAACAATTGAAGGGCGTAATTTTGTGTGGTTTATCAAAGATGGGCGTCGATCGTCAACGACGGATACATCGTAAAATTTATAATCACAAAAATAGGAAAAAATGCAGAATATTTTGAATATTAAAAATATAGCATATATTTTAACAAAACAACGAAACACCCACTTTATCAGACAAAAAAAATGCCTGCCCCACAAGCGATATAACATAAATGTCACAGCTGAGTGAATGCTATGCTACGCTGGCAGTTGTTATCTTCAAATATTAATTAATAACAAATTAATTAGTGAAAGTAAAACTGATACAATTGCATGTCCAGTGCAACTATTATACGTAATTTTAATATGTTTCTTTTTGCATATTTAAAACAAAAGAAAGTGAATTTCAGTGAATCATCATTGCAAATAAAAACTCAAAATTTTAACAAAAAAATTATAAATTTAACTATATAATTAGTAACTATTTCAGTTTTAAATTAAAAATAAAATTTAAAAATAATATTATTGAAAATTCAACAATGTAAATTGAAAATTCAATGGGTATTGAAATTTCAAACCAATAAATAAATAAAATAATACACTCAGAAGAAAATATTCCATTAAGGTTCAGTTTTTCAGTCACATTTTCCAATCAAACGTAGTTTAAACCAAGGATTGAAACCGTAACCGAAACCGATATCCGTTAAAAACCGTTTCATTTTTAAAACCGAAACCGTAACCGTAACCGTTATACGAAAATCAGAAATAAACCGATATAAACGGTTTCGGTTTTATACCGGTTTAAAACGGTTTTTAAAAAAGTACCTATAAATAGAAACAGAAAAACATTTTTTATTTTATATAGAAGATTTTAAGTAAAATGTCATTTAATAAAATGTTGAGTTTCTAAAATGTTTTCAAGGCTAAAGAATATAAGCATCTTTAAAATAAGGTCTGTGAAGCACTTTTGTAGCGGTAAATAGCTTCAAAAGTGCTTCAAAAGTCGCTTCAAAGACATAAAATAGACAAAACAATGTTTTTTCTCTTTTCTTTTCTTCGCTACGATAGTTCGTACATCTATTGTGCATATGCATTGTGCTATGCATATTATTATTTTTGTTTTTTTGTTAATTATAAAATCATGAAGTTATCTTAAGTTAAGTTCTATGTGCATTATTTCTTTTAACTTATAAAGCAAACAAAAATAATAATATATGAACATTTTCACAGTGAAATATATATATATATATATATATATATATATATATATATATATATATATATATATATATATATATATATATATATATATATGAACATTTTCACAGTGTACCTCATTTAGCTGATTGTATTTTTCTTTTTTTTTTCACAAATCCGCTGATTCGGTTGAAAGTGCAACAACAACAAAAATACGAATAAAGCAGCATCCAAGCTTTTGATAGAATTTTTGGCGGGAAAGTTTTGTACCACAAAGAAAACTCGTTCTTGTTGCCAACTAGATAGCTGTACTAGATACATACATGTAGTGTGGTGCCATGCGACTGTCTGCTGTCATGCGTCTGTCCGTTGTCATAGGTCTGTCTGGTGTAATGCGTCTTTTTGTTGCCATGCAATGATACAGGATAGCAACGAAGAGTTGTCGTTGTGGAAGTGTGTGTGTATACGAATCGTAATTCGTTATTGTTGTAATCTCTTTTTTCTGTTAGTGTTTGCTTTGTAGCGTTTGCGTTTGAGTTTGTGTTCGCAAAGAAAAATGTTACATTGCAAGATATTATTTGTGTTCTCTTTACATACGGTACGTGTAGCATACGGATCTCTGTCGAAAACAGAAATATGAATGTATATGTTCATTTTATTATGGCCTTGAGATTTTGAATTGTCTTGTCAACATCACTTGATTTATACAATTATTTTTATTAGTTAATTCTTTGGTTAATTCTTGTTAAAATATAATTAAAATTTTTATGTTATTGGAATATTTTTTTTTTTTTTTTTTTGTTAGTGAAATAATTTATTTTTTGTTGAAGAAATTGAAAGTATGGAAAATGAGTAACTTAAATACAATTAGTGTTCAAATTCTATTCGTTTTCATAATTAATATGCAGTTTAAGTTATTTGTCTTCGATCTTTTATTTAAAATTTAAAAAGTAAAATTTTGCAAGATTCTTGAAAGCAAGAGCAAGAACGGTATTGCAAGAACAAGATCATATGTACCTATGCAAGAGCAAGACTCATCGTGTAAGAACAAGACCAAGAACAGGATTACCATTTCTTGCCTTGCTCTTGCCAATGATCATCACTATTTTACACTGAATTGTTGTAATTTAATTTCTTTGGCTTTTATGGATGGAAATTGTACAAAATTCTTCTTCTTTGCAATTCAGATCATATATCAGGTTATGTCAAAATGTTGCTTTTCATTGGTTTGTGGTCACGAAATTTTAAATTAAAATTTTTTCTTGGCGTAGTCAATTAAATAATTAATATAACACAATATTTTAACTAAAATAACAACAAACATTGTTTAAATTACGTTTCCCACTTTACCCCATATCATATCATAATTTGAACATAACTTAGCACCATACAAACAATGTTAAATTATTTGATAAATATGGAAAAAAGAAAATTTATACATAAACCGAAACCGTAACATGGAACCGGTATACCGAAACCGTTTCGTTATAAAAACATAAAACCGAAACCGTAACCGAAACCGTAACCGAAACCGAAACGCAGAAAAAAACCGAAACCGAAATCGAAACCGTTATTCGTTTAGGTTTCAATCCTTGGTTTAAACTAGATGTAATTTCATTTATAGTTAACATATCACAAATATTAAAAATGTCCAATAAATTTATTACTACTTGCTTCTCTGTCTGTAAAACTTAGACATTCGGCCGTTTTATTTAGGAACTATGAATGTTTTAAACATGGGGAACAGTTTAAACTCAGTTTAAACTAGCACTGAAAAATTGGAACTAAGTACTTAATGGTACGACTATTGATTTTATGGTTCATGTATTAATCGTTTTTCATATAATTCAAAAGATTTAAAAAAATAAAATTTAATTCGACTATACCATAAAATTAATCAATTAATACTTATTGTTCTTGCTATTCTATTAAACAGACATTATAAAATTAATGGTACAAATTATTTTATTAATTGTTTGGATATTATTGGACTAATGAATGCATCCTATTATTGAGCAATTTTAATAGTTAAAACTAATCTTTTAAATTTGAAATACCATAAATTTAGCAGTAAAACTATTTTTAAAACTAAGTAGCTAAAAACATTTGAATTTAAACAATGAAAACCGAAATCTAAACAGATGGTAAATTCAACTATGAGAAATGGAAATTCAATTAAGTAAAATTAGAGAATGTAGTAAAGTAAAAAAAATGTTTTAAAAATAATAATTATTTTTTCAAAATGCAATTTAATGAAAAATATGAAAACATAACAAATATAATAAAAATTGTGGGTATTTCAATGAAAACTAGTAAATTAAACCTTGAAATATATCCTTCAATACCATTCTTTTTTTTTTTTTCAAATACAAACTGATTAAATTTCAAAAACAATTGTCAAAAATTGATAATAATTGCCTATAAATTATATTTGAATATATTATATTTGAATATTGATATAACTTGTAAATTCAAATATAAAAATAGTAAATTTGACTATGAAAATGGTAAACTATAGAATTGAATTATTCTAATTTGTGTTAACTATTAATCCTAACTAACAGAAATAAACCGTAGAATTACCTAAATTTTACATACCACAAATATCAGTAAAAGTTGAAATAAGTTGTAAAATAATAGACACGGTTTAGGTATATTTGAGAGGCTACAAAATGTATATATAACAACAAAAAAAAATGTGCAGGCTTAATTAGTTCAAAGCAAATTAGCGCAGTATTTCGTGCTCCCAGTCGATGAACGTCAATTGCGGCTTAAAACGTTTTTGTGGATCTACATCAAAAAAAATAAAAAATAAATGAAAAATTATTTATAAAAAAAATTGAAAAAAAAAACAGTAATGACGCACTTATCATTGCATAGCGCTGCTCGTTCTGCAGCTGGGTGTAGTCAATATTTGGCCCAGTTAGAAACTGCTGCGCCGTCATCAGCTCCGGCAGCCAAATCGCGTCCAGCGACTCCTGCAGCAACGTCAGCAACTGCTTGTAGCGCTGCTGCAAGTCAGCGGCTGCGACGTCTTCGCGCAGCTCCATTAACGCCTTGCATGTGTCACGCATGTGCTGCTGCTGTGCAGCAATTTTCACGATGTGATTATGCAGCGCATCGATTAAAGCAATGTCTTCGAATGGGTTGCCTGGCTTCAGACTGAGCAGCTTGCGTTCGTGCTTTCTGCGATACTTGCTCAAGCGGAATGTTTTGCTAAAATATAAATTCAATTTTTAAAATACATTAAAAAAATTACAATAAAATACAATAAATAATATAATAAAATGTTATACAAACAGCAATCAATGTACTATCTTTACAGTGTGATACATAATAACTGGCCGTAAAGTAAATTGCAATAAAAACTAAAGTAATCGATGAAATTTGAAATTTTTTTTATATTTGTTTTGTTATATTTATATCTGTGGCAATATAAATCTGTCGCATTTGAAATTGAGAGCTTTCCCTTTGAAATTGAGAAAATTCCAAATGAAATTGAGATTTTTCTATTTGAAAATGGGAAAATTTAAATCCCAATTTCATTTTATTAATTTCAAATGAAAAATTTTCAATTTCATTTGGAATTTTCTGAATTTTTAATGAGAAAATCTCAATTTCATTTGGAATTTTCTCAATTTCCATTTGAAAACTCTCAATTTCCTTCGAGATTTCACAATTTAATAGGGAAAATCTCAACTTAATTTTAAATGTTCTCAATTTAATATGCAAAATCTAATTTTGGAATTTTCCCAATTTCAAATAGAAAAATCTCCATTTTTTCTCAATTTCATATGGAAAATCTCAATTTCATTTGGAATTATCTCAGTTTTAAATGAAAAATATAAATTTCATTTGGACTTATCTCAATTTGGGAAAATTTATATTCCGATTTCATTTTATTAATTTCAAATGAAAAATTTTCAATTTCATTTGGAATTTTCTGAATTTTTAATGAGAAAACCTCAATTTCATTTGGAATTTTCTCAATTTCCATTTGAAAACTCTCAATTTTCTTCGAGATTTCACAATTTAATAGGGAAAATCTCAACTTAATTTTAAATTTTCTCAATTTAATATGCAAAATCTAATTTTGGAATTTTCCCAATTTCAAATAGAAAAATCTCCATTTTTTCTCAATTTCATATGGAAAATCTCAATTTCATTTGGAATTATCTCAGTTTTAAATGAAAAATATAAATTTCATTTGGACTTATCTCAATTTGGGAACATTTATATTCCGATTTCATTTTATTAATTTCAAATTAAAAATGTTCAATTTCATTTGGAATATTCTGAATTTTTAATGAGAAAATCTCAATTTCATTTGGAATTTTCTCAATTTCCATTTAAAAACTCTCAATTTCCTTCAAGATTTCACAATTTAATAGGGAAAATCTCAACTTAATTTTAAATTTTCACAATTTAATATGCAAAATCTAATTTTCATTTGGAATTTTCCCAATTTCAAATAGAATAATCTCAATTTTAAATGAAAAATCACTATTTCATTTTGAAATTCTAAATTTCCAATGAAAAACTCTCAAATTCATTTGGAATATTCTCAATTTCCAATTAAAAACTTTCAATTTCATTTAATAAGGTAATTTAAACAATTTAATAAGGAAATTCTCAATTTCATTTGGAAATTCTAAATTTCCAATGGAAAATCTCAATTTAATTTGAAATTTTCTCAATTTGATATGGAAAATCTCATTTTCATTTCAAATATAAAATTTTCATTTGAAATTTTTCCCAATTTGAAACGTAAATAATCAATTTCATTTGGAATTTTCTGAATTACAGTTGGAAATGATGTAGAGCGATTAATCAAAATCGTGATCAACGCACTTACCATCTGAGTCACCGATATTACAAAAAAAATGTTTAGTAAAAATTTTATTAGTGGATTTAGGACAAATTGGATGCTAAATATCTCAGATTTTACCCGAGATATCGAAAAACGGATAACGTAATTAGAAAGATAATATTCTATAAGTCATATAAATCCAATTCGATTCTCTCACGTATGGAGCTGATTGAGAGCAATCTTCAAATGAAACAAAAACAAATTAAACCAAGCAGCATTTAAGCGTTGCAGTTCATATTATCGCTATTTATTGTAGACCTACCCCGTGCTGCCGCTGCCGCGTGAACTGCTTGTATAACGTGATGAATTCATGCTGCTAGTGTCGGACAACAGATCGCACTCATCGATGTCTGCACCGCCTGCATAGTCTGCCTCCTCCCCGAGCTGCTGCAACTGCTGCTTTTTGGCTCGCTGCACGCGTATGTCCAGCAGTCGCTGTTTGTAGCTGACAAAAAGCTCCTGATCGGCGGCCAGCGTGCTCTCGAGCGTGGTTTTGTAGGCGTCCAGTGCGGGCGTAATCAGTGTTGCTGCGTGAAAGCAGGAAATCATTACAAAATTATTACATTTAATTATTTTATATAACCTACCAATTAATTCTGCGCTTTCCACTTGTGTCGGAAGCATGCGCGCCTCGTGTATGGCCTGCAAAAAGAGACGACCATTCAGTAGATATTGCAACGCCTCCGTCGCGCTGCCGCCATGCATCTGAAGCAGCGCAAATGCCGTGGCATGTTGTCCATTTTCTTGCAACGCTGGCAGCATTGAACTATTTTGTATTTTTTATTAAAATGTATATTAAATAATGAAGAAATTATTAGATATTTGTTAAATATGATAAAACTTATGCTGTATACAATTAGGCCTTAGCATTCATTGCAAACACAAGGCAATTATTTAATTCATGTTTGCTAAATAATAAAAATAACCAAGAAATCATACTCACAGAACAACAGCCTGCAGTTCTTGTCCCTCCTGCTTGGCCAGCGTCAGCGCGCGTCGCCAGTCCAACACATGCTTGGCGCTCAACAGTGCCTGCGTCATATTGCCACCACGCTCATACATAATGCTGGCATTTTCCAATTTATTCTGCGCACGCAAATGATCCGCAAAGGCCAAACAAATCTGCCGATAACAATCTTGCTGTTCCTGATAGCACTGCAATGCGGACTGATAGAGCGCATGACGCTTAATAAATTCCAACGCCTCCGCAAACTGCGCAGCACCGCACTGCGCTATATTTGTGAGAGCGCGTTCGTATCGCTTTAAATGTTCGTCGATTTTAAATTTGCAATAATTAATCTCCAACGCCTTCAGCTCATTGAGAAAGGGCAAAAACTCTTTCGGATCCTTTTGTGACTTTTGTGCCACAAATAGCACCAGACCAAAATCGTAGCTGCCGAGAGCGACATTGTACAACTCATTGACATCGACCAAGTACAGCAGATACTTGAGCGAGTCGTCGGCGGCACTGTCACCCTGATGCTGCTGCCAAATTACATCGAGCGCCTTCTCAAGGCGACCCAGTTTCACGTAGGCCGTGATGATGGGCAGCCGATAACGCGCGTCTGTGCTCTGCTCCATCAACGTGCACATGCGCTCGCATAGGTAGCGCACTTTGTCCGTCACTTTGAAGCCCTCCGGATATAGTTGCGAGCCTGCTTTATAGTTGCTGGCATACATGCTGTAGCTAAAGTCCTGGTAGAAGATAATTAAACAAAAAATAAATCAATGAATTTGTCATTTAATAAATCAGGGTAATAAGAAAATCAATAATTAGATCAGGGAAAGCAAAGAACCAGAATATGAACCGGAACAGTTTCGATTTATGTAACCTGTACCGTTATTCAAAAAATGTGAGGCACCGCAATAGGAATATCAATGTTTTGGTTCGAATCGGAACTGGAACCGTTTTTTTTTTAATCTTGGAAACATAACAGTTATTTTAAACACTGTCAGCTACGGCAAAAATCCGAAACCGAAACCATATCGAATTTAAGAACCGGAATCGTTATTAAAAAAATGTGTGAAATTCGAATAGGATTGGTTGGAACCGAAACCGCTATTTTTAAAATCTTGGCACCAGAACCGATATTCCAAAGGCTTTTAGTCCCTCAATTAACAAATTTCGATAAATAATAAACTAAATTCCAGCCTTACCTCATTTTGCAAATCGCTCAAAAACAAATTAAGCCAATTCGGATTCTTTATGTCCTGCAGAAAAACGCCCAGGTGCTGCACAAAGCTGCACATATTATGATCGCAAATAATGTTCAAGTTGATGCGCTGCTTGCGTAGCAGTTGCATCGCCTGCTCGTATTGCTGACGTTCCAACAGCGCCGCCACTAGCTCGAGCGCCAATACGCGCGGACTAATTGCCTCCAGATTGCCGCGCGGCAACTGCAACACAATGCGTGCATCTTTGACCAATGTGGTGACCAACTTCGAACCACGCTCCACCTTGCGTTCACTCACAATGCAACGATCGCTAAGACGTAGAAAATGCAGCGATGTCAACTTACTGTACGCCAAGTAGTTGCCGGCCAGGCAGCACGAAGTCACATCGCTGGCAAAGCGTACGCCATCCAAGTAGAGGCATTGATTTGAACGCAATGCGATGAGCACTTGATGCTCAAGATCACGCGACTCCCACCAAAGTAGCTGCTGCGCGGCGCCCTGCATCAACTGCGCACATTCTGCATCTTGTCGCAGACTACCGTCCGCCTTGAAGCTCAGTTGCCACATGCGGCCATCGTGCGTTTGCACAAAAAACTGTTCCATATGCGCGCTGCCGCGTCCAAGCGCATGCACAACACTCGCCACTTGCAGCGTCGATGTCACGGCATAAGTGCACGCGTCATAGTCGATGCTTAGAGCGCGTATTTTGCTGTTACGCGCATCGCAAGTGCCGGCAATGAGACGCTCGCTGCTCAGCCACAACATGTTGCCCAGTGCAATGGGCGTTGAGTGCAAGAGTTGAGTAGTCGCTGTAGGCTGTAGTGCACACTGCAGTTCAAAGTTGAGCGGACTCTTGCAGCTACTCTTGAATATATGCAACACTTGCTGCGCATCGTATGCGAATAGCAACAACTCATCGCAGTCGTTAACAATAATGCCGCACGCATTTATGTTGGCATCTAGTTGCAGCTCTTTGCTGCACATGGGCGGTGGCACCACAGCCTTGGCAAAATCGGTCAACAGCAGTTTGGGACCGTCGATAACAGCGACGATGCCCTGGTCGGCGTGTTGGTCGATGGCAAAGTGCCAACTGAAAATAAAGACAAAACATTGGAAATTGATAAAAATTTACAAAATTGACAATGAACGCACCTGTAAATTAGATATGCTCCGCTCTCAAGCAGCACATGCAGCGTCTTCTCTTCGCCAATCCGCGTGTCCCAGACGCATACGGCCAGCGCATCCGACAGCGGAAAACTTAACACCTGCTTCAGATACCAGTGATAGTTGCCGATTGTGTAGAGATACAGGTGTTGCATCCCCTGCTGCGTGTCCACGCTTTGCACGGCCAAAATGTCCGAGTCACTGCTCCACTTAAGCGCTTCAATGGGTTGTGCATCCAACGTGAAAGGTAACACAATTTCACGATGGCGCAAACCGTTCTTTTCGAAGAGCGCCACGGTACTTTTCTGTGGCAGACGTTGCGGCATCGCCAACCAGTTGCCAGAGGGACGCCAGGCGAGCGCCGGCTGCAGCTCATTCTGCTTCTCTGAAGAGTACGACAGACGCCCCTCCTTGTCGAAGACTTTGAAGCATCGGCCCATCTGCTGATTGACATAGGATACGGCAAAATAGGAGGCATCGGCACGCCAAGTAATCTCTACTTGCTAAGAATAAAACATTAAAATTAAAAACATAGTAAATTGTAATTTTATTGTTGTACCTGCGGCAATGCCTCTACTGCTGTGGGCGGCTTAAAGTCAGACTGCTGTTTAGCGGCTGATTTGCCAGCGGTGCCATGGAACTGCGTTTCTTTTTTGCCCCAGCCAACGGTGATAAATTCACCCTCGCCAAAGGCTTCGTCCGCCAACGTATGCTCTGCGAGCGGTTCGTAGGTGCAGCTCATCACTACCACATTGTGCGTCTTGGTAACGAACACAACCACCTCCTGGTCCGGACTCCAGGCCATGCTGTCGATGCCCACATCGCAAAAGGTGCCTTCGCTGGTGGCCTTTGTTTGTGGATTGACCAGCAAAACTTCGCCACCCGCTGTAGCAACGCATATTTCGTTGTCAAGCGCCAGAAACTCGCAACCCACAATGTCTGGCAACTCGACCAATTCTTCAACGACACCAGTGTTTGTATTGTACGCATGTAGACCCTGTGAAGTTGCAATAAAGAATTTTTCGTCTCCGCCGCCGCCACCACTTCCGGAATTTGGATCGAGCAAAAGGAATTTTGCACCCGGCAGCGTTGCTGCAATTCGCTTACAATGTTGTAGTTTTAAATTACGCATTTCTGGAGTAAATTAATTTAGGAAAAATGCAGTATTAATTAGAAAAAACACAATCAACTGAGACTGGTGAAACGTCAAAATAACGTGCGCAATAGCGGCATCCACACGGCACTACATGTAGTACAACCAAGTTGGATGGGCAAATAACGGCACTTTTTGTTTTGCGTCCACACGATACAACCTGCTTGACAGAATTCATTATTTCGCAGCATTCAAGCAGTGCAGGTCGATCGCAATAGCTCATTCATTGATGCAATACACTAAAAAATCACCAAAAGGATTTGATGTTTGTAATTATTATATCTGCTATGTGCAATCGTCAAAAACACACTAATTTGGTGAGGTTTGCGATTACAAGATACAACCTACTTGACAGACCAGTGAAGAAGTCTTCAAATGTGTTGTTCGTAGCACGATTTTGGCAATATATAATAATTAAAAACCAATATTTATTTTACATTTATCCATTTTTTTAACAATATCTGGACTTGCTTTGGATGTCAAATTCAAGTGTAAAATTAATATTGTTCATTAAAAAGAGGCACAGGAATATAAGAAAATTTTTAAAATACAAATATTGATTGTCATTTTAAACTTTATTTCATGATTATTAATTGTTTGCATTCAAATTTTTATTGCACTAATTCAATCCTTCACTAGGTATTTAAAAAAAAAAATAAAATGTTGATATAAATTCCATTTTAAAAATTGTATAATTTTTAGTTTGTAAACACAGAATTAATGTTTAGTTTTAAATGATTCATGAACAAATGCTTGAGCTGGAGTTGAAATAGAAGTAACGTAATGTACTTTCGATAAATGCGTACATCATATAAATGATTATAATGAACGTAACGTGACGTACGTGGCCGGAAAGTAAAGATTCGTAGAATTTGGATTGCTACGTTATGTTCCGTTCCGGTGACATTTGACAACATACGTCTATTATAACTCCAGTTTTAAGCTGAAACAGTTGTAAATATTTAATGAATGTCGAAACATGAAAACATACTTTATTTGTTTAACGGCCGGTTTCATAAAACTTTTAACTATCAGTTAAAGACAATCTGACAGTTAAATTTTTTGTTTTGTTTTTATTTCAGTATTGGAACTATCACTTTAATTGGCCGATTTTCATCGATAATCATAAACTCATAGTTAAATGTTTTATGCAACCGGACCTAAGTCTTTTATTTGCTTTTAAAAAGTTAGTAGAGGAGCTTGGCTCGTTCAAAAATGATTTATTTTTCATATTTGGTTAAAATATTAAAATATTTCGTTCAATAATGATTTATTTTCATATTTCGTTAAAAAGTAAAACAAAAAATTTCATAGGCATTTGATTATACAAGTAAATAAAAGTTAACAACAGTGTTTTATTATTTAAAGTAGAAAGTTAATTTAACAATATATGAATATTAAGATAAGTGTTTATGTATCCAATTTAACAATATAAATGTATTTTATTATAGTGCTATTATTTGAAAAAGTCGGCTCGTATCGAGATAATGTTGATTTATTGGTTAGGTTGTTTTAGGCTGTCTTGGGCTGTTAGAGAAAAGGCATAGATGAAAATTGAAATGCAGTGCAGTATGTTCAGTCACATTTAAAAAAACGAACAAACTCCCCAAAAAATCGAACGCCTGTACTTGCTTATTGTGGACTGTATTTGTGGAATTTGATGTGGGGTAAATATCCCAAAATGGCCGACGGTGTATTTCGTATGTGTTTGTGTTAAATTTTGTAAGGTGTTTTCCTGGCATTTCAGTTTGTGACAAAACAAAAATATATTTTTTGTGCATTTAACAACAAAATACATTAACTTTTTTACGCAAAACACAAACAAAAAGTGTTTATGATGATAATAAAATAGAAATTGTGTTGAAAAATGTGAAAATAGTACCATAAAAAAGCAACATAAAATTACTGTGTACGAGAATGAAACTTGAAAAATATAAAAAGAAACGTGAAACGTAAAACAATAAAAGTGTTAAAAAACATTGGTAGAAAAAAAACCAAAATATAGAAGAAATAGACTGCGACGACGTATTACAAATTGTGAACAAAAATACTAAATGAAATAAAAGGCAATGAAGATGTAAATTCTACATGCAGTGCAAACGCAGAAAAAAAAACAAAAATTGTTTAAAGGAATTCCAACCAGAGAGCGTAGAAGAGGGGAAAGCAACGCAGTGAACGAAAGAAATAAATGAGCAGATCAAAGAACAGCGGATAAATGGTAAGTGCGACAAAGTAAGAAAAATGAAAAAAACAATTATAAGGAAAATGCTCTAGAAAGAGGTGTGAATTTTTCTTTTCGAATCACACTGATTTTGCGAATATGAATGATCGAGAAAGTTGTGCGTCGCTGCTACGTAGTACGTTCAACGACGTTTGGGAAAATTTTATGGAGCAATATGTCGGGTAGCGCTGTATGTGCCTAATCAGTGGCGTCTGTCCGTTACTACGCGAATTGTCAATTGGAATTTCTGCGCCTTTTTTGCCTGGGCAAACAGAGGATACGCCTTGTTTTTTTTTTTTCAATAATTTTTAAAACTCTTTTTATTTTTGGCTTGCATAAGTTTGTGAAAAAACTAATAAAAATAATATTTTAAATTTGCAAAATCCCTTTGCAATCTTCCTTATACGTGGATTCATACAACATTAAATAAATAAATGATATATTAAATATTTATAATGTTAATCATACATTATAAATTTCCATGAGTCTGTTGCAATATTAAAATATTTAATTGTTGTAATTATTAATTTTTGAAATTATTTTTATGTTTTTTATTTATTAAACAAAAATAAATATATAAACTATGTTAAATAAATACAAAAATAAATGTTGTTATAGTTATAAAATCACTCCAAAGCAAGGTTGCCATATGCATAAAATTCTCACAATATTCCACAGAGAAAAATTCCCACTAATTCTCACAAATTCCCATATTATCTCTACATTTCTCTTTGTTCGAAATTATTTTCCCAGACGTGAAAGAAATCTTTTTCCGCAAGTATAAAATTCCCATATTTATTTTTGTGCAAAACTATGGTATGTCCAATTTTATGGAAAATTTCCCTTTTGTGGTAGTTTATATCTTCTTTGGTTTATATTTTTTTAATAGCTGTGTTATTTTTTTGTTAACCCCGAAATCACGAATATTGCTGCAATGTTTCAACAATATTGTTGCCAGTTTGTAACAATATTCGTGCTATTGAAAAATGTATTTAGTTTGGATTTTAGTTTAATTTATTTTTATCAAACAGAGTAAAAAGCTCTTACAAACTACTTTTATGCGGTGGGAATATGTGTAGATTTTTTATAAGAATGTGGGTATTTTTTGTGGACTCTTTATTATATATAAATATTAAATGGGATTTGTTTGTTGTTTTTTTTTTCATTACTGAGTTTTAAGAAAATACTAAACAATTAGGGTTTAATCTGTCCTGAAAAAGAATTAAATTATTTGTTGTAAGCAGTGCTTTATTTAAAAAAAAAACTGGAAAAACTACAAAATGTATTAAAAAATATATGTAAAACGTGTACTTAAGTGTTTTATTATTAAATATCAACTCGAACTAGACAAAATGTACTAATATTTGTCTTTTTGAACTTCAGATAAAGAAGCTACTTAAACTAGTGGTTTTTACTAGCTGATGATTTTAAAATCATATTCAGCCTTATCGTGAAGACTTGGGGAATATTCTATTCCCTCGGAATTTTTTGTTCCCAGGTAAAATTTTTTGTTTTCGTTAATCTCCCAGGAACAGCAATTCCTCCGGAATTTTGTTCGAAATTCGAATGCAGTTTTACAATATGGCCAGATTTTTTAATGCGTTTTTTTTGGTTATCTTTATCATTTCAGATAATAAAGTTGTAAAATAATAGTTCGATATAAAATATGTGTACAGATCTTTATTATTTACAGTTAACTATACTTTTATGCACAAATTTCACATTTTTTTAATCAATAAAAGTTTAATTTGCAATTAGAACTGATAATCAGGCAACGCTAAATCAGCTGTTTTGCCAAATGTCAAACAGTGTTGTTGGATAAAATTGCGTTGTGTTGTGGAAATAAATATTGAAGTTAAAATTATGTAAAACTGCAATTAAAAGTATATAAAATGACTCTTAATTGTAGTTTTTCATTTAAGAAAATGTTGTGATTAGATTGCGTTCATTTTTCAAGAGTTAAAATAAAATTAAGATATTCCCTAGCCGGTGAAGTTTTTGCAGTGGTTGAATATGTCTGTAAAATAAAAGTATAGTTAATTAAAGTGTGTTTTGTATTTAATTAATTCTTTTTCCCGGTGAAAAAGTGGTGGAATTTTTTCGGCGAAACAGGGGTAATTTTTCCTCAAAAAAGTTGTTCATGATACTTAGTTTTTTTTAGGGAAACATTTTTTACCTTTTCGAATATTGTTCACGATACCTATTTTCCACCAAGGGTAAAAATTCCCTGAGGAATTTTATTTACGATAAATATTTATTCAAAACTAGAGTACTTAGAGAATATTATAAAATAACGGGCACGTATTACTTTTACCAACCAAAAGATTAAATTATATATATTAATTAATTTGTGTTGCTACAGGTCAGTCCGACGACACACGCGCTAACAAATGCCAAAAATTTGCATTTTTTTTTTTGTTGTACTTGTATATACAACTATTTTGTACTTTTAATGACGTATACTACAATACTACTCTATTCATATGCATTTCATATGTTTCTGTTGGTATTTCGTAGTGCAAAAATATGTGCGGCAACAATTTCGCCTACAATATTACGCAGGCACAACATGCGTAGTTATTTGTGCTGTATCTGATTTTGCTTATACAGACAATACAACCTACCATCCTACGCATCATTCACAACCAAAGAACTACGACTACTCCGAAATCCTGATACTGCCACCCATTCAAACCCACTTCGCACTTCTACTACGTTTGCCAATCGATTTTCGCCCAAAAACATCCCATCATATGTTCTAACCCCATGCAAAACTAAAAACAACACAACTATATAATGCAATTCATGCACCTGTCCCATAACCACACATAGTAGTAGTGAGTTTAGCACTGATAACGTATATTGAATTGAATCACAGTATGGGACGGACTGTGCTCTTTGATAAGCCAAGTATATCGCATGAACGTGCGAAAAGAATTATTGTCGCTCATATCAATGTTTGCATTTTCCACTTGACATGCATAGTAAATAATATTTCTACAACTATGTTTGAAGTGTTTGTCTCTGAAAAACATTAATTTTTGTTTGGTTCATTGTGGTTCTTGTTCTTTTTCAGATTTTTCAAATATTGAATGAAGATTTATTGATTTAGTGATGATTTATTTTTTCACTACAAATTATTTCCAACATTGGCGCATATTCACAAACAATTTAAAGTCAACTATAAAATTAAAATCAGCTTCTTGATATTTTATTATTTGTGAAAATTGACAAAAAAAGTAGAATTTAATTTTAAAGTTGACTTTAAATTGTCTTTGAATATGCGCCAATGTTGGAAATGGTTATGGTGAATAAATAAATCACTAAATCAATAAATTGTCATCCAATATTTGAAAATTGAATTTTGAATTCGATATCTAGATTTTATTTTTTTAATTATTTTAAAAAGTTTTTTTTTGTATATTTTTAGTACATTGTGTGATCTTTAGAATTTTTGATTAAAACAAATATTTTATGAATATATAAAATTTTTTTGTCGATGAAAAGATATACGAGCCAACAATGAGTCGAAATTCGAATTCGTATATCTCTCCATCATGAAATGGCAAACTTTACTGAAGAGAAATGTCAAAAGAGCGGCAGGAAATATGGCGTCGTTTGTTGTCCCTGTCGCTCTACTTTTGTAGCGTCCCATTTGAAAAACCCTTTACGTTGCGATTATTTGATTTATAATTATTAAAACTAAACGAGTTGAGAAAGTTAGGTGACATGGGTAAGTTCGGTCACACCTTTGGTGGGGATATTAATGCGGGATATTTAATTGCATACCTTAATTTTAAAGTTTTTAATTATGCTGAACCTCCCCACCCTCGGAATATTATTCACATATCAGAAATTTACGTCTTATATCCCCATAAATTAAAAAATTGATATAAAAGTATAAAAAACTAATAAAAAAATTTGAAAAATAAAATTGGGCGGATCACGTATATATTTAAAATTTTGTAAGGCTAATATTTAATAGATTTGATTTTATTAATTTACGGATCAAATTTCCACTATGAAAACCCGGAAAATAATGAAAAGAAAATGTGGGCGTATCACGCCCATTTTTTGACCACATATTTTTAGGTGAATTATAACAATATGTTTTAAATTTTATAACTATATCTTGAATACTTTTCGTGTTATTAGTTCCTAAAGTGTTATATAGAACTGTCTTGTATGGAAGGTGGCGGTCGTTGACCGATTTGGCTCATTTTCAAACTCAGTTCCTACTTTTGGTTAAAATATATTGAGACGAAATCGCATTCTGATCAGTCTTTCTCAAGTTATCGTGTATACGGACAGCTAGACAGACGGACAGACAGACAGACAGACAGACAAACAGACAGGCAGGCAGACAGGCAGACGGACATAGTTAAACGGACTCGGGTAGTGATGCTGATCAAGAATATATATACTTTTCCATACCGGATACGCTTCCTAAGTGGAGTTACAATATATGCACAAAGTAAATGTACCCTGTACCTCATAGGTGTAGGGTATAAAAACTCTATAACTTGAATTTTCAAAAATGCTAATTGTTGCCTTTTACTTCTACAACGCGGATATAATAAATAAAAAAAAAATGCATTAAATAACTAATATCAAACAATGTAGAAAAGTTAATTTGTTCATATCTTCAGCTATGTTTGAGAATTTACATTTATTCTTTGCATACTGCCTCGTACTCAAATGCATCTGTTACTTCTTTTTGTTCTGGTCGACTTGTAGCAACTTTTCTTGGAACCATGCTAACATCAACAGTGTTTTAATAATAATTTTATACAAAATGTTTTGTCTACACTTGATGATGATGATGGCTGAACGAAATTCTTCATCTTCTTCTGTGTGCTAATTAATATCAAACTACACTCTTTTCCTTGGAAAATATTGCTCGAGGCGCACAAATTGGCAATAATCACGAACGTCGACGTATCAACGATTTAATTGCAGCAACAACAACAACAAACGAAGTGCGAATATGTTGTATATAAATAACTAAATATGTAGTTAGTTATGTTGCAACAATAACAACAACAACCTTAAATAAATATTGCACATTTCTTTAGTTACATATAAAACTACAACATGTGCTTTTAGTTACTCGAAAGGTGTTTTATTTTTAAAAGTTTTATATACAAAAATAAACTCTAAAATCAATTTTATTGATTTTTATAATAATAATAATAAATAATAGTTGGGCACTACAGTCCTATTAGAACTTAGGCCGAGCTCTCTCACCATTTTGAGCTGTCCGTGTTATATTTGTACTCAAAGTGGTGGGATCTACAGTTTATTGCCGAATCCGAACGGCGGGTGAGAGCTTTTCATAAGCAATGTTTTACTCTCATAGGTTTACCATTTACTGCCGAGAGGTAGCGCGATATAGAAAATGTTTCCATGAAAAGATGTTGTTAGCCCCAGTCCAGGCTTGAACCTTTCGGCTCGCAGTCCAACGCACTAACCACTGAGCTACCACGGCTACTAATAATATTTTCCTATAAACTCTAATATAAATAACATACAGTATTTTGTACTATTTAGTGCTATTAAAATAATAATTTAATTAAATAAATCGTTAATTAATAAAAAAAAAACGTATGAGATTGATAACTATTGTATGCTGTTTTTTTTCGGAGTGTTCGAGTAGCGATTTAATTACTAACATCTAAAAAATAAAAATTAAAAGAAACAAATAAATCTTTTTAAACAAATAAATCTTAAAAATTAGTTTTATTTCTTAGATTAGATATGTATTTGATTTACGTACAAACGCAAATGTATTTTTTTTACTACATTGATGTAGTTGTTTTTATATGAAAGGCAACTACAAGAAATTACATAATTTCTGTATAAAATGTTACTGTTTTTCTCTTAAAAACTACTACATTTGGCTTTAATTTAAATGACCAGAAATATGTGGAAAAATCTGCATATATTTATTTAATTAATTATTTAATTATTTATTTAATTATTTATTATTTATTTAGTTATTTATTTATTTATTTATTTATTTATTTATTTATTTATTAAATTATTTATTTAATTATTTTTTACTAATTAACGAGAGGGAAATAAAGGGGTTTTCAACAGGGACGCTACAAAAGTAGAGCGACAGGGACAGCAAACGACGCCATATTTCTTGCCGCTCTTTTGACATTTCTCTTCAGTAAGGTTTGCCCTTGAAAAAAACTTTTGTAGCGCTTTTATTGAAAAACCCTTTACTATCGGTGGATGTTTGTTTTGAATATCAAAAATGACGGGAAAACAGACGCAGGAATATTGTTCCACAAACGTATAGTTCGAATTTTCTGTGGTATGCGTGCGTGCTTCTGTTGAGCGACAATTGAACGACGAAGGGTTGGAGTTGGTTCGATGCCCAAATAGAACGAGAAACCTGGAGGAATTCGACCGTGTATTTCTCTCGAATACTTTTAATTGTAATACCAATTAAAGAAGCTTGCGCCATACGGTTCTTCGGTACTCAAAAAGAGAATACAATATTTTCATTTCCTATTTAATAAATTGCACGGTCCAGGAACTCCAATGATTATTGGAAACTCTGTACAAATTGTATTCCATCTTAGACCGAATATAGGTAGTATACAAAAATGCTTAAATAAGCAGGAGTAAAGAATTTTTTATACTGTTTTAGAAAACCTAGGCACTTGGTCACTTCTTTCGAAACATCAACTATATAAGCATTCCAAGGAAGTTCACATCGGATTGATTTTAACGTCAAGAGCGTCTGACACCGCAATATCCACTGCACCCATATTTAGAGAAGGAACGAACGAATGCATTAAAATCTGGATTTTTTTTAAATAATCCACTCCACCGTTTTTTTTTTTGTTTTTTTTTGAATTTTATTTGATTTTTATAAATAAGATATTTTCAATAGGATTTATCAGATTTTAAAGTTATTCCTTCCCACCCTTTCCTGCCGAGAACTGCTCTAAAACCTTTGGTTAAAAGATATTTTGTAGAAGAAATTCAGCTTCTTGAATCTGGAAGCCTTTTCTTCCATATACTGAATTAGTCATATGGGCGAAAAAATGAAACAGCCTAAGTGCCTGATCATAGCTAGTTTGAATGTCTTCTTTATAACAGAACAATTCTTCAGAACCCAATAAATTCAATCAATGTCTACCGCTTTAAAAATTGGCTTGAATTAAATCATTATATTACTTGGATCTACATAAAGACCTATGTTGTCCTTTATGTAGAGCCCTGCTCTGATTAAAATCAACTCTATTCCATGTTCATTATTGAGCGTGTCATTCATAGTGTGCATTTTACTTTTAGGGCCAGTTTTTCAGTGCTACTTCAACTTCAGTTACTTTAAACGTGCTTTAAACTTAGTTTAACCGACCGATGATATTGGGTTAAACTTTGTTTAAACTATCAATGTTTTTCGATAGAAAAATGTGAGATGCGCTCTTTACGCTCTGCAGATCCTTAACCTTCAAATAGTTTGTGTGCTTCTTGAACGAATACCAATGATAAATGTTACTGTCATCTGCAAATGATGAATTGGGTTCAAGGTCAGTGTCACAAGGACATCAATAACATGGACGGAGAGATAGTATATTTAAGTATTTTTTTTTTTTACTTGTACCAAATATGAATAATATGAGCAAAAATACATAACATGCGCGCACTCTGACTTTCTTCCATATATAAAATGAATTTGGGTAGTAAAATCAAGTCAAATAAATACATATGCCCTTAAAAAATAAGTAAATATAGTGGAATTATGTAGTTCAAAACAAATACAAAAATGTATTCAATTTTACTACAGAAATTTAAGTTTTTTTTTTTATATTTTATATATAACGATTTGTAATGGATTTCATCCATATTACAAAGAACTATACAAATAACATATTTACATTTTCTAATTTTACTCCAACATATAAAATTAAACAACGGCATTATATAATTTTAATAGTTAAACATTACAAAATAGTTTTGGAAAAAGAATGCATAACGATATCTAGCAATTTCCTCTATAACGTTGACATAACGACTACTTAACATTGACATCTTTATAATTATATATAAAGATTATTTCTAAAATCATGATATATTTTTAATAAATAAAGTACGCATTATTATATTTCGATATATGTATTATTGGAACTGCTCAATACTCTTTAGGCTCAACACAACAAACAACAATGATTTTTTTTTAAAGAGAATGCGAGAAATCAACGACTAAACATGAAAGAGAGCACGCATCACAATGTGTAAATTCTGCTCAGCTCATTTGAGAGCCACTGAGCCACTGAACAAACGGAATTGAAGCTTTTGGCCCGATCTGTTGGTTGTCGCTGCAACAGACGCTCGCAAACATTTCAGTTGCGTTTTCATCATTGCCGCGAACGCGAACAATAACGGTCGTGATTGTTGTCGTCAAATTCGAGCGATCTGAGTGTAACAAAAAAACAAAAATATTGAGGAAAACGTCAGCGAGTTTTCTTTCTATTGCGCTTTTTATTTGTTTAGTGTTTATTATTATTTATTAAATGTTTAATTTTGTTTTGTGTGAAAATTTGTGAAATTTGCCATGGCTTATACTACTTATACTAATGAATGACGTGAGCACAGCACAGCGCAATAGCAAAAATGCCTAAATTAGTTAAACGTTAATTTAAAACGTTAAGCGAATGGCTAATAAAAGAGCGTAGCAGAAATGTTGCAATTTATTTTTACATTCGTCTTATTTTTTTAAGTGATTTACACATTTTATTTAAGTTTTTTATTGTTTGTTTGTATTATATAACTTTTAAGATATTTTTATTTAAATTTTATTTATTTTTTGTTATTGTTATTTACTCGAGACAAAATATTCGGCAGGAATATGGAAAGAAATTAACAGGCAGACAAGCATTTTTTTTTGTAATGAATATTACATTTTTTATGAGGCTTTTATTTAGGTGGGCCTTGAGACAAAACCTGCATATTTTCTGCCCGTAGTGTGAAGGCAAAATTGGCATGGAAAGGTGAATCAAAATGGAAGGGGACAGACAGGCTATGTTAGACAGTATGGTGAAAGCAAAATAGCAGGCAAAGGTAGGGAATGTTATGCGATATGCAGGGAGCATAAATATTTATATTCTAGATCATGGGTGACCAGCAATACCGCCTAACTGAGACTTCTTGTTGTACAGAAATAATGATTTAGTTTGCTGTAAAGGAGCACGAGCTTCGATGTTATGTTGTTGGATTTGCATGTGTTTGTTTTTGCTTTTGATGAATTTAACTCTACAGAAGACGTGTGTTTGTAGTTGTATTCGATTTAGCACTACACAAGTGATCGAAGAATGCAATTACAAAACACACAATAACAAAACACATGCAAAGTTCGGACCAAAGAAATGCAAGTCGGTAGCTCTGTGGATTATTGTTTTACATTATTATTATTTTTGTAGAATACCAGAATCTTTGAAAATATTTGTCTCAGGTAATATAGATTTATATATCCCCAATATATTTATTTAATTAAAATATTTATATTATTTTTACATTTTGTTAAGTCCCTTTATAAAATTACTTTCATATTAATCCGAATCAACTTAGTGCGACCATATGGTCACACCTTTGATGATGTTACAAAAACACTTGTAACGGTAAAAGCAAAGCAAAAACAAACCAATTATTATTTCTTCGTAACTAATGTAACTATGTGCGTAAACAAATTAAGTTAATCCTCTGTCCCATTTTGAAATTGTATTGTCTCAGAGAGAAGAAGATGAAAAATCAGTTTAATAAGGTAATCATCGGAAAATAATAAAATGTAGTGTTATCATATACTTTTTATCGATAGTTTTTATCGCATTTAGACACTTCGTCCCGGCATATCCTTACACCCAATAATCCCCAATCGGGATCATTGCTTCCTAATTAAAGAAGTTTTATCTCAACATTCGAAAAAAAAAAAAAAAAATTCAGAAGGATTTGGGTTAAACTCAATTTTAAGAATATCGAATTTGTTTTATTTTCAGCTTGAAATTCAAAAATTTTGCCACAAAAATCGTATTAAGTTCGTTACAGAAAACTTTAACGGTTTGAAATTGATTAAAATTCATTTATTTTGCAATTAAACATCGAGTTCTTGAACAAGAAAATCAATTGAGATGTACATAAATTTCAATTCGATCGTATGCTGGAACAAGACATTTTATTTTGTCTTTGTTTGTTTCAAAATTTGTTTAAATTTCAACAATTCGGCCAAATGCAGTCTTTAGATTATGAAATGAAAATAAAATGAAAATAAAAATAAAAAACTATTTTTACAATATTAAATATACATACGTGTCTGAATTCATGTGAGAACTCATGTTTTTTATTTTTTCGTTCGATATTGCAACAATGGAAATAATTCGCGACAGAAATCAGCATTTTTTGTTAAATCGATATTTTGTGTTACATTTCTCGAGTATCAAATATATCGCAGAACTCAAGAATAAAAATATTTTTATTTAATTTCAGTATCCGGACATTTTCTTTAATTGTCATATACAAATATCTCTAGAATTGTCTGATTTCATTATTTTCGATTAATATTCAAATATAAACTAAACAATAACTTTACAATGACAAAAAGTCAGCATTTGACATGAGATATGTGAATTTATTTTGTAATTGAGTTTAACATTTATTTATTAGAATATTTTATTTTATTAGAATAAGTATGTTAGCCCATTATTTTATAAAAGGTTTTTAAGCACATCTCAATCATATATTAATACTATATCCAATTGTTTTTTTTTTCATAAGTGTCAAATCAGGTTCCATTAAGTGGGCTTTAGATCAGGATTTTTCCAGGTTGCCTTACGTAGATTTGAAATTATGATTACGCTAGTCAATCCTGATCGGGATCATTAGGATCAGGTGGCCTTTGGTAAGGATGCCTTATCGTATCTGATCAGGGATGCATGCGAAATAAGGCTAAACTTAACTAATTTCCACTCGATGAATTCGATTGAAAAATTGAATTTTAAATTGCAAAAAAGACAAAATCGATCGAATTTCAATTTCTTATAAAGGGTTTTTTAAATAAGAGCGCCACAAAAGTTTTTTTTCAAGGGTTTTTCAACAGGGACGCTACAAAAGTGGAGCGACAGGGACAGCAAACGACGCCATATTTCTTGCTGCTCTTTTGACATTTGACATTTCGTAAGGTTTGCCATTTCATGATAAAAAGATATACGAGCCAACAACGAGTCTAAATTATTAAAATTTACTACCGAAATTGGAATTCGTATATCTTTCCATCATGAGATGGCAAACCTTACTGAATAAATTCCTAATAAGATAAATTTCTACTAGGGTAAAGGTAGAACCAGAACAATTTAAAGTTTTTTTAAGTTGATTAAGGTTGCCTTATCAAGCTTCCTGATCTTACGCCTATCCTAACCTTATACAATTGAATGTATATTTAAATTCTTCTTAAACTGCTTTTACCAAATTTGAGACCTTTCAAACAAAAAATAGTTTTGTGAACAAAGTTACCTCAATAACTTTTGCAAGGACAAAAAGTCAATGTTTTGAGTCTAAATAAGATATTTCAAAATTTTAAAAATGCTGAGAATTTGTATTTCTTCCGTTTAACATTTATTAATTAAAATATTTTATTAAATTAGAATAATTTTGCTATTAGGATTACCCTAGTCGATCATTATCGTATTCTGATCAGGGACGGATAAGGTTAACCCTAACCAATTTCCACTCGGGTTAAATTTTAAGCAAGTAGTTTACGAATTTCATTACATTCTAAAGTATAATCCAAATCTCTTAGGCATTTTTTAGATTTTGCAAACCAATATAAACATTTTTAATAGAGCAACTATAAATATTACCTTTTAATTGCAGTGAAATTTTCTATAAAATAAAAATTTGTAATTCAAGTATTTAATAAAATCATTTAATTTATATTTTAATTTGCTTCTTTTTTTGTTCACATCTATTTTAAAATTCAACATTTAATGCAACAACGCATTGTGTAGACATTGCTTTGTGCTTGGGCACTTTGCACGTAGCAGCCAACAACACGCACGCACGAACTGAGTGTGCAATAAAAGTGTTAATAAAATGTTGCGCATGCGCACAAATATTGCGTGGTTGGTTGTTGTTGTTGTTGCCGTTGAGGCAGAGCAACCAACGTGACGACGTCGCAGCATGGGCTACGCTGCACTTACGTTCATGTACCTGCCAAAAATAATAAACAAACTAAATAAATGAAAATAAAACAAACAACAAAAACAAAAGCATTAATTTGTAGGTTTCTGCAAATTTATGACGGCTGCAGACGGAGACGATTTGTTCGTTCAATCGTCTGCTAGTCTGTTTTTCGTGCATAACTTTCACTGATTACGAATCCAACTAGCGAACCAACCAACTAACCAGCCAGCCTAACCATCCGTTTGTGCCGACCGACCATGCTACGAATGTCTCTGCGGCGGTCTGTGGCTCTGTTTTGGCGTTGCGTTGCGTTCGTTTGTTTTGACCATCCGCTGGTTTGAGCCATTTCAGTTATTCAAGCAAATACACTTTACCGCCGCATGGAGCCGTGAGGATGTCCGCTCTTTTTGCGTTTCCAACCCTTTCACTTCCCACTTTTTTATCTAGTACTTGTTGGTTTTTTTCTTACTTTTGTCTCTTTTGTTATTATTTTGCATTCGTCGTCGTTGTATATTTCCATTTTTTGTATTTTGATGACTCTTTCAAAATTTTACTTGTGTTTATTTTTAGTCTTTGAGGCGACGCATTGTCATCAACAAACTAAGAAAACAAAGATGTTTAACAGAATTACCACAGCCCCAAATATCAATTTACTTATAAATTACTTAGATCGTCTTTGAGACAAAAAGCATTTCAAACTTGCGACAAAAACGATAAATATTGCAGACAAATAACTTTCAAATTTACTATTACTAATAGCAAACACCAATTAAACATCTTACAAAAAATAAGATAGTTGAGGAATTCTTCGAAAAGATACTCCCTCCATTCGAATTCGCGGAGCAATTTCTATTGTTTTGAAATAAAAGGAATCAAATGGGGTTTTGATATTATTATTTTAGACCAAGTTTTTATATTGAATTGATTTGTGTATTGTTGGTCAATGTTTTTTTAATGCAAATAAAATAGTCTTTTTATTTAAAATTTGTCCAACCATTCGGTGATTTCTTTTCACCTTCTTCAGGGATATTTCTTGAATTTCAACTACTTTTTGTAGCCAAAAATTCAAATAAATTAAATAATTAAACAAAACTCAAAGGCTAGAAAATAAATTATTTTAGAATTAATATAAAAATGATATTTCGTCTTTATAAAGCTCGACGTTAAAATATTACGACGACTGAACAAAGTCGTCCTGAAGGCGATGCTGCCATACATGTGAACTCTGAAAAGAAACACTTTTCCGACAGTATAATCAGGGCTGAAAAAATCCGGATTTTTTTTTTAAATCCACTTCACCGGATTTTTTGTTTTTATTTGATTTCTTTTGGATTTTTTATAACGAACATAATTTCAATACACGCTGCAAAAAAAAGGGCTCTCCCAAACATAATTTTGCAGGCATCCTTGGAGCTTTATGCAAAAAAAAGTAGTATTTCATTTTTAAACATTATTATAATAACAGCCAAACATATTATTGTTTTTGTTCAAACATATTTATGTTCATAATGAACAATTTTCGGCATTCTTGAAAACATATATATGTTTGAATGTGAAAAACATGTTATTTACATGTAAACATATTTATGTTTACATTTAATTATAATGTAAAAATAGTGCTAATATCTTCTTTATACAATATTCGTTTTTTCACTTTTTTTAAATTCATTTTTTTTTATTTATATTATATAATTATAAACTTTAACTAACTCCACTATCTGGTATTAACAGTAATTGGCGGTACTTAAACAAATTCTTCCACCAAAAAGAATTTTTGAACTATATGAAAAGCATTAATGTGAGTGTTACAGAGTGCTAAAAGTAGGCAGCGTTGCTATTTAATTGTGATATCGTAATGTCAAACATACATATAATCAAAATAATGCTATTATTTTTAAATTCGTTGTCACCCAGTAACAATCACGAATAACCAAATACATATAATTCAAAGAACCTTTTATTGACGTTGGGTGTGTTAAATAGCGGAAATATCAAACATACATATTTTAATATCTGATGAAAAATATATATTTCTACAGAAACATTAATATAGTAAATTCATGTAAATCCGCGATTAAAGCAATTTATGTTTAAATATCGTATAATAATATTTCAATCTGAACAAAATAATAATACAATTCAATTATAATGTAATTAGATATTACTCCCAATATTTATATGGTGATTTCGAATTACGTTATAATTACATTCAAGCATATTCAAACAAATCTTTTCTATCCGTGTAGGATTTATCGGTTTTTAAAGTTATTATTCCCACTAGAAAAGTTCGTGTGTGCAAATCTCCGTGCGTGTTAGTTGCTGTCTTGCCCGTGCCTCCAACATCAGGCACCGGCCCATTAAAGATTTTTTATAGTTTGTACCACAATTTAAAACCAGTTAGGAAGGTTAGATCACATGGGAAATTTTAAAATAGGTGTAATTATGATAGTTAAGATTATCAAAATTATAGTCGGTCTAAGCCGACTATAAATACCCTACACATATGTGTGGTTACCATTCAAAGTGATATATAGGTCACCAGGGTATAGGAATCCTGAAAATAACTACAAACATTCAATCGCTGAAGAATTTCCATTTATTTGATACCCATATTTACAAATGGGTAGGTGTACCGAATTTCGATTTTTTTTTGTGAACCACAAGTCTTTTTGCCGGAAAACATTTTTATCATGTATTTGAGCATGATGTCAATATATATTTGACCAAAAAAGTTTACCTAAGCACGTATACATAAAAATTGATCACTTACTACTACATATATTTTATATGAGGTATTTGAACATAAGTGGTCGGATCATAGGTCACAATGGACCGATCTCACTCCATTGCACATACAGCGTAGGTATATTAGTAATCTAAGTTATAAGTTTCATTTATCTAGCTCTTCAATTTTAAAAGTAGTAGGGATTTCAACAGACAGACAGACAGACAGACGGACAGACGGACGGACAGACGGACATCGCTAAATCGACTCAGGAGATCATGCTGATCAAGAATATATATACTTTTCTATACCGGAGATGCTTCCTTCTGGGTGTTACAAACGGCGTACCAAACTGAATATACCCTTTCACTCTTAGTGTAGGGTATAAAAAAACCTTACATCCAGCTTAAGAAAATGAAAAATTCGTGGTACTTTAACCTTTTCGTAAAAATTTGTTGTTTTAGTTTAGTTTTTTACTTATGGATTCAAGAGAATAAAACAGTATCAAACTTAATTTTTGATTTATTTATTACATATTGACTGAAGCCCTTTGGAATATCAGTTCCGGTTCGGTTTCCAATATTTTGAAAATTGTGGTCCTGGTTCCGATTCCAACAAAAAAATGAAATGGGTTTCGATTCCGGTTTCATACATTTTTTATAACGGTTTCGATTTCGTTTCTTTGCGTTCCCTGACAGGGACTATAATATCTGTTCCGGTACTGGTTCCGAGATTTTTAAAATAGCGGTTCCGATTCCAACCAGAAATGAGTTGGGACAGTTAGGTCACATGGATAATTTCGGTCACATGGAACGGATATTTATAGTCGGTCGGGCCCGACTATGGAATACCTTATACCTTTCGTGGGGTTATTAATGTGGGATATTTATGTGTATACCTTAATTTTAAAGTTCTAAATTATGCTCAACCCCATCACCCTCAGAATATTATTCACATATCAGAAATATACATTTACCGTGTTTTGTCGTGTTTTTCCCTGTTTATTCGTGTCTTTCTAAATCCCGTGCTTTATCGTGCTTCTCGTCCGTGACTGTAAATTCAGTCGTCGGGCTCGTGCCCTTGCGTGTCCGTGCCATCAAAAACAGGCACGCGCCTATCTCTACTTCCCACCCTTTCACTGCCGAATAACCTTTGGTTAAATCATACTTTGTGGAAAAAAT
The DNA here is from genome assembly GCA_951804985.1 of Dryomyza anilis. Classification (NCBI taxonomy): domain Eukaryota; kingdom Metazoa; phylum Arthropoda; class Insecta; order Diptera; family Dryomyzidae; genus Dryomyza; species Dryomyza anilis. The sequence continues at coordinate 19,853,547 of OX638132.1, forward strand.
TTACCGTTTTGGAAACCGTTTTGTTCTATATACTGAATTAGTCATATGGGCGAGAAAATGAATCGGCCTAAGTGCCTGATCAAAACTATTTTGAATGCCTTCGTTATAACAGGTCAACTCTTTAAAACCTAATAATTTAGTATCATTCGCCAGTGTTGCCATATTTATTAACTTGATTTGTGTCCATTTTATTTAAACTATCACTGAAAAACTACATACAAAATTAAACGTCGTTTAATTTAAAGAGGAGTTAATTAAACGGAGTTTAAACTAGCACTGAAAAACATAAAACAAATTGAGAATTTGATTCGATCACAGAACTAACGATTCGTGCAGATTTATTTGCAAAATATATTGAGTTGAATTTCTTAAACACATTTCAAAAATGTACGTACACCCAAAAAAAAAAAAAAAAATACTGTAATAATAATAGTTTTTTACTATTAGAAATAGTCAATAGGATAAATTATTTTTTTAATCGGAAAATACCATTAAATACTAGAAAATCGCCATGACATTGCCATTGAGTTTATGTGAAAAGATTTATTTTTTGTATACTATTAAATCAATAATTGTCCTATTGACCAATTTTAATGGGATTTGAGGGAATTTTTTTCTGGGTGTAATAGAAGTAATATATAAATATGATAGTTTTACGAAAATCCTGACTATTTTAAATCAAGTCAATATTTATTTTGCAAATAAAGAGAATGAATATCATTTTACGTAATTGACTCAAAATTACAAATCTTCAAAATTGTATGTAAACTTGAAATAGGTAATATAAATATTAAAAAACAAATATTACACAAAAATAAATCAACATTTATTTTTTACATTCAAATGAAAAATTTAAACATGTTGAACAAAAATTATTGTTTAAGTCATATTGTGCAAAACACGTATGTTGTAACAATATCATTGATATAAATATTATTAGTTACGTCGCATGTTATTTTTACATTTAAATAATTTATAAATGTCATAAATAATGCGCAGATGAACTGATGACTGACTGTCTGTCTCTCTGTCTGTCTGAAAACAAAATAGTGAATTTTGCGTATTCTCTTTATGCTTCTTCTTTATATAAACAAACGAAAAATTGGCTTAACAAAGGTTGTGACTTTATTAAAAATTAAAATATGCTCGCTTATACAATGTTTAGTCAATAAAGCTTTTATAAACTAAGATGAGTTCAGCCACATTTACTCTTTTTTTTTAGCTCTTTCACATTCTATTGCTCTATCTTTCTCTGTAACATCAGCTGTTTTTCTGTTTGTCAGATGTTTGTTCGGTTCTGTAAGGCATGTCGCCACGCCCGTCTATTAATTTAACTACGCAGATAAATTTGCAAATATACAAAATCGACAAATAAACCGACGAATCAAGTAACTATATATATTGCACTTGCAATGAGTCATTAAAACTAATTTGTTTTAATTAGTAATATGACATCCCAACAAACAAACCTTTTGACGATCATATATAAAGGGTTTTTCAATAAGAGCGCTACAGTTTTTTTTAAATAAAACAAAAGCGGTTTCTCAATGAAATTCTTTATTCCAGTAAAAGTACGTTCGCTGCCATTATGTATGGAACTCGATTTCTTTTGCTTGGCCACCACGCGTACGCTTGCATAAGTCCAGACGCTGAACCCAATTTTCGACGGTTTTCAAGCATAAATCGGCCGATACTGCTGCAATTTCACGTTCGATATTCGTACGAAGTTCATCAATCGTCGCTGGCATCTTGGCATAGACCATAGACGTAGCCCCACAGGAAATAGTCTAACGGCGTCAAATCGCACGACCGAAGCGGCCAATCGACTGAACCATTTCGTGAGATAACACGTTCTCCAAACTTGGTTTCGAATAAATTGATTGTGGCATTCGCTGTGTTGCTTGTGGCACCGTCCTGTTGGAACCACATGTCCTACAAGTCCATATCATCCAATTGGGGCTTAAAATATTCGGTTATCATTGAACGGTAGCGATTCCCATTCACAGTAACGTGCCGGTCATGATCATCACGGAAGAAGTACGGCCCAATGACCATAAACCGCACCAAACCGTAATTTTTTCGGGATGCAATGATGACTCATATTTTGTTTATAGACGAAGCCATTCAGCCAGAAATGAGCCTCATCGCTGAAGATGATTTTTCGATGAAAATCCGAATCATTTTCAAGTTGTTGCTCAGCCCAATTCACATACGACGCTTCTGGTGGTCAAGCGGCTTCAGTTCTTGCGTCAATTTGATTTTGTATGGATGTAGGCCAAGATCTTTTCGCAAAATTCGCCACAAGGACGTCACAGAGATGCCAACGCTTGAGAACGACGTGTGAGAGACACATTTGGGCTTTCTTCAACTGAAGCCTCAGCGGCAGCAATATTCTCGACACTACGGGCACTTCCTTGTCTCACTGGCACGGGAACATTTTGTACTGTGCCTGTGGATTCAAATTTTTCCACTAGACGCTCAATTGTTGATCTGCTAGGACGATTATGACGACCATAAATTGGATGTAGCGCTCTTAACGTTGAGGCCACTGACTTCAAATTTCGGTAGTAAATTTTAATAATTTTGACTCGTTGTTGGCTCGTATATCTTTCCATCATGAAATGGCAAACTTTACTGAAGAGAAATGTCAAAAGAGCGGCAAGAAATATGGCGTCGTTCGCTGTCCCTGTCGCTCTATTTGGTAGCGTCCCATTTGAAAAACCCTGTAAATTCGAAAAATAAAAAATAATTAAATGAAAATTGAAATATCAAAAAGTAAAACTACACTTTAAAAATACACAAAGAAAACTGATTTGTTGCTTTACTCTAATGAATTATTCAATTCCACCTCTTAATTCGGTTGTGGCAACCTCCAAGTCAGTGGTGGGCGTCTTGTTAGGAAATATATAAGTAAAATGTTGAAATGGCTAAATTGAGATTTTAAACAAATCTTCTGTTTGAATTCATATATGCTACCAATCGCTTTTTTTTAGTTGCGCCCGTTCCATTTTTATTATAAATTTATTATTTTATAAATATTTATATATTTTTTGGCATTATTAAATTTCCTTTACAAATGTTTTGCGAAAACGAATAATTTAAACTTTGACATTTCAAAAAAATCTGGCTACCGAACATATGTAGCAATGACTAAAATGTGATTACCGTTGATAGTTTTGTTATTTGTTTTTGTTGACAACTATCTACTACTACAACTATCTACTCGGTTGTTGCAACGAAGCAGAATGCAAAATGCGAGCATGAGGTTACTGCAACCGAATTTATAGTTGCGTGGACTAACAGTTCGGTTATAGTAAAAAAAAGGTAAAAATCTTGGTTCATTTGACCAAATGCCAAACGTGAATTTTTTCTGTATGGGCGTTTTCGTAATCCATTTCAGAGCAGAGTTCTGAACATGATCTAAATATTCCGAATATTGTCAGCGTCGAACGCAATCTGAACTCAACCTAAAGACTCTGATTTAAATTGCAAACCACTTGAGCAGCTGTTGTCTAATTCGTATGAAGTCTTGTGTTTGACAAGTAAAATTTACGTCAAAATCACTACTGTTCAGCCAGCTCGATGAAATGAAATCGAGTACGTCGAGTCTGTTCTGAACAACCGACTTCGGCAATCTGAGCGAATAAACAAACGCAAACTACTGACTCTGAATGTACAGAGTTTAAAAACAAACGCAGATCTTTTTTTGACAGTTCGAGCTCAGTTCAGAACTTATAAACGAAAACGCCCTATGTATGAATTATAGGTTTTAAAATTTTCGATTTTAAAACAATTGACAACACTTGTTAGAAGCTGTATTTAAATGCATTATATATATTTTATGCTGTAGTCAGAAAAATATCTCAAAATAATTCGTGAATTGAATTCGCTAATTACAAGAAAACAATTAATGACAAATGACTATTAGACTATGTAACGTAATTTTAAATAACTTTCGATGTTTTAAAAGACAAGTTACATAATAAAAATATGTGTGACAATGTCGTCGTTCGTTTCGAATTACAAAAAGTGGGTATTAAAATTATGCACTTTGTAAATGCAACAAATTTCCTCTACTCTCAAATTGAAGTCTGAATTTTTTTGTCTAAAAATGTAAGTTTTTTATTTTTTTTTATTTAATTTAAATTTTGAACCTCAATTGAAATTTATATTGAATTTTTCATTTGGCACAATTCACACACAGATTCACAACAAACAAACGCAAGCCCAAAGTGATTCTTGAATTTTCACTTGTTTGTTATTCGTATTTTTTTCTAGTTTCCATTATTACTTTTTCTATTGCCTTGCCGTTGCTCTAAATTTATATGAATCATTTTAGAAAATCACTTTTATTGAACTCGCATTCAATACATTAAATTCAATCAACTGAAACAACAACGGCAGTCAATACTACTTGTGGCTGGCGTTACAAAGAAGAGCAGTTTTCGTAGAGGAAGTACGGGTTATTTTCATCTAATTTTTTTATAATATACCGCCTAACTATAGTTTTTATCGTAATTTTATGTAATGATAGAATAATGTTATTCTAGCGATTGGTATTCAAAATTTTTCTAATTCGTCAACTTATTTTTATGAAATGAATCAATAACACAGTGCGACACTAAATTTAGTGAAGGAGATTTGACCATTTTTTTAGAATCCTTGAGTAACCTGACGAAATTTCACCTAACAAACTTATGTCCTATCACGTCAGGTTTACGAGTTATATCACCATAAATGTCCTAAAGTGACCGCAATATTACCATTGATTTATTGAGAAAACTATAGTAGATATGGATGTGTTGTCTGAGAACCAAATGTAAACACTATCCAATGCTACAAATATGTAGTACATATTAAATTTCTATCTCGGAATTAATGATTTTCAAAGGATCAATCTACATTATCAACTAATTTCATATTAAGGAGTGACAAATGTATCATATTGTCCATGGAAAAAATATTCAGCATAAAAAACATAAAAAGTGGCCAAATATGTCAAAGCCGTACGAGCTATAGATTCTCTAATACTGAGCACTGCAAAGTATTTATTTATTTTATATGAAACTGCAAAATACTAAAGTTTTTTGTAGCTTAAAATAGAATGATCCTTTAGTGGCGGCAAGGATTTGGCTTTATTTTTAATATCCTGAATGTGTCAAAAATTCTTTCATACTATAAAATTATGTTCTATCAGGATTTCGATTGTCCCCCAAATATCTGCTAAATTCTAAATTTTCATAGTAACATTTCTGGAAAACGGTATTAGGTATGGATTTCTTGACTGAAAACCAAATGTTGGCATTCACCTAAGTCCTTCTTAAATCATCAAATATAAGGATTTTCAAAACATCTCTGCAGACAATTGGCCAAATTTATATGAAGAATTAATAAATGTATCATTATGTCTTTGGGGCAAAAATTAACCACAACAAAACAGAAATGTTCATAGAAGTCAAAGTCATGCGAGTTATGGTTTCTATTATATAAAGCACTGAATGTATATTTTTAAAATTTTTAAGAGTACAAAAACTAAAACGATTCGTAGTATTAGGTGGTATTTCTTCCAATGTTTTTGATAATATAGATACAATTTAGAATGCAATGGCCGTAGTTTTGACTGATTATAATGGAACCAAGGCCAATCGATATGTGTTAAGAACTCATTTCTTCTTTTTTTTTTTTGGTCTTCTGCCTTTTTCTTAATTTTTAATAAAACGATTATTTGTGACATGTATTTATTTATTTAGCAAATAGTGTGTTTATAGATTGCCATAATTAAGTGTCAATTTAGGCATAAATGTGAATTATGTTTTTAATATATCATCGTTGTAGAACGGAAAGTCACCAAATACATTTTCAAAATGCCAAATATTCATTTACAAAAATCTTTATATATCTGTCAATTTTGAATCTATGATCTGCGTTTTTTTACCACATGATAAGAAAATGTAAAACTATCAATTGATATTTCAACTTTAAAAATACATCAATTACTTTTTTTATAATATTAATCAACAAACTCGAAATTTTAAGTTTTTCATAAAAATGTTTTTGGAGATTTTTCGTTCTACAACGACGATATATTCATTATCAAAAATTATATATTTTATAAAAGATTGTCTTTAGATAAATTTCATATTACCCAAACATGCTCTACATTTTTGTTCAGATTTTATCATTTACGGTTTGCTTTTTCATTAAAAATTATTGTTGCGTTACGAATTTATTGTATTTCATTACAAAGTCCAACGTACTAAAGGTGTGCGATTCTGTACAATATAAAGCTGATTTATTTATTGTTCAAAAAGCGCTCGGTCGGTCGACGCACTCGTGTAATACGAAAAACAGTAGCTTTAAATTCCAAAGTTTGCACCTCACTTTATAGCTATATATATAGTAAGATTTTTTTTATATATATCGTCGTTGTAGGAGTATAAATGTATTTTTAGTTGAATTATTTATATTATAAAAACCAAATGATTAATTTCAATTGTTGAAATGCTATTGATAAACACAATCATCAATCATAAACTGTTGAATATCCAGATTTTTTGAAAACGAATTATTTAAATTTTTAAATCGTTACCCAATTTAAGTTGTTTTTTTAAAATAAAAAGATTAAAATAACACGATTTCAGGATTATTTGTAAAGTATAGATAGGGTTACCTTATGTGGATGTAAAATTAGGATTACCACAGCCGACCCTGATCAGGAGTTTTTCAGTGACCTTTAGTAGGGATGCCTTATCGTATTCAGAGGGGGGGAAGTGAAATAAGTCTAATCTTAATTTCCACTCAAATACATATCATTTATTTGTTCTAGACTTAAGTATTGTTATATGCTCTACATATGAGGACAATTTTAAATTAAAAATAATAATATTTGTTTTAAAAATGAAAATAAATTCTGTTTTTATTAAATGAGCATAAAATGGATTCTTGAATATTATTCCAGTAGTAAAATTAAGGCATAAGAAGCAATGCTTAATTCTCTAGAAGCTAGTAGCTCTGTCCGCGTGAATTTTTCAGGACTTTCCTGGTATTTTCTCAAAGTACGTCATACAACAGGTCTTCCCATTTCACATTTTAAGCACATAGCAGTTTTTCTCATACTGATTTTCAGACTAAAAAAAAATATAAAGCACAAACAATTCAAAAATATTTTTTTTTCTTAAAAAATATCATAATTTATTTATAAATATTATTAATTATTTTTTTACTGATTGCATTTCATTAATTAATAATTCTTTATAATTTATTTATATTTTTAATGTTTTTATTTATATTTAATGTTTATAAATTATAAGTCAAAGACTGTTTAACTATATTTGGGCACATTTGCATTTTTTTACGTATTTTGTTCTTTAAAGTGTATTGAAATTCTAAGTAATCAAGCTTTAAAGCTTTTCAACCATATTCGAATACACAATATAAATAATGTGCAGTGTAAGTGAAAATAATGGTGACAACAATAAAAATCACGTGTGACGGAGTTTTCATTCAATCGAATGCATTCCTAACCTCAAACTCAACATCAGCAACGTCATCATTGTCGTCTTCATCGTCGGCAGCCGCAGGAACTGGAACAACAACTTTAACGTCGTCAACGTCATTGGCAACAACAACATCAGAGGCGCACGAACAGGACAAATCGGAAGCCGACTCCATTGACTTTCAACATACCACAAAGTTGCGTCACTCCCCACTGGCAACGACAAAACGAACCACTACAACAAAAGCAACAACACCAAAGCAGAAAAACAAAGCGACGGATGCAGAATTAGCTCGGTCGGAAGTAGATGCAGAGGAAGAAAATTCCTTTAGCAGCTCAAAGCAACGCAATGGCAACAACGCAGTGGACACGCGTCGACGTTATTATTTTGGTAACAACAACATTTACTGGTGCAAAGAAACACTTGGCGCTTTGAGGGCATCCGCAGCCAACTATAATAGCCACAACAACCACAACTCCCACAGAACAACAACAACAACGTCATCAGGTGGCTCCGGCAAAAGTCGTGTTTCACGCAGCGCCAGTTGCTGCATCACAAACAAGGACTTGCAACAAAGCGGCTCTGCGGCAGCAAACGTCGTAAGCAACGCCAGACGTCTGCGTAAATTACACTCCAGCAGTTTGAGCGCTGCCGCCACAAGTCAAGTGCAGCGCGTTAAATCGTCTAAGGATTTCTTTGGATCTTACTACTCCTCATGCTACTCAACGCCTTCGGGTCAACAGCAGCGCTTTAGTTTAAGAACAGCTGCCGCAAATAATAAAGTATTAAACGCTTCAAACATTGGCACTGTCACTTTTGCGCCAACAACATTGACGGCTACCGGTTCTTCTGCTGGTTCCACCGATCGTCGTTTGTTTAGTTTTCTGCGTTCAGCGCGTAAATTGTATCGCAACAGCAGTGGCGGTATTGTTGCCGCCGGACAACAACAGGATAAAAACGGTTCAACACGCGTTTGTCTGCTGGAGAATGCAGCCACCTCGTTGCGTTCACCAATCAATTGCATGAAAAAGCGCACTTCATCCTCTTCCATTGCGAAATTCTGCGAATTTGCTCTGGATAAAAATGTTGAGTCACAACAATTAAAGGAAGATTGGTTTGGTTAGTAAAAGATTTAAGCATTAACACCACATTTTTTCAGAGATCACCGGTAAACTAAAATTCTATCCATTTTTATTTTCAAACTCCCTAATTTCAAATTCAAAACGAATAAAGTATTTCAATATTATATTAACAGTACACCAAGAAAAAAAAACTTCAAAATCACTTTAATAATAAAAACGAGTTGAAAAAGTTAGGTCACATGGGTAAGTTCGGTGACATGGGACTTTTATAGTCGGTCGAGCCCGTCTATGGAATACCATACACCTTTGGTGGGAATATTTATGTGAGATATTTAATTGTATACCTTAATTTTAATGTTCATAATTATGACCTCAGAATATTGTTCATATTGATTAGAAATTTACGCCTTATATCACCATAATTTAAAAATTGATATAAAACTATCAAAAACTAATATACAAAATTTTTAAAAATAAATGTGGCCGGACCATGTCTATATTTAAAATTTAGCAAGGCTAATCCACTATGAAAACCCGGGAAATAAAGTAAAAAAATGTGGGCGGATCACACCCATTTTTGGACCACATATTTTGGACCACAATACGTTTTAAATTTTATAAGTATATCTTGAAAACTTTTCGAGGAATTAGTTCCTAAAGAGTTATATGAAATTGACTTGTATGGGAGGTGCGCGTGTCCGTTGACCAATTTGGCTCATTTTCAAACTTATAGGCCTATTCTGGCAGGCAATGACAATGACAAATCATTGACAATTTTGAGGTGAGTGATAATTGTCACGAAATGGTATTCTATCAGAAAAGTGACAACGAAAGCAGTGACAATTGTTATAAAATTTGTCACCACCTCAAGAGGAGGTGACAAGTATTTAATTCTCAAATATATGATCATTTTTAACGTTTTTAGTAACACATTTTATTGAATTGCACTTAATGGTCTATTTAAGATGATGCCATGTACACTATATCCATATTTTTTCTCGGTACACTTGTCGGCAACTTAACTTTCTGGCGGACAACCGATGTTTGTAATAATTTCTTGTATTTACGGATTAAGCGGCTTGAAAATACTACCGGATATCACTAGCTGTCGAGTTCAAGTCGCCCAATCTCCTTTTCATTTTAAATAGTGAAGAATTTTCCCGTAAAGTATTTTCTAAAATTATTATTTATAAATTGTTTACATTTGAATTTTAATTTTTTGACAGTTAATATTGAAAAAAAAAAACTTTTCGCCACAGTGTTGAGTTTCAATTTGTCACGTTTAAATCAGAAAACAGTACACCCAGAAAAAAATTCCCTCAAATCCCATTAAAATTGGTCAATAGGACAATTATTGATTTAATAGTATACAAAAAATAAATCTGTTCATATAAACTCAATGGCAATGTCATAGTATTTTCTAGTACTTAATGGTATTTTCCTATTAAAAAAATAATTTATCCTATTGACTATTTTTAATAGTATAAAATTATTATTTATATAGTATTTTTTCTGGGTGTAACAATAGGCGTTTTCGTAAATCATTTCAGAGCAGAGTTCTGAACATGAACTGAATATTCCGAATTTTGTCAGAGTCGAACGCAATCTGAACTCAACCTGAAGACTCTGATTTAAATTACAAACAACTTGAGCAGCATTTGTCAATTTCGTCTTGTGGTCGACTAGTAAAATTGAAGTCAAAATCAGTACTGTTCAGCCAGGTCGATAAAATAAAATCGAACACATCGAGTCTGTTCTGAATAAGCGACTTCGACAATCTGAGCGAATAAATAAACGCAAACTACTGATTGTGAATGTTCAGAGTTTAAAAACAAACGCAGATATTTTTTGACAGTTCGAGATCAGTTCAGAACTAATAAACGAAAACGCCCAATTATTTATAACAAAGGCATGACAGGGTGGATGACAACGTTTCAATGACTAGACTTTGTCATGAAAATGCGAGAATACGGCTATCAGTTCCTAATTTTTTCTAAAACATATTATGACCAAATTCCATCGCATTCTGAACAGTATTACTCAAGTTTCCGTGTATACGGACAACAAGACAGACAGACGGGCATTACTAAACGGACTCGGGTAGTGATGCTGATCAAGAATATATATACTTTTCTATACCGGCCACGTCTCCTAAGGGCGTTAAAATATCTGCAGAAACTTAATATACCCTGTACCTCATATTTGTAGAGTATAAAAAGTGAAAGAAACATTTTTGCAAAATAATAATTGAAAATTTGGTGATTTTTACCTCTACAAACACGTTTGATTTATCGTTTGAAAACAAATGTGTCCTTAATAAAAGCGACACTAATTTCAATTAACCCTTTATAGTTGCTAAAACACTATAATCTTGCCCTAGATAACTTCTGAACAGTGTGATTGTTTTTATTTCCCATACGGCTAATACACAACGTTATAACAATGAGCCATCTCCGTTGCCACCGCATTTTAGCACCAGGAATCACAGTTATTTGCACTTTAATAATAGCAATGAAAATCATACTACATATGTTTCCAACAGTCAGTTCACACCCTATCAGCTACGTTAACTGCACTGCACGTTAGTTAGCGCTCTAAATTAGATTTCACTGCTGTGTCTCATGTGCAAAACAATTCGCATTTTAATTCAATTTGACTCGGAAGAGACAACCGACTTCACGACGTTGAAAAACCTGTGATGTGAACCAAAACTAAATAAAACGACTACGACTTGTTGTGAATATGAAATTTGAGATGCCTTCACGTACATCATTCGTGTTGATACCAAATGCAACCGCCAAGTGACACAATAGCAGTGGCCTAGTCACAGTCACTTCAACTCAAAGTTTAGATATAGTAGTAGTTAGTAGTACTTTTTGTTATTGCAAATATAAAAATAATATGAAAAACTTTAAACAATTACTAACTACTTTACGCAACCGCACGAGTACTGGATATGCATACGGTTTGTTGTGGTTCAACATCCCTTCTTTTGCGGTCGACACCCATTTGGCACATAGAGTAACTACCTAACAGAAAGGTGTTAAATTCCATCTGTAATTTGGTCATCAGTTTTTGCAAAGAATCAGTCACCGTTGACCACAAGATTTTGTTATTCTCACATCCGCTGAATCTGTTAGAATGTATGAATGTCCACATTTTGGTGGCGATGCTATATTCTGATATTAAATTTCGAGACATTAAAGAAACGTGAAGCACTGAATTTGGATAACTCAAATCTAATACTTAGAAGTCAAGAATTAAAAAATTTAAATTTGTGTAAGATAAAAATGTAATTGATAAAAATGAGTACTGTTACGAAAAAAACTGAAGTTTTGAATACTATCGAAAAAGTAGCATATTTATGATTCGGGTTAAATAGGGGGAAGTTGTGACCGATCATAGTTTATTTTTTCATCACAACCAACATGCCAAAATAAATACTCTAAATACGAGGAGCTATAGCTCATTATATCGATATTAATTTCTGGATTTATCTTTGCTCCACGTGAAAATAAACATAATATTTAAGTAAAAAATTGATATAGAGTACAAAGCAAAAATAAAACAAATTTTCATAAATGTTTATTGTCTCTTGAATTATTGTATGAGAAGATATACAAATTTTGTATAAAAAATAATATAGTGTTTTTCGAAATGGTGTATGGAGCAAACTTATTCTTATGTGACGAAGTATCCTCTTAATATTTCAAAATTAAGTGATTTATATTATTTGAGTTCGATCATATTTGGAAGAGTGCATTGAGAATGTGTTATTTTTTTCGATTTTATTGATGACCTTTATAAAATTTAATAAATAACATGGTTCAGAATTCAGATTTGAAAATTATTAAATTTAGAATGTGTTTTAGGAGTTTTTATTCGATTGCCATTCGGTAACCCATAATTGTTAAAGTCTCCATTAAATCGATTATCTTATGTCTGTTTACTCGCTTCCAATTTAGTTTGCTCGAAATTTTGAAAGTAAACGCTGCATTACGGACAAAATTTTGTTTAGTTTGAAACGAACAGTTTAAAAATACTTCTAGTACCGTTCAAAAATAATGTTTATGTTGTTTTTTTATTAGATACATGTAAATCATGAGTTGTTTAATTAAATGTATAAAAATAAAGTCAATTTAAGAAATGGTCAACAATCTATGTTTCGTACTGGGGTTGCATGCGTAGAATTGAAGTCGACTGCACACAGTAGAACATAGTATTTTAAATATGATTTAAATATTTATATTGTTATTTATTATTGTATACTTTATATAAGAACGATTAATGTATAGTTTAGTATAGAAAAAAATACTATATAAATAATAGTTTTTTACTATTAAAAATAGTCAATAGGATAAATTATTATTTAAATTGGAAAATACCATTAAATACTAGAAAATACCATAACATTGCCATTGAGTTTATATGAAAAGATTTATTTATTGTATACTATTAAATCAATAATTGTCCTATTGACCAATTATAATGGGATTTGAGGGAATTTTTTTCTGGGTGTACTCTCACCACACTCTCACTCTCTTCAGTGTTGCACCATTTCTTAATTAAATAGGGCAGAAATGTGAAAAATCATTATTTTAGAATTCAGTTAAGTTTAAGATTTTAATCAATTTAGACACACATTTTATATTCCAAAACATTTTACAAAATAATAACAAATTATTAAATTTGTTTTTGCATGCGAAAATTATATAAATGTTATGAGAAAATAATTATAATTATTTAAAATGATAAAATTTGTATATTTTAGTAATTCAAGTAATAAGCAATATAAATGGGTCCGTTAAAACCAATCTCAAATAATTAAACTCTTAAATGGACATTTAAATTTCACGGAATTTCTAAAAATGCAACACTAAAATCTCCCGCTCACTTCTGCCCGTAGATACCCCTCGCCAAGCACACGATTGCCCGTGCAGTCGGCCGCGGGCAGGCGAGTTGGGCATCCCTGATATAAATAAAACTCAGATAAAGGAAACAAAAACATAAATGTTGCAAAAGTAGTTAAAATTTTGCAGTTTATATAATTTAACGTCGAGTTTATCAGCTGCCATGGTTAGTTTAAACTTGCTAGTTTATTAAACTTATTAGTTTAAAATTATTATATTGAGTTAACAATTTTATTTTGTCACATCGTAAAATTATTCAAAAAATATATGCATCTACAAATAAGTTAATTTATTAGTTTCATAAATTCATCTCTCATTCCAATTTATATTTTCATATTCATACATTTATTCATGCACCACATAATAAATTTACATCTGCTTTAAACTTTAAAGCTCCACAATGAGGAAGTTTCCTAAGGTTCTCACGTACTTGTTCGTTGCCACTGTTGCCGATATTGTTTTCCGGTTTGTTTTGCGTTGCATGAAGCTTGTTGTTTTCGTTGTGATTGTTGTTGCCCTAACTAAAAAAAAAAATTGTTCAGACCTAATTTGGTTTTGTTTGCTTGACTCGTCATGCTGTGCAAAATAATGGAAAAAAAAACATTTTGTCGAGAAACAGATTTCAAAACGAAAGACATAAAAACAAAAACACCTATTCAAGTTGTGGAAATTGTTTAAATTATAAAAATGTATTAATAATACATTTGTTAAATAAATAATGGTACATTTTTAAATATTGAAACCGTAATCGACATTTATTTGTAACCGGTGTTATTTTTAAAAATGTAACCTGGTATCAATTAATTATGGTTAATGAACTATTCTTGAATTCGCCGTAGCTCACATTGAAGTTTTGATTGTTAACGAATCCATTGAATTGAAAATGGAATAGATTGTTAATTATCAAATTACGAATAATATCTGGGATTTGTAGCTTTATGCGAAGCAAAAAATACCCAAACATGAAAGTTATTATTTTTCACAATTAATCCACAATTATTATACTACATATAAAAATAATCGATTAAATAAAAAAGTTCTACCCAATTCAAACCATATAACCACTGTACGTAATCAGCCTTATCGTGAATAAAATTCCTCAGAGAATTTTTACCCTTGGTGGAAAATAGGTATCGTGAACAATATTCGAAAAGGGATAAAATGTTTCCCTTAAAAAACTACATATCATGAACTACATTTTGGATGAAAAATTACCCCTTTTTCGACGAAAAAATTCCGCCACTTTTTCATCAGGGAAAAGAATTAAATAACAACAAAACACACTTTAATTAACTATACTTTTATTTATAATATGTTAACAAATATCTATAGATAGCACCAAAATTATTTAAATAAAAGTTATTTACATATTTCCGCACAAATAGGTTACAGATATATTCAACCACTGCAAAAACTTCACCGGCTGGGGAATATCTTAATTTTTTTTTTACTCTTGAAAAATGAACGGAATTTAATCACAACATTTTCTTAAATGAAAAACTACAATTAAAAGTCATTTTATATACTTTTAATTGCAGTTTAAGATAATTTTAACTTCAATATTTATTTTCACAACACAACGCAATTTTATCCAACAACACTGTTTGACATTTGGCAAAACAGCTGATTTAGCGTTGCCTGATGTTCAGTTCTAATTGCAAATTAAACTTTTATTGAGTTAAAAAAATGTGAAATTTGTGCATAAAAGTATAGTTAACTGCAAACTGGTTTCGCAGCTACTTTTGTCAAATAAATTCAACATTGGTTATGTGGAAATTGAAACGAAAATGTTGTCAACAGACACATTTTCAAATCAATATTCTGATGTTTTCTGCCACATTTTTGCCCAGAAAAATAATTAAAATTTATAAGACGTTGGATTGCAATATATCTTGGTAAGTTTGGTTGCAAATTATCCGCGGACAGATTCAGTTTTGTACACTGTTTTGCTCTGTTAACTTCAATCTGTATAATTCCACTTCCACATAACCAATGTTTTCGGCAGCGACGCCAGCAAACTCGGAAGGAATCTCTATATCAAATATATACTCTCTGTCTGAACTATTATTTTACAACTTTATTATCTGAAATGATAAAGATAACCAAAAAAACGCATTAAAAAAATCTGGCCATATTGTAAAACTGCATTCGAATTTCGAACAAAATTCCGGAGGAATTGCTGTTCCTGGGAGATTGACGATACCAAAAAATTTTACCTGGGAACAAAAAATTCCGAGGGAATAGAATATTCCCCAAGTCTTCACGATAAGGCTGAATAAACAATTTTGAAATATTTTATTAAAATTGAAATAAATGTGTTATTACTGTTTGGTCTATACACGGGAGCGGCTTGAAATCCCCAAACACAAAAGCCTTAAGTTTTTGAATAAGCCCCAAACACAAAAGCCCCAAATATTAAATTGTAAAATACATAAAAATCCTCAAAAATCCCCAGAATCTGAAATTTGTTCTAAATTTCTGGGTACATTCGTTAAATTTTCTTTAGTGGTCAAAGTGAAAAACGAAAAAGACCACCCGCTTATACTTGAGCAAAGAAGAATCAGGCACTGTTTTGACCTTTAATTGAATGGTTAGGTGCAATTTAGTTTCAATATATTTCGTTATTTTTCTGGATTATCAATGAAAACTGTATAAATTTGTCAATATTGCGTATGGATCTTAGCGTTAGCAAATGAAAAATAGGACTTATACCAAATTATAAAAGAACTTGGAATAGATATAATAGAATCTGGCGTAGACATTTTTTAGAAAAATTGTGTTTGGGGCTTTTGTGTTTTGGGGTTTTGGGTTTGGGGCTTTTGTGTTTGGGGTTTTTGTGTTTGGGGGATTTCAAGCTCAACCCCTTATACACCTAAAACATTGGGCTATACAATTTAGAAGAGAACCTGGTACGAAATAAAATGAGGAGGTCCTTTTCAAAAACGTGCTCAATGATAAAATCAAATTAAAACAAAATTGTTTTCTACTTCTAATATTTTCGTTATTTCGTTTGTAATGTTCACTTTGTTTAAATAATCAGTTTTGGGCAGTATATTTTCAAATAAAAGTAATTTTATTTTTAAGCGGATAGCACGTTTTGGAAATGAGCTCCTCAAATGTAGATACAACTTCCAAAATTACAAAAATATGTATATAATAAATGCATAAAGAAATGCAATGTCTATGTTAAATAAATTTCATTTATTTTATATTTTTTTAAATAATTTTGTATAATTGAAAACGATTCATCAATACTTCTTTATAAATGCTTCAATCATGCAAAAGTATGGAATAATATGAACCGGAATAAATTCTTGTGTTTCCATTTAGTCACCAAGACAGAGGATTTCATTCATTGTTTATTTATCAACATCATGCAAATTAATAATATCGAAATTTCTGAGCACAAAGCGATGCACAGATGCTTCGCATGACTACTTACTGATCGTTTAATGATTTTCTTTTTTCACTAAGCAAACAGTAACTTTTATTTATTTTTTTTTAATGCAGCTGTATAATTGATGTTCCAGTAGTTGTATTTTTATACCCTACACTAAAATTTAAAGAACATATTAAATTTTGTTGTCTGTTTGTAACGCCCAAAAGCAGCATGCCCAGTATAGATTAGTATCTTCTTATCATTTGATACATATTGTTACGAAAATTCAGTCTACAGAAAACTGTTCTAAAAGTTCGTATCTCTGGATTATGTACAAAATAAAAACACACTTAAGTTTAGTTTAAATAACAGCAATTAACTTTATTAATTCACTTTAACTAACAACTTTAGTAATTATAAATTCTAACAACTGCTGCATGGCCACAATTTAATTTGACATCGTTTGCACACGAGATGTACTCGAGCACCTCCAAAATCACAACTGAAATAATGCGCCTCATGTAAGGCGCCCTTATATAGACGCCTCTTGCGAAAACCAGCACGTTTCAATTAACTTACGAAAAACAGCAAGTTTACTTGTTATTCGTAAAATTGTGTCGTTTTTGGTAAGCAAATTGAAATGTGTTAAATAATGTGCGTCGATATTGTGCATATTTTTTAATTATTTATTTATTTGGGTGTTACAAACGGCGTACCAAACTGAATATACCCTTTCACTCTTAGTGTAGGGTATAAAAAGTCATTTCTTATTGTGTTGCCACCACACACTTCTTCTATTTCCCCTCATTTTTAAATACTATACTAAAGACAATACTAAAGAAACTTTTTGAACAAATTATATATAAATAAATTATTCCCCTAAAATTCATAAACTTAATTCAAAAGGCTAAAATGGAGTACGAGGAGAGAAAAAGAAAGTTGATTTTGTTTTGTCACACAATGTATATGAAAGATTCAATTGACCAACATATTAAATGATACAATTTATAGGTTTGCCTCATTTCTGTTGTATATCCGTTTATAAGGACATCTGATCAATAAACTGCAAACGCGTTTAGTTCTTTCACACTTTAATATTTGGATTCTGTGTGTAAAACAAAGAAAAACATTTTTTCTGAATAAGTATCAAACCGCAAAAGGTTCGTGAGCAGTGTTCACACTTTTCGTCAATGCAAATTGGAGGAGATTTGGGGAATAGAAATGAGTAAAAATATTGAAAAGTGGAGTAGATTTAATGCAAAAGAAGTAGAAAATTTAATATAAAAGTAAAATTAATGAACAGGAAGTAGAAATATGCATTATAGTAAAAGATTTAAAATAAATAGATATGTCGATTTTCAACATTTGTATTCATTCCTGCTTCCATGAATTTTCTATAATGCTAATGTATGCAGGAGTCTAGAGTTGGGGTATATCTAGAGTTGCTACAATTTTTGCAAAGGGAATAGATTTCAGTAAAAGGGAGTAGTAAAGTGTGAAAGAAAGTAAAGGGTTTCCAATAAGAGCGCTACAAAAGTTTTTTTTCAAGGGTTTTTCAACAGAGACGCTACAAAAGTAGAGCGACAGGGACAGCAAACGACGCCATATTTTTGCCGCTCTTTTGACATTTCTCTTCAGTAAGGTTTGCCATTTCATGATGGAAAGATATACGAGCCAACAACGAGTCGAAATTATTAAAATTTACTACCGAAATTCGAATTCGTATATCTTTCCATCATGAAATGACAAACCTTACTGAAAAGAGCGGCAAGAAATATGGCGTCGTTTGCTGTCCCTGTCGCTCTACTTTTGTAGCGTCCCTGTTAAAAAAAAACCCTTTAGATAATACAAATGAAATGGAGTAGAATGAGAACACTGCTTGTGAGGTACAGGTCAGCGTTTCTAATAACTTTTTGCGAGATTTTCTTTCGAGTTCTCTAAACTAATTTAAAAATGTTGTGAGAAATATTTATTACCTTTCATTTAATATAAAACTCAATCTTTTGAAAGCTTTGTAAAAAGTTCATTGGCCGATATCTCGTAAACCTATTCATAGAAAATATTTAAAATATCATTTTCGGAAGAGCTGGTCATTTTACATGATACAAAAATAGTACACAGAATTACTGTTGTGTAGTGCTATTAGAATTTCGTTACTGACCAAAAATCTCATGTGACTTGAACTTTTCACTTCATATTTTTTTTTTGTTCACTTCTCTACATCCTTTTTCGCATATCCATAAATGTATTTCGTATCTGTAAACAATATCAATGCAAATGAACTTGGGTTGCTTCATATTCATCAAAAATCTGACGTAGCACATCGCATGAGTCAGTCAGTCAGTCAGTCAGTCAGTCAGTCAGTCAGCAACATTATTAGTAGCAGCAGCAACAAAAACTTGAAACAACATGTAAACAAAGACCTTAAAATAAATTAAATTTATTGAGTAAACTATGAGCCATACAGCTGCTTTGTTTATTTTACAGGGTCTGTGGAAATACTTGGGAGTTTTTTTTGTGTTAATAATAGAATTAGAATAGCGAACTAATAAAGACTTTGTAAATGCAAAATTGTGTCGCACGCTCCTTTATCCACTCTCTCCCACATTCTACGTGGCGTTTAAAATGTGAAATATGTTTGAAACTATCGAATTTTGGAAATACTACAAGAGTTGCAATATTTTGAAAGTTTTTATTGGGTGATATTGAACAACCTGTTGTCCAATATCACCCAAATGTCATGTAGGTGAAGGACGAAGTATTTAGAGGTAAAGTTCTGGCAATCCCATTTTTGTGGTTTTGGTTCAATCAACCAGTCTGTCAATCATGCATTTTTCAATTGCATCAATTGCAACAATTTTTACATTATTAATTCTTTAAATTGTTTTTTTTTTTTATTACAGACGAAGAAACAATAAATTCAAATGATCAGCAAGAACCAACACTATCACCACAGAAACCCGACCAACGATTGTTATTGGATTTAAGCAACAAAGATAACAGCAATATCAAAAAAAAACCATCTGCAACATCATCATCATCGGCAACATCAGCGCTTATCAGCAACAGTAGTTGCCCTGAAGACGTTGCTGACACAAACCAAACAACTGCGACAACAGTAGCAGCAGCAAACGCGGCAGCAGCAGCAACAACATCGGTTGCTGTAGCAACAGTTATGAACAGTCACGCGACTGCCACACAAGCACTACACACAACAAACCTTCAAACTAGCGGACAGACGACGACAGTCGTTGGCGGCGGTCATCATCGCGGCTTCTCGCAGCCCTCCGTAACGGTGGCGGCCAACTCGACAAGTGATCCATGGTTTTTACAATCGACCGGGCATCAAATGCCGCCAACAGCGCCCTTGCGTCACAATAAACGTCCAGCACCGCAGCCCACAGGTATTGGTGGCGGCGGCGGCATTGGCAGTAGTATCGGCGGCGGCGCAACCACCATCATCACTGCATCTGGTGTAAGTGCTGGACTGTTGCATCAACAACATCAACAGCAGCAGCAACAGCTGAGCCAGTCGCAGCCGCACATTGTGCCACCGAGTATTCCGCCACATCAGAATAATGCGGTGAGTTTGTTATAGTTGAAAGTGGATCACATTTTTGCATTGCACTACATTGAATAGTAGAGATGAAGGTGAAAGGGAGCTACTGAACCGGATGAAGAATAAATCTGATACTACTCAACACGACTTTTCCTTCCTATAGGCATATCAAATGTCGTTTCTATATAATTAGAGTTAATACACAAATTTTATCGCTATTCAAATGTGATCAAGTCTATGAAAAAACGAGCAAAAAGAGCACAATATTGTAGTGGAGACAGAAAATGTTCTTGGATCAGTGATTTGTTAATTTGTTAATATTCTGGTGTAAACCAAATTTTAGGTTCACGAGGTATATAATACGTGGCAATCTAACCGGATGTTTTTAAGATAAAATTAATAACAATCTTTATTCTTATCCTAAATCTATAAACTAATATCGTATTTCGGAGTATATGGATGTATTAACCCCTAACTATCTTATGAATCCTTAAAAAAAATGGTATTGTATATCCATTGAGAAAAAGTGATGTCATCCTTCGTTACAGATTTCATTGTTTTTACAAAGATTTCGCATGCTTTTTCGTACAAATTGTGTCGTTTCTTTCTGAGCAAATGCTGAGTATACAGTCATTATCCACACCCAGCAAACATTTTGAGTCTTTTAAGACTCCTAAATGTGTCATATTTATGAGTGTTACCCTAATATATGAGCACTTAAAAGACTCCAAAAAGGCTCCCGATTCCTGGGTAGAGGGCCCCATTTTATGAGCCCAAAAATCCTCATACTTCTGACTCTTTTATTACACCTAAAACACTCATATTATAGCACTAAAAAGTGCCCAAAAAGGCTCCCAACCCCTGGGTGGAGGACACCATTTTATGAGTCCAAAAACCCTCATATTTCTGACACTTTTATTACTCCTAAAATACTCATATATGAGCACTTAAAATAGCCCAAAAAGACTCCCAACCCCTGGGTCTCTACATTTTATGAGCTCAAAAATCCTCATATTTCTGACACTTTAATACTCCTAAAACATTCATAGTTGAGCTCTAAAAACAGCCCAAAAAGTCTCCCAACTCCTGGGTGGAGGACACCATTTTATGAGTCCAAAAACCCTCATATTTCTGACACTTTTATTACTCCTAAAACACATACAGAAACTGCGCTTTAAAGAGCGCAAAAATCCGCGTATTTTTGATCATTTTAAAATATTCTTAAAACATTCAGATTTTTGAGAATTTCCAGACCACAATTACTTCATTTTTGGAGTTTTTCCTTCTTCAGAAATATAGAATGTGTCTGAAATGAATCCAACATAGTATATGTTCATGTTTATCTTAGTCCAGACATCCATCTTAGTCCAGACATTCATTTCAAAAAATCCATTAAATATGTAGGTTTTTCTGTTGATTTTACAATAATATTTTATTATTTTTCATTTGATTTCAAATTCAAAACGAATACAAGCTTATCAATTTTATTTAAACAGTAGGCTCCTAAAGCCAGCATAAATTAGATACTTTTATCTAAAATACTCTTAAATTTGATGATTTTATGAATTTGATTTGAGTTGCCTCCTAAAACGCTCATGAATGAGACTCTTTTATGAGTCAAATTTTGGAGCGTTCCTAATACTTTCTACAATATATAACTTTTATGAGTCTATTTTCTGAGCGCTCAGAAACAATTTTATTTTTGAAACTTTTTGGAGTCTAATTTATGAGGGTTCCTAAATAACTCCTAAATATGAATCTTTTATGAGTAATATTTTTGAGAGCTCCGAAAACCGTCTTAAATGAGATACTTTTAAGAGTCATCTTTCTGAGCGCTCATAAAACACTCAAAAATTGGTTGCCTTTATGACTGCAATTTCAGTGCGCTCCTAAATTGCTTAATGGGCACCCTCAAGTAATATCCAAATTTTGTAGGAAAATATTTTTCTTGTTTTGTAGAGTAGTGTAATCAGAAATGAGAGTAATCTAAATTTTTTGCATTGACTAAAGAAATCAATCACAGTTTATTCTTTTTTTTATTTATTCGTATTGTTTTAATTTTTGACCCGTTTTCTCATTTTTTAGAATTCACACATCAATGCAATTCATCTCTCCTCACATGCACTGAATAGTCATAATTTAATAGCTTCCAATCTTTCGCCCAAATCACCAAATCAACAGCAATTAACAACAGCGTCAGCAGTTGCTGCACAATCGCAACAGCAGCAGCAACATCATCCGCATTCACACATCATACACAGCAGCATCCTTAGCAGCAGCCACGCACCAAACTCATCAAATGTGGCTGCAGCCGCTGTTGCTGCCGTCACACAGCAACAACAGCAGCAACACATGCAGTTGTTGGCAGCGAACACTTCTAACAACAATAATAACAATAACATGATGTCGTCCTCACTGAATGCCGCACAATTGCAGGCGCACATGAGCGTTGCCATTGGCGGTGGTGGCAGCGCAATGGTGCCCATAACGCTAGGAGTTGAGCGTGGTTTACCGCCCAAATGCGGTGGTCTGGCTGGCCTACATGGCAGCAACATGTTGCTGCACACAACGGCACAGCATCAGCAACAACAACAGCAGCAGCAACAGCAACATTTGGCGCAACAAACTAATGCACTTGCAACGCCAGCAACTGTCATGTCAACCTCTTTGCATAGCTTCGATGTTAATGGTAGTGGTGGCTGCGGCGGCAATAGCGTTGCTTGGAGCAACAGTGCCAGCTCGTTGTCGCCCACCTCGGCGCTGGCACCCGCGGGTCACGGTGGCGTGTTATTGCAACAGCAAGTGCAGCAACAGCCGTTGCGCAAATGTGAGGTTAAACTGAATGCAATGCCGTGAGTAGCGTTTTTGTTCTTGCTTTTCTTTCCGATTACTGTATTTTTTACGTCACTTATGCGTCACTTGATTGCAGCTGGTTCCATGGCAGCATCACGCGCGACGAGGCAGAGCACCTGTTGCAGCCGCGCGAAGACGGACTGTTTTTGGTGCGCGAGTCCACCAATTTTCCGGGCGACTATACGCTGTGTGTTTGTTTCCAAGGCAAGGTGGAGCACTATCGCGTTAAGTATTTGGAAAATAAGCTGACCATCGATGACGAAGAGTACTTTGAGAATTTGGGCCAGTTGGTTGCGGTAAGTGTTTTTGTTTAGTTTAAAAATTAAAAGAACAAAATTAATTGAGGTCGATATTAAATAACTAAACATTTTAAATGTTATTTTAAAAATAATTTAATGATTTTTGAAATTAAATTTAAAGTAAATATTAATATAAATTTAAGTAAATATTCTCTTACAATAAAATTTGAGGTTAAGTTCAAAATCAATTGAGGTTTGCTATATACAAATTTATCCAGCAGCAATAATTATAGAATGTTTCAAAGTTTTCAAATATATTAATTAGTAAAGTTAAAACTATAAAGTTAAATATGGAATTTGTATGCTTAATTAAAAATCCACTTTTTGGTTAAATAGAAATTTGAGGTTAAAATGTAAAAACATTTTGAGATTGGTGTAATTGAATGGATTTTTTCTCAATAGCATTATGAGGCCGATGCTGATGGCCTGTGCACGCAACTCATCAATTGTCTGCCCAAAATGGGTAAACAGGAGTTTTGCATAAATTCCAAGGACTTTGTGGACAAAGGCTGGGTCATACCGGAGGCCGATCTACAACTGCGCGAGAGCATAGGCAAAGGTGAATTTGGCGATGTAATGTTGGGCATTCTACGCAACGAGAAGGTGGCTGTTAAAATGCTAAAAGACGAGGGCGCCGTGCAGAAGTTCCTAGCGGAGGCATCAGTAATGACGTAAGTTTTAAATTTTTTCTTTCAAAAAAGTATTTCTTATGCTCAATTTTAACACAGCACTTTGGAGCATGAAAATCTGGTAAAATTCATAGGCTTGGTCTTCACCAGCAAACATCTCTACTTGGTGACCGAGTACATGAGCAAAGGATCGCTAGTTGATTATCTACGGTCGCGTGGACGGCAGCACATAACGAAAAAAGATCAAATTAACTTTGCATAGTAAGTGTTTAAGACATATCACCAGCCCTTATGAAGCGAAAACCTTTTAAATGTTTGTATGGAAATTATCTCGAAAAAATGTAAATGTTTTAGTTTTTGTAATAGGGCATTGATATGTGCTATGTGTAGCATTTATAACTAAATTTTTTTTTCCTCAACATTACAGTGACACCGCCTCTGGCATGGAGTATTTGGAGGCCAAGAAGGTGGTACATCGGGATTTGGCTGCGCGCAATGTGCTCATATCGGAGACGTGCGTGGCGAAGGTGTCCGATTTTGGATTGGCGCGTGAGGAATGCTTCAATCTGGACGTCGGCAAATTGCCTATCAAATGGACGGCGCCAGAAGCGTTGAAGAATGGCGTACGTAAAAAACATAATAATTAATGTTTTTAATTTTAACGAAAATTAAATAATACGTTTTTCTTTCTGAGCAGCGCTTCTCCAATAAATCCGACATGTGGAGCTTTGGCATTTTGCTGTGGGAAATTTACTCTTTTGGTCGAGTTCCTTATCCTAGAATCGTAAGTGTCATGCGAGATAAATACTATTACACAAGACATAATATTTTTAGAGTAAAAAATACAATTCTTTCCCACCATAATTTATCCCAGAACAAATCATCTTCGTTACAAATCTCCCAGGAAAAGAAATTTTAATATAAAGGGTTTTTCAATAAGAGCCGCTACAAAATAAATAAAACAAAAACGGTTTTGGATATCAATGAAATTCTTTATTCCTGTAAAAGTACGTTCGATGACATTATGTATGGAACTAGATTTCTTTTGCATGGCCACCACGAGCACGCTTGCAGAAGTCCAGACGCTGAACCCAATTTGCGACGGTTTTCAAGCATAAATCGGCCGATAATGCTGCAATTTCACGCATGACTGGACCATTTCGTGAGATAACACGTTCTCCAAACTTGGTTTCCTTTAAATTGATTGTGGCATTCGCTGTGTGGCTTGTGGCGCCGTCCTGTTGGAACCACATGTCCTCCAAGTCCATATCATCCAACAATATTCGGTTATCATTGAACGGTAGCGATTCCCATTCACAGTAACGTGCCGGTCTTGATCATCACGGAAGAAGTACGGCCCAATGACGCCGCCGGCCAATAAACCGCACCAAACCGTAATTTTTTCGGGATGCCAATAACGCATATTTTGTTTATTGACGAAGCCATTCAGCCAGAAATGAGCCTCATCGCTCAGCCCAATTCACGAACATACGACGCTTCTGGTGGTCAAGCGTCTTCAGTTCTCGCGTCAATTTGATTTTGTAAGGATATAGGCCAAGATCTTTTCGCAAAATTCGCCACAAGGACGTCACAGAGATGCCCAACGCTTGAGAACGACGTCTGAGAGACACATTTGGGCTTTTTTCAACTGAAGCCTCAGCGGCAGCAATATTCTCGACACTACGGGCAGTTCTTTGTCTCACTGGCACGGGAACATTTTGTACTGTGCCTGTGGATTCAAATTTTTCCACTAGACGCTCAATTGTTGATCTGCTAGGACGATTATGACGACCATAAATTGGACGTAGCGCTCTTAACGTTGAGGCCACTGACTCCGAAATTCTGTAGTAAATTTTAATAATTTCGACTCGTTGTTGGCTCGTATATCTTTCCATCATGAAATGGCAAACCTTACTGAAGAGAAATGTCAAAAGAGCGGCAAGAAATGTGGCGTCGTTTGCTGTCCCTGTCGCTCTACTTTTGTAGCGTCCCTGTTGAAAAACCAATGTCGTACAATACCACGAAAGTGTGAATACGCTAATAGTAAAAGTTTCTATTGAAAATCATACTAGGGTTATTAAGAATTTAAGGTTGGTTTATAAAAACAAACATGCCGACAACAAGAAACAGAACAAAAAACAGAGAGCATGGACGGAATGTTTAACAAGAGTGCAACTCTCATTCTTGTGGATAGTATCTGTCTAAAACATTAAGATTTTAAACGTAGTTTAAACGACCAACGAAAGACGTTTAAACTGATTTTAAACGACGATTTAAAGTCACTGTAAAACTGAATTCTGAGATTAAACTACGTTTAACCCACAAATCTAGTTAAACTACAACTGTAAAACCGGCGGCCATTAGCCCTGCTGATATAAATCTCAGCAACACCCCCTTACTAACCACTTAATTTATCCTTTTAAATTTATCAAATGTGAAGTATTTTAATCATGCGAATGTAACAAATATTATTTTACAACAGCCGCTGGCCGATGTTGTCAAACACGTTGAAGTTGGCTACAAAATGGAGGCACCCGAGGGTTGCCCGCCCGAAATCTACGAAATGATGCGTCAAGCATGGGACTTGAATCCAGCCAAACGGCCCGCCTTTGCCGAACTGAAAGTCAAGTTGCTGCAGCTGAAGAACATAACAGCGTGAGACACACAATATGCAGCTGTTTAAGCTAAAAGTTTGGAATGAAACAACTAAATATTAATACATAAATTACATACAAGCATCCAAAAAGTGAGTGAAGCATATTAACGATTTATATATAAACAATAATAAGTATAAAAATAATGTATAATGTGAAGAAATTAAATTAATAAAAATTATATATATATATTGCTGTGCGTAATCAAGGAAGTTATTTTGAAAACAGCGGCTGAATGTTTTGTATTTTTCTACGTTATCAACCAATTTAAAAATTTGAATTTTATCCCGAGAAAATAACCAAGTCGCTATCAAAATTAAAAATAATTTCAAAATTTCTGATTTGTTAGTGTTTTTCACCGAACAAATTTGAACTTTTGACAAAATACTGTTTGAAAATGTATGGTTCATGTCTGGGATGATTGTAGTTCGAAAAATTGAAACAGCCTGATTGATTTAGTAAAAAGCTGACGCTTAAATTGTAGCTGCTGTTTTCAAAAATAGCCTGGTTGTGATAAACTACAGCATATATATTTAATAACTAACTAACACTTTACGCAGTAATAATAACAATAAAATAAAAAATATGAAAGAAAAAGTGGAAATGAGAAAGAATATGGAAAAAGTTCGCATACTTCCTTAAATTTAAAATATATATATATATATATTTTTTTGCAAACATATAATCGGTTACATGCATGAAATGAAAAATTACAACAGTTGCTAAATTAAATATTTAGTTTTATTTTAAAAACACACAACTTTAATTTACGGCTATCTATACTTTATGCATATACTATATAAATACATATTATTTATAAAACTATTTTAATTATTTTTTAAACTTTGTTAATTTTAAAAACTTTGTGTATTTTTAGTAACTCTGTTTATTTTTTAAAAACTATGTTTATTCTTTAAAAACTTTTAACACTTTATGTATTTTTAGAAAATTATTTTTAAAGTGTGTTATTTTAAAAACTATGTTAATTTCTAAAACAATTATTTATAATCGTTATGAAATAATCGTCTATTACTAATTACAATTTGTACAACAAAGAAAATATAAACCTATCCCAACAAACACACAAAAGCACCGCACACTGGTGGTTGTCGTCGCACTCTTTTGTGCTTTCTTTTTTTTTAATGTTTTCTATATTTATTTTATACGCTTTATTTTTAGTAACGGCGCAGCTTGTGTAACAAGTAGTAAGTTTATGTTTAATATTCTCTAAATGATTTCTTGTACAATTTTTAATACAATAATAATAAAAAAAAAAACAATTATGAAATTTTAAATTAAATAATAAATTTAAACCTATGAAAATTTTAAGTTTTACTCTTTGTAGTTTGTTTTCATGTTATTGAATTGACGCGTTTATTAGGAAATTTTCGTCGCAGCTAAATCTTTGTAATATCGCAGTTTTGCACAAATAAAAACATAAATATTAAAAATAAAAATATATTTATTCAAAAGTTATATTTAACAATTAACACTTTTTAACTGTTTTGTCACATACATTAATTGTTCAAAATTTTAATTATATATAAAATAATACAAATTGAAATCTCATTAAACAATAAAACTTATTTAAAAGCTGTTGTAGCTTAAAAACATTTAATTTTATATTTTTTTATTATAGATAATTTATTTTTTAAATAAATTATATATTTTTATTTCAATTTATTGTTTGTAACATAATTTTACGTAACATGTACAATCCTTAAAAGCAACAACTTAGCCTAATAACTAACAAAATAATAAAGAAATGGAATTTTTTATACAACGTCGTCTAATGTTTAACCAATATTGTTAATGAAGCATTCAATTGCCACATAGCAAATGTATTTTGAATTTGTATATTGAATTTGAATATGTGACTAGCCAAAAACATTGAGTTTTACGCAAAACTATAAAAAAAAACTTCATACTCCATCTACTTTAGTGCAACAGACGCTGTCTCTCTCTCTATCTATCATACTATTGTAACTAGAAAAATTAAAAATGTTTCGTAAACTGTTCATTATTTAAAAATAGCTAAACAAACGGCTAGATTGATTTTGTTTGAATATCCGTAACAGCTGCTGCTGATATATTTTATATTGTATTACAAACAAATACTTAAAATTTAAACGAAAAAACTGAAAGTTGAAATATCTAGAATATCATTTGTGAATGTTTATCAAAATTATACTAAAAACTTAACTGTAAACATAAATCATTATATAATATTAAAAATAAAACTACATTAAAAAGTAATATTATATTTTTTTATTTATTTTGGAATTCTATTCCCATTTAGTTTACAAAAAATTGTTGGGGGGTCTTGACTAACGCTACACATTATCTTTAACATTAGTAAGGAGTACGCACGAAAAATTATAACAAATTTTAACATCCCTACGGGGAAAATATTATCAATCGGTACTAGTTATGTCCCTTTTATATGAAACCAACAGCTAACTTTAATATGGCGTTGTCATTAACACCTGCAGACTTTTAGACCTATCAATTCAACTCATTCAGACATTTAGACCTATCACTAAATTGGTTTTCAATTGAAGAATTTGATTCAGTTTAAAATTTGTCAATTGAAGACCAGTTCAGTGATAGGTCTAAAGGTCTGCATGAGGTGTTAATTCACCCCTTCCTATGAGAACGCCAAGTAAAACTTGCCGGTTGGTTTCATATAAAAGGGACAGAATTAGATCCGAATCATAATATTTTTTCCGTGGGGATAGTGTTGCACTTCCTACTTTTGTTAGAAGTGTTCGATAAAAAATGATCATATCGTATTTCGTTTTAATGACAGATGAACCCAGTGTGGCTTCAGACCTGGCAAGTCCACCATAGAAACGATTTTCACATTGCGCCAAATCCTGGAAAAGACCAAAGAGAGGCAGATCGACACCCACCACCTCTTCGTCGACTACAAACCTGCCTTCGACAGTCCGATAAGAAGTTGCCTATACGCCAGCATGTCCTGCGAAACTTATAAGGCTTTGCAGGATGACCCTGAGCGACACACGTTGTTCAGTGAGAATTGGGAACAACCTCACCGATACGTTTAATACCAAACGAGGTTTCAGACAAGGCGATTCGTGTGACTTCTTCAACCTAATAATGGAGAAGATTGTAAGAGCTGCACAACTCCATCACAATGGCACTATCTTCAACAAGAGTTCTATGCTGCTCGGGTACGCTGATGATATCGACATCATTGGGCAGAGCGTACGAGCAGTCACTGCAGCATTCTCCAGTTTAGAGAGGGAATCGCGTCGAATGGGTCTTACAGTGAACGAGGACAAGACGAAGTACCTAGTGTCAACAAACAAAGAGTCCCGGCGTCTTGGACAACACGTCACTATTGCCAACCACAACTTCGAAGCTGTGAAGGACTTCGTATACGTAGGAACCAGCATCAACAAGGAAAACAATGTCAGCCTGGAGATTAGCCGAAGAATAACTCTTGCCAACAGGTGTTACTTTGGCCTCAGTAGGCAATTGAGGAGCAGAGCCCTCTCTCGACGGACAAAAATTACGCTCTATAAGTCGCTCATCATGCCAGTCCTACTCTATGGCGCTGAGGCATGGACGCTTGCCAAGTAATGCTTCGAAAAATCATTGTAAAGGTTTTTAACCAAATTCGAAATGGACTCACTTAAAAATGTGCAAAACTGTTAAAGTGTCCCGTCAAACTGTTTGCCGGGTTTTTAAACACCGCTGCAGTGTAGCCAACTAGTTAATATCTAGTAAAATAAGATGTTGAAAAAATACTAGTTAAAAATCGATCCTATATTCATATAACGAACTGGTATGTAATAGAAAAAGACAATTGTTCTACTCAGCATTAGGTTTAAACTCGTTACAATACTGCTATGTGGCATTAGTAAAATTCTAGTTTCGTCGACCGTAAAGATTTCATCGGCAATTTTAGATTTTTGGGAGGTTCCAGCTGGTCGAGTGTCAATTTTTTTTGTTCGTCACCTTTCACCAATTTTTTTTTAATTTTGAACGAATCGTAAAGTAAAATTCTCCCCACAGATCAACATATAAATTTACCTACATATTTTAAAAATAAACAATTTGGATTTAAACTAGTCTCAAAAAAACAAGATGTTTATGAAAGTCTTGCTGCAACTATAATTTTAAATTTACGCCTTGTAGCAAATATTTAAACATCCGAATAGTTTCAATAAAGTTGCAGCAAAACTATTAATATTTTTTTTAATACGACATATAAGCAGATAGTTACGAGATGTTTGCCAAAACAACAATGAAAATTGAGATATTTACAGTTGACTGATAGCAAACATCCTGAGTTCTTGGACATTTGCAGCAAAACTTTTCAGGTATTTGACATTTGAATACCATAAAAAAGGAAAATGGCGTACTTTTTCCTTACGCTCGATTTATCCACAACAATTAAGTAAATCAAATGGTGTAAAATTGTGCCAACTCAAATACTACATTTTAATGGTAAAAGTGAAAATAAAATATCCTGTGATGTAAATTATCAACACGTGACGGAAAATATTTCTTTCCAGAGTTTACTTTGATGACAGCATCGCCGATCGGACTTGATTCTTCTGCGAAGAAGTCTTAAGTCCATGTACAATTTTACCTTCGAAGGATTTATAAAGACGATGTATAACCAGGATACTGTACAACAGAATAACTGGAAATCTAGAATAAATAAAAATACATTTGATTCATTTTCTTTCAATTCAATAAAAATTACTCCGCGAATTCTAATGGAGTTCCTTTTCCAAGTATGCATCAACTATCTATTTATAAGATGTTTAATTGATGGTTGCTATAAATAATCGTAAATTTGAAAGATGGTTGCTAACAATATTGATCGTATTTGACGGATGTTTGAGAGACGGTTGTCTCAAATAATTTGTATTATACTTGATATTTAGGGCTGTGATATTTCTGGCAATCATCTTTGTTTTCTTAGTGCGGTATAAGTATTGTATCAAAATATGATCTAGTAGGTTCTCAACTATTACATATTGTAGTACAATTTCATCGCTGGTTAGTCTTAAACTTCAGCGACAGCAACAACAATTTAAACATTGATCGAAAGGTGGGATCTGGCAGAAAGTATGGATCGGGAGATCTAAGCAGAGATAAACGTCAAGGACAATTTTCATTATAAATCCAAGTGCTTCGGGCAGCAAATAAGCTGAAAAATGCAGTTGCTTTGAATTATTTGCGCAAAGTGAAAAGAGAGCTAGTCTTAAATTGGCTATTGACCGACATTTAACAACTTCCAGCAACGACTTTTACAAAGCGTATCAGCGAGGAAATGTACAAGAAAAGTACAGAACACAAAAAAAAACAAGTCCCTAAGAGTGGCTGCCAATATGCAGCTGCAGTAAAAGAAGCCAACTATATTTAACTTCTCGGTCAATCAACACTGGGCTTCAAACTGCCCAGAACTGATGCCAGTGGAACGTTACTGAGTCCAATTAAGCGGAAACTGAAGGAGACGAAGGCTGTATCGAATGATATAAGTGAATTTATGATTATGTGGACTGAAGCTTCCAAAAACATTAATGAAATTACCATAATATGTTTGATGGAAGGGATTCCTGAAAAGGTACAAACTTCCTTATAAACATAATATTTTATTTTTGGTAAAGATTTTACATAAAGTGAGGTATAATATAGAAAAAAAAGAAAATAATTTGGATTCACGGCTTGATTTTTTGATTTTTCTATATTACAATTATTTCATTCGCACTCGTTATTACTGAATTCGAGTTTAAGGCAATCCGTTATAGTAAAACCTTCACTTTTGTGATCCCTATTACAAACGATACTTTAATGTAAACATCAAAATGAAGGAATTGTTGTCTTGGTTACATACTCCTTGTTTAACCGTTCCTTGACAACACAAACAAACACATTTATATCAACGGAAGTACGTCCAGTTTTAGTACATAGGTCCGTTTCAATTTAACAACTGCTTTTAATCCAACAATAGCTAATATGTCCCACAACTATTACGACAAAGTGTGGCACCTGGCGCAACGCGACTGTGACATACTCGCCGCCGCAGACGCCCAACGCCAGCCGCAAGATGCGGAACCACCAACTATTTCGACATCCACCAGTATGGCGAATATGCAGGCTGAGTGCGAGGCAGCCACTGATTCTACTACCACCACCAGTAAGACTTTGATGCAGAGCAGCACCTACGAGTTTTATCTGCGTTACATTTGTGTCGCCAATCGTCTGGAGGAAGTCTACGACAAGTTGGTGCAACCGCAGAAACGACTGTTGGTGCGCAAGTTGCTTGACTCTTGTCTGGGCCGCGTCATTGAACTGAAACACGATCTCGTCAATATCGATGTGATGGAGTTTAGCTATAACGATGCGGTTGTGGAGCGTCTGCGTCTAACGTCCATGGACACCGAATTGCATGTGCCACGTTATTTCAGACGCGAGCGTCGTCATGAGATTGAGTTGCGCGAACGCACCATGAACGACATACTCATCAAACTTGGCTGGATAGAAGAGAATCCAACAGAGGAACGTCTCAGCGAAATCGAGGCAATACGACTGTTACAGATACATGAACGTGCCCGACAGGGTCGACTGCGTGCGCACTTCATGAAAGAGATTCGCCTGCTGAAGGACAAGGGTAAAACGGCGGAGGAGAAGAATAAGGAACGCAGCGATTCCGGCCTAATGGCCGCCATGAAGATACAACGCATGTGGCGTGGGCATGCAGCGCGTCAGAAGACACGTCGTCGCAAATTGGAAGAGATGATATTGATCGGTATGGTGCCGGCACCACCCCAATTGCAGAAGCAGGCGCAGGAGCGGTCCGAAGTTTTGAATGAGGTGCCACCGTTTTTTGGTTGATATTTAATTTTTTATTCATCTCAGTTGTTTATACAAGATTTATACAAAACGTTACGAGATACAAGACAAGCACAAGGCATACTTTGAGGCGAAATTGCAGTCGGTCAGCGAAGAAATACGAGCCAAACATGGTCCGGCCATGATTGAAGACATTTCGGATGAGTTGCGCGCCTGGATCAAGGATTGCTACGAGAAAACGGGCAAATTGCCGGATTTTCCCGCAGAAGAACAAGGTGGATCGCTCCATTTGTTTAGTCGACCAGGTAAAAATGACTTCATGCAGAGAAATCTGACATGAGACTGAATACGAATTTAAAGATTTTACATTGGATTTTCCAACTACTATATTGTGTATTCCTACTACCTAGGTACCGAAAGCGAATTAAGTCGCTCCTCAGCGCGCTCTTCAAAGGAATCGCGTAAAACTAAGGATAAATCCAAGTCACCGGCACGCAGCGGCGACTTGAATGTCACCGACGATCTGCCCGATGGCGAGGAATTTCAGCCAGGACAGTCGCAGTTTTTGCCTGATATTAAAACGGAAATCGAGGAGTATATATAAATATAAATAATAAAAAAATAAACATTCGCTAATGTACCAGAATAACTTTACAGCTTTAATGAGATATGGTGCAACAAAGATGAATCGGGAAACTTGGAACAGGCGGCATATGATGATATGATATATGCCGGTAAATATGAAGAGATCGAACGCGAATTTCGCAAAACAGTGGACGATGTAATGCGGCAGGAGTTGGAGCTTTTACAGGTTGGTTTAATTCAGAGCGCAAAGATACAGTGTATATTTTATGTAATACATATTTCATTATCCACTCAGACAGCCGTTGGTAAGAAAATCAAAAAGGCCAATAAGAAAGCGCGTCGCTCTGGCAAGAAGAGCAAAAAGAAAAAGGAAAAAGATCTAACACCCGATCGCACAACCGAATCGCTCTATGAAGAGCTAGTCACAAATGGCATTATTCGCAAATATCCCGAGGTGTGGCTACGTCAGTATCTGGGCGATAAAGCACTCACAGAACGCAGCGGCATTAAGCCCTCTCCGGGTGATATACGCCAGGTGCTAACAGAATACTGCATTCTACCGCTGGGCAGCGAGCAAATACATAATTCCTCTCCACTCATACGATCGCTGCTCATAGCGGGTCCCAAGGGTTCTGGCAAGAAAGCACTGCTACATGCTATATGCACGGAGGTGGGTGCCGTGCTGTTCGACTTGACACCCGCCAACATAGTGGGAAAATATCCGGGAAAGTCTGGGCTTATTATGCTGCTACATTTGGTATTAAAAGTATCACGTTTACTGCAGCCCGCCATCATTTATATGGGCGATGCAGAGCGTCCGTTCATGAAAAAAATATCCAAAACTGATCGCACCGATCCGAAGCGCCTGAAAAAGGATCTTCCCAAGTTGATCAAGAGTATTGCTAATGAGGATCGTGTGTTGTTCGTGGGTACTTCGAATTTTCCTTGGGATGCGGATCAGAAATTGCTGCAGCAGACATACAATCGTTTTATTTACGTTCCAAGGCCCGATTTTGGGGCGCTCTCATTTGCATGGAAGTCATTGCTTAGGTATAAAATAATGTTTGATATATATCACATATTTTAAATTATTTGCACAATAATTAGTGATTACTCTGGTGGACTTGCGACACTCGACTGCAGCCTGATGGCTAAAATATCCGATGGCTATACGATTGGTGCTATCGATTCTTGCATCAAGGAGGTACTGACGTGCAAACGTAAACTGCAATTGCGTTCGCAGCCGCTGACGCATGCGGAACTTATCAATGTTTTAAGGTATTTGTAATAAAATTGAATGTAGTTAAAAATAAATATACACGCTGCTTTACAGTACACGTGATCCTGTTTATCGGGAGGAAGAGGAGGCCTTCGACTCGTGGTGGACAAAGACACCACTGGGACGTCGGCGTCAACGCATGCTGGAGTTGGAGGAGGAAGCTAGAATGGAAGAACAGGCACAGGCCGCTAAGCAGGGAAACGGCAAAAAAAATCATAAAAACTCGTGATTAAAAATCGACTAAAATGTATTAAAAAATTGTTTAATTAAAAAAATAATTATATCGCAAAATAATAAACTTGTGATTTTATTAATTTCGAAATTTGTCGATTAACGAATTCATTCATAAATTAATTTAATTAGAATTTGATTTATGTACGAATTTATGTTGGCCAATGATTTGTTTAGAAATTTTTACATTTAAGTATAATAATGTTATTAAAGGAGGTATTTAATTCTTGAATTCAAATTAAACTACAAAAAGAATTACGTTTTAAACAGATTTGTTTAATATATTTTTACATTATGGCGAAAACAAACAAATCTAAATACTGCTATCACCACTTTCTTAAAAAATATATTTTTTAATTTTATTTACAAGATTACTTACTTAGTTGTCCATTTCAACACATGGTGGGTTTCGGTCGTAATTAATATATTTCTATAGTTGCATCCATTTCGCTGAAGCATTTTTTCCATACGCTCGACATGTGCAAGTCAGCGGAGGCGCTGTATTCTGATGCGTCTTTTATGTCAATGTCGGCGTAGAGCTCATACAGTAAACTTTCCATCTGCTCGCATACTCGTAGAATATATGAGTATATTTTTCAGAAACACTCCTTAAGCTCGTACATCGGTACATCTCTGCCTTGGATGATAAATTTTATAATGAGTTACTTATAGGGAATGAGTGTCCACAGAGTAAGGGTTCTGTTTCTCAAATGCATACTGAATCCATGGAAAAAGTTATTTTCAGCTAATCTTAAAATTTTACAAATCTTCTCTATTTGAGTCTTGGGCACAGATAAAAAGTTTAAGCAGTCTATAATGTTTACACTGGCGCCAGTTGGAAATTGAAATTGCTCTTTTCAACGCAGATTTGTACGCTATCACCTTCGCGTTTCAAATACCTAGATTGGATCGATTTTATCCATTTGTTCGATATGACCTTGCCAGATGAATTTTGATTCGATTAACTTGGTCAATGTCGTCACTTTAATCATTAATTGTTTTTTTTTTTTAATAATTATTATTAATTATTAATGTTTTACATTTAATTTATTATGCATTTCAATTCTTAATTTATATTTATTTATCAATTAAGTTTTCTAGAAAAGGTTATCTTCACCGCAATTGTCTCGTTTGGCAATTAGATTACAGTTGCTTAATTTTTCAAACATTTCTTATCTGCTATTAGCAAATATTTTTCAACATAATGGCGACATGTTTATTACCCATCTTGCAATGTATAGCTTGAACATTAATGATTAACATTTCGCATAAATTGTCGCTCATGCTGGGCAACTCCAACAATGATTGGCTTAGTGCATTTACATGATCGCCCACACACCACAGCAGGCTTATGTGAAATGACGGTTGCTAGAAGACATAATTTTAAAAATATTAATCTATTCAATACAATATTTAAATAATTTACTTCATAGAATTTCGCCAACTTAAACTCCTTCATGACATGATCCACGGCATGCATCATTCGAAGCATTTTATCAATATATGCAGCATCCACTTGCAGCGCGACAAACGTCCGTGTCCGCTCTTCATTTGCATAAACGCTAAACCGCTGCATGGACAACGTCAGCGGTGGCAAAGTAGTCAGTGCATTTTCAAGTGATTTTTGGAAGGCTTCAATGAGATGATGCTGCAGCACAACAGTTTTACTTAAACTAATGTGAAAATGGGCGGCCGGTTCAAGCGTCACTATGTGCTGCATTGACTGCAGGCACCTTTGTTGTACATCCTCCAGCAGACTGTCAACGACTGGAAGTTTGGCAATTGCTATACGACTTTGTAATGGTAATAATTAACCATTTACCTGGTATGTAGACATGTGTTGCCCAGTTACCGCGCTCATGTTTAAAGCTGCGTACGCGTCCACCGTGTCTGCTGGGTTCGTCTGTAACCGTGTTATCCAAGGACGAAAACTCCTTGAGCTCACCTAGTTTTGTCAAGGCCTTTGGAAGTACTATTCTGCGTTCGATGAATAGTAAAATGAAAAGAGAATTTTTAATGACTTACCTTGTGTGTGTCTTCGATGGTGAAGAAGTCGACACTAGTGGTTGTTTGATAACAGGTGGCGCCCAATCATCCTCATCGGACGAAGAACTTGAACTGCTGTAGTTTACGAGGGACATTAAATAGTTCGGAGCAAAATATATAAAACATAAATTTGCCAAACCAACGCCATAGATGCCAACTTCGTAGGATAAATTTATTAAGGTGAGGTATTTTTAAAATCATGAAGGATATGGGAGAACTTTACTTTATAGGACCGATCTAAAAAAAAATATCACGCCCCGAAAAAGGGGCGGAGATTAATGAAAAACAAAAAATTGCCGTCCGCCCCCATAGAATAGCCCATAAAAAAGAATATTTTTAGTCGTTTTTTTCTAAGTTTTTAAATTTATACGGTCAAAAACATTTTCTTGGCCTTGTTTACGTATATGCCAGTGAGTTTTTTAAATTCCTCCTCCCCTATTCCAGGAAATGAAGTTTGAAAACAAACCGGTTTTTGATTTTAGAGGGTACCACTTGACGAAAATTTTATAATTTTTAGTACTACTTTACGCTAGACTGGACCATTATGTTACCGCCCACTTTGTTATAATCCAAAAACCAGTTGTGACCTCTATCAGTTTTCGATTTTTGATCGATTAAAGGGGTCCAGGATTTTTCGATATTCTATTGCTAAAACTATTGTATATTAAACTTAAATAGTGAGGTTGGCATCTATGGTCTGATAATTAGGTTTCGAACGTTCATTCGAATTTTCGAAGTACCTTCGAAAATCAGGTGAGACGTTATTTAAACAGAAACACATGGTGTTTTATAATTTTTTAACGCGTTTTTCTTGATATTAATTTAACTTGAATTTAACCATAGACCAAAATTAATTAACCCCTTGTAAGCATACCTTTCGGTTGTCACATACGTACCCAATAGCTCTAGTCAGATCCGCCATATAATTTATATGAAAACACGTATTAAATATTACAGATTTCGGTGATTTTTTTCTATTTTTATTATATCGTCGTTGTAGAACGAAAAGTCACCAAATACATTTTCCAAATGCCAAATATTCATTTACAAAAATCTTTGTATATCTGTTAATTTTTAATCGATGATCTCATTTATTTTACAACTTGATAAGATAATGTAAATCTATCAATTGATATTTTAACTTTAAAAATGCATCAAATACTTTTTATAATATTAATCAACAAACTCAAAATTTAAGTTTGTCATAAAAATGTATTTGGTGGCTTTTCGTTCTACAACGACGTTATATTCTTGGATTTT
The DNA here is from genome assembly GCA_951804985.1 of Dryomyza anilis. Taxonomy (NCBI): domain Eukaryota; kingdom Metazoa; phylum Arthropoda; class Insecta; order Diptera; family Dryomyzidae; genus Dryomyza; species Dryomyza anilis. Next base: position 19,892,643 of record OX638132.1, read on the forward strand.
ACCATGTCATTTCAAAAAATATGACGCAAAATGACAGTTAAAACAGTCTTTGGTTAAAAATATGCATTATAATGAGGCCTACAAAAAGAAGCTAGTTTTACGACAGAAGTACCGTCGAAACACTCGGAATCTTCACATTCTGTACTTAGACACGATGGGAATTTTGAACAAAAGTAAAATTATATAATTATTGGTAATTTCTGGCCATTCGTTATTTTGTGATATATAGAATGATATCCTTGGATTAAATAAATGCAATAAACGACGAACAGTTTTGTATACAAGTTGATTTTATTCTCATAAAATATTTTTTAAACATTGTACAGTTTCGTATTGTAGAATAACATGATCTCTTTGTATACCACACGTACGAAGTAATGTCAACTTTAACCAGTTTTTAGTATAGTATGTATTAATGTAATGTAAATATATATAAAATATTAGCTACAAGGAAATTTCCTCGTATTGTCCTGATCCTCATTGATCCGCAACGACAACAGTTGAAGCCGATGCTGCCGCGGTCGTTGTACCTGGAGACTTAAAACGTTCCAAACGTTGACGTGCCTTCTCAGCCCAAACATCATCCGTCTTGTCTGTGGATGCAGTAGCATCAGTAACTGGTGCTGTGATGGCGGCACCACCACCAAAACGTTGTTTGCGCTTTTGCAACTTTTCGTCAGCATCAATTTTTGCTATTTTTGATGAAACAACGCAACCAAAACGCTCTGCACGTTTCTTTAGTAGCTCCACTTGCTGTTCATCAGTAACGGCTGGCGTAGCAGCCGCAACAGCAGAGGCAACATCCGTCGTTGTGCCATCAGCACTGCTTTTTGGCTTTGTAGATGCGTCCGCATTAGTGCTGATTCCAAATTTCTTGGCACGCAACTCCAAGCGCTCCTGCATGCTCAACTGTGACACTTTATTTACCACATTGTCTTTTGCATCGCCTGCAGGTGTCACAGTAATGGGATTGCGTTCGCTCATCTTAGTGGCTTTTGCTGGTGAGGGTTCAGTGTTTTCTTTGGTGGTACTGCATGCGGTTGCTGCTGTGCCACCAAGAGCAGTGAACGAACTCTTGCGCTTGAGTACAATCTTTTTAGCAACCACCGGCGAGGTGATGACTTCGTCCTCCAAAACTGCATCATCCGCCTTAGGCGAGGATGTCGTCAGTGCTGGCGCAGTCGTTGGCGTTGTTGTCGGACTCTTGAGTAGTTCGTTCTCATCGGCACCCAGTATTTTGGCTTCGTCCTCGTCTGTCAGCACAGCATCCACATCGCCATCGAGCAAATCTTCCCCGGAAATGGCGGTGTCCTCGAGCGAAATATCGCCCTCGATGAGCGCCGTCTGCAAGCGATCAAGCAGCTCGCTTTTGTTGCCAGTCGTCAAGAGCCCACGCAGCTTCAACTCACGTTTCAGATCGGCAATCTGAGGCAATGGAAAATATTAGAAAATGCGTGCCACACTTGTTCATTTTACAAATAAAAACCTTCATTTTTGTTACATCAGGCTCCGGCATTTTGGAAGTTTATTTATAGAAATAACTGAAAAATTAAACAAAGTGCAATTGGATAAAAACTAATGTGCGCGCGATCAATGACAAATGCTACAGAAAATTGGTTTTTATTAAGTATTTACAGTAATAAAAAAAAATAAAAATGGTGATGGTTTTTTAATGGGTACCAAATACATAATATTCGATATTTACGTATATCGAAAACGAATACTTCTACACACAAAAAATTCTTGTTTTTTTTTACAAATTTACCAACGCTCAGGGGTTGCGCCCTATTCTTGCAAAGCACAGTGCTGATCGTAAGAAGGGATGACAGGTTAAAAGTAGGGTGGAAAGATAGAGCAGTGTCGGTGAATGTTTGTTTTGAACTTGCCAATATCAAAAATGTCGTGAAAAACGGACGCAGGGAGATTGTTTCACAAACGTATCGTGCGACTGAAGAAGGAATTCTCTCTATAATGCGTGGTTCTGTTGAGAGCCGAGTGGACTACAAAGGGGTGGGCTTGGTTTGATGCCCGAGTAGAACGAGTGAAAACACGACCTGGTGGAATCAGGCCATGTATTTCCCTCGAACACTTACCGTTGTAATACCTATAAAACAGGCTTACACACCCAACGGTCCTTCGGTGATCAAGAGAACCAATAGACGATGAAATATTTTCATCCCCTATTAAATATATCGCACGTTGTTGGATTCGGTCCAGGAACTCCAAGGAAGATTTTGAGGCCCCTGCCCAAATGTGCGAATTGAATTCCATTTTAGGCCGTATATAGGTAGTGTAGACAGTGCGTAAGTCAGCAGGAGTGAAGTATGTTTTACACCGTTTTAAAAAACCGAGGCACTTGGCCGCTTCTTTCGACACATTAAATATGTGGTTATTCCAACGGAGATCACATTGAATTGATATGCCCAGAACGTCAAGAGCAGCTGACTGCGCAATATCCACAGCACCCATATTGAGGGGAGGGAGAGGTGAACAGAGTTATGTGAACAGAATCATGTGTGTCTTTGTTATATGAACAACTGATTTGTTGTCTGCACGTACAATTTGTTTATTATAAAAATTTTGAGAAAAACTCACAACGCACCATGACGCTTTCATTATTTTCTGCTGTATTAGCGTTTGTATTGAATTGTAGTGCAGTTTCAGTGTATAAAAACAATAAAAATGCACTTTAATTCGTTTGAATTGAAGACCGCAGATTTATAATGAGCACCTTATTATGTAGGAAGTTGTGGTTAAAATCATAGTGACACTTGATAATAAAAAGCCTGCAAGAGACGTCTTTACAGTTTTCAACCACATAGATTTTCAGTGCTCGTTTTATCCAATTAGAATGTTGTATTTGCGACTATCGTTTTTCAGGGAACGCAAAGTTTATAACATAAGTTATCTATTAAGCATCGTTTAGATATATCAGAAAGGTAACTTTTTAAAGAAACAAATCGGGATAATACCCTCATAGTTAAGGTGACCATTATTTCAAAAGTAAAAAGAAGGATATAAATAAATTTAAAATAAATATATCACTTTATTTTCCAATCGACAAGTCAGTTTTTATTCAAAATATATACATACATACACAGAACCAAGAAGTGATGTAATTACAACGAACTTGTACATTAATACGACAAACAAATTAATCAAATGTCAACCGATGGTCGCGTTCGTCAATATTACATATTGTGTTAATCAATCGAGATTTACACATTGAAAGATTTTGAAGTATGGTGTACGTTAATATTACGAACGCTAATTATTAAACTCGTTCATAATATTTATAATAATGGGATTCATATCAGCACTATAAATTTATCATCTCGTAAAAAAATAAAATTACACGCAAATCGACATGAACGTACTTTTATCTGGCTTCGCGAAAATTCTAATTTTTAGTTATATCACTTATAATCATTTCAAAACACAATTTAATGAAAACACATTTGCCACAAAACATAATTTTATTGACAACTAACGAAAAGATAACAAAATATTCAAGTAAATCTATTTACGTTATTTCACATAAAAATCGACAAATAAATTTGATAGTAAAATATTCTTATACAATTTTTGCGTAAATTTCTAATATTTACGGAATTTCCACAAATTACGAAGTTTACGCGCTTGATATGAATCCCCTAAATGATTTTAGTTATATAGTAATTAAATAAAACAAAATTATTCAACAATTTTATAATCAAATTGATTCATAAAATCAATATCATGCTCATCAAATTATCTTCTTGAAGCAGTCAGATTTTATTATGATATTCTGATTATATTTTATTATTTGTTGGTCAGAATAATAAACATATTTATTGAAATAAAAAAATTCTTCGACACGGCGTCTTATTTGTTTTCCGCCATTACAAAATGACTGAATGTGTTAGTGCATATTCTGTGTATGCATGAAAGCTTGAGTACGTAATATTGATAAACAAGTACATCAAAACATGTATGATTGTACGTTATATTGATTAACTTGATCGTCAATATTACGTAAACAGATTGACGCCGTTTGTCAATATGACGAACGATACTTTTTCTGTGTATATATAATATCATCGAGAATAAAATTTAAATTCGCTTGTTTCTTTTTCGTAGTGTTATATATGCCAAAAAAAAAGGAAAATGTTGGTCATCGGTTTATTTTGGTATTTTCTATAATGGTTTAGAAAAAATGAACGTATATCGTTTCAATCCCCGCTATGAACCAAACAGAGCATCGATCGTGGTAAATATTTCAATTGTAAAGAAAAAAAAAAGAGCAGCAAATTGTATGCGGCATCAACTCACCGCCACTTCATAAACAAAGCACAACAGTAACATCAGTGGTTACCATGGCCATGCATGGTTTTGGTTAAAACACAGTCACAACACGAAGGTGGCAGCAAGATCGGGCCAAAACGAAGACATACTCATTAGTCTTGTGGTGAACGCGAACGAGGTAAAACCAGCAAAACGTCAAGACGACGCACGAGCATTGTTGACCAAAAAATTACTTGGTTTTAATTTAAAATTATTAATTTCGAATTACGAAGATACAGACTTTCACTGAGGCAACCAACTTAAACCATCAATAGCATTCATATTTTATAGAGGCTTTTGTTATTTCCTCTGAAGACTGTGATCGTTTCTTACGCCGCGTTCATAGTTGAAACTGCGATCATTTATGAGACATTCGAATTTAATACCACGACTAGTTGCGCACAAATATATATAAATAATCCTACAACGTGTAGCGCATTGATACCGCTATTAATTAAATTTAAAAAAATATAAAAATACTGTTAAATTATTAATTTCGTTGGTTGATGAATGAAAAAAACACCGTTTAATAGATTCGATATGTACACATACAGTGACAACAAGTGCAACAGCAACAACAATTAATGAAATTCTAACCACTTCGCATATAATACAAGGAATGGCAGACCAGACAGAGTCATTTAAAAAAATACGAAATACGAACTAAGGCTATAATAAATAAAACAAGCAGCTTAGTTTGGCCAGCGACTCATTTACAACATTCTTTGAGAAGCTGTAACCGATTTATACGGCTCTTAAGAAAAGAAGAATTAATGGAAAAATCAAGTAACTGTTTAATGCTGCCGAAGCTCGAACGTTACCTACATTTGTTGGATTTTTGTGAGTTTGGGAAATGCTCACTGTACAAATTTTCTCATTATTAAGCTTAACTTAAAGCAAAGCAGATTAAATTAAGAAAAGTCTTAACCCCCCACACTCATCGATTAATGGTTTAAAGACAAACTGATGTATATGAAAACTTAAATAAATAAAACATCGTATCCAATAAAAGCGGATATCTTTTAGAATTGATTCCGTTTAATTTAAACAGACGTCACAGAAAATGCTAGAAGAAAAACATTAAAAAAAAGAATATTAAAAAAGTTCATTGTGAAAAATAGTTTCATTCTTTTGCAGCGCTTGGCTTAAACCTATTTTATTGGCCTTAATTATGCCGAACAGATAAAAGTCAGAAGTAGGCGAGTGAACTAACAAAGAACCGATTGTAGCCAAGTGGAAGAAGAAAAACAAGTAGATACAAATAAAATAACAAAAAAATAAATAAGCTGAATACAGACAGCAGTAGAAGCAGAAGAATTGAAAGACTGCGCAGAAGCGACCGTGCCGTCGTGCAAACAAGCGAGACGTGCTACACAGGTAACCACCAACATCATCGATTGAGTGCGTGTGTGTGTGTGTGTTTCATCAACGTGCGGCGCATGCGTTGTAAATGCGTACAGGTGTCTGTGCACTGGACGTTAATTCAATAGGAAAATGTCTAAAACCTGTTAACGGGAAAATGAAAGAAAAACTTTTACTGCCAAACTTGTTAAAGTGATTTGTTTGCTACGCTGTATGCAGCGAGAGACCGGAGAAATCAATTGATAGAAAGTGAAGCTTAAAACATATGCAAACATTTATTTATCAAACAGAGGCAGTCAGCTAATTTAGCGATACAGAAATTTGAATTGTACGCCAAGTTACATTGCAGGAATACGTTATTGCAGAGTTTTGTATAAGGTGCCTGGCAAATTGTTCTCAGCATAAATTCACACGCCAACTTTTAATTATTCGCAATCACAATCACATCACACTGCATCATCAGCAACAACAGCACCTGCAGCAGGCTGGCTTAAAGCGAGAAGCTGCTTTTAGCTGTTTTGGAAAATTGTTTGTTCCCAACCAAAGCGCAGCCAAGCGCTGCATTAATGGGATTACGTCGTTAGAGACAACATCATCTGCATGCAACGACGACATAACGACAGCAGCAACTACATTAAAGCAGCAACAACAACGCATAAAGTAACGACAACAATTGAAGCAGCAATTGTTGTATGACTTAAAAAGGCAATAACTAAATTAAAATCACAGTAAAAAAATACTAATTAAAAAAATAAATATATTTAAAACAAAAATGTTATAAGAAATTTAAATAGTACAAGTAAAATTAATAAATAAAAAGAATTTTAAAAATTTAAAACTAAAATCAGCTGCTCTATTGCAACATCATTGCTACCAACAGCCGCAACATTATCAACAACCACAACTATCATCGACAACAATACTACGCCGTGGACAACAACATGCGTGAAGACGACATCGAGATCGCCATCAAGGTGGTCATCGTCGGTAACGGCGGCGTCGGCAAGTCCTCGATGATACAGCGCTACTGCAAGGGCATCTTCACCAAGGACTACAAGAAGACCATCGGTGTCGACTTCCTCGAGCGACAGATCGAAATCGATGGCGAGGATGTGCGCATTATGCTGTGGGACACAGCGGGTCAGGAAGAGTTTGACGCCATTACCAAAGCCTACTATCGCGGCGCGCAGGCATGCGTCCTCACCTTTAGTACCACCGATCGGCAGTCTTTCGATGCGGTGCGTGACTGGAAGCGCAAAGTGGAAAATGAATGCGCCGAAATACCAACAGTCATTGTACAGAATAAAATCGATCTTATCGAGCAAGCGGTTGTTACATCCGACGAAGTAGAGACTTTGGCACGTCAGCTAGGCTGTCGCCTTATACGCACTTCCGTCAAGGAGGATGTAAACGTGGCGTCGGTATTTCGCTACTTGGCCACCAAGTGCCATCAGCTGATGACACAGTCGTATAACAGTGTGGAAGCTTCGATGCATCAGCCAACCATCAGCGCATTTAGTCCAACGTTCACAAAGTCCACGAATAGTGGCACCATTATTCTGCGATCGGCCAAGAAGAACCCAACAGCGCGAAAGCGGCGAATCATTTTGAAGAAGTGCGGTATTTTGTGATTTCGCGTGTTTTTGTCGTCGTCATCGTGTGTTGTTGTTGGCACATGAATAATGCATGCGATTATTTATTGGAGCATATAGAAGATAAAGATGAAGTTTTATAAAACAAAATCACTATTAACTACTAATATATTAATAATATTAAATTTATAACTAAGAGTGCTGTACTTATGAATAATTTAGGAGAAAGAAGAGCCTCATAGTAAATGGTTTAAGAAGTGGAAATGAGGAAGCAGTTGAAAATGTTTGAAACAGGCAAGGAGGAATCTCAATCTGTTAGAATAATGCCGAAAAACACCTTTGAACAATACAGAAACAAATAAATTTGACAATATTTTGAAGAAATCAGTTGGAAGATGATAAGTAAGCAATTAAAATATGTTAAATTAAGCCGATGAAGCAAGTTTTTAGTAATGAATTAAAGAAGCAATTTGAAAAAAGCAGTTATTAATGCGATTAAGCAGTTTGAATGGTCCCTAATCCATAGAATAAGGGCAGAATGCAGTTGGAGCGAAAAAAAAGCATTGAGAGACAGTAGTTGTATATTTCCCTAGAGGCAGCTGAAATAGAAAAAGTTTAAATATATGTATATGGAAAAAAAAACAGTAGATATTAGAAAGCATACTAAATTATAATTTTCTACTATAATTTATCGAACTATTGACACTAGTCTACAAGTATAATTGGCATCGAACATATGAAAAGTAAGTTTTTCAACACATAGTAACAACAATTTGCAGTATGCTAAACCGATAAACTATCTTTTAAGGCAATACGCATCAACGACAACGACAACAACATGTTATGGTCATGGCGATGCGCGAAATTACAACCAGGAGACTGAAATCACAAGCGATTGGAATTTGTTTTATAAATCTTAATTTAAATATTAAATTTATTACATACGAATATATTTCGTTAATATTGTGCAATTGTATTTTAGCAAAGAAAAATTAAGTAATATTTAATATAACCTAAGTATTTAATACAATAAATTGTATAACTCGACTATGTGCGCTTTAATTGTGTTGGTTATGTGTGTAGCGGAGTAGTTATACCTGCAGCTGAAGCAAAATTATAATATTGGAAGAATGGACAATGGTATTTCTTAATGTTGTTGACTTTACTGACTTTACAAGGACTGCCCAGCAAACATTTTGAGTCTTTTAGGACTCCTAAATGTGTCATATTTATGAGTGTTACCCTCATATATGAGAACTTAAAAGAGTCCAAAAAGGCTACCAGCCCCTGGGTAGACATTTTATGAGCCCAAAAACCCTCATATTTCTGACACTTTTATTACTCCTAAAACACGCATATTTGAGCTCTAAAAATACCCCAAAAAAGCCACAGAAACTGCGCTCTAAAGTGCGCAAAAATACGCGTATTTTTGATCATATTATTCTTAAAACATTCACCTTTTTGAGAATTTCCAGACACCACAATTACTTCATTTTTTGAGTTTTTTTTTTCTTCAGAAATATAGAATGTGTCTGAAATGAATCCAACATAGTACATGTTCATGTTTATCTTAGTCCAGACATCCGTGAGAAAATGCATTCATTTCAAAAAAACCTTTAAATATGAAGGTTTGTCTGTTGAATTTACAATAATATTTTATTATTTTTCAATAGATTTCAAATTCAAAACGAATACAAGTTTATCAATTTTATTTAAACTGTAGGCTCCTAAATTCAGCATAAATTAGATACTTTTATGACTTCCTTTTTTGAGTGCTCCTAAAATACTCTTAAATTTGATGATTTTATGAGTTTGATTTGAGGTGGCTCCTAAAACGCTCATGAATGAGACTCTTTTATGCGTTAAATTTTGGAACGTTCCTAAAACATTCTAAAATATATAACTTTTATGAGCCTATTTTCTGAGCGCTCAGAAACAATTTTATTTTTGATGCTTTTAGGAGTCTAATTTATGAGGGTTCCTAAATAACTCCTAAATATGAATCTTTCATGAGAAATATTTTTGAGAGGTCCGAAAACCGTTTTAAATGAGATACTTTTAAGTGTAATTTTTCAGAGGGCTCATAAAACACTCAAAAATTGGTCTCCTTTATGACTCCAATTTCAGAGCGCTCCTAAATTGCTTAATGTGTATTTATTATATTCTTCTGACTAAAGCTATGCGATTAATCGATTAATAAAATGTCTTGTTTAATTAAATTTCTGATTAATTGATTAATCAAGATTTCCGATTAATCAGAACATTGATTAATCAGGATTATGATTAATCAGAATTATGATTAATTGATTAATATGCATTTTGTTTAATCGAATTTCTGATTAATTAATTACTTCTTCGCGTAATATTTAAAAATACCATACTATATGGTTCTTGAGCATTTGACACATTTCCTTTTATTTTTTTAATTATTTTATAAATAAATTTTCACTTTATTTAAGTTGACAAAATGTTCAAATGTTGTTGAATAAAATTATTTCATTTCAATTAATCAACATTCTGATTAATCAATTAATCAGGGTTCTGATTAATTAGGATTTGTGATTAATTTATTAATCAAGATTCTGATTAATCAATATTTTGATGAAGTGATTAATCGCACAGCCCTACTTATCCTTGTAACTTATCGAATAATTCCGGAAGCTGTTATGAAAGTTCATGTTTTTAATGTTCTCAATATATCGTCGTTGTAGAAGTAAAAGTCACCAACTCCATTTTCAAAAACCAAAATTGAGTTTACAAACATAATGTTATATCGGACAGTTCATTATCGAACAATTCAGTATTGGCATCATTGGTTGATGCCAATATTGGCCTATTTCGAATGTCATTTTAACATTTAAAATTAATAAGCTGGTTTTTTAAATATATACATACTTTGTTATTTGGCCATTACAACACATGATGAGTTTTGGCCGCAGTAATTATGCTTTACCAGTTGCTTTTGTGTTGTCTTCCACTTGGTCGCTCCACCGGAGATTCGAACGCCATCTCCTACGTTGATCACCACTGGGTACAGAATTGAACACCTTTTTGCTGGGGCGCTTTCATCCATACGCTCGACATGTCCAAGCCAGCGTGGGCGCTGAATCTAAATGCGGCTGACTATGTCAATGTCTTCGTTCCATCTGATTCTGTACTAGTTTTCAACGCATATCAGTCCATAGATTTTCCGAAGAATCTTTCTCTCGAACACTCCTAAATCTCGCTCATTGTCCATGCCTTAGCGCCATTGAGAAGGACTGGCATGACGAGTGACTTATTCAGCGTAATTTTTGGGCTCTGCCCCTTAATTGCCCACTGAGCCCAAAGTAACAGCTGTTGGCAAGAGTTATTCTTCGGCTAATCTCAAGACAGACATTGTTTTCCTTGTTGATGCTGGTACCTAGGTAGACGAAGTCCCTCAAGACTTTGAGTTGACACCAGGTGCTTCGTCTTAACCTCGTTTACCGTAAGATCTATTCGACGCGATTCTTTGTCTAAGCTGGAGAATGCTGCACTGCCCAAATGTTTTTTTTTATGTAAAACTCAAAAAAACTCAAAAATAACTTTTGGAAAAAATGTATTTGGTTAGTTTTACTTCTGAACGACGAATCTAAACAAAAGTAATTTTTCTATTTAACACGATTGTCATTTAACTATTTTTCATTTAACTATTTTAACCTATTTTTGATTTGAAGTCTTTTTAATACATACTACACTAGAGAGCGATTTATATGCAAAATGCCATTCCGGAAATATGCAAAATATATGGTGCATTGAAATCCAAATTATGAGGATCGAAGCCACTTTGAGAATAAATAAAGGCATCTGGAGGCTTCGAGTCGCTAGAGCATTTTCAATTTTGTTCCTTTTATCGCACAGTGGGATGAAATCCAATTCTAGCTGGACAAAATTATATAACATGATATATTACTATATTACATCAATACCAATATGATGTTTATGAAAGGGGTCGTGTTATGCATCTGCCACGCCTACCTCCCATATAAATTTTTAACAATAAGCCTTTTATTTCCCAACGTTTGCATCATATGAAAATAAATTTTCGTGTATATGACTATTTTGGCAATACGAAGAACTATTCCAAAAATTGTTCTGATCGGTCAACTTCTAAGTCCACTTCCCATATAATCCTTTTTAAGAATATGACATATTTCCGAACTTATGCTTCAGTTAAAAATTCAATTTGGTGTATATCGCTATTTTGACAGTACTATTTTTACTATTTTTGTACAAAATCGATTATAATTTCCAAAAATTAAGTGGATGCAATTTGTAATGATAGAGTCGGCTTGAAGGGATCTTTTTTTATTAGAAAATACATGTTAGACGTTACACATTTTTGCTTAACTCCTTTTATAAAACTTCAATTACAAAATTATACGAATTTGTGTATTTTTTTTGTACAAAATCCATTATAATATCCAAAAATGCAAGTGTATGCAATTTCTAATGATAGAGTCGGATAGAAGGGTCCCTTTTATATTAGAAAATATAAGTTAGACGTTACACATTTTTGCATAACTCCTTTAATACTACTTCAAACACAAAATAATACGAATTTCGGTATTTTTTTGAACAAAATTGATTATAATTTCCAAATGTGCAAGTGTATGCAATTTCTAATGATAAATTCGAATAGAAGGGTCCTTTTTTACTAGAAACAATAATTTAGACGTTACACATTTTTTTATAACTCCTTTAAAAAACTTAAAATAAAAGAAATCTGTTTTTGAATTTCTCTTTTTTTTTTTGGTAAAATCGACTACATTGGCAAAATTTTAGGCAAACGCTAAATCTAATGATTAATCTACATAAAGCTGTTCCTTTTTTATTGAAAACCATATGAAAGACTCAACATTTAACATTTGTAAAATTTTTTATCGCATTCAAAATATAAAAATAATTATTTTAAATTGTTTTCTGAGTTATATATGTCCATAAATCACAAAAATGCAAGTTAATGCAAAATGTATTCAATAATTCTTGTAGAAAAGACATCAATAAATGCAAATTTGTGTGTTAGCCGTTACACATTTTTGAACAATTTTTTAAAATCTCATAATAAAAAAAATGTTATAACAGTTATTGAAGCTCTTGTATAAGAGCTACAAGAATAAAATAATGTTTAGTATTAAGGTATTTCATTGTTGTATGATATACAAGTATAATCTTAGTCCAATATAAATTCATTCAATTTAGAATGCAAGCTTTATATACAATTTAAATAAGATAAGTAAGATAACACTACTTTATTGCCATAGCAACACAGAGTCCCATCTTCGAAAATCTAAATATGCAGTACTATGTTATAACATATTAAAGGGTTTTGCAACAGGGACACTACAAAAGTAGAGCGACAGGGACAGCAAACGACGCCATATTTATTGCCGCTCTTTTGACATTTCTCTTCAGTGAGGTTTGCCATTTCATGCCACTGAAGCCGCTTGTCCATCAGAAGCGTCGTATGTTCGTGAATTGGGCTGGGCCGTACTTCTTCCGTGATGATCAAGACCGGAACGTTACTGTGTTACCGTTCAATAATAACCGAATATTTTTGACCCCAATTGGATGATATGGACTTGGAGGACATGTGGTTCCAACAGGACGCGCCACAAGCCACACAGCAAATGCCACAATCAATTTATTGGAAACCAAGTTTGTGCTTGAAAATCGTCGAAAATTGGGTTCAGCGTCTGGACTTCTGCAAGCGTGCCCGTGATGGCCATGCAAAAGAAATCGAGTTCCATACATAATGGCATCGAACGTACTTTTACAAGAATAAAGAATTGATATCCAAAACCGTTTTTGTTTTTTTTAAAAAACTTTTGTAGCGCTACAAAAAAAAACCCTTTACAAATCGGATGAAATTAGTTTTAAGATCTTTAGATGTGTTCCGTTTTTGCTATTTTGTCCAACTGGATTTGAGTTTTACCCCAATGTGTATCGTCTACTAAAAATGTTGGTATATTCAAAAATTGTCTGGTATGTTTTTGTCAATGAAATCATGTCAATATTAAAATTAGTAACTCCAACTAAAATTTATCGAAGGACATGGTCTGTAATATTTTTAAAGATGCAGCAAAACACATAAAAACCTACAAAAGGAAAAAGTCAATAAATGTCGGTATATTACTGTAGTAATCTACATAAATCATTAAACGCGCATCTATACGAAAAATTTGGCTGATTTATGCAAAAATTATGCCATAAATATGCAATAAATATGCAAATTATATGAAAAATATATGCAAATTATAAGCAAAAAATATACAACATATTCAAATTAGTTTTTAACTATAATTAATTCTGTTTTTTCCGACTTAAATTAGAGGCTTCGTTAAAATATGCATTTGCATATAAATCCGCCTCCTACTAATCGGCAATAAAAAATTTACGAAAAATAAAAATTTTAAATATACAAGAACATTGCGCCTTTTTAATCAGAAATAAGTATTTTAAAAATGAATATGAATTCTTAAGTTAGAATCACACGATTGGATATTTTCTGTTGACGCAATTTGGAATCAATTTAAAATTTGTATTAATTTAAATAATATGACACCACGGTACGGCGTTGATAAAATATGTGGAGAAAATACGCATGCATAAAACGATTTGAGAAATCTATTTGTAAAGGGTTTTTCAATAAGAGCGCTACAAAAGTATTTCAAGGGTTTTTCAACAGGGACGCTTTAAAAGTAGAGCGACAGGGACAGCAAACGACGCCATGTTTCTTGCCGCTCTTTTGACATTTCTCTTCAGTAAGGTTTGCCATTTCATGATGGAAAGATATACGAGCCAACAACGAGTCGAAATTATTAAAATTTACTACCGAAATTCGAATTCGTATATCTTTCCATCGTGAAATGGCAAACCTTACTGAAGAGAAATGTCAAAAGAGTGGCAAAAAATATGGCGTCGTTTGCTATCCCTGTCGCTCTACTTTTGTAGCGTCCCTTTTGAAAAACCCTTTATCATGATGTAAAGTGTCAGGTGTATTGCATAAATCGTATAAATTGGAGTAAATGTAAACCTATGTCAAAAACTGCCACAACTAATATGCCCTAATAAAAATAAAGTATTGATTTAAAAAGCACAAACAAACAATTGAATTTGTTTATTTTTATTTTCTTGTATAATTTATAATATCTATATACAGTTTTGCGGGTTTGCATTAATTTGATTAGGATCATTAAAAATGAAGCATTTAATATATAATAATTTTCTGTTTGATCTTGAGTGTGTGTGTGTGTTGTGTTGAATTAATAAAGTTGATAATTGTGAAATATTTTAATCTACAACTTTTATACTTCCGCCGCTTAAATGTTTAAATTTTGTTTAATTATTTGTTAGTTGCTAAAACGTAATGTGTTGCTTTCCACTTTAGAAGTTTAATTAGCTTTATTGCTGGTTGTTAAAATAACTTTATTAAAATATTTAGCTTTTTTCCTCTTTTAATATTTAATGCATATTGAGATATTGTATCTGTAGTAGTAGTAGTGATTCTAGAGTTTAGTTAAGATTTGTAAGAAATAGTTTGCAACATACTAGAGCATTCGTCCTGTTTTAAAGATGTAACGAGCTACAAAATTCCTAAAGAAAATACGTCGGTTTTCCATTGTGTCTATGTGTGTGGGTGTGTGTATGTGGAAAAGTTCGTTCAACTATTCAAGATATTTGTAATTCTAATAACTATTTAAAAGATTCTCATTGAACAATAAAATAATTTTTGTGTGTGTTGCAATAACTATTCCAAAAGTGGGAATTCTGTGTCGTAATCATCCTTGGGCTCCAATGAACGATACTCATCAGAGTCCTCGCTCGTACCAACCGACGCTGGTATCGAGGGCGAAACGCAGCTTGCTGTGGGAGCGATCATCGAAGTGCCGGCGGCTGCAGTGACCTCTGCGATTGTAGTTGTGTGTGTTGGGGACATGGCTATCGCATCAACAATAACAGTATCATCTCCTACGGCACCACCACCACTAACAGCAGCAGCAATTGTAGCTGTCGGCGATGACGATGATGCAGTCATCATCAACGACATATCACTTGTTATATGCGGTATATCAGCAGAGGCCAACATTAAATTCAATTTTAGATTGGTCGTTGCTGATGCTGTTGGCTGCTCTGTTATCACAGTCGTTTGTTTTTGCTGTTGCTGCTGCTGGGCTGCTGTAGTCGGCTCCTCTTCCTCGCTGACGCTAATATAACGGCAACGTTCGCTAAGCAACGTAACAGGTTCATCGTCATCTTCATTAACGCTTGTTATGCTGATCGTGCGCTCCTTGCAGCTTAAGTAGGCAGGTACGCCTGCCATTGATTCAACAATGATGGTGGGCGAAGTGGCAACAGTTGTTGTTGACGCTGTTGAGCGTACAGCAAAATCAACCACATCTTTGGCACCACTTGCGCTGGCGGCAATCACTGCAGAACCGGTAGAAACACGCTGTGCGGCAGCGGCACTTATATCACTCTGCGTGTCGGATTGCGATACCGAACGACTGATCGATGTTGAAAATGCTAATTATAAATTATATATTTATATGTTTTGATTTAGTTAAAAATGCACTTCTTACATTCCAAGCGTTCGCGACGTGTTGTTTGTTTCGATGTGAGCGGTGCCAGTTTGATGCGATAGAACTTCGAGCCTCTGGTTACGCGATAGCGATTTTCGTCCTAAAAGATGTAATTATAAAAAATGTTAATATTCATGAATGTACCTTTTTTAACAATTTAACCATCATATCGTGACGGTCATGCCAAAGGGGCGAATGCGCATTTTTAAAAATGTCGGGAAATCAATTTTTAAAGTTTAAAGTGCTTTAAAAATTAGCAAAATTTATATTTTTTTTAATTTTTTCTGTTATTTTGGTTTACTCATAAATTAATATAACGTATATAAAATATCTTTCGATTTGAACAACGCACAGAATTATAAATACGGATTTTGTGAGGCAATATCCTGGCCAAAACGCAAATAATTTAGATTTTTATGCTATAACTCTTTATTTAAGCAAGATAAAATAGTGATGTAAAGCATTAAATGTTTGTTTTTAAAGCAACTATCGATTGGCATCATTACTTAAAAATATTTTGCCAAACATCAAATTGACCTTTGTTATTTGCAGGAAAAAATGTTAAGCAAATTATTTTTAAATAATGATGCAGATCGATAGATGCTTTAAATACAAACAATTAATACCTTTACATCACTATTTTATCTTGTACCACTAAAGAGTTATAGCAAAAAAAACGAAAAGATTCGCCCTTTTGGCATGACAAGATTTTCAATTTTTCAAATTCGCCCATTTGGTTGGTTTAGTCTTTTGTGGCTAGAAATATCCAACAAAACGATAAACGATTTTGGCACAGTATACTTGAGGAAAAACTACATTCAAAAATGTAAAAAAACGCAACTGCCAAATTGCAAATTCGTCCCTTTGGTATTATAGTGACGATATATAATGAATAAAAAATTAAAAAAAAAAATTAAATTTTAACAATGATTATTTCAAAATATAATTCATATATAGAATGAATGGGTTCAGAGAAATTTAAATTCAGAATATGTATTAAGTTTAGAAAAAGACACAGAAAATAATAGTAAAATTTGATACATAAACGAACAAATAAAATTCAAGTACAATCAAATAGAATACAGAAAAGTCCAATGAAATTCAGAAAAGGATATGAACAAATTTAACAGCTCAATGTTATATTAATCATCTATGCAATGCTGTTTCAAATTTAAATTTATCAAATGGAATTCAGAATAGCAAATTTTAATATAGTAAAAATTATTTCAAAAAAGATCAAATTAAATTCACAAACAGAAAAATAGAAAAAAAAAATAGTAAGAGCAACGACAGTTTGAAACCAACGTGATTTAATCTGAAATCTATATATATAACTCTTGATTACGTTAAACGAAACAAAAACGTTATCAGAAAAAGTCGAGTGATATATTTTTTTTAAATAAAATAAAATTACGACGAAGTGAGTAGCACCTCAAAAACTGAAAAGTTTCTAGTAGGGATTTGAAGTGTATATCTCATAAAAGACTTGTCAAAACTGGTAGGGATTTGAAGAGTAGATCCCTGCCAGTAAAACTAGTCAAAAAATGTGTTGTCCCCAGTAAATCTTGTCCAAAACTGGTCGGTTACTGGTACAAATTTGAAGAATAGATTCCTACCAGTAAAACGAGTAAAGAACTGGTCCGTTACTGATAGGGAATGCCAAGAAACCGTAGAGTTTTACTGGTTAGTTCCTTTGACATCGCTTGCGAGTTACTCGACAAGTGACTAGTTAAATTGGCTGGATACTGGTTTGAAATGTTACTTGGAATTACGGCGAAATTATTTTCAAATTTGACGATATTTCTTATTTATTTTATGATTGTCATAACTAAAAAAAGAGATTTTGCGATATGAAATATATGTGACATATGAAATGAGTCAACGACTTATTCTCTTCTCAAGCAGGGATTATACAATATATTAATATTAATAATATTACACAATATAACAAATCATTTGCATCATTAACGCAAAAATTGTGTTTTTTGTGTTATGACACTCTTGAAATAAATGAGCGAGATGTATTTACTTTTATTTGGGATTGTGTTTCAAATACAACTCTGAAAAGTAAAATGGTACGAAAGGCCACATGAAACTAAACGTATAGATTATGTTATACCAATTTTAAACAAAGTAACTTCAAACGAATCGTCCGACAGTCCCACAATTCGTTTACTACTATAAGATCGATAGTCACCTTGCGTGCTTGACAATATTCCTTTTCGGTGACGCGTCCAATGGCATAGTATGGCAACGGCATGGCAGCCGGCTCGTCAAGCGCAGAGCCACTCTCTGGCGTCGTCGGCAAGCGAAGATTTAAGGCGCTCAAACTGTCCGCATGCACGAAGTACAAACTGAGTGAGTCCTGCACCACCATAAACTGGCCGTGACGCACGCTCCAAACGACAAACACAATGTCGCCCTTGCCACAGGACTCGAGCACAATATGCTTCTGGTTCCCACTTGACTTAATGCGAGTTCCTGTAGCCGTCGATTGCTCGTAAGTAGAGCTGCAAACAAAGAAAATTATTTATTTGACTCTATTAAACCCAAGCATTTATATTACCTGCGCAATGCGGCAAACGATGTTTCCATTTCGGCACGTCGCGACTTTTCCGCGTTCAGCTCCTCCTCCAGGCGGTTTTTGTCACGCGCCAAGTATTCAATCTTCTCGCGCATCCAACTATTGCCATCTTCGTTGGTGAGCGCATCCAACCGCTTTAGCAGTTGGAAGTTTTCCTTTGTCATCATGAGATCCTTGTTGCGCAGCATCTCCACCTGCCGCTCCTTGTCTTCCAACAACTGTTTCAGCACGCTAACATTTGCTAACACCGACTCCGAGTTCATGGGAAAGATTTTCGACTGCCATATAGAGCGCTCGGCTTCAAGCGCCACCGCTAGCTCCTGCTGTTTGAGTGTCTGCAGCTCAGAACGTATTTGCGTGCAAATAGCTTCGTGTGTTGCTATGTCAATAGTGTTGTTGTTGATGCCGGCAGCAGTGCCTTCAATTTTTTCGAGGCTGCTGTCTGAGGGCGTACGCTCCATGGACGTCATCAGTTTGAAGCGGCAACGCAGCGATTCGATTTCGGTTTTGTGCTCGTGTATTAGCTGTTCACGCACCGCGGCTACCGCACTCGCTTCCGTCTGCTGCTGCAGAGCACGCTCTTGCGCCAATTGAGTCTGTAGCGCCTCCAACTGCGTGTCACGCTCCATCAGCTGCGTCTGCAATTGCAACACCTGCGTTTGGCGTTCGTCCGCAAGTTGTTGCAACTGCTGCAACTGTTGTGCGCTGGACTCACTACGCATACGCATCAACGCGCACTGCTCGTTTAATGTCTGCAGCTCACAGTGTAGATGCTGCTGGCAGGCGGCAGCATCGTTTCGAAAGCTGGCCAGATTGGCGCGCGCCAACTTCAGACAGTCGATCGCATGCTTGGACATGGCAGCGAGTATGACGCGTAATCGCTCAACCTCGGCGCGTGTAGCACATTCGTTCTCATCGGTGAGCGTTTCAACGCTGTGCACTGAGTGGCGTTCGGTGCTGGTACTGCGTGCCATCATCATGATTGCTGTTGTAGATGTGGCAACGCAATGAGCTTGCAACGGGGTTTGCGCCACTTGCGACTCTACGACTTTCTCAAATTCCTCAGTGTCGGTTTCGGATTCATCGTCGCCGCCACCACCGGCGCCTTCTTTCTGTAGCTCCTCTAAGCGCTGATGCTGTTTCATCTGCTGCCGCTGCTGCATCAACTCCTCGAAACGCTCGCGCTGATGTTCACCCGAGCGCCCTACAAAGAAATTTATCACAGGTTCCATGTCGGGCAGCGCAATGTGTGCGCTTAGCTCGGGCAGCTGCGAGGTCAATAAATCTATGTCTGCGCGAGTTATGTGCGGTAGTCGCACATCGAACACCAGCGGATTCTCAGCGAACGCGGGTGGCATGTCGTGCATCCCGGGAAACAACTTCTGTAGAAAGTGACCCTCGAAGCTGGCGTTGAATAGTTCGCGCCGCTTGATCTCCTCGCTGTGAATGCTGTCGAAGTCATCGGCCAGCTTGGAGGCCCACAGACTAAACTCGCCGGAGAAGATTTTGCGACGCACGACCTGTTTATTTTAAGTATTATAAAATTACTTATATCATTAATATAACGAACTTACCTCCGTAACTGCCGCCACATATATACAGGGCGCCTGATGAATCTGTTCAATGATGTTGATGTGCTGCTCGGCGCGCCGCAGACAACAGTGATTGAGCAACAACCGATTATCAAATTCACTCATCGTATTCTCGATCCAGACGATACGCTTTAGGCGCGTATGCAAATTGACGCCCAGTTCGTCCTTGGCCTTGGCGATGAGACGCCGATGCTCCCGTATCTTTTGTTGATTCTGCAGCATCACCAGCAGCTGCGACTGATGCGACGCGCACAGATCGGGCAGTATTGAAGCGTCGCGCAAATTCATGGCGCGATTCTGATTCTGCTGTATAGAAGTTGACAACTCGCGCTGATCCTGCACCATATTTTTAATTTTGAACTTGAATTCTTCGAGTTTGCAGAGGCGCTCACCGAGTCGCTTGATCTCCTTTACGTCTCCATCGTCCGCCAGCTTTATAATGTGCTGAACTTCGGCCTTCAGACGCTCAAAGATCTCCTCGTTGAAAGTACTGAGTCCCTGAACGCATTTCTCGGCCATAAGGCGCAGCGTGCTGTGGTTCTCCTTGGCGGAGATCCATTGCAGCAACGTCAGCGTACGTCGCTGCTGACTGCATGCGGATGATGCTTGCGATGAGCTCGCCGCCAACTCAGTTGCATGCTCTGGGCCCATTTTCAACTTTTTGTTGGGTGAAGTTGAAGTAAGGCTCTTTTCGGTTTCCGCATTATTGCCATCTGCATCGCATCCGGCTTCTTGGGGCAATTGTTTGGATGACGCCGCCTCTTCATCCTTCACCTCAGTCGCCACCGCTAACGCGCTTTCTTCCAACGGCTGTGCACGCGCAAACACATCATCCGTCTCCAGCAGATCATCGAAGCCATGAAAGTCCTCCTCGGCAAGCGACATCAACGCCGGCAGTATTGGAATGCGCGACAGTTGAGTTAGATCCGCGCCAAAATTGTGCAGCAGCTCTAAATATGTCGTACGTTTCGCTAGATGTCGCTCAAAGAAACTACAAAAATTCTTAAAGCGCTGACGAAATTCTGAGGTCAGATCTTCTATGTTGGCCACCACGGCCGACCAGCCCTGCTGCTGCAGATGCTGCTCGTGCACCAGCCGTTCGCACAGCCTCTCCTCATCGCGCGCCATGTCGTACATGCGTAGTGCAAGTTGTGCGCGCGTCACAACCGTCTCATAGACGGCGGGCAGCTCCAGGCAGCGATTGACTTGTTCGAGCAGATCAACATCCGGCGGTTCGGAGGCCGGCATATTGGGCGGCAGCTTAACGTCGCCCGTCAGAAACATGTAGATGGGATTTGTATCAGTGCCAGCTGAATAATACGAGACCTGTGTGGTCTCTGTTAACATTTCGCCGCCGCTCACGAGCAGCACAATGTTTGCCGCCGGAATGCCGTGCAACCGCTCAATGGTGCTTTTGAGATTTTCGACGGAGGAGATGGCGACGTTCATGTCGAAGTTCATCATTCGACCCATGTCGACGTGAAACACGTACAACATGTTGATGGCAGTGTTTGAGTGAGTGTGTGGGGTGGTTTAATTGTGTGAATTCGGTAATATGCTGGTGCAAAAAAGCACGCTGGATAAGTTGTTGCAATCTGCAAGAATAAAAAATAAATGAGATTTGTATGTTGTTGTAATTTTTCTCTTAAACAAATTATGTCTTTTTATTTTTGTATGTATAATCGAAACACTGTGCGGCTGTACAATTATCTAATAGAAGATCATGAACCCAAGTGCGACCTCGTGTTATTTGTTCCTTTGACTTTGACTATTTTATAAAGGCAGCACATATTGTTCTTATCCCGTGTCTAGACATTGTTTAACTAAAACTTCTAACTTTGTTATTTCTTGTGGAACCTACTTGGTTACAAGCAAAAACTGACCAACGCTACCTGCTACAGGTTACCAACAAGCCAAGCACCCTCTGCAACAGCTGAGCAAAACATGTTTCCATACCATTTGGTTGACGTGTATCTTTACTACCTAGTTGGGAATTTCACAAATAAACGAAAATGTCTACGAATATGTGATTTTTTATTACTTTTATTATTATGAGTAATAATCTATAAACACTTAGCACTTATAATTTGTAATCTGAGTGCTAAGGGTCGCGAACGGTCAGTCTGTGCATATAACAAAAATTGCGCGCTAACTTCGCCCTTTAGATAGACTGCCAATAACATCAATTGAAATGTTTCATCATCTTTACCTACCTTTGAAAAAAACATTTCCTTCTAAATTTTAGACTGGCATCTTCTAAACACAAATTAAAATCAATCATAATTAGAAAACATTGTGACAAAACTTAAACAATCATTTATTTATACATATCATAATACTCAAAACAAATAAAATGTTTTCTTTTTAACCCTTTTACAATGAAATTATACAAAATTTTGATTTTAAAACTTTTATAACTTTTTTTCATCTGGATCCTATCGAGTTCTGATTTTCTCTTTTGTTACTTTAGTTTATATTTTATATATGGAGGTGATTTTCAATCAACGAATATTGCGAGTATTTTTACAGATCTTCCAGTGGAAACTGACCAGATTAAAATTCAACAGAAGCATTAACATTTTTATAATTTAACCTTCATGTGCTTGGGATTGAAGCTTACGTTGCTGGTCGGATGTCTACATTTGTAGCAAACACGATTTTTTATGGAAAATTATGTCAATATATGAAAAGAAACAATTATACGCACACATTCATGGAAGTGAGCCTCAGACACAAATTTGGGAAAGACCCCACCAGAACTGTAATATGTATGAATATTTTTGTCGTATAAATTATATTAAAAATAACGTTTTGTAGATAAAAAGGCTTTTTTTTACTATTTTTAGCATTTGTTAATAAGGGGATACATACCATGCGCGTAAATTTGTAATTTGTAGAAATCCCGTAAATAGTAGAAATTTACCCAACAATTGAATTAGAATATTTTACGCTCAACTCGAACATTTATTTGTCGATTTTTATGTGAAAATAACGTAAATATATTTTCATGAATATTTTGTACTATCTTTCCGTCAATAGAAATATATTTTGTGGAAATGTGTTTCATTAAATTTGATTGCGAAATGATTATAAGGTATACAACTACTTATAATTAGGAAGCTACTAAAAACCTCGGATCCTGTTGTTGTGGGAAAAAATGTATAAATAAAATTTTCAGCAAAAATGCCACAAATGTAGATAGCCGAGCACATGAAGTATATTAAATAGGTATATTAAATATAAAACAGTTAACGATATTATTTAAATATTTTATTTTAATAGTTCATATGTATCATATGTGTAACAAGTAAATCTAAATACATATTTGCAATACACAGTAACTTTAACATAGTATAATGTGAAAAACTACTGGCTACATTTTGACACATATTAATAAATAGAGCTGTTTAAAACTATGTAGTACGAATGTAATTAGTGTGCATTACTTTTTAAATTACTTCAACATATTGCGTACTACAAATTCGTATGTTAAACAATCTGTATGTTTTCTTCTCATGTTTTCTTTTTGATATTTGAAGTAAGAAATAATGATAGTGGTCACACGCAGAAACAGACAGAAAGTAAGACAGCCAAACAGACGCCATAATCAGCGAAACGTACGCCGTTTTATTTCAAACTAATAACAAT
The DNA here is from genome assembly GCA_951804985.1 of Dryomyza anilis. NCBI lineage: Eukaryota > Metazoa > Arthropoda > Insecta > Diptera > Dryomyzidae > Dryomyza > Dryomyza anilis. The sequence continues at coordinate 19,916,347 of OX638132.1, forward strand.
TGATTAAATCGATGAGACAGTGGAGAAAAAATTACGTTTTATATAAACACAATAATTGACAAGGAGAAAATACACAAAAATGCAATGACTAATTAGATGACAAACAACTAAAAATACAACACTGTTGTGTTGACAAATTTTTGTCAATTTTTTATGCAATTTTTCAAAATTCCAAAAAAAAAAAAAAAAAAATCTACAGAAAAGTCTACTTTTTGTGTTTAATTGCATATATTTTATGACCATGCAGTTCGATTGTCTTCTTCTCTTTTGATATAGAATATAGAACTACTTACTCTCAAATTAACTTTAGTTCTCCGTATACACTCAACTAGCCAGAATTTAATACCAAGTTTATACAATGAACAGTATTTATTTCAATGCTCATGTCCTACGATGTATGAATTGTCCCCTATTTCATTACATTTCAGTAGTTTCTTAACTAGTTTCTTTTAATGGAGGAAATTGCTCCTATTAAGAAAGCTCTTGAAATGCGACTTGATGGTGGACAGCGTAGGAGAGAGCGACTGGCGCGGATTTTGATTATCAGCCAAGACACGGTTGTAAGGGCCTATCATATATCATATCATATAGTTTTTTAAAGGAGTAGAAACAAAAAAATCTTTCATGGGTGCCAACAACTATCACGCATGGATGAAAAAAATATAGTTTGGACAAAGCACATGACCTTTATTGGCTTATTTGATAAAAAGGTAGAACAACTCAAGCTTACCAGACACCACAAACAAAAACAAAATGCCACGCCCTATTGAATAAAAAAAAATATACGTTCATTTGTTTGTATACTTCACAGATTAGAGATCAAAAATATCAAAAAAAATGCAATACCAAGCTGAAAATGGATCTTCATACGCCAACAAAAAATCACTCAACCAATCACCACTTGAAATAATTATGGGGTAAAAATAATAGTTTGACGCTATAGTTTAGGGTTCTATAAATCGATGTTTGTTCAGTCGACTAATCGATTTTTTTTGATGAAAAAAGTCGAATATTAGAAGTCAACTTTTGATTTGAAAAGGTCGAATATCGATTTATTTGTAATCACCCTCCCAAACTTAGCAAGAAGTGATAAAATATTGTAGTCCGTGTACGTTTAATATCGAATAATCGACTTTTACGAGTCAAATAATCGAAAAGTCGAAATTTTAGACATTTAGAAAAAATCGAATAGTCAGAAACTTTCTGTTTCGACAATATAACCCCTCAAAAACTCAGAAGAACCTAGGCCGAGCTATCTCTCCATTTGAGCTGTGCGTTTGGAATAAAACTTTGTTTTAATCCAATAACATGTTGTTACCTAGATATTTTTCGGGTCAGGGCATTTATTTTTGTCATCTCATATTTTTAAAAAGATGTTGTTCTGTCACAATGTGCAGCGGTAACCTGATCGAAATGGTTTATATAGAAAAATACATACAAATTGACACAATTATAGATTTTAAAAAAGCTGATAATACATTTTATTGACCAGCAAGAAATGTCAAAGAATAAAATAAATAAACAAACAATATATATTTGTTTGCATATTGGTTACTTCCAATAAAAAAAACTCATATAAAAGAATCATATGGCAACACATAAAGCGATAGCTTGACACACACAACGTAAATAAAGTTCACCTGGAAACTCTAGCAGCTACAACACAAATGCAACCAAACGAGAATCAAGAAAATAACCAACGAATGCATTGCTGTCTGCACTGTTTTTGTGTAGTTACTTTTATTTGTATTGTTTTTTTTTTTAATGGTGAAGTTGGAACGAAATCTGAAAACTGAGGACGATTATTATTTTAATAGGAACTGACTGACTGATGAAAATATTAAAATGCTAAAAGTTAAACGATAACTGTGAGACAAGAAAATCAATTTAATCATGGAAAATTGACTAAAATAGCAAATGCAATGAAAACAGCAGTGGTAATTAGTGCGATTTACTTACCGTGTTCTTTGTTAAGAATTACGAAACGTAGGCAAGCAGAAATTACAAAATATTGCAATTTATTTAATAGCAGCAGCAACAATAACAATAATCAAATTTGTTTTTGTCCGATATAAAAACAAAACGTCAACAACGTACGTCGATCGACGACGACAACCAACGACGGCGACGACGGCAGCAATAAAAACAACAACCACGAAGGACAGCCGAAGACACTACGTAGAAAACGATGTCGTCAAAGAGCATGAAGATACGAACAAAAAAAGTCGTAACGATTCAACGAAAAAATACACGGTTCATTCCGTCTGTCCGTGTAGCGCAGCAAAATAATATCTTTACACTTTGTTTTTCACTCTCAATTCTTCTTTTTTTTCGTTACTTTACTTCTATTTTCTATGTTATTTTTCTATATTTTCAATTCGAATAGAAGAAAAATAATATAATAAAAATGTCACCATCGAATCGAGTTTTTTTTTTTGTCCAGCAGTTCAATTTTAATGATTTCCTCGTCGAGTTTTCTTTTGATAAATTTCAGTTTGTGCTCGGATCATTCGTTTTAGACGATAAATTTCTTACAAATTTACACGTCGCGTGTGCGTATTTGTAAAATACATTATTTATTTGTAATTGAACAAAATAATATTGGAAAAATATAATATCGCGTATAAAAAGCAAGAAAAAAACAACGCACTTTATTTTACTTCAGATGTTGAATCGGTGTTGTTTGTTGTAAAAATGATCCGAGGCAAATTTCAGTGTTGTATAACATTTTAAATACATTTTTAGGGATTTCTGGCTGTCAAACACAATGATGTACTTTTAGTACTATTTACGTAAATTTACATATGAAAGAAAACATTTCAAAATATTCAATGTCTACCTCAAAAACCTCGTCTTTAGTTCAATATAGCATTGTATGTTATTTATCGTTTTCCCATTTCTAAAGGATTAACTATAATCAGCCTAACATATATAAAATAAAAATTATCACAATAAAAAAATGCATTTTGGTTTTAAACGAATTCAAAGAGTAAAACATCAGTAAAAAATGGTTTTAAAAAAACATATTATACAAAATTAACAACAACAACATTGACGTGGGGCAACATGCACAGCTTGTATGGAATGTTCGATTCATTAAATTAAATTTGATTCCTTATATTAACGAAATGACGATTATTTTCAAAATGGTTACGTCGTAGTATGTGTGGGTAAACTCAAGTTAACGTAAGCTGACTGTGCCAGTTCGTTCCCAATATAGTTAGGCTTTACTGTCATCGACGTTAAAATGTACTTCTTCGCGGTGATGTTGTCATCAAGAGGAACTCTAAATATAAACAATTCTCCATCACGTGTTGAAAATTTAAAGCACAGTCATTTTTGACTTATACTCAAAAACTGTAATGTTTTAAAGGCAACTTTTCTAGAGTCCGCGATTGGATTTACTTAAGACCTAAATATATGCCAAACACAACATACATGCCAGTACATGCTCATTTTGTTTAGGCCATAAGTCAAGCGAACATACAGAGAAAGACTTTTGGATTTTTTATAGTCACCCAGCCAACGCAAGAACTCCGAAATGATTGTTTTCACAATCTTTTGCCTGAGCCTGAGCGCTCATGTTTCATTCAGAAAAGAGTTTTGAAATATACATTTTCTGATAAAAATGCGTCATTCAGACCTGAGCATAGGTAGAAGGCTCTTTTGTGAGTCTTGTTTCGGAGCCTAAAAACAATCTAGAAAATGAGCCTAAACATAAACTAATAATGCTCTTGTGACTGAATCTTGTAAGATTCATTTTTTGTTGAAAAAAGCTTCAGAAAAGGCTCCCAGAATCTAATAAGCCGGAAATTGATTTTTTTTAAATTACTAAATTCTTATTAACAAAACAGGTTAAATTGTTTAATATATTAAATTGTACATTTTAACAAAAAGAATTAAAGAACAAAAATAATATAAACAAAGTTGTCAAACTTTGGAATCGACTAAGTGGACCAACGAGCGCTGATCGTTCGTAGTTTCATGCATCATGCAACCCTAGCAGACGTCGTCGCCCTGCGCTATTACACAATCGGTATTGGGTGCATGTGCAGCGTTGTAGACCTCCTTGAAATTACAGATGTTTCCATTTCAGTATTTTTTTTTCCTTTAAAATTACGTATCATCGTTACTCTAAACTGCGCACCACCATCGATTCACGTGACGCCAATTGGTCGTTCCATTTCATACGGTATCGATGAACCTTCATAGCCGCCACGTCCTAGCTTGCCAAAGTCGCCATCGCGCCATTGGAACCACCCGCATTGTTTATAGACATATAAGAGACGCAGCCGACTAAAATTAATATGAATTAATATTAATACTAATATAGTATTAATAATATTATATTATTACCTTTTAACAGCAATTGGAAAACGTAATTATTTGTTGAATGTCACAATTGTTTTTGAAAATAATTTTTTTGTTGCTTGATAAAAAAATAAAATGTACTAAAACACTTGTTGTAGTAAAGCAAAACATTCAAGTTAGATTCAAGATACTGGAGCCTGATTATAACTTGAACTCTAGCGTTAGCTGGGCAAATACAGCCAAAAGATTTGCTACAAATATTCCGTAACTCAGGATGTTTGCAAGCCAGCCATTACAATGGCTGCATTCAGCGACCTCAGCAGTTGTGGAACTGTTGAGTAATTTTTGAATGGTTGAATGGCATGCTTGAATGGCATGCTACCCTCAACATGTTTAGTTTTTTACAGCATGAAATTTTTACGCTACATTTGCGTTGCCTTTGTTATCGATGACATTTTAACTCAAATATTTACAAACAAAAATGAAATTTAGATTGGAAAAATATTTTTTCAATCATTTAAAGAGTTGTATGAAACTTTAATAAAATATTAATATTAAATTCTTTTGTAAATTGATAGATGAGGTAGCGATGCATTCAATAAAAGTGAGCGTTCAGTTAGTGAGCAGTCCAGTAGCTGCAGCCAATATATGTTAAAGTACTTTCAGTGATAAATAAGATATTTTAACTTATTTTCTGTATTGATGCATTTCGTTGAACATACCTCTTATTAAAGATGGCGAATTTGTCCTAGTACTATTTTTCGCTGTGTTAAAAATAAAATTAGATCTGAGAATTAGTTTCAATTAATAAACAAATAACATGTTTTCCGGGGGAGATTCTAGTGGAGATGGTGCAAGTGGACTTAAGAAGTTTGGAAACAAACGACTAGTCCCGCAATCTGCCTCGGCATTTGGTCTTAAACCCACTGCAGCTGCGGGTGCTTCGATAGATTGGGCCACCTTGGCCCAACAATGGATTCAAATGCGTGACTGTAATGGCGCAGATATTGGTACTGAGGTGCCAGATGCACCACCCCCACCCAATATAAGTGGAACGTTTTCTAATGTGAAGTCAAATAGCGTGGCAACTACCAAGAAACCAAGGTTTGAAGAGAAAGGTGAGGCTGATATGGAAATGGAGGACGATGAGGATAACACACATTTCGCACATACATCTGCACAACCTGCTCCAACAATAATGACAATGAAAACGAACGCTGCATCAGCCATAGGTACAACAAATATACAACCAAATTGGTTTCCACACCAAGTAGCCGCAACTCCAGGAACAAATGCCGATTTGTGTAAACAAAGATCTTCTATGCACGTCACACTAGTGTTAAAATATTTTTTTTTTTTTTGTAGACACGGAGACATTACAGCAAATACCAGTTGTTCCACCACAATGGAACATTTGGCCGCCTCCCGTGTTGTCGCCACAAGTTGTTGTTACAGCAAATCCGACTTCACACATACCCTCGCTTATGAAAATAAACGTTCCTGACCTAACTGAAATCAAGTCAATGCCAGCAAATGTGAATGAAAGTCTTGGTACAATGGACGCTGCAAAAAAGAAAATTCTTCCAGCATGGATACGGTATGTAATAAATAAAAAACTAATGATGTACATATTTCAACAATAAACCAAAATATTATATACGCACAAGGTACTAAGAATTTATTTCTAAAACCGTTAATTTGTAATTTTAATAAAAAAAAATAAAATAAGTTGATTAAAATTTATTTATAAATTTTAAAAAAGTATTAACTATTTTTTTTTAAGTTTTAAAAGAATATCGAAGTAGCTTACAATTTAAATTCCAGTTTAAAATTAAATATAGTAAATAAATGTGCTCTTTTATTTTCATAGTGAGGGCTTAGAAAAAATGGAGCGTGAAAAGCAAAAAGAGTTAAAGAGCCAACAAAACAAACTCACTGATAACTGGGATGACGACGATTCAAATAGTCAAGGTGGTACCACCGACAATATACACTCAAGTGGGTACATGATAAACAATAATATATCAACTTTTGTGGTAAGTTTATTCAAAAGTTGTACGCTAAGCAAACTGACAACAAAAAAGACTAGATTTAAAAAGTGAGACAATAAATATATGTGTATGAAATATAGGAAAGTGATAGTTCAGGTAATGAGGAGGCTGATGACAATGAAAGAACTGTTGCCAATGTAGCAACAACTTCTATTGCGTCACAATATAGCAAGGATGAGGCTGACAAAACCAAACTAAATGTCGAAGCATTGAAAACGGGTAAAACCTACGAACAGAAACTGTCTGATTTGGTACGAAACTTCAAACAATTTACTTAACATAAAATCAATATTAAGCATATTTTTTATTTTCATTTGCCAACAATATAACGTGTTCTGCTCGCTCGCTCACTCACTCACTCCCACACAATTTCACTTGCTTCTCTGTAATATGTAAAAATTAAATAAAAAAATGTCCTTTGTAAAAAAATAAATAATATTAAATGCAATTAAAAAAAAAATACTGAACATTAGATGTTTGTGGTGCGCAGAACACTTACCGAGCTTTTGCTGGAAGTTACAAATGATGAGATTTGCAATGTTTCACAAGAGGCAGTCAATTCAATTAAAACCAAAGGTACTTATTTAATTTTCTCTTCTCCATACAAATTAATCATTTATTACAGCTGAGATAAGTGTCGTAAGTGATTGATATGGTTGTTATTAAAATAATACAACTTTCTACAAATGCTTAGTGCTATTTACCTTTATTCTTATGCAATTCGTGTTAATATTTACATTGTTATGTACCTCTTATATATAAAAGCTACATCGGCACATGTGATACCCAAAAGCGCCATTTCTTCTATTACGGGCAAATTAGGTAAGTTTATGTCTTATATTTTTTCATCATATTTTTTTTACAATATTATATGGGATTCATTTCGGTAATGCAAATATTGGATTTTTTAACGCATTTATAACTTTCTACATATTGGATATATATTATTATTATTTTAGCTCTGTGCGATTATTAGTAAATTTTATTTTAGGATTGGCTGCTTACGACGACTCTTCCAATGATTCTTCCTCTTCGGAAACCGAAGCACCCATTATAAACGATAATAACGATTCCGAAGATGAGATTAAGGTATATGTTTTAACTGCAAAATCAGAATTTTTTTATAATCAACAAGGAATTTTGTAAACAGATATAAAAAATATTAGTTAATAATTGTAGTTTGACCTATTTCCATATTTTGATTATTAAAAAAATGATTAAAAAGTGGAATAAAATCCAATTCTAAGTTGTGAAAAGATAAAATTTCTAGTTCCAACCACCATTCCAAAAATTGTAGCAACTTTTAAGTCAAAAAGTCATCATTAATAATATTAATGAACAAATTCAGAAATACTATGAATTCCTACGTTTTGGTATAAATAGTGGGAATTTCAAAATATCGTTAAAAATTGACGAAATAATTATTCATCAATATTTCAAATTTCAACAAATTTACGATAATGTTCATCAATAAAATTAATAATTTATCAAAAATATTAATTTCTCGTTATAAAGAACAAATTTAATTAGAATTCAAGCGATTGCACTACCCACAACTCCTGTTTCGTCGAACTTGGCATCCCCTGATACGATGGCGGGCACAAAATATTAGGTATGCGGTCCTTCATACCTTCTAAAAAGATTAACATTAAACTCAAGGACCACTCTTGGTTTAATGAGACTTGCAGGATTGCAGTCAGGCCGAAAGAGGAAGCCTTTCAGAATTGGCGTTCTAACAAGAATGCTGACACAGAACGACTTTGCATACAGGCTAGGAATCGCTGTAATGCCGAGATCTCGCGCGAAAAGTTTCTTCACGAACAAAACGCGCGCAAAAAGGTCCTACTCTAACATAGAGGTAGTAAAAATTTCTGGTCATTCGTAAAAATAGTGAAGAATCAGACGACATCGTCTACTCCAACTCTTATTATGAATGGCCAGACCTTCACTGGCCCGGTTGATAAAGCTAATCTCTTGGCAGAATTATTTGCAAATAATTCAACGCTCCCAGATCAGAGAGTATACATTTGATATACAGTTTCCGTACAGGTGGTTTCGCTGCCACTTTTGTCAAATAAATTCAAACATTTTGTCAAATAAATTCAAGATGGAAAAACTCCTGTCGTGTAGGAGATGTTGAAAAGGTTACGCAACGGACAAGCCAGCGTTGACGCGCACTTCTTCAACCCATGGGCAGATATGCCATCTGGCCCAGAGGCTTTGTTAATGTTGAGGTTTGCTAAAACCTTTTTAACTGCCCGAGTTCGAGTTGGAAGGTTGGAATGTCCAGCCAGCCCCGAAAAAGAGCGAGGCTACGAACCCTGCCAATTACCGACCCATTGCAATATCCTCTGCACTCTCCAAGGTAATGGAGAGCGTAATTAACTTCCACCTTGTGAACTATCTTGAGCACAACGAATTGCTCAGTGAACGCCAATATGGTTTCCGTAGGGCCAGATCCACAGGTGACTTGATCCTCGGTCCTCTCCGAAAAGTGGATTAATTGTATTCACCTTTTCGGGGAGAGTAAGGCTGTTGTTCTCGATATTTCCAAGGCTTTTGATCGAGTGTGGCATAAAGCCCTCGTTTCAAAACTAATTGCATTTGGTGTCGGTGAATCTTTTACTCGATGGATATCGAGTTTTCTTCAGGGTCGTTCTATACGAGTTGCGATGGATGGTGTTTTTTCAGAACAACATTCCATCAATTCTGGAGTTCCGCAGGGTTCCGTCCTATCCCCGTCCCTATTTCTGGTATTTATCATAGTAGATGACAGTAACATTTGTCATTCATACTCGTTCAACAAGCATCCAAACTCTTTGGAGATTGAGAGTAAAAGACGCACTCTGAATGACACGCTCAATAATGACCTTAAATCAATCTCCGAGTGGGGTGTTGCAAATAGAGTAGATTTCAATGCCAGCAAGACCCAATGTTGTCTGTTATCCCACAAAAGAATGGATTCACCCCTCCCACCTCTCTATATGGGTGCTGTGGAAGCCTGTTTTATAGGTATTACAACGGTAAGTGTTCGAGTGAATACATGGTCTGATTCCACCAGGTCGTGTGTTTTATCGTTCTACTCGGGCATCAAACCAAGCCCACCCTTTCGCACCCACCCTGCGTCCGTTTTTCCCGACATTTTTGATATTGGCAAGTTCAAAACAAACATTCACCGACACTACTCCATTTTTCCCCCTCCATTTAACCTATCATCCCTTCTTACGATCAACACTGTGCATTGCATGAATAGGGGGCATCCCCTGAGCGTTGGTTAATTTGTAAAAAAAAAAAAAAATTCAAAAATTTGGGACTAATCTCGGTAATTTTTTTCTCGTCCCGAAAGTCCCGGGGATTGGAACCTCTCAGTTATTATGCTGGAAGGTGTCGATGCGACCCTGCGCATATTAGGGCTTCCAATTCTGGGATCCCGCAGAATATTAGTATCGAAAATCCTGAAATAAAATCCCTGGAAAAGAAAACCTATCGATCCGTCCTAAAGTATACACTATACTTTTTTTGTCACCTGTCATACGAATTTCAAAAATTTGGGACTAATCTCGGTATTTTTTTTCTCGTCCCGAAAGTCCCGGGAATTGGAACCTCTCAGTAATGATGCTGGAAGGTGTCGTTGCGAATCTGTGCATACTAGGGCTTCCAATTCCGGGATCCCGCAGAATATAAGTACCGAAAATTTTGAAGTAAAATCCCTGGAAAAGAAAAAATGTTGACCCGTCCTAAAGTATACACTATATGTTTTTGTCACCTGTCATACAAATTTCAATAATTTGGGACTAATCTCGGTATTTTTTTCTAATCCCAAAACTCCAGGGGATTGGAACCTCTCAGTATTGGAAAGAGATAGGGACTATTATAGGACTGCGGACGTTCATGCACCAAAATCTGCACTTGTCAATTTATGACCATTTCCTAAAAGGTATTTCAACAGGGACGCTACAAAAGTAGAGCGACAGTGACAGCAAACGGCGCCATATTTCTTGCGCGCTTTTGATATTTCTCTTCAGTAAGGTCATTGCCATTTCATGATGAAAAGATATACGAATTCGAATTTCGGTAGTAAATTTTAATAATTTCGACTCGTTGTTGGCTCGTATATCTCTCCAACATGAAATGGCAAACCTTACTGAAGAGAAATGTCAAAAGAGCGGCAAGAAATATGGCGTCGTTTGCTGTCCCTGTCGCTCTACTTTTGTAGCGTCCCTGTTGAAAAACCCTTGAAAAAAACTTTTGTAGCGCTCTTATTGAAAAACCCTTTATATAGTCTTTTAATAGAATGAATCTTTAAATATAACATTTTATGTATATATCAATATTGGCAGCGCCAAACCCGATTGGTAACATAAGGTACATTTTCTTTTATTATTCTATTTACTTTGTTTTTGTAAACCTTCTAAAAACTCTGGACTTTTCATGTAAAACATTTTTTCTATAACGCGCTTTGCTTAATATACGTTTTTGGTGTCTTTCGCCTCAAAAGTTAATACGTAGAATGGAATATTTTTCGAATATAAAAACGAATTAGACTTCTAAGCTTTAAATGTATTTGAAATAAATAAAATAAAAAATAAAAAAAAAACATTGGGGGTGTACCTAGAATAAAATTTCAACATTTTGATTTTTCGGTTTGGTTTTGGTTCGAGTTTAAAAGAGAACCACCGCAGAAATCGTTTAATATTTTGTATTTTATGTTTTGTATGGATCTGCATTTGGGTTATCTTTTCAATACTTTAATATATTCAATACATTAATAAATAAGTATGTGTTAAAATTTTAACTAAATTGAAATCACGTTGAAGTCATCGAAACACAGCGAATGATTTTTTTAAAATTTGAATCACTTCTGATCTAAATGTTGGTTAATGTTTGAATATTCTGATAAATTGTAATAAAGTTAATTTAACAGAAACTGGATATATGTTGAAAAGTTGAATGGTTCCGATGGGAACAATAAACGTTCGGATACGTAGTTCTGAACATTTGAATTGTTCGTTTGATTAGTGTAATTTAAATATATTAATACGTTATGTTTATTTAAATCATAGGCAAACATACTCACAAAACGCAGAGCTTTTTTAAAAACATCTGATGAAATCGAAGAACGCATTTCCGAGTCTGCACAGCGAGAGGAACAAAAATTAAAATATTATTTACAAAGAGAACGCGAACAGCTGGAGGACGTTTCTAAAGAGCAGCACAAAAGCGACATCGAACGTGGCGGAAAATACACGAGTAGTAATTCGCGGCCGAGTGTGCGTAACGCGAACCTAACATATGTCAGTGGTAAAGGTTATGAAAAGGAATTTGGTGAGACATCCGATTCAAAGTTACAATTTTCAAACGGTGCGTCAGTTCTTATATACACTATAGTTTAAGTTAAACCATTTTATTTCAATTGCTACCAAAAAAAGATAATCGATGTTATTAACTGAAACGACGGGTCCTTATTTTAGAAATTTGTAAATCTGAAAATTTTAATATTTCTTGATTGTTCTTAATTAAATTTAGAAATATGAATTTAGAAATATTAAATTAAGTAGTATAAAACACAGTCCGTCCGTTTGTAACATGCAAGAGAAAAAGCATTTTACAGTACTTTTTTTTATTTTCTATTATTCTTTGATGTACTTATACAAATAACGTATTTTTCTTCATAGCAGGCAAGCGTCAAAAAGAACGAACTACTAGATTCAGCGACAACAAAGATTCTAAAGTCGCATCGATAGTCGCAGCTGCCGATTACATGTCGCAACTTAAAAGCACTCAAATCGAAACAGCCGCGCAAAAGATCAATTCAGCGCTATTGCAAATGCCCAGCGATGGGATTAGTAGTAGTAGCAATAGTTCAATGGCTTTAAAGTCTTCCAAACCATTGGATGTCCCAACTCCGCAAAAAAAAACATCGGAAAAGTCCTTAGGTAAAACAAGCAAATCAAGTTCTTATTATAAGAAAGATGAACGAAATAAATCGAGTGATGATGACGACTCTAGTTCGGATACATCGGACCAGTCGCAAACATCATCCTCACGTAATTCGTCAAGAAACAGTCGAGCTTCTACATCGAAAAGTAAGAGTGCGCAGCTGCGTCAGCACCATCATCATCACAATCAGAAAAGCACAAGTTCTTCCCTAAAAAAGTCTAGTCGTAGCGACAAATATCGTGACTATCATTATGAAGACCGCAAACGTAGTCGCCGTAAGTATCGTTCTAGCGATTCCGAAGACGAAGCCGACTACCGCAATTCTAAAAGCCAACGTAGTCGTCACGCAGCTTCTTCATCGTCATCATATCGCAGCGAACGCACAGATCGACATGACACACGCTCAAGATCGAGATCAAAATCTCACTCTAAATACTCCTCAAAGCGACGAAAGCAATAAATATGACAAACATTGCTAATGTAGGTATATTTAATAAATCTTTTAGAACTATTTTCAAAAATACTAAAATTGTGAGATATTAATATCTCAAAAGTAATCGCAGCAACTATAAGAATTGCAATATTCGAAATGCATATTAAAAAAAAATAAAAAAATAGGTATAGTGCTATGAGAAAGAGAATTTATTGTATATGCATACATAAATTTACTTTTAATTTTACAATTACATTATTATTTAGTTAGATATGAAGTCTGTCATATACCTAATTTAAGTCACGGTTTCTAAAAAAGCCGACAATTATGATTTTCGAAAATATGTAAATAACTATCAGCTTCGTTTGCTTTACATTTAAAATGAAACCTAATAAAAACAAATGCAAAAAATCAAATATTGATTGAAAAATATTTTCGCGTTGTTTTATTAAATGAAATTAAGTAGTATTTTAGATTAAACGGCAACAATTCTCTACGTATTATCATCATCATCATCCGCAATGAACTCCTCAAATCTGTCTTCTGCAACATTGCTACTCTCACTGCTAATGGTTGGCTCGACTATAACAAGATTTCGCTTATTCACGCGTATCTTTTCGTATGGATCCTGCTCAATTTCGTTCTCATCAGCTGCGTGCGATTTCACTTTACGATGCGTGCGCAATGCTGTCCCGCTAATAAAGCACTCGCTGCAAACACTGCATTTGTAGGGCTTCTCGCCGGTGTGTCTTCGCAGATGTATCGTCAGATCATTTGACTGGGCAAAACTGCGCTCACACTCTGTGCATTTATACGGACGCTCGCCAGTATGAACTCGCATATGACGTGTCAGCTTATTGGGGCGTGCAAAAGATTTGCCGCAAACTGGACAAACGTGTGGACGTTCGCCGGTATGTTTGCGTTTGTGTATCATCAAGTCTTGGCGTCGCGGGAAACCTTTGCTGCAGCTATCACATTTGTATGGTGTCTCGCCGGTGTGTCGACGTATGTGCACAATGAGACTGGCCTGCGAAAAACTCTCGCCGCAATACGGACATAGACCACGTTTGTACACGTACGTTTTCTTTGGTTTCTGGCTATCCTCAAAAACCAAATCCTTTACATTATGCACCAACTGAACGTGGCGTATCATGTTTTCAGCACGTACAAACGTGCGTGGACAATTCGGACATTGCACCTGTTGTTTTGGTGGATTGCTTACCATGGCGACTGCAGCAGCTATTTCAGCTGCGGGCGCGTATGTATGCGCCAGCTTCATATGACGAGCGAGCGTCTCACTTTTGGCAAACTTTCTGTGGCATTGATCGCACTTGTGCCAATTAGTATTTGTAACATGTTTCCGATCGGGCGATTCAAGTGATTTTCTGCAAAAATGAATACATACAAAATGTTTTAATTAACGTTAATCGTATCAATGCAAAATTTATTTTAATATTGGTAACATGTTATGGCATTTCTACTTTTAAAATTCATTAAGTACTTTTTATAATATTGAGCAATAAACTAAACATTGCAATGTTTCATAAAAATATATTAAGTGTTTTAAATTATTGTCTTAACGTGCTCAAGTTCCAGTCAGTACAAATTGGGTGTTTTGTACCAACTAATAAAACAACAAACAATTGGTAAAATGCATTGAATGGCAGATCGTACAGCTGTTTCGGAGGCAGCCAAGCCCCTTCATCCGCGATCTTTCTCTGCAGATTCTACATTTCAAGTCGCTAATGTTTTCCAATGAACACAATTGGCTACGTTTTGGCTGCAGAGTTTCCACTGAATCAAATACGTAGGCTGCACATTGTATAAGAATAATATTGAGAATATTAAGAGATCGTACCACAGAATATCGCCTACAAAAGCCTCAGATCAGTCCACAATGGCACATAGACGGCAAGATTATAAAACTTAAAGATCTTTCGCAGGAAATATTTTTCAGAAAAATCTCTGTGATATAAAGCGTGGAAAACGAGTGTTAATCAGATGGATCGATAGTTTAAGAGCTCATTTTTTGAGGAGCGAGCAAACCTAAGCAATCTTGACGTCAAAGAGGATGTGACTCAAATTAACAAAAATATTAAATTATTAATAAATTAACTGTTACCGAAACGCATCAAGTGTTTTAATGACCAAGTAAAAACATAATTTATTTAAAGAAATAAATTAAAATAATGAATGTCGACACAGAGATAATTATAAACCACGATACATTATAAACTATACCTTTGTGAGCTTGAAACATGTTTTTCATCTGTATTTTTAATGTGTTCCTTTTCCACAACCTCTTCACATTCTGAAAGTGTATTTTCAGTTGTTGCAGTTTTGTCTAAAGCAATTTGTGTATCCATCAATGGAGCACTATCCAGTTTATTGCAATGTTCGTCATCAAAGTAAATTTCAAATTCCTCTTCCAATACTTCCAATTCTTGATTTTCATCTTCCAAGTACTCCAAACCTTCGGCCGGACTAGTGCTGGCGGCTGTACACAAATCCAACTCATCCTTTTCATCTGAACTCAGAAATTCACCAAGCAATAACTCGGATTTTTTTGCTTGACAAACAAAATCATAGGCGCCCAGCAACCTCTCAGTGCATACACTACAAATGCGTGAGGGTTTTAGTTCATTGCTACAGTCAATCTGCAATGAAGTATTTAATCAATAATTAATATTATCCATTTCCCAGTTCCTAGTTACCTCTAGATTAATCAGCCGATTCAACACTTCTTTCAACTCTAGTTTTTCGTCGTATTCCAGCACATCGAACAGTGAGTTGGACGTGTCGAAGTTTTCTAAACAAACTCGACATGTCAGATTAGTTAATTCCAATTTTACTTCCATAGACAACAATAATAATAAATAATAATAAAAATAAATTTTTTAACAACAAGCAGAGCACAGAGCCGTAGACATATTCCTTGGCGTTGATGGCTAATCAACAAAATTAACGGCGGCGGTTTTCAGCCGGCCTTCGTTTTACTCAATGCCAGTGATGCATTTATCATATATTAATTTGTGTTTGTGAAATAAATCATTCCGTATATGATCCGTATATGAGCTTACTCTCTTAGAAATGAATGGTTATTAGATCAATATCGATGTTCAGAATAGATCTCATAATCAGATTGACGAAATATTTTCGGCATGACATTGTGATTGTTAATATTCAAAATGTCATTATATTGTACAATCGAATCGTCAATAATTTAATAAAGATTTAAATTGACATTTCAAATATATAATTTTAAAATACAAAATACGATCAAATTGAGATTTTTAATATTTAATTTTAAAATTCAAGCCAAACCCTTGTGTATAGTGTTAAAAATATATTCAAAAAAAATAAAATTCAAAAACCACACAGAACCAAATAGTGACGTAAATACAACGAACTTGTACATCAATAGGACAAACAAATTAATCAAATGTCAACCGATGATCGCATTCGTCTATATTACGTATTGCGTTAATCAATCGAGATATACTAACACATTGACAGATTTTGAAGTAATGTGTACGTTAATATTACGATTGCGTTTATCAACCATATTTAATCAATTGATGTACAACTTACGTAGTATTGACAAAGTTTTTAATCAAAAAGTAATAAATGAAACACATTCAGCCAAATTTATAGTCAAATTAATCCACATTGTATTGAATTCAATTTGACTACGTATTTGGGAATTACATTTTTGTTCACTTTTTGTTGTATATTTATTTAAATAAAATAAAATAATAATTCCAATCAATTCAACATATTTAAATTAAAAATAAAATTACATTAAGTATATTTATCGCACTATATACTTTTTTTGCAAAAAAAACAAAGTATTTTTATTACTTTTTATTGCTTTGTATTTATTTATCACTTCACTAAATTATTGACGGCATCACGGCTTGTTTGTTTTCCGCCATTACACAATTCTCATATGTGTTAGTGTATAACCTGTGTATAACCTGTGTATACATGAGAGCTTGAGTTTGAAGATCGCGATACGTTATATTGATTAACTTGTTCGTCAATATAACGCAAACAGTTTGATAATTGACGTTTGTCAATGTGACGAACAATACTTTTTCTGTGCACCATGACCACGGCCGGTTTTCGTTTTTTAATCGATTGTAGGGGTCCGAGCGGCAAAAAGAAATTTCTTTAGTCACTCTCCCCCCATTTAAAAGATCGTGACATTTTATTTTGTGAATTACGTCCGGCCCTATTGAGTAAAGTTCAGCGAAAAAACATTTTATAAACAAAATAAAAAAGAAAAAAAAAATAAAAAAATATATTTAAAAATACCAAAATCATATTTATTTTACATAAACGGCAATACTGGCACTTTCGTACTTTTTGGTTTAGTATTAAAAAAAATCAACACTGATACACACACATTCAACGCATATGCAGTTCAAAAATTTCTGTTAGCGCCGAACACATAAAAAAATAATTGAACGGCATTTTATATTTGGGAACGTTTGTTGAATTTACTATTTCTGAAATATTTTGTATGAAAACATTATTATTATTTGGTAAAAATGTTTAAAAAGCCCAGTCATAGTGATAAAGAAAACAATTTCGGAGCTCACGTCAAAGCACACTCTACCGCCAAACAAGAAATTTTCGGGGAGCACATCAGAGCACAATCTACCTCCAAACCAAATTCTATGAAAAAGGTTTGTTCAAAGTACTTCTTTATATGTAGAAAACTTGATTTTTTATCGTTTTATTTGTTTTTAAGTGTCCTAATGAAAACGCCAAGCCAAACAATATGATTTCGGCGAAAGTAGGTGCACGAAGCGCAGCGGCACCAGGCTCCGCTGGTATTCAAAGAATAGTTGCTGTTAGCGGTGCAGCCAGACCGGTAGGTGTTGCAGCACCGCAACCTCATAAGAACACGGCAGTAGCAGTTTCTGGCAAAGCTTCGTCAGCACCTAAACAAACAAATGCAAGCAACATTAGAAAGGATACCACTGCCTCTGAAGCTGCAACCAGCAATAGAAAGGCTGCAGTTGAGGTTGGAGCACAAGGTCAGGCAAAGCCAGTGATAGTAAAGGACGAGCTTGTATTGGGTGAAAACTCAGCAGATGGCGCAGACAAAATGAATATATGTACGATTTTAAAATCTTAATACGTTTATTCAATCTGAATTTGACTCTCACATTAATTTTTTTAGACGCTTCCAAAAGTACAAATAAAAAAGTATGGTCTCTCAATAATTTTGATATTGGGCGCCCACTTGGACGTGGAAAATTCGGCAATGTGTATTTGGCACGCGAGAAAGAATCTAAATTTGTAGTGGCACTGAAAGTACTATTTAAACTGCAGATACAAGAGTCAAATGTGGAGCACCAAGTGCGTCGTGAGATCGAGATACAGTCACACTTGCGACATCCCCACATTCTACGTTTGTACGGCTACTTCCATGACGATGCACGCATCTACTTAATACTTGAATATGCGCCCAAGGGCACATTGTTCAAGGAGCTGCAATCGCAGCCACTAAAACGCTTCGACGAACGTCAGTCAGCCGTCTATATACGTTCATTGGCCTCTGCTTTGCGTTACTTGCATGAGCGCGATGTAATACATCGCGATATTAAGCCTGAGAATTTGCTGCTTGGACACAAGGGCGACTTAAAGATCGCCGATTTTGGTTGGTCTGTGCACGAGCCCAATTCCATGCGCACCACGTTGTGCGGCACGCTTGATTATTTGCCACCCGAAATGGTGCAGGGCAAACCACATACCAAGAATGTTGATCTATGGAGTCTGGGTGTGTTGTGCTATGAGCTGCTTGTAGGACGCGCTCCCTTTTTGGCCACCGAGTACGACGACACATATAAAAAGATTATAAAAGCCGACTACAAACTGCCCGATCACGTGTCGAAGGCGGCAGCACATTTTATATCAAAACTCTTGATTTTAAATCCACAGCAACGTTTGCCACTGGACCAAGTACTGATTCATCCATGGATTGTGGCACACTCTCAGTAAGAAGATGTTTTCAATTCACTTAGCAACTAATACGATTATTTTTTAATGCAATTTGTAATGTCAACCCAAGCGTTGTATGTATGTTCGTCGAACTTTTTATATTTGTGTTACTTTTGTCTTTATTATTTATACATTATTTTAATTTAAATGCATTTGGCTTGTTTCATGAGCGATATTATCATTCATTAATCATTTTTCTTAATAAACTAGATTTATATGTTAGCAATTTTTGTTTTTATTTCAAACTTCTTAAACAGTTGTTGACGATTTTGAAAGTTTTGCATGTCATTCCACAGATCCACATTTTCTCATTATTTGGATAAACTCTAGACAAAATTGTTGGCAATTTTAGTTCAAGGTAGTTTAGAGAAATATTTTTGACAGATTTCAGGTTGACAAAGACTGCGTTTGGATCAGCTTCCAATTATTTGGCCCGTTCCAAAAAAAAAATGCCGTGAATCTGCCATTAAAATTCCTAAACATTTTACAAACTGCATAACCTTACATTTACTATGTGTTTGTCGGTAATATTCCAGAAAAATTTCAGTAATCTTGTGTCTGGACTCCCCAGACAAAATTTTTGGTGAGGTCAGGGCAGTTTTCTGAACTAAAGATTACAAGCACGCATAGTTTGTATCAAAAGTTCTCTATTTTATGTAGAAGTAATCCAAGCTTTAGCACCGTTTATGCAGCTTCATCCTTCTTGGACCACGATCTTTTTCGACAATTACACTAGACAACAAATGGAGACCTTTTTTAATTATCCACGATCTTAGTATGATTTTCCGATGGATTTCACGATTCTAATCACGACCTCATATTCATTTTTTCAGATTGCATCAAATTTTGAGTTATTACGTATGTAATACAAAAATATGACAATTTTCGTGTTTTCTACATATTTTGGACTTTAAAATTTTACAGATTTGAGTTTTCGATCCATGTTCTTTTATATTCCTCTGAGTTCTCTACAGCTAATATTTTGAAATAAACTTCAAATTCGGATTAATCTGACCGAAGTTATGACCAGTCAAACACAAAAAAAAAAAAATGTATTTAAGGTGTACCTATTATTTATTGCATAACATATTAAGTTTTCATAATTCAATGAAATTATATACTATATGTGAAACTAGAACCATAATTTTATGATTCCTCTTACTTCGTTTTTGCAAAACACTCTTTTAAGTCTTCAGATTAAATACAAATTCACGCTACGATATTTGATTCAAATTTTCTTTTGCGGTGCTCCTCTTAATCAATATAATTTCTATGTCCATCAATTATTCATAGAAATTTCAACCAAACCTTAAACCAGTAGAATTCAGCATTGCATAAATGTATTACTTTCCATGGTTTTGTCTCAGTATCCTAAAATAAAGTCAAATGAAAATCACCTACTAAATGTTGATAATTTTAAAATATAAAATATTTTCTAGCTTATGTTCATATCGATTAAAAAAGGTACATTTTTCAATCTAATTTGTGAATTTAACTTTAAGCTGAGGACTTAAAGAGTGACTGGCAAACACAAAGAGGAAGTATAGAATTATAGATCAAGATCATGAAAATGATAGATGTTATGCAACAAATAATAGGTACAACTTAAAATTCATATTTTCTGCGTTTGACTGGTCATAACTTTTGTCAGTACAATCCGAATATCATGTGGATTATTTCAAAATATTGGCGTATGTCCATTTTCGACAACATGAGTGCGAATT
Organism: Dryomyza anilis; assembly: GCA_951804985.1. NCBI lineage: Eukaryota > Metazoa > Arthropoda > Insecta > Diptera > Dryomyzidae > Dryomyza > Dryomyza anilis. The sequence continues at coordinate 19,936,818 of OX638132.1, forward strand.
GCCGGAATCAGCGAATGGCGCAGACATTTGCACCGGTAGAAATTCGCACTAAAAAATTTAAATGCAAGAAAATAATATAAAAGAACCAAAATTTGAACATGGAATCCAGAAACTCGGAATGTTATCGACTGGATGAATGTCAACCACCATAAATGCACCTTCTTAGAGTCAATAAGAAACCCAACTAACACCAGAGCTCAAGTTACTCTCAGGCTCCAGTATCTTGAACCTAACTTAAATGTTTTGAATTTATTTGACAATTGTTTTAGAACAATTGTTCAATTTTTTTTTATTTTAATCAAGCAACACTTTCGTTTTCATTAACAACAACAAAAATAAAATAAACTGACACAAACTTTGTAGGAACTTGCAAATCAAAAATTACTTTACATTAGCGTTTATTTATGGTAAGTGAGCGATTAATTTAACAAATTTAACTTTTACACTGCTACGTCCACTATCACGCAGACATTTTATCGAAGCGATAGATCAAGTGAATTGAAATTGCGTGTGCACCTTAAAAAATGTTAATGCTGCGAATGCAGACGACCTTTTAAATCGGCATAGATCGGTATATTGTATGCAGTTCAGAGGATGTACTGGCGAAATTTTTATGACCCACACGCTGCACTATTAGACGCCTTGAGTGCCTTCAATCACATTTATTTCGGAACTAATGTGACGTGCACTGTTCTTCCTTATGCTGATGTGGGTCCCTGCGAATTTGCCATTAACGAAGCGATACAAGACTGTTATATTTCAGCAATATTGCGACGGCGAACACTAGTTCTATATATCTCTATATATGTTAAGTCACTGCTGAACCTGTGTTTATTAATAATGTAATATTAAATCATATTTTCAATATCATTTAAAATATTAAAAATTTATTATATATTTGTACTTGCTTGTTTTTCTTATTGCAAAAAGGCCAACAATTTTGCGCAATTTTCTGATATAAAGAGGCACATTTTAGATTCATTTGTGAGTCTTTTTCTGAAGCTTATTTCAATAAAAAAATGAATCTTGTAAGATTCAGTTGCAAGACTATTTCTAGTTTACTTTTAGGCTCATTTGCTAGATTGTTTTTAGGCTCCGATACAAGATTCATAAAATAGCCATCTACATATGCTCAGGTCTGAATGACGCATTTTTATCAGAAAATGTATATTTCAAGACTCTTTTCTGAATGAAACATGAGCGCTTAGGCTCAGGCAAAAGATTGTGAAAACAATCTTTTCGGAGTTCTTGCGTTGGCTGGGAAGTTATATGTAATCGATCGAAGGTAAATGTGTTTGATTCGTTTTTTCATTGATCTTCCATAAGACGTGTTTCTAATTTTTCAACTTGATGTCCTTTGGAGTTCAATAAAAACATAAATATTTTATTTACAACTTTAAAAATTATATTATAAAATAAAATTATTGTTATATTATATTATACAATAAGTTTATTCTATTAAGTACATCCAAAGAAGAAATCAGTTGGGGCAACCGTCTTTTTTTGCCAACCGACTTAATTAGTTCTGTCAACATTCGACTGATTCAGTTGTTGCAACACCTCGTATCAGTTCACACAACTAATGAATACAATTGACACAACCAATTAGTTTAGTTGTGGCAGCCAATTTAATTATAAGGAATCGGCAAAATTGTTGTTTCTACATGAAGCCCTAGCGCTCCAACGTGTTGCAAACACGAAGTCAGCGTCACAAGTGCGTTCCCGATATCGAACATTAACGTCGATTCGTTGTGCTGCTGACTTCGTGCTTGCAACACGTTGGATCGCTAGGGCTGCATATAGAAATACAACATATATAAACACAATAGCAAGTACTCTGTAGAATAGAATGTTTCTTGTTGAAGAAAGTGTATTTGGGCATGAAAAAATTGAACAGTAAAAACGAACTAGTCTTAACAAAATTCCAAATTTTGTTTTACACGTGGCACCCGCAGTCCGTAGCACACAAAAAAACGAGTGAAAAATCTGAAGCTTGTAGGACTGATGTTGTCCTGCTTTGGCATTGCTTTTATACAAGACAACTGATTTCGCTGTTGAATCAAATAAATATCGGTTGCTACAACCTTTATAACTAACTATCTGTTGTCAACTAAATAATGGTTATGTCTCATTTTGAATTTAGTTGCCGTAGCAATGGAAATAAAATAAATTGAAAATGGATAAAAAGTTTGTTTCCCCAATCAATGTTGCAGTTGCTTCAACTAATACTTGGTTACGCTTCATACTATTTTTTACCATAAATGAATTTCACTTGAGGTTGACTAAATTTGGTAGATGCAAATGAATATTCGATGAAACAACTAAACGCCAAGCTAATATTTTGTTATGAGTAGTTTTTAAAAATAAATCATGGTGCGCCGGAAATTCGAACCAATGCGTGTTCCACTCATACATTAGAAACTCGCACCGGTGCGTATTTCCGTTACCCTTTATCGCTTTTATTCTTTGATCGCCAACTATTTCGATTTCGGGCAATTATCAAGAAATCTCTTCCATGCTATTTTTCTCTGTTTTTCTGCGGTTGCCTCTCGAGCACATTTTCGTGACTACATTTAAAAAATATTCTGGAATATTTTATGTCACCTTTTTATTATTCTAACTTAATTCTAATGAAAAAACGACTATTTATTTTCTTAGTAGTAACATCAGTTTTATTAAAGTTGCCACTTATTAGATAAAATAAACATTTTTGTTTGTATTAAAGTGCTTATACAATAACTTACTTTACATTTTAAATAAATACAATAATTGAATTTAAAATTAACTAAATTCTTAGAGCACTCTCAGAAAATAAGCTCCGACTCTAGGACTATAAATAATAAGAATTGAAAACAGAGCACAAAGCTGTAAATTTCTTTCAAAAAAGCACAAGATTTACATCTGACTTACTAGCCAATATACATTTGTTGTATATCACAGACACAACATATGATTTATGAATATTAATTATAAAACAGAAGTTTCGTGTTACAAACAAACATTAATTTTTTATAGTTAAAATTTGCAATTTGAAATTATGAACAATACATGTTTTGCATGGTTAAATCTAATTTTAATACTTGCTTTTAAATATTCGACTTTTATATTGCTTTAGCAAACATGAGACCTTTATTAGCAATGAGAATTTTAATTTCTGATTGCTTGAGCGCCTTGTGGTCGTGCACCTGGATTAGAATAATCGTCTTCTGCAACAATTAAAAATAAAAAATAAACAATGAAAATAATAAATCACATACCATCTTCATCCTCTTCGTTTTGGCCATCTTCTAAATGTATGCCGTCTGGAAACTCTTTGCCCTGATCGCCCAACACTTCGTTATTCAGATTCTCGGCCTCCAACAACTGGTGACTCTTTACCGCAATATCGCGTCCAGCGCCCATAACGTCCGCTCCCAACATATCGTCCTCGTTATCATCGTTCTTGTGATTATCGATACTTTCAGCTGCAACATCTTGTTTGTTCCCACCATCAAAGAAATTATTATCCTCCTCAGCGTTCAAATTGAAATTCTGATCATTTGTTAGGTCATGATCTTTGATTTCATGCGCACCAGAATCTTCATTTGCGATATCGCCAATTTTAGATTTTGATTCCAAATTGCTGACGACATTTGCGTAACGATTATTTTTGCCATTATCACTGGTTGCTGGTTTATTCAATTTGCTCAGTGCGTTCAACTGCGGCTGCTGCTTATTAAGTTCATCGAAATTAATTGGAATTGGCGCAACGTTCTCTGGCAGCTTACGTTGATTTTGCGATGTTAAACTAGAGCTTGTGGCATTTAGTTCGACTGTTGCATTCAAAGTCGATGCGCTCTTCTCACGCCGTTGCTGCTTCAGCTGTGTTTCTGTTTCTTCGGAGAATTTTTTAATGGGCTTGGGCGCAATCTGAAAATTTTCAACTGAGTTAATAATTAAACTACGATTGTTGCGCGCAGCGAATGGCAAGGATAGTTGGAGATTTTCTACATTTTCCAAAGCATTTTGTACATTGCTATTATGTCCCACACCAACATGACTAGTATCTGCAGCAGCAGAAACATTAAGTTTGTTATTAGTTTGATTAGTTATTGTCATAGTTGGCAACAACGTTTTGTTAGTTGATATTAAAGATATTTTGTACAAGTCAGGACTCACAAGCGACTGCTCACTGAAGGCTTTTACATTGCGCGGCTTGTCGAAAGCCATGTGTGCTAAATTGTGTGCTGAATGCTGTGTAGTTTCAGCTGCCTCCTGAGGGCGTATAAGTTGCTGATTGGCCGCATTTTTATCCGCTGACTTGGTGCAAGTCGCCAGTTGGCTCTCCAACTCTAAGACGCGTTTTTCCAACTGCAAATTTGAGTGCGATGCATTTAAAATTAATTCCAAACGTTCTTTTTCGTGCACAATAGCTTCATATTTTTCCTGTTAGTATATTGCATTTAATAATAAAATTAATAATAATAAACCAAAATTTTACATACTTTCCACAATGCTATGTTATTGTCCTCGGCACTCCTCTCCTTTTGTTGTGCTGTTTGCAATGATTGAACCTTTAGCAGCAGTTCCTGCGTCTCATTAGTGTGCTGTTTTGTTGACTTGCTGCACTCTTCCGCCAACAGCTGATGCTCACCCTGCAACTGCTTTAGACTGAGCTGCAATTTATCGATGCGTGCCCGATTTTCAGCCTTATCCTTTGCATGCAGTTCATCTTGTTGTTTAAGCTTCTGCTCGAGACTTTTGCGTGCAACCATTTGATCATTGCGTTCGTTTTCGTGGGACTTTTCCAAATTGTATTTTTGCTCAACAATTGCTACATAGATTTATACATATAAGATTATAGATTAAATACATACCTACATATAAAACTTCATTTTGTACCTACTATCATCATTATTAAATATTATAGAGTACATTAAATGTGTTTAATAAACTTTTTTTCTACTTTATTACATTATTATTTAAAATTTATATTTAATAATAGTTTTTAAATTTCATGTCATTTGAAAGATTAACTTGTACTCATCATTCCAATAATAGTTTTATCGATTAACTACTATCAGATACAAAGAGATTTTTGTAAATAGATTTTAACTTCTAAAATTCTGATATTAAGATAAGGATTTAGGTTAGTTTAGATATTATTATCTAAGACAATTTTCTTATGTTCGTATCATACACAGGAGTAGTGCCGATTTCTTTGGGACTTGTACTGTACAAAATGCATTATTCGATCTATTAACTTTACGCAATCTCTTTAACATAAATAATACTCTTAGCATACACAAAAAACAAAGAATTATGGTATAAATAGATCAGTCTTAGAATTATTATCAAATTAAGTAGCTGAACTATAAATAAAACGATAACAGTTCAGACCGTCATCTGCGATTTATGCACATTTGTCGAAAAAATGTTCATGGTTTTTTTAGTATGCATTGCCACTTAATATGGAAGACTTACACTGCAGGCGAACGTTAAGAATTTCCTGTTGTTGCTCGCAGCGTATGCGTTCTTCCTTCGTTTCGTCCAGTTGTTTTTGAGTGCTATGAAAAATTGCGATCATGCCAAACATTAGCACCAATGCAATCAAACTTATCAGAAACCGACAGCGTCCTGAGCGCGCGAATCGTGTGCCACTCATAATGATTATTATTTTATAAATCTGCTGATAATTTAATTTTATTAATTTAATCAGGATTTGTAAATATATAAAATCTAAAATCCTTTTTGAGTACCTTGTTGTTGTGTTGTTTTTGACAATTAAGCTGCGATTGCGTTGCCATACAATTGATTTTATTCTTTCCCAAAGATAAAGGGCGGAGTTCATAAAGAAACTTGTGCGTACATTCGAGCGGCCGTCGAGTGCGTACATCGATATATATCTTAACAGAATAACATATTTAGCGTATTCACAGTTTCATGGTATTAGTACGACATTGTACGAATACGACAGTACGGCAATTGAACTGTGAGCACCACTTTTCAGCTTGTTAAAATAAATGCAGCTGATTCTTATAAAAGTAGGATTTTTTTTAAATTTTATAAATATTCCACGATGAAAAGAAAAAGAAATAAAATGAAAAGAAAAGAAAAAGAAATTAAAATTTTATGTGCACTATTTGTCTTCAGTTTCATAATTTTTTTTCTTCATTTAACAAAATACGACACCAAAAACATGTCTCAGGGCTACTCTCAAATACAACACTTGTGGTATTTCTCTTTTACAAGGGATGCAACAATAAAACAAATTAACGTATCTGTATTATTGTATCGTATATATACAGGGGACGAATACCATACTAAAATACCATGAACTGTGACGCTAAATTTTAAATATATCTAAATATAAATTTGTTTATAAATTTTTTTAAATACGCCTTTTGATTACCCAGCAGAAAATGTAAGGTATTTTCAGACTTGAATTCTTGTCTGAAAACCTCTGCACATGCCTGATAATTCGTGCATATGATTGAAAACAACTGAACTCTTTCTTTCTAATTTTTATACAAATTTCCGTCAATTCATGTATGAAATTATATAATACTTTTTTAAAAATTCATCGAAGTATTCAGGTCTGAAATTTCATACGAATTGTTACAATTAATTTTCACACTCTCAGAAATATATTGTCATTTCCTACAATATTGTAACAATCTCGATGTTCAAAATAGATCTCATAACCACATTGACAAAATTTTGTCGGTTTGGCAATTAGATTGTTGTTTTAAAACGTCATTCGATTGTTTGAATAACAATCGATATTGTCATTGAATAAAATAAAAAAGTCACACGAATGTTTTTAATTTTTTTTTATTGCAAACAATGTTTTATGCAAACATATATTTATATAGTAATGCTGTTCTGCATTAGGAGAGCATATTTTGCAAATCTTTGGCATATTTGGTAGTCATCAAAAATTTAACGCTAATGTGAAAGGCAAAAATTTGGTCTTGAGAATGGTCTATGCAATTTATATTGCACACATGTGTTATCCTATGACTTCTGCAGCCATCCAGTTCGTACTACCGATAATATTAATCTTCGCATCTTCAAGAGGATCTCATTTTCACAACTAATCCTACATCTATAGATGATGGACAGACCGCTAACCCATTCGGCCAGAACATATTGGTTTTCCTAAACAAAAGGAAAAAGGTTCAATATATATTAAATATTAAAATTGTAAAAATTTAACTTACACTTTGTATGATTTTTTCAAAATAAATAACAAAAATATATGACATATATTTGATGCCAGAAAATAGAGGTGCCACATAATCATTGTATAATGAAATGACAATCACATATTGTTAAAAAGTAACAATATATTTCTGAGAGTGCAGGCATATACATTGTCAATAATTTAGACTTTAATAATTATTAAAATTCAGCCCTGAACTCAGTTTTGAGGTCTGAATAATTTCAATACTTCAGAACTGTCTTCAGGAGTCAGGTTGAACTTAATTGTAGGCTATACATAAAATGTGGTTTGACCTTCAAATTACACTTGAATTCAAGCGCATATATTTTCCTAATTAAAGGTTTAAATATAAAATAAAAGAAAACGCATATAAGTTATAATACTATATATTAAAATGAATTGAAGTATAGAACATATATGTTCTACATTAGATTCTCGCTTCTCTGAGATAACAGACAGCTGCAACAGCACCTGCACCTTCTTGTAAAATCCACGACGTGCCGCGAAGATCAATCCAGTGAATCTAATTGCGTTACTGCGATGTAAAACATTGGAAGGTTCGTTTAAAATATCAATGTTGTCTGCGTATGAATGAAAATATATTAATATTTCACCAGTGCACCAGTGGCAGTGTTTCAGGAACTCCTTGTAAAATCCACGACGTGCCGCGAAGATCAATCCAGTGAATCTAATTGCGTTACTGCGATGTATAACATATCAATGTTGTCTGCGTATGAATGAAAATATATTAATATTTCATAAACGTATTCGTAAACCTTGGACACTTACATTATATATCCGCTCATCGTGCATTTTCCCTGCAGTAGAATTCTCGGGATGACTTTCGTGTTTGGACCTGCAGTCATATATTAATTAATTTGTCTGTTTGCTTATTTAAGCGAAAAACAATGATCTCACTGATTGTGCGAATGCAGTGGCGAAAAAAAATGAAAATTTTCTTCACACGTCACTGGGTTGCCACTGAGTAATTTTGTGTAGTGAATTTCGTCTCAAGTTTTTTTAACTTCGAAAACCAACGTTGGAATAACATTCATTTATTTTGCTTGATCATGACATTACATCTACACTGGTTGTAAAAGAAAATTCTCCAAATTTATCGAACCTTAAATTAATGGCTTATTGGGCTTACAGCCCCAGCAAAACCCCACCATAAAGTAGCCAGTACATGGAAATGCTTTTGCAGCAACAGAAATATGTCAACGCGACCAAAACACAATTGCGATATTTGCGTCAACTGAGAGCTTTTCGTATGCATTGACGCAACTAACGCATTTCTGCGTTTATGTATTCGTCTCTTTATGCACTCGGCAAACCGAACCAGTTCCTGCTGTCAGAAAAAAACCACAGAGACCACAGATAAGCGGAATCTGTTGGGTGTTATTTGTTAAGTGCTTTTCATTAACTATTTGGGAACATTTTCACAAATTAGAGCACACAACAGTTTAACTTAAGTTTATTTAACTTGGAACTAAGTGATACACAAACATTGTATATCGAAAAGTTCGAACTGAAATTTGCTAAATTCATCGCAGTATCGTATCATAACTCAGCAAGTAACAAGTAAGTCATATGTCTTATAATATATATACTTTTATATTCGGGATTGTGCCAAAAATAAAAATTATAATAATGAACACCATATTATGCACCCGAAATATAGATAGGAAACATATAATAAAGTCTATTAAATTTATTGCATTCATTAAAAACTTACGTAAAACATTTTGTGTTGGTTGTTTTGGTCAATTTGTTATTTTTCTAGTACAAGAGATAGTATATAAAAAAAGTTAAATGTGGCATAATTGATTATATTCCTAATTTTTTCAATTTATAGAAATCAAGTTGAACTTATATCAGCATTTAGCAGCATTTAAACGTTCATTAAAAAATTTTATATCTAAAATAGGTACAAAGTATACTAAAATCATTGATAATTCGAACAACAAACATGTACTATATCTTTATGTCCATAATAATAATTGTTTTGTTGTATTTTTTATAAATGTTTTGAAGTGTTAATTTGTCACTTTTCGGCATAAAATTGCTTCATAATTGAATTATAATTTGCTTTTTGCTAAATGCTTATATAGACTATTTTAGGTACAAGACGGTTATTGTTGCTATAAATTTTATACATTTAGTTTTAATTGACCTTCATGTGTTAGCAGTTCCAGTTTTTCGAGTTGTCTAACAATAATTTACTACATATTTTGTTCGCTTAGAAGCTATACTCGATCGCGGTTATCAGTCTTTCAAGAGAGTTATGAAAACACATAAGATTTGAGTTAATGCTTATCTGATAGCAAACATTTCTTGTGTTTTTAATTTAATTGAAAAATCAATTATACTATCGATAGAGATAATAACAAAACATATTTCAGTTTAAGATTAACCAATTCGGCCTATAATAATAGTACCTAATAATAATGCGTTGAATACTAAAGTCGAAAAGTCCCTAATAATTCCAAATTATTCTCAGAAAATCAAAATCAATAGTACCTAATAATATTGGACGTGTTTCAATTTTCTTTTGTTTACAGATTTCATATGAAATTGGGCCGATAAATTTTATTTATGGTGGCAAAATGGATGCACACAATATGAAAATATTAACTTAATACTATTCTTGATTTTGTGTATCCCTCAAAATTTTAGTGTTTGCCATTAGAATGATATCTAAGTAATTTAGAAACAATTACCAGTCATATTACTTATGTTGATATATAAACTTATGTACTTTCCATATATTTACAGAATGGCTCAGTCTCAATCACCGCAGCAATTTGCGTAAGTATTTTAATAATGAATAATACAAATAACTTTACCAACATTGGTACAAACATAATTTTATTTAGTTATCCTGTTTATAATGCTAAGATATATGATTTCAATGCACAAAAAAGGCTTAGACAAAATGTGTAGCTTGTTCTAAATTTGTTTCCAAACAGTGAAATGTAGCGCATTTGAAATTGAATATAAATTCAATGTTATAATTTTTTGTGTTACTATTCGATTCTCAATCCAAAAAAAAAGTTACGATTAATGTTTCAGTCGAAGACAAAGCTTAAAGAACTCAATTCGTAGAGAATTCCTAGCTAAGAGTTTGTTTCCACGCCTCTTACGAAAATTCACACGTTTCAATTTGCTTACGAACAACAGCACGTTTTTCGTAGCTACGAAAAGAAGCACATGTTCAGTTTCCCCACGAAAACAATCACATTTTTATTATACCCAAGAAAAGAAGTATATACATTTTTTAGCCACGAAACGAAGCATATTTTTATTATCGCCACAAAAAAATACACATTTAGCTAATTATTATATTTGTGATTTGACAAGAACCCACTTGCGTCATTGGCCTTTTTTTTGCAAAAATGTGTTCCTTTTGGACTGGACAAAACCAACTTGCGTCATTGGGCATTTTCTTTTTGCAAAAAATTGTGTATTGGCCAAATCCTTAAAGAATAAAAAAAGTCCAATGACGCAAGTAGGCTCTGGCCAAATTGAACCTGTATGTGTATCTATGCCCATTGGAACAGTTTCATCCAAAAAAGTTCCAATAACGCACCTGGATGTGAATTTTCGCCCATTAGAACAGTTTCAGTAATAAATCTTCCAATGAAGTACCTGGATATGAATCTATTACTCATTGGAACAGTTTCATCAAAAATGTCTATGAAAAATCAACAATTTTGGTCATAATACACTATCACCTCCATCAGCAAAATTTTGTGATTTCTTAATAACAAAAATGTATATTGGGATATCATATATGGTTTTATTCGTGGCGAAATTGAAAAATGTGCTTAGATAAAATATATGCGTAGATAAAATATAAATGTGCTTTTATTCGTGGGAAAGATTAAGTTTTGCTTCTTGTCGTGGAGAAAGAGAGAATGATATTCTTTTCGTTGTTAAAATAATAAATATAATGCTTCTTTTCGTAGATAAAATCAATTTGCCGTTTTTCGTAATCAAATTGAAACGAGGCGTCGATTTCAGAACAAGCCTCTGTAGTAGGTTTTTAAAAAATCTTAATTTAAACACGTATCAGCATTACATAAATCTTTTCTTTAACAAAGTATACTAGTACGAAGCGCAATTGAATGCATTGGAGCCGCTATTCCCGAGGTTGTCAACAGTTGAAGGACAAGCAAGTTATTTAATTTATTTCTAATGTTTCTTCGACTAATCAGTTATGCGTATGCGAATTAATTGGGTCAATTTATCAGAATTGCCAATAAAAATTTGTTTAACCACGTGTCTGCTGTGTATGTTTTTTTGTATATAACTTTCAACTGAATATCTAATAAATTAATTTGATTTGAGGAAATTCTATATCGATCAATATGTATCTATATTATTGTCGTGAATAACAACACTGTTGGATAATGCAAAATGCAAGTTAAAGTGCTGTCTTATAAATAATATAAATCACGAAAACAAAGTATTAAAACATCGTGATGTTTTGATGATTTTAGTTAACTTGACATCCTTTTGTGTGTTGTATGTTATTGACTAAAATATAAAAAAAAATATAAATAGTAAGCAAACATTTTATTTGCTATGTAGTTAGTGTAAATTGTTTTAAAATGTATTTCGTTTGATTAAATTTGAGTCTTTGTTAGTTTAAAGTAAACATTTTTGTAATCTTGCCTTCCAGTCTACTACCCAAAATTGTGAACGGCGGCATTGCTGGTGTCATAGGCGTATCATGTGTCTTTCCATTGGATTTAGTAAAGACACGTCTGCAAAATCAGCAGATCGGTCCAAATGGCGAAAAAATGTATAAAAATATGTAAGTTCTATATGCGAATAGTTGTTGACATTGCAACCAATATATTATTAATTTGTACGAAGGTTTGATTGCTTTAAGAAGACATATCGTGCCGAAGGCTATTTTGGCATGTACCGTGGTTCGGGCGTAAACATTTTACTCATTACTCCAGAGAAAGCAATTAAATTGACTGCCAACGATTACTTCCGACACAAGCTGACAACCAAGGATGGCAAATTGCCGTTGACTAGCCAAATGGTTGCTGGTGGTTTGGCCGGTGCTTTCCAAATTATTGTTACAACACCCATGGAACTGTTGAAAATTCAAATGCAAGACGCAGGTCGTGTTGCAGCTCAGGCTAAACTTGCCGGCAAAACTGTGGAAAAAGTGTCGGCCACTAAGCTTGCCACAGAGCTCTTCCGGCAAAAGGGTATTTTCGGTTTGTACAAGGGTATCGGTGCGACTGGTTTGCGTGATGTGTCCTTCTCGATTGTTTACTTCCCATTGTTTGCTACGCTGAATGCATTGGGACCACGACGTGACGATGGTTCAGGCGAAGCAGTTTTCTGGTAAAACTATTTTTTTTTTATATTTTGGTAACAATATTTTAATCAATACTATGATACATAGGTGCTCTTTCCTGTCCGGTTTGGCGGCTGGTTCCTTTGCTGCAATCTTTGTGAATCCATTCGATGTGGTAAAAACACGTCTGCAAGCGCTCAAAAAGGCTGATGGTGAAAAGGAATTTAAGGGCATTGGCGACTGCATAAAGTAAACTATTTCATACTTTTTCTATAACTACAGATTACTTATTTCTATTGTTATAGGAAAACATTGCAATACGAAGGTCCAACTGCTTTCTTCAAGGGCGGACTGTGCCGTGTTATTGTAATTGCGCCACTCTTTGGTATCGCACAGATGGTGTATTACTTAGGCGTAGCCGAAGGTCTCTTAGGATACAAGAAGAAAGAGTAGATTAATTAGTGTAATGTTTACAATTGTCATCGTTTTAGAAAATAACGTCATGGTGCGTTTTAGCAAATGTTTAATTCAAGTTATTAAAAGCATTTCTTATATTGCTATATAATAGTTGTGTGTATTGCTGTTATAAAATGTTATTGCTGTTATAATTTTAATTCAAAATAATTTCTCTGTAAGCATAAATTAGTGAAATGTTTATAATTTCCGAACAAACAAATCGTTGAACGATTCTTTGTTAAAATATTAACTGAAATTGAACGTGGACTAGCAATATATCAATTATAGAATTGTTCTGATGTAAAGGTTCTAATAAGTAAAATAGCATCAGAAATATAAGTATGTATTGTAGGTATGACTGTCAAATATCTTGAATTTGCCATAGTTTATTGAGATGAATAAAAGAATGACACACCTCAAAACATCTTCCATCGGTATTCTTTATTTTGTTTTGATTAAACAAATCCACCGTAAAAAGTTCCATGTTTGTATGCGTCCATGTTTAATATACTAAGCTAAATGTTTAACTAAAATTGTATGCCGCAGCCTCCTCTATAATGAAAGTGACAATAAAAACTTTTTAAAAGTGCACGGACTTTTATTTTTCAATGCTAATACGCTTTCTCTGAATTGAAATGTTATAACTTTAAAATCGTTAAGAAATCTACTATATATTTGCGAATGTAAGTATGTGTGTATGTATGTATGTTCCGAATGGGTGTCAAAACGGCTGAACCGAATTGAACCGAATTTGACACAACATGTATGTTGGGTCTGGGCGATTATAGGCTATATCTCGGTGAGATTGGTGGACTGGGCGTGGCACCTCCCATATAATCCAAAAATTAAAAACACATTATGTCAGCGTTAGCATAGCAAATTTAATGAAATTTTGGTCAGCGTTATTCATAACCATTCTAAACGGGCTCGCGGAATGTGGGCGGTATTGGACCACTGGGCGTGGCACCCCCCATAGAAGGTACATTTTCCAGATGGTGTAATTTTATTACAATTATTATTGTGATCTTAAGATATTTCACACCTGGGTATACCAACCATCCCAAATTCTTTAAACTCACCACACCGAAATTCACCACACTAAAACTCACCACACTAAAACTCACCACTCTAAAATTCACCACACTCAAACTGACCACACTAAAACTCACCACTCTAAAATTCACCACAACGAAACTCACCATACCAAAATTCACCACACTAAAACTCACCACACTAAAACTCACCACACTAAAACTCACCACACTAAAACTCACCACACTAAAATTCACCGCACTAAAACTCACCACACTAAAATTCACCACTCTAAAATTCACCACACTAAAACTCACTACACTTAAATTCACCACACTAAAACTCACCACACTAAAACTTCTACTGGGGAAAATCTACGGGGGAGTTTTTTACGGGAAAGAATTCTACGGGAAAGCGTTCTACGGGGAAGAATTTACGGGAAAGATATGAATAATAAATATGTCGTGCACGGGTCCAGCTAGTATATAATATTTATTAAACAAATCAGTGATAAACCAAAAATTAAAGAAAACAAAAAAAGTCTGGGTCTGAGAGAAACCTTTATTTTTGAAAATTTGGTTTTTGGTCTGAGAAAAATCTTTATTTTTGAAAAATTTTGTTGTGTTTGAACTTGAACAGCGATATATATAAAGGTTAATAAAAAATATCTCTCATTAGTATTTTTTATTAAAAAAAATGTTTGATCCACATAAAATAACAATTTTCGAAAACAAAACATTCTAACAAAAAAATTTAATCGACAAAAAAAAAGTTTGAAATTTTTTGAAAAAAAATGTTTATAAAAAATGTTTAACGACAAAAACAACGCAAGGTTCGAAATCACCATATTCCAAAAAATAATTTTTGACAAAATTTTTTTGAATATTTTTGAAATAAAATTTTGGACGACTAAAGAACGCAATGGTCGAAATCACCATTTTCCAACCACAAACATTTATGTTTCTCCAAGCAACAACAAATAAAGGTTTCTCAATCAAAGACCTTTATTATTTAAAATAAAAAATATCTCAATCAAAGACCTTTATATTTTTTGAAAAATAATATCTCTCAGTGAAAAACTATCTCAGTGGAAATAAAGGTTAATAGTTATTTCTGATCTCTGCTTGATAGTTTTGTTTAATATTATATTAAATAACTGTTTTAAAATATTCTAAATCGTTATGAATTAAAATATATTTTTTTATTAAATTTTTGTTGTTCGTGTGACAGAATTCGGACGGCCAAATATCATTAAAATTAAAATCATAAAATTTTCAAAGTGGCTTTTCTACTCAACCATACACCCAGAAAATAATTCCCTCAAATCCCATTAAAATTGGTCAATAGGACAATTATTGATTTAATAGTATACAAAAAATATTTTTTTTTATATAAACTCAA
The DNA here is from genome assembly GCA_951804985.1 of Dryomyza anilis. Lineage (NCBI taxonomy): Eukaryota > Metazoa > Arthropoda > Insecta > Diptera > Dryomyzidae > Dryomyza > Dryomyza anilis. Next base: position 19,952,231 of record OX638132.1, read on the forward strand.
TGGCAATGTCATGGTATTTTCTAGTATTTAATGGTATTTTCCGATTAAAATAATAATTTATCCTATTGAATATTTTTAATAGTAAAAAACTATTATTTATATTGTATTTTTTTTCTGGGTGTAGCGACAGAACCATGATGATAAAATGATCAGACATGTTCTGAAATAAAAACAAATTAAGTTAGTTTTTGTAATTTTTTATTTACACCAGACTTCCTTCATATCACAGGAGATTCAATCCTTTTCTTTGTTAAACAAGAAATTAAAAAAATAGCGCATAATAAGTACATTTGAAAAAATCTTTGCAAATATTTGAAAAACGTATTATAACATTGTTCGTTCGCATTGAATCCGAAAAGCTGAATGTTTACTTGATGTTGGCAGTTTCAAAATCGGCAGAATTTTATGATGATTTCCTGAGAATAAACAACAAAATTTAAATTATATAAAAAAATAAAAAAGAGAAGAATTATAAAAGAATTTGTAACAGAAGTCAATAAATTATATTCTAAACAATGAGTAATTTTATTTTACCTAGGTTAAAGCTTACCTTAAGAGTGTTTATTTAGTATTATGAGTGGTGTTATGTGTATTATATTTATAGTGTGAATCCCTTAGAGCTCATCGTTGTTCGCTCGAATTACGGTAACATCTTCCACTGTTCCCATGTGAATGTTTGCGTGGTTTTTGTGCTTTGGCGTGTACTCTACTGTGTTCGTGTCACTGTGTGCCGTGTATAACGAATCATCAGTAGAAACTGAGGGGTCTGGACTGGTAAGTGTAATTCTGGATCCAGTGGCATTTCTGTGTTTTTGTTTTAGATTGAATTAAAATAATGTTTGCGATCGATAATATGTTTCAAATTAAAATGAAAAAGTAGCTTTATGCTTGTCTAATTTCGAATAAAGTCAAACTTTTATAATATTAATGAGTAAAATTAAAAGTTTTAGAATTATTAGACGCGAGTCGAGATTTTGTAAACTTGGTACTATTAAAAAATTATCTTACAAGATATATTTGCTATTAAATGAGAACAAATGAGATCAAAAATGGCTAAATACACTTTTTGAAAAAAAAATAGTTAAAACCGGATTCATATTGTTGAAGTTCATGTTAAAGTAGTTACGTGTTATATGAAACCCTATATATCGAACCCCTGTTATACTCTTAAGCTACAGGAATCTTGTATACAGTAAACTATTGGACATTAAACTGGAAATTAAGCTGTTCAGATAGTTTTGAGTGAACTGATTTTTGAAGTTTATCGTAAAATATGTTTCACATTTTACATGTTTGCAATTATTTAGCCATATATGATCGGAGTCGCCTCAAATATTTAAAGAAAGAATCTATAATTAGATTCTATATTATTCTGTATGTTGAAAATAAAAGGAATTTGAGTTTGAAGTCGAACATCTTTAAAATCTTTACAATGTGCGAATCATTCAATGTGTAAATTGTATACAATTTTAACGAAATTTTGCAAATATACCTTAGTTTCTGCAGTTTCGTGCAGTTATTGCCGTTCTCGCGCGGATCCACGTAATTTTTTGGGATTTCTATTTGGTTGCATGTACATATTAATAGATTTTTTTTGTAATAGAGATAAATGTTATTTACACATTGTGATTAGATTTATTTAGTTTTAATTACCTGTCTCTTGCTTTCATATGCGCTTCAACATCGATATTTTTTGGCATACGAAAATCACATTCCAGCGAGAATGCAGAGTCGCCAGGCGTTATCAATTCGGGATCATTTTGTATCACAACAATGTTTGAATAGAGTTCTCCATCCTTTTGTGTTTGACACTGATCCAACTGGAAGTTCATTTCCAATTTACGTTCATTTGTGTTGATGGGTTTCATAAAACAGGGTGCCGCTTGTTTGTAGAAACTGCCGCGAGTGTACATGACGCCCGAGAAAGGTTTTTCCGTTTCCAAAATAACATTCATTGAATTGGAGCCACATTTGAGATTTACTTTCTGTATGCCTTGATCGGTGCCTTCAATTTTGAATGTATCGCTCAGATCTTGATTCCATACATCTATAAAAAGTATAAGATTTGTTGGTGAGAAGCCTTTCGACTATAAAAATGATTGATATTTGGTTGGAAAATACATTATTTTTTGAATTTTCATAAACTAAAGCGCAGAGATAAGTGGAGCAAGGGACAGATCACGTCCAAATATACAAGAAAAAAACTGTGTTGTTTGGGAGACAGTTGCAAGTGAATTTAAAGCCATGTGAGGTGCAACTTACTCCCGTTTCCATAAATAACGAGACTTCTACAATAGGTCATTTGGAGCATCTTTGGTGAGCCGAAATAACTCCATAAATCGTGAATCGGAAATATGAAATGGGTCCGCCGATTCCCTTAACCGACACCTCTTAAAACGCATCATATTGAATACGAATTCAACTGCGTGCTGTTTTATACATCATTTTTATAAAATTCCAAAATATTCCAATTAGTATATTCAAGACATTTGAATTAGAGATTAGGTGCACGCACGAGCACGAGTCCGACGACTAATTTTACTAGCACGCACGAGAAGCACGACAAAACACGGTATATAAAAAGACACGAAGAAATACGGAAAAACAAGAAAAATACGAAAAAGCATGGAAAAACATGAGAAACGTAAAAAATAATATAATATATAATTCAAATATTATATAAGTAAAACTAAAACAGATTATTAAGAAAAGGTTAAAATGCCACGAAATTTTTATTTTTTGAAGCTGGAAGTAAGGGTTTTTTTTTAAATTAGGGTATAAACATTTTTTTTTCAATGGGCCGTGTCTGATTTTGGAGACACGGACACGCACGGAGATTTGCACATGAACACGAATAAAGCACGGCACGCGCCCATCTCTAATTTGGATATTAAACATAAAATTTAGTTTTTTATTATTTCAATTACAATTTTTTACGGCGAGTTGCATACGTTAATCAATAAAAATAGTTAGTTAAAGGAAAATATCTATTTTGAAATAAAAACAAACAATAAAATGTCTTAGTCAGATTGCTTTTAATTAATAGCTATTTTATTAAATTTTACTATGCAACCGGCATATTAGTAATTAAAATTGTAAATAAGATAAAAAAAAAGAAATTGATATATGTTTATCCAGAACGACGATAAAAATTAGAACTTTTTGGTACATTATTATTATATTTTTATTATTATTATTTATATATATTAAATATACTTCTCGCGTTCAGAGAATATTCTTATATTTTGCGTGGAATGTTTACGTGTCTACCGGTAAATATAATATTATCTAACCGGTTTTTCAATTACATACCTTCTTTGTTATGATCATCATTTTTGTTGTTCTTCTGTGCAGCCCAAGCCGTTACCACCAAATTAAGAACACATACGATCAGTATTAAATTAACTCCCTGTTTAAACATTTCAAATAATAAATTAAAACTAAATGCCGTGTAAATAGTTCAGTTTATTTGTTAGATTTTAGTGCGCCAGTTGGTTTTTTTTTGTTTGATAAATTATGATGAACCGCACTATTTGAAGATTTTTGCGAACTGATGGCTTTTCTAAACCAAGCACTGAATATAAAACCACGGAGCCGTCACGGAACGTAAACCACTATTTACACCGTCTAGTAGAGAGCGAAAGAGACACCCGAGTGTCTGGAAGCGCAACACAATAAAATAAGTAAGCTTGTACTCTTATTACCAATTTTTGCACCCTACATACTCACCATTTCACTATAATACAAAACGTAAAATATATATTACATATTATTTCATTCTTTTTAATTATCATAAGTTTTCACAATATAGTATAAAATTATTGCTGGATATATAAAAAACGTTTGTTGATTTTTGCCATTAAAAAACATTTAGTCGCTAATAAAAATATAAATTGACAACATATTAATTATGGATTTACATCCATCGAATGTCGGTTTCGATTTTCATTTCAGTTTCCGATTTTAAGTTTTATAACGAAACGATTTCGATATAACGGGCCATGTTCTGGCTTTCGATCGAATTTCATATAAAGTTTTGTAAACAAACGTTTTGAATTCGATGTCACAATACAAAAAATTGTCCTTGAAACATATTGAATTCGTTCAGCTCAAAGCAAACGGATTTAATTCATTTGAAAAATAATTTTTTGTACTGAGACATCGAATTCAAAAACGTTTGTTTACACATATTATTTGAAATTCGATCTTAATTCGATCGAATGTTGGAACATGGGCCAACATTTCCAAGTTACGGTTTTTGTGAGAAAAAAAAAAATTCGAATGATTTGTTTGAAAACAATACCCTAAAAACGACTTCAATGCCTTGTATTAATTAAGCGAAAACATTTTAAACCAGCTTCAAACACATAATACCGTCTATTATACCAACCATAATTTACTTGTTTCATTTTTTTTTCATCTCTTTCAACTTTTTTTTTATGTTGTAAAAATGGTTCGTTTCGGCACTGGACGTGCCGGCTTAAAGGCTTCCTGAGACTTTATTTCTCGTGCTCATTACTTAATATAATTATTTGTTTTTGTGTAAAGTTAATTTTCTTATAAGGCAACATTTTGTTCGAATTTGATAATTTTCCGCATTTTGTTTTCACTGGCTTCGGCAATGTTAACCAATTTTCCATCAAAAAAAACAACAAAATTTCTCATCTTGTGGTGGTGGTACATGTTGGAGTCATTAAATAATCGAATTAAATTGTATCTGGAAGTTCAAACGCCTAACGTCATATGAAAATTAAGATATACGGCGGTATGGAGAACAATTATATTGCAAGTTAAACATTTACTAAAAAGTACATATATACACTAAGAAAAAAAGTGATGTAATAAAATTAAATAAAATTTATGTAAATTTTATTTAAATACTTTTGTAATAAAAAACGTAACACTCCATATAAAAAAATATTACGTGCGTATTTAATTTCAAAATAAATAAAAAAGTATTTAATTTTATTAACAATTTCAAAAAAAGTAAAGTAAAATAAAATAATAATTTTATCTGTTCTAATCTTCTTTATATGAAATAAATAGTTTTTAAAATACCAATTTACGTATTTATGATGTTGTGATTAAACTAAAATATTATAACCTTAATAAAAAGTGATAAAAAGTATTTGCTTCAAATTTTATTACATACGTAATAAATTTGAATAACAAGTATTTACATCAAGTTCACATCAAGTATTTAATATTAATACAAAAGACTACGAGTGAAAAACGTGTCGAAAAGTATTGAAATTTATTACTTTTTTCCCTCAGTGTAGCAGTGTAGGGCAAAAATAAAAATAACGAAATTAATTATTTTTATTTTCTTTTTCCAAGTAATGAATAAAATGATTTATTTGCAGTGTGGGGTATTGTCCAAATAAAATTTAATTCAAATAACAATTCAAACAAAAATTTTTTCATTACTTTTTCAATCGTTATTCAAAAAACAATTTTCAATCATTTATTAGTTATTCAAAATTACATTAAAATTTTTATTATTCAAACTATATTATTCTAAATAAATTATTTGTGAATAAAAATGTATTCCAAATAAAAATTTCAAATAAACTTGAAATGCTTTCCATACAATCAAAAGTTATTCGTTATTTAAAATGTTTGAATATAAAACTTAAAAAAAGAATAAAAAATTCGAATAAACAAATTAAACTATTCATTATTTGGAAAGAAGAATAAAAATAATTCATTCTTTATTTGAAATATATTTTTTTTATTTATAGCATATACGGAATTAGATTCCGTAAACGTACCGTATTACGCAGCCGTATACGGTACAGAAAACGAAAAAAACCGACATTGAAAACAGTGTTCGAAACAATTTTTCATACAGTACCGACGGACCGTTAAAGGATCTTATTTTTAAAATAAAACGGAGTGACCTCCGTAGTCTATATTACGTTTATATTCGGTACGTTTTAATGCCGCTTGTTTGTTTGTTTGTCTCTTGGTGCGCTATGCAAATGTAACCTGTGCACGGATTTCCTTAAAATTTAGATTCATAGCAAAACCACTGAACGTATTTTTCTGAATAATTGCATTACAATGCTATAAAGGCCATGGATTATCCTAAACCATAAATAAACCAGATTGGGCAAAGGGGAGTGGCACCTCCCATAGAACCCAAAAATTCAGTACAATATATCTCAACTCTAATGTTATCGATTTCAACTAAACAGTACTTACCTAACTAAATGTCACCATACCAAACTTACCACACCAAAACAAAATATGAATCATCTGCACGGGTTTCTTTAACATTTGGAATATATATCATACAGAACGAGGAGAAGGTCACTAGATAGTTTTTGTTGACCACTCCCACTTTTACGTCCATTTTATTTTTGGTGTATGTTTCAGATTCTTAGCAAAACCGCTAAATGAATTTTTCCGAAAATTTGCATTACTTTCAAAATAAATATGAATCCGCTGACCGGTTTCGTTCAAATTTGGAAAATATATCCTACAGACCCAAAAGAAAATGACTGTATAGATTTCGGTGATCACACCCATTTTTACGCCCATTTTTAATGAGAGTGTAAGTAAAAGATTTAATGCAAATCGCTGAACGTATTTTTCTGAAAATGTTCATTACTATACTATATGGCCCCAAGAGTATACTTAACTATAAATTAACTAGATTGGACAAAGGGGAGTGGCACCTCCCCTGTTAATATACAAAAAAATACAAATTTTGAAAATTTGTTAAAATAGTGATTTTGGTTATTTCTAAAATTATACATTCCGACTGTATTTTTTTTACAACCCATGATCATATGTAGTGGATATAATAAATATTTTGTTTATAATAATATACATTTATACCATTTTAAAGTTAATTAGCTATATTATTCATAAACATATTCCTAATAGGTTATTCATTATATACATGCAACATATATGGAACATAATACATTTTATAATTTTCCTCTATTTTGCCACGTCATAACAACAAAGTTAATTCCGCCCATTATCGTATATGTTCCATTATCAGAATGTATGACTTACATAACACCACATTGTGATATATTATTGCATTGTCCAACACATGTTCTTAGCCACCGCTTTGGAACTAAATATATGTTCCATTATCAGAATGTGTGACTTATACATCACATCATTGTGACATATTATTGCGTATGTTCAATACATGTTCTTAGCCACCACTTTACAACTAAAAATAACTAGTTTGCAACATATGTTAAAAGCTACATATTTGCCACAAAAGTTTGTGGCAATGGTCGAGTCGTGGTTATTTGACTTAAAATTGACAAAATGGGTATACGCTCGCCTCATAGAGCCTTCCTCTATTAAGGTCCGCATAAGTAATCGTCACCATACATTATGTGGTCAACATTACAATAAAATGTATCTCAAAAAAGTCTTTAATTTTAATGCAATTAAAACAATCTGGATGAGTATGGTGAGTACTTTTTTAACATTTTTGTTTATCATTTTTTAACAGTACAATATCGGTATAACCGTTACGTTTCAATCAAATACAGTTTTCAAATTCATTTCGGAATAATCCCTGTTATAGAGAAAAACATATTTGTGTATTTCGTACTGTATATATTTGTAAAATTTTTATTATATAATAAGCTTGGGTTAAAGCCAAACCGCAGGTATATTTACGAACTTTATAATATTATCATAATAACAGGTGTCGTGAATTTCCACTGAAATTCTATAGCAGCATTCTTTAAACAATTTATTTGAAAAAGAAAAATATCATTTTCTTTTTTTTTTGGCTATAAATACATTTTTTATTAGCATAAGAAAAATATTTAGAATGACTAAATATCTTAAACAATAGAATGAACTAGCATATATATATATTTTGATATTTTGTTCACACATTTATTAAATATTTCATCGTGTTCAACACATCTTTTTTTCTTTCTCTTTCCAATACAGCTCCAGTTCATTACCCTCCCAGTTGCTTGGCTTGGTGAATACTCTTTAAATAAACACATAAATAAAAGAAGAAAATTAAAAGTATAATAAAAAATATGTCGTTTGAATAAGAGCGATTTTATATCCATAATTAAATTGATTCAGTTTTGAACTACAACCAATTTATAACAATTCGGTATATGCTTTTGATGTTAGTTTGGGTAAAATAAAATTATTTGTCATAACTAAATATCTTCCAATCAAATGAAATTGCTACAACTAAGTTGACGGTACTGACATATTCGTTTGCCACAAAAAAAAATATCTGCACTAAGAAAATAAGATGTTTATGAAAGTCTTGCTGCAACTACACACAAAAAAATAATTGCTTGGCGTGCAGTTGTTTCAACGAATATTGCTAAAGTAAATCGACAACTGCTCCGTTTCGTGAATACCTTTATTGTGTTTCTATATGTTGTATTTCTATATGCAGCCCTAGCGCTCCAACGTGTTGCAAACACGAAGTCAGCAGCACAACGAATCGTCGGTAATGTTCGATCGTCTTCGCAACATGTTGGAGCGCTAGGGCGAGGTAAAATGGCCGATTTCTTATAATTAAATTGGCTACCACAACTAAACAAATTGGTTGTGTCAATTGTATTCAATAGTTGATTGAACTGATATGCGGTGTTGCAACAACTGAATCAGTCGAATGTTGACAGAACTAAGTAAATAGGTTGGCAAAAAAAGACGGTTGCCCCAACTGATTCGTTTTTTGGGTGTATTTGTTTAAATTTACGCATTGTAGCAAATATTCAAACATCCCATAAATTTAAAGAAAACTTGCAGGAAAACTTTTAGTATTATTTAAATATGACATATATGCAGATAGTTACGAGATATTTGTCACAACAGTTGTTTGAACAGTGGGTTAGTTATCGCAACAGTTTGTTTAGCTGTAGCAACGAAATTTTATGAACCGAAAAATTCGTGCATCCCACTGTCATATTAATTGTTGCGCAATAGCTAAGCACATATGTATTATTCTGCATTTACGTCTGATCGTATTTATTTCCGATTTTATTATGTGCCGCAATGTCACACAATCGAATCAAACATATGTAGGAAAACCAGTTGCTCCCATGAAACCGAGCTCCAGTGGCACAACTTACGTTTGTAGTAAAAGTTGCAGCACTTCCTGCTCCTTATTGGTCAGTCCATCGTAATGTGAGGCCAAGTTGATTTCCAACAATTGTCTGGTTTGCATACCGGTTAGGAAGGTTGAGGCGCCATTGAGCTGCATAAAGTAGTACATGGCCAGTTTTCCAAGTTCGACATTTGCCGCTTTACAGATAGTTGCTGCCTTCCGGCACAATTCCTTTTGCTCCAAGTTAGCCGGGCACCAAGGTTGCGGTCCCCCATTAGTGAGAAGGCCAAGAGCATGTCCGGCTGCGCAGACAACACCTAAATTTTGTTGTTGGAAAAAATCAATATACGATCGCAACGAATCATCCAGAAGAGTAAAGCGTGCATATGACAAAACGATCTAATGGAAAAGTTAATATATTGAATAGGTATTATGGGGCATAATATAATATATTTACGTCAAATCTACCAGGTGCACTCTCAATACATGTCTTCAAACGATCTAACGGGTAACCAGTTACACCAATATACTTAGCTTTACCCTCTTTGACTAGTTTCTCCAATTCTGGCAAACATTCATTCAACACAATATCTAAATCTTTAGCAAATTCTATATCGTGAATCTGTAATATATCAACATGAGCTAATACATAAAATCTACTTTTATAATATTACCTGTATTATATCGACGTAATCTAAATTTAGTAGTTCCAAACTTCTCTTCACACTTTCACGTGTTTTCTTTGCCGTAAAATCGAACATATCTTCGACATTTCTAGTATAACGTCCAACTTTGGTTGCAATATAGTACGTCTCACGTGGTATATTCTTAAGTGCCACTCCTAAAACTTCTTCAGATCGCCCCTGACCATAATACGGCGCAGTATCTATATAATTAATGCCACTCTTTATTGCCTTTTGCGTAGTACATATGGCCTCATCCACATCAAGGTCACTGCAATTGAAACACTCAACACCAGCTATATGATTTCTTATCAGGGCATCTCCCCAGGTATCTATTTACCAAACTTACCCATACAAATTGCTAAATGTACCACAACCTAATGCAATTTTTGATACTTGCAAGCCAGTCCGTCCCAGAATTCGATACTCCATACGTTTACATAATTCCTCATCGTGAAATCCTTTAAGATATGTTGGAGGTACGGCAGACATTTTCGTATAGTTTCTATATAATTTTATTATAAAGTGAATTAAATTAGTTGTGTATTGCGTAAAAAAAAACAATAAAAATCGGGATCGTAAAAGTTAGATAGCTCCTCTTATTACTAGGTACGCGATGCAACTGAAATGAGTAAATTCTACTTCACTAGAACTTGACTCTGCTTAGCTTTGATTGTCGATTGAGCATGATGTTTTCGGTATTACTGTATACCCTATAGCCGATAAAATCCGACATTCAACTAGAAATTCAAAATTTTACAGTAAATATTACAGTCAGATTACAGAAATAAATTTTATTTGAATTAACGTCAAGCTCAATATTATTTTTTAAAGAAACATTTCCCTTAAAATAGGGAACAATTTCTTAAAAAAAGAAAATTATATATTTTAGCACTTATAGCTTAACTTATAATGTTGATCATTAATATGTAATGTAGATCCATTCATAAATATTTGTAAAATAACTACTGTCAGTTTATGCACATGTCCAGAAAGCTCTTTAATTTTATACAGCGTCTTGAAATAGTTGACAGTCAAAATATAAATATAGACCATTAAAATATAAATTATTTGACTTCAAATATGAGTATATCATTTTCTTATTTTTTGATATTAATAAATATAAATATTTAAATTTTAAATAAATGGGGCGGAATTATGGTAATTTACCTTATAGAAATCTATAGACTAAGTAAATCATTTTTTTATCTAGAATTTGTTATCATTTTATATAAACAGAGGTCAATAAATAAGCGAAACTACACCCAAAAAAAATACTATATAAATAATAGTTTTTTACTATTAAAAATAGTCAATAGGATAAATTATTATTTTAATCGGAAAATACCATTAAATACTAGAAAAATACCATGACATTGTCATTGAGTTTATATGAAAAGTTTTATTTTTTGTATACTATTAAATCAATAATAGTCCTATTGACCAATTTTAATGGGATTTGAGGCAATTTTTTCTGGGTGTACGGTTTGTCTTATTTAATGGTCGAAAATTTCAAAATAATAAATATGTCAAACCAAAATCGACGTCGAAAATCGATTTACTTAAATTGGTTTTTACGCATATACTCACTTGAAAACAAACCATTTGGGAAAGTTAGGCCACATGGGAAATATCGAAGTAGGGATATTGTGATAGTTGGTGTGATTAAGTTATTAATGATTATATAGTTATAGTCGGTCTAAGCCGACTATAAACACCCTACACATATGTGATAATGTGTGCGATGACCACTTAAAAAGGCGCATAGGTCACCAGGGTTTATAAATCCTGAAAATACCTACAAAGTTGAAATTGCTGAAGATTTCCTTTCATTTGATACCCATATGTACAAATGGGTAGGTATACCAAATTTCGATTTTTTTTTTTTCGAGAACTACACGTCAGTTTCCGAGAAAACATTATTTTCACGTATTTAAGCATAAATGCAATATATATTTGGCAAAAAAAGTTCACTTAAGCTCGTATAAAGTAAAATTCATCCGTAGATATAAATTTTATGTGGTATTTGAACATAAGTGGTCGGTTCGCAGGTCACAAAGGTTCTATCTTGCCAATCTTCTTGTTGGTACAGCGTAGATATATAAGTAATATCTAAAATGAACCAGGAGGTTATGCTGATCAAGAATATATATACTTTTCCATATCGGGGATGCTTCCTTCTGGGTATTAGAAACTGAGTACCAAACTGAATATACCCTTTCATTCTTAGTGTAGGGTATAAAAACGGAATAGGGTATAAATTCAAAAATTGGCCCAGCTCACCCTTCCGGTACATATCGACAACAAAAATTATCACAATTATCACAGGGTTTTCAAGTATATTTGAGAGTTCAAAGGTAAATAAATAAAATGTCCAGTTTTAGCAGCAAATGCTGTTTCATACGCTAACAACAAATCACAATCCAGAACTGGCATTTTAAAATGAAAAACTGAGTTTTCAGAAAACTTAGTTTTCAGTAACTGAGTTTTCAGAAAACTGAGTTTTCAGTAAACTGAGTTTTCCAAAAAAAGAGTATGTCAAGAATATGCAAAAGTGGATTGCCACGAATACAGCCATGCAAAAATGGAATGCCTTCGATATTACCACATCGCACAAAAACTCCAATGTAATTTTGAGTTCAAGGTTTGGATTTAGGTTGAATAATTGTATGCTGATATCTTCTGATTTGAAGTAGGGGTAGATGGAAGGGGTAAAAGGAAGGTAGACGCAGTATATAGAACAATTATAGGTTTGCAATTAAAGATTGACCACGCCTTCTTCTCTTTTTTATGGCTTTTTATATTTTTGTATACTTGTGTGGGGTAAAGGCTCATTTATGGGAAAGGGATTGGCATGCCTCTTTATAATGTATTAGTAGATTTTTGTATTAAAATAAGAATTACTAAGACGTGTATACACGTGACGGAAAGTATTTCTTTTCAGATTTCACCTTAGTGACAGTATCGCGATTCAAAGCTTGTTCATCCTCAAGTAAAAAAACATTTGATTTCTTATTTCAATTCAATAAAAGTTAGTTCGTGAATAGTAATAGATCACCTTGCTGTATTTATTTGTAAGCAGTGCAGTGTAATTGATATTTGCTACACGTAATCGTATTTTTAATAAGTTTCTAAGTTGTTTTTCAGCACTAGATGTTTACCTTAAATACGATATAAGTGATTTCCAAGTAAATTAATTAATAATAATAATAATAGTTTGGCACTACAGTCCTATAAGAACTTAGGCCGAGCTCTCTCACCATTTTGAGCTGTGCGTATTATATTTGTACTCAAAGTGGTGGGACCTACAGTTTATTGCCGAATCCGAACGGCGGGTGAGAGCTTTTCATAGGCTATGGTTTTACTCTCGTAGGTTTGCCATTTACTGACGAGAGGTAGCGCGGTATAGAAAAATGTTTCTATGAAAAGATGTTGTTAGCCCCAGGCTTGAACCGGGGACCTTTCGGCTCGCAGTCCAACGCACTAACCACTGAGCTACCGCGGCTACATTAATTAATAGGGCTGTAATATTTGTGGTAAACATCTTTGTTTTTTTAGTGAAGTGTACTTTAATCCATATATCGTTGCGGTAATAGTAAAACCAACCAAATACATTTAATGCAAAGCTTATTTTGAATGTTTATTGATCATTTAATATAAAATAGCAACATCAGCTATCAGAAACTTGCTGATATATACATAATTTTGTAAACAAACAGATTTACCAATAAACAACATAAAGTCGGCTTTTTTTTTTGTCGAAAAACTATCTTTTAGTCGCAAGCTGAATGCAATTAAAACCATAAAAATGTAGTTGAAGCATTTTACGTAATCAACCACGACCAACAACATTTTTTTTTTATTTTCATTTAGACCGGCAACGAACTATTGAGCCAAATGAAAACTTTTTTATTATAGTTTACATTAATTGAACTTGGAGTCTCCATATTGTTTAATCCTTTTTGTAAGGTTTAGTTATTTTTAATGTAGTTATTTATTTGATAGTTATTATGTTCACATAATCCATACATACGTATAATAAATATATTTTATTTTTTTCATTTTTCATAATTGATCATTATTTATTTTACGAACGCAACTCTTTTAGAAGAAAGGATCACCGAATTGATCAATCTGTTGTTGTTGTTGAGTATTTAGATGACGTCGTTTAGGAACAATAATATCATTGATCTCGTGAACAATGCCATTCATTGCAATAGCATCACACTTAGTAACTCCAACATTCTCGATGATCGGACGACGTTCGCGTGTAATACGTAAATGGGCGCCATTAATGGACTCGATGGATCGAACAAATGGCCAATTGGTAGGAATAATACCAGCACAGCAAACAACATCATTTACAATGTGAGTTTTAACCAGATTTTCCAATTCGGTCTCTATTAGTGATTTCTTCCAATCTTCAACCTCATCAAAGACATCATTTTTAGGCACTAAAAGTGTGAAAGACTCCTCCGCATCCATCAGTCGTGCAGTTAGATTGGCAGCGCGCACAAGTTCTAGAAATTTGCTATAGTTTGGATTGGATTCCAACAGTTGCAGCAGATTCTGTAATATATTGCATTTTTGATAAATAAGAAAGAATATACTTTAAATAATAAATATTAATCCATTGTTTAGCAACAGTCCCGGTTTCGTAAAAAGTGTAATGGTTGAAAATATCCCCAAAGACCTTCTCACAAATCGGATGTTACATGGATTGATATTGTCTACTAACCATTTTTGGCGCCGTCAATTCCTTATCAACTTGGTGTAATACAGAGCCGCAACTTTCATCGTCGAAGTGTATGAGACGCGCACAATTAACGGTGGCCCGATTCATAACATTGGAGAACATAGCATGTGTAGAGTACAGATTAATACGAACTTCGGCACCCGCAGCAGCTGTTGGCAACAGAGTTTCGGTTAAGTCGCAGGTCTTGATCATTGGCGTGACGACGTGATAGTTAATAAAGTCCAAAAGTTCAGCATTATTCTTTAGTTTTTCAGGTGTCTCTTTTAAAATCTGTGCCCATTGTGTACCCTGTAGAGCTTTATCAGTTGGCGCAAATACCGTTATGTTGTTCATGTCATTAATCATTTCATATAAGCCAGCTGCTTCCAAAAGTCGTTGGAATAGCGTGATATTTTTCTTTGCCATTAACGTGGACATGGGAAGCGCCGATGATGTGGGTAACACGGTGTCAATGACATGCATCACTCCATTGGTGCCCATTATATCCGCTTCGATAATTTTCGCAATGCCATTGATTACTACGGGTTGCTGTTGTTCATCCAATAAATCAGAAACTTCAGACTTCTCAGCGGCGACCTTGGAGCGATTGAAACGCATGGCTTCACCGAGCACATTGTAAGCAGTTGTCTTTGCGCCAGCAACGGAAGCAACCGAACAGAAGGTTAGATCCAGCACATGATTCTTTAAAATATCTATAAACGAGAGTTAATGTATTATGTCATTAAAAAAAAGTGTCACTAAAAATTTTAATTTATCACTAAAACAATTTTAATTGTAATTTATTTTATTTGAATTTTATTTTCAAAAATTAATCATTAAAAAAATTTGATCTTACTTAAGGCACAACCCTTTCCCTCTTTAAGCGATCTTCTTAGCTGCGGTTCCAATTGTTCAAAAGCCGCATCTGTGGGTGCAAAAATAGTAACTGGACCTGCGCCCTCAAGCAACTCGTTAAGCTGTGTCTTTTCCAGTATAGTGCGCATGATGGACATGTCGGCACGTTGACGTATAATGTCCATGACATTCATTGTCACAGGGTTGAGCACACCATTTAGAACATGTACTAAGCCATTCTCAGATAGAGTATCATGTTTTGTAATCGGCACACAATTAGCAGTATAACGCAATGGTTCGGCGCCCAATCCATGTGGTAGTTGATAGGCGTTCATCCGCACCTGCTGATTCTGCTGTTGCGTCTTTAGCATTTGCTCATTGGTCACATCATCCAAATAAAACTCTCCAGGAACTATGTGGCGCAAGAACAAACTGCGCGTTTCATCATCGGACTTTGATTCTACCAAATTCTGCAGAAAGTAATTATTATAAATATTAATATAATATTTCTACAAATAAAAATAATTTGAACCAATTTTGCTTTAATTATAACACTACACAACAAAATGATAAAAAATGAGCACAGTAATTACCACATTTTTTGTATTATAGAAAATAAACCGCAGAATTCGAAAATGTGGTTTACGAGATATCGGCTAATGCATTTTTTACTGATATTTCAAAAAGATGATCACATATATTTGCAAAATTCTCTCGTTCTCACAGAAATAATTCTCACCCAGAAATAATTCCTTCAAATTCCTTTAAAGTTGGTCAATAGGACAATTATTTATTTAATAATATAATAATATAATAATAATAGATTGGCGCTACAGTCCTGTATAGAACTTCGGCCGAGCTCTCTCACCATTTGAGCTGTGCGAATTATATTTGTACTCAACGTGGTGGACCTACAGTTTATTGCCGAATCCGAACGGCGGGTGAGAGCTTTTTCATAGGCAATGGTTTTACTCTCGTAGGTTTGCCATTTACTGACGAGAGGTAGCGCGGTATAGAAAAATGTTTCTATGAAAAGATGTTGTTAGCCCCAGTCCAGGCTTGAACCGTGGACCTTTCGGCTCGCAGTCCAACGCACTAACCACTGAGCTACCGCGGCTACATTTGATTTAATAGTATATAAAAAATAATCTTTTCATATAAACTCAATGGCAATGTTATGGTATTTTCTACTATTTAATGGTATTTTCCGATTAAAATTATAATTTATCCTATTGACTATTTTTAATAGTAAAAAACTATTATTTATATAGTATTTTTTCTGGGTGTACTTATATAATCAATTGCTAAATCAAATGATTTTAAATTGGTTTACTTGCTTTAAGAGAACTCTATAGGAGAACTTGAAAAAAGTAATTTTTTCGACCATATTTTGAGTAAAAAATACATTTAAAAAACATCGAAAAAGCAAGAAGATACACAATTTGCAATATTCCAAAATTAGTCTGCAAATATATTAATAATTTGTTAAAATGGCCAATTTTATAAGCAGTACACACAGAAAAATCCTCTTTTGGCATGAGGTTAATTAAACCAACGTTTCTGTGTTGCAACCGAAATACATTTGTTGTAACCTCATGTCATTAAAAAGAACGTACCATTTCTTACTCTAACCGAAATGTTAGTCCGCGCAACTGCACGTTCGGTTGTCGTAACCTCATGATTGCATTTTTCATTCTGCCAAAATTTGACGTTTTTGCATTTTTTACGGCTACTGCGTACGTAATCAACAAAATAAATGATAAACGGCAACCTCATGTCTATCAGCAGTTCGGTTGCCAGTTTCTTGCCAAAATTATGGATACATGCAAAAATAAATAAACGTTAAAAATTTTCACAAGTGGCAAACAATAGGAAATTCATTAATTAAGTAAAAATGCGAAATAAATATATGAATATTAATAAAATAATGAATACAAATAGCTGTTTAGCTAGTGAAACATAATAAAAATATAAAAATATATGACCATATGTGACATTATAAATAATTTCATATTTTGTTTAATTATGATGAAATAAAATATTAAATGTGTCTTCATACTGTTTTTTATTTTTAGGGAACAGGAATTAATAGATATGTTTTTTGAAATTGTTTGCGTGACTTATTTACGCATTAAAAATACATATAGAAACTTTACATAAATAAGTTTTCTATATAAAAACTTTACATAAATAAGTTTTCTATATAAAAAAAAATATTCTTAGAAAAAAATCAATTGGAGGTTTCGGCATGCTTGCTGACTTGGAGGTTTAAACAACCTCATGCTTGCTGAATAGGAGGTTGGCACAACCTCATGCTTGCTGACTAAGAGGTTAGCACCATCTCATTCTTGCTGACTAGGAGGTTGATACAACCTCCTAATCAGCAAGTTTCCGCAACCGAATAATTCGGTAGGGCAATTTAGTTGGTTGCCGCAACAAATTAGTTTTCTGTGTGTAGTATTTGTTTTTCTAGAAACATCCAATTAATTTTTCGTAATTTTTGTGTGCACCCAGAAAAAAATACTATATAAATAATAGTTTTTTACTATTAAAATTAAAACGAAAAGTCACCAAATACATTTTCAATTTGCCAAATATTCATTTACAAAAATCTTTATAAATCTGTCAATTGTTAAACGATGATCTCACATGATTATCACATGTTAAGAAAATGTGAATCTAACACTTGATATTTCAACTTTAAAAATGCATCAATTACTTGTTATAACATTAATCAACAAACTCGAAATTTAAGTTTTTCATAAAAATGTATTTGGTGACTTTTCGTTCTACAACGACGATATGAAAAGATTTATTTTTTTGTATACTATTAAATCAATTAATGGGATTTGAGGGTATTCTTTCTGGGTGTAGTTAATACAAAGTGTTATTCCGTTTGGGTAGATAATTATAGGTACATGATTATTCACAACTTACTTTTTCATTTAACGTCTGTTCGTTGAATTTACCAAATGCACTGTCGATCGGCATAAAGATTGTTATGTTAGTATTGGCTAGCAGCTCATTGTACCCGTTGCTCTTGGCACTCGCTATGAACTCTTTGGCACCCATATCGGCTGCCGTTTCCTCTACGGTTTTAATTTCAATTTTCTCGCAAGGTGTTACGATGTCAGCATTACGTGGTCGGCCATAGCCATGACAACACTGACGCGTAATGCTCAAAGTCTTCTTTTTGCCATTTTGATTTGAACTATAAAAAAATAGCAAATTTTTCAAGAATTTGAATTAATTAACTAAATTAAAAGAAAAATTTACATAATTTTATCCCTGTGGGAATTGTGGTTATGTTAAATAAATATGAGACTTCTAATGATTTTAAGCTATTTATTGACCTGATTAACTTTTTACTTACATTCTTGTACAGACGTGTTTGTTTGGTTTTTCAACACAGGAGTTTACACTAAACTGAAAACTTCCAAATAATGGTAGTTGCATGTTTCCTGTTTCCGAATCTTTCGTTTCAGACTCAGTCTTCGCATCTGCTACAGTTTCGTCTTCTTCTTTTACGGTGCATACATTTGGACTTGAGATATAAGAATGATAGTAAGTTGTAACTACTTAAAGAAAAACGTCTAACATGCTTACCCTTTCCACCATTCCTGTACGGGTTCAGCACCAAAACCAAAATTGTTAAAAGAGTTAAAGAAATGATTGCCGAAAATCGGGAAGGATTGTTGAAAGAATAATTCCGGTAAACCGGCACCGTTCACTTCACTAGTCACAACGTCGGCATCTATAATAAGAAAAGTATTAGTTACTCTTAAGGACGCTATTTTTAATTAAACGCGTTAAATCTTACCGAATGGTTTTTGTCTTAAGTTTGGTGTGTTTGCAGCATTTTGTTGATCCAAGGAGAAAAAGTCAATATTTCTGTAAGCAGACGTTAATATTCATTTTAGTATAAACTGTATAATTTATATATAATAAAATCTAATAAACTTCATAAATATTTTATACACGTACATATACGTTATTATGAAATTATAATATTCAAAATATATAAAACCAAGACACTTTTAGAATTGACACCTATACATTATGTAGATGTTAGTACCATATATCCAATTAAGCAATAATTATAATAAATTATTTTAAAATGTAGGTATTGTATTATTTTTAAAAATATAGTTCTTTTTCATTTTTTAACAGTACTCAAATCAAAATGTATGTTTCTACATCCAGTTAAGTATTTAACTAGATATTTTAATAAACGCAATATCAATTAAAATCATATATTTCCTTATAATTCATACATATCAATGACCACAAAATTATAGCCAGAATCTGATTCAACAAAACTTATGTTTAAAATATGGTCAAATATGGCACAGAAGAAGAATAAGAGTTTGAGAATTATTTAGCACGCATTTGAACAATATTGCTTTATGACAGGAATACAAATGAAGTAGTTGTTGTATTATATAAGAAACAACCAAACAAACATTTTATACAGAAACAAATACGCAGGTAGTTTGACTAACCCAGAGAATATTTCGATGAGTAATTTTTTACATATCTAAAATATTAAGATGACACCGTTCGACAAAATTAAACTGTTGGTTGCACGCATCAGAAAATCTTATATATTGTGTAAAAAAATATATATATGTATATTGATACCTTACAAGAAAACGAAAAAACAAATTTCAAAGACAATAAAAGGTCTTTCGTGGTCAATCTTACATGAAATACTACATATATATCTACAAACATATGATGTGTCTAAATCTTTAGTTTTTTTTTTTTTTATATATCCCGATATGATTATTATAACACAACTTTCAATCACGTTTTTCATAAGTTTTTTTATCGGGTTTCGATCCTGATCAGAATTATGTCAGGTGGCTTTTAGCAAGTAAGTCTTATCGTATTTTGTTGAGGTACATTTGGGCATTTAATATCTCGAAGGAAAATTAATGAATTTATTTGCTCAAGTAGTATTTAAATTGTACTAAACAATAGCAAAAAATTAGAGAATTATATGTAGTAGATCAAAAGATATAAATTAAATAGTAGTCGTTCCGGACGGGACAAAAGCGGAGGTGCATGTCGAGGTTAAAAAATAGCTCAAATCATGTGCTTTCTTTGTACATTTAGACTTTGTTTCTTAAATTTATAGTTTTTTCATAATAAATCACAGAAAAATTCCGGACGGGACAAAAAATTCCGAATAGAAATTATCAGCACGATTTTTTATTCTAAAAATACTTTATGCTTACAATATATTTTTTTTGAATTATCTCAGAACATAGCTGAGACAATTTACTTTATTTTTTGTATGTGTGCACTTTGTACCTAAAGTTTACAGTTAGTTCTTAATAAATCGCAGACGATTTATTTTTCTAAAAATAATTTTGTATACGACAATATTATAATAATAATAGTTTGGCGCTACAGTCCTATAAGAACTTAGGCCGAGGTCTCTCACCATTTTGAGCTGTGCGTGTTATATTTGTACTCAAAGTGGTGGGACTTACAGTTTATTGCCGAATCCGAACGTCGGGTGAGAGCTTTTCATAGGCAATGTTTTAATCTTATACGTTTGCCATTTACTGCCGAGAGGTAGCGCGGTATAGAACATTTTTTTCTTTGAAAAGATGTTGTTAGCCCCAGTCCAGACTTGAACCGGGGACCTTTCGGCTCGCAGTCCAACGCACTAACCACTGAGCCACCGCGGCTACAATATGACAATATTAGAAATCATTATTATGAAATAAAAAATGATGTACTATTCAAATTTTCAGATGTTTTTTAAGTTTTTTAATATTTTTTTTTACTATTTTAGAAAAAAAAATATTTGTTTAATACTGTACACTTTACACAGGAAATTCAGATTTAGGAACAGATGATTCAACTATTTGTTATTTTAATATGATAATGAATGTATCTTTTTGGTTCCAGACGGGACAATAGGGGACCCTTGCCTTTACAAAAAGCAAAATTTGTCCCTTATTTTAATTTCAATGTTTTTGAATTTGTTAATTCGCTCAGTTATCGAAGTCGGTTGTTCAGAACAGACTCAACGTGCTCGATTTCATTTTATCGAGCTGGCTGAAAAGTACTGATTTTGACGTTAATTTTACTAGTCGAACTCAAGACTTCATACTAATTAGATAAATGCAGCTCAAGTTGTTTGTAAATTAAATCAGAGGTTCAGGTTGAGTTCAGATTGCGTTCGACTCTGACAATATTCGGAATATTCAGATCATGTTCAGAACTCTGCTCTGAAATGGTTTATGAAAACGCCCAATATAATATTTTGTATTTGTATTTCTTTCAAATTATTTAATTTGTTACTTAAAGTACATGAAAAATTGGTATTTTTAAAAGTTATATAGTAACGAAACTTGATGAGTATTTTTTTATACGTTATCGTTAATGGAATAGAATTTTATTTTCAGATATTTATGTTCACATATTTAAGATTCCAAATCCATAGTTATTTCAAAGATTGAAGCATTTTGAATTTTTCGGTCGTGGTTGACGTTTTTCTGGAAATACCCATATGATATAAGGCTAATAACCTACACAAATTGGATATATGGATTTTTTTCAATATTTTCAATTTCTTAAATTAAAAAACAAATTTCATTAAATTTTGATTTATAATGAATAAGAATAAGAATAAATAATTAAATTGAACTTCAATTAAATTTTACATATCTTTAAAATCCGTTTTTAAGCCGGTATATAACCGAAACCGTTGATTTATTTGTTGGATTTTATATTGAATTTTTTTTATAAAATTTTCAATTGCAGTTTCGATTAAAAAAAGTCATAGATTTTTTAAAAATGTTTCATTAATACTTATTATTAGGTTATAATTGTTAATTTTAAGATTTATTGTAGTACGCTAGTTTGTCTGAATATAATTAAATTGAATAAACGAAAAAGATGTGAATTATATATTTATCTATCTTTATATCTGTGGCAATTTGAAATAAAAACATAAGTCTATTTTTTGAACTTTTTAGGAGAGCATTTTTAAACTTTACAATTTATTCCGGAAATGATCTTTAAAAATGATTTAAAAATTATTTTTTCAAATTTAAGAAAAACTTAAATAAAAATAATGTTTGTAAAATGTTTTTGTTATAATTTTGTTTCAAAAGTTTTCTTTAATGAAAATAAATATTTAATAACAAGTAGATATGCTTTTACGTTTTTTATGGTTATATCTCAGCAACTATTGGGAGGATCAGTGTCAAAATTTGAATTAAAATGAATTCGTATATCAGGATTACGATGTCATTAAGAACTCATTTCATATTGCCACAGATATATCTTTTATGTCTTTTTTTTATTAAATGGAACATAATTTCCAATTTTCAGTCTCCCATTTTTTTCCAGATAAGAAAAAAAAAACTGGGACTGGATACTTTATTTTATGGTGTACTTTCAGTATAATTATCATGTGTTGGACTATGTAATAGGTAAATAACATAATAAGGAAGCATTTACATTTTTATAGTTAAACTGAAACTATTTTCTTTAATATATACAAAATATAAATAAAAGGTATATATAAAAAAGCTTGTAATAAAAACCAACCCATTGCAGAGGTTTCTTTAAAGACTGAACAAAATTTAGCACACTTTGCTGAAATGCAAAAAAATCCCCATATATATATCATCAGACTTGCTTATATAGCAGAAGTAAATGTATACAAACTGCAGAACAATAAACGATTTCGCAATTTGGGTCAAAATAACACCTTGTTTGTTTTTTTGTTAGTACTAAGTAAATAAAATTTCACCAATCTTCTTGTTCGTTTTTTGGTAATATTACAGAGCGTACAACGAAGATCACGTAAAAGGTGAATAGTATGTGCTTGGAAAATCTCCACAATAAGGTTACTGTACTCTACTATGTAGTAAGATATATAGCGACTCCCGAAGTTGAATAAAATATATTTAGGCTTCAAGAGGATATTAGAAAATACATATAAATGCAGGTATTTTAATAATGTATGCACTACAAATATTTATAATTCACATAAACGTATAAAACGAGTATTAAAATATTGCATCCTCTACATATTTAATTTATTTAATTAAAAATACATTCGTGAAAGTACTTCTCGTATATATGAAGTCGGCTTTTACTCACTCTCCATGGAAGGGAACCGCATCATTATTATATACGATCAGCAGCAATAATGTTAATATATTTAAATCCTTTCTCATGATTTTAAATGTTAAAATACCCTGTTTCAATTAATTTATAATAATCTTTAATTCGTAATATATATATAAAAAAAAATAAAACACTGGCTTAAACACTCTTCACAGCCGCCTGTTCTGCCTTGAAGCACAATGCAATACTAACTGAACACAGAACCTGGGCTGTGGTATTTATAATCTCTACTCTTTTGACTTTTGCAGATAAGCTGAGCTCAAATTGATTGTCTCCGCTCGGTTTTGCCTAACGAACAACGCGATACAACCGATGACTGTGTAGATTGTTGTATGTTTATAGGGCAGGTATGTTAAGTTCCAGGTACTTTTAGTTTACGTTTGCATCAAACTTCTAGAAAATACCGATACAAATGAATTCCATAGCAAGTGCACTAAAAATTTGTTAAAATGAAAAATTGAATTTAATTTTGCAGTTATCATTTTATTAATTAGTAACACTTGTTTTTTAGACTTTACATTTTGAATACTCTACACTAAAAATGAATGGTAAATTCGTTTGGGCATCCGTTTGTAACATTCAGATGAAATTTCTACGCTTAAAAATAGCAGGCATATAAAATTATATATCGATGCGTCTTACGTAAACTAGCATGTTTCAATTTATTTTTTTTTAATTTCCATAGAAAAATTTGAAACGTGTTAGTTTTCGTAAGAGGCATCGATATGTGACTTATAATTTAGATTATTAGCAATCCCTGATACCTAGTATTTTAAATTAACCAGTCGACTAGTAATTTATGATCTGACAACTTTTATTCATTTTATAAATCTACGGGAGATTTTTCCGTCAAACCAATTTTTTTTTAAACTCACTTAGTTTATGGTAAAACATATCAAAAACTACATCTCTACCCACATATCGACGCCCCTTACGAAAACTATTATATATTTTTTCCCTTACGAAAATAAATACGTTTTTTTTTTGAGGTTCAGAATAAAATATGTTATTGTTTTTGATGAAAAAAATAATACGTTTTATGGTTTTGCCAGGAACTCTATTATGTTTTTGATATTTCCGAGAATATGCATATGTATATCTGTGTATCTACGAATATGAAAATGATTCAAATTTTGCGACGACGATTGGAATCTTTTGTTGAACATGAATAATGCATTTATGATTGGGGCCTTCATATAAAACCTGTACATATTACATCATTGTAATAAATAAATGTAATCGTTTAATAAGGACCACAGACCATTGGAAACTTATATCAGTCCTAAAAATTAAACCTAAATTTAATGTAACAGTCTAGATTTTTTAGGAGACAATAATGACCTCGAAAACCCTAAAAATGGACATGTCCTACGGTCCTACACCCAGAAAAAAATATTATATAAATAATAGTTTTTTACTATTAAAAATATTCAATAGGATAAATAATTATTTTAATCGGAAAATACCATTAAATACTAGAAAATACCATGACATTGCCATTGAGTTTATATGAAAATTTATATTGTTTGTATACTATTAAATCAATAATTGTCCTATTGACCAATTTTAATGGGATTTGAGGGAATTTTTTTCTGGGTGTAATAATAATTACAATAATACTAGTTTAGCGATACAGTTCTGAAGAACCTAGGCTGAACAGTTTCACCATTTAAACATGTTATATTTGTACTCAAATAGCGGAACCTATAGTTTAACGCCGAATCATGGGTGATGTTTTTACTGTTTAGAGGTAGCGCGGTGAAGAAAAATATTTTCTATTAATTTTTTTGCGACGTTTCGGCTTGTATTCCAACACACTAATCATAGGTGTCACCTACATAGTATATGGTAAAGCATAATTTATATCATTATAGCGTAATTATTTTGAATTTTGTCAAACAAATTTTACAAATGACATATATCAAAACATAAAAGCAACGCAATATAATTTTGAAAAAAATCTATTTCAATAAAAAGCTCCAATTTTCGTCTAAAAATTTAAAACATTTTCTGTAAAATTTTGAGAACATTTTAAATAACGAATTATTTAAGTAAAAATGAAATCGTATTCGTTTAAAAGTGATAAATACTTTTTTTCATAAGAAAATTTTAATATAATAGTTTTCGTAAGGGGCGTCGAATATGGTATCGTAAAAAAATATTGAAATTTGATACATGTGGGTAAAAGTAGCTATATTTTAATACCCAGCTTATTATTAAGTATAGGAATAGATTTAAATCCTGAATTTATCAATTGCAGATATACTTTAATGAATAAAAAACAATATTAAGAAAATTTATTTATTTTAACTGGCTATTTATTTCAAATAGATCAACCCAAACCAATATTCGATAGTATACATATTTGCTATCGTTTCGAATTCGTAAGGATATCGTTAAGCTTCTCAACTATGTATAATTTCAGCACTGAATTATAAAAAAAAACATAGCAGTCTGTCATTCGTTTCCATATTGTGTCGATTATCGAACTCAAAAACGTCTAAACTGCAAGGATAGATCGATGCGACACACGCAGTTTACGAGAATGATTCGAAAAACACATGTCTGATTCTTTTTGTATTTTGTTCGTGTCAATGCAAGAGTGGTTTAGGAAAAAAGAAAAGTCGGAAAACCCCAAAGGAAAAACCGGAAAATCGAAAAAATCTAAATTTGATCCTAGGAACTTGAAACAGGTACACAAAATATTTTGTTGTTGCTTATATTTTTTCTAAATGTGGGCCGAATTGAATAAAGGGGCCATA
Source organism: Dryomyza anilis (assembly GCA_951804985.1). Classification (NCBI taxonomy): domain Eukaryota; kingdom Metazoa; phylum Arthropoda; class Insecta; order Diptera; family Dryomyzidae; genus Dryomyza; species Dryomyza anilis. The sequence continues at coordinate 19,978,484 of OX638132.1, forward strand.
TAACCATTACATTAAAAATGCTATAACTCCTGACATACTAAGAATAGAGTTAAAAAAATCAAATAAATCATATTAAAACTCCGATCATCACGTAGAATATGGACAAGATTGGACAATGTGGAGTGGCACCTCCCATACAAAAAAACCTTAAAATTGCTATTACTCTTTACCTACTAAGAGCTAAGAGAAAAAAAATCGAAACAAAAGATTATATTAAAAATTGTAATGGACACGTAGAATCAGGGCTGGAAAAAAGCCGTTTTTTCTATATACTGAATTAGTCTTATGGACGAGAAAATGAAACGGCCTGAGTGCCTGATCAAATCTATTTTGATTGTCCTCTTTATAACACGACAACTCTACAGGACCTATTAGATTCAATAAATATCTACCGCTTTAAAAATTGGCATAGAATTGACTTGAATTAAATCCACGGTTTCGACGACTACATCAATAAATTATTTGGATCTACATAAAGGCCTATATTGGCTTATATATTATATGAATCATTTCATTACCATCTTCACCAGAAATTTCATCCAGCAGTGGTTCAAATAATTATTTTCGATTTGGTGGTTTATAACAAATTCTAAAATTTTCAAAACATAAATTGTACCCGGAAAACCACAAATATATTTCCTAAGTTATAATTCGAAAAATGTTCAAAAATCAATAAAATAAAAAAAAATCCAAAAAACTTGGATTTTTTAAGTGGATAAAAACAAAAAAAAAAAACGGATTGATTTTTTGGGAGTGGAGAGCCCTACGTAGAATTTGGACGAAATTGGACAATGGGACGTGACACCTCCCATATAACAGAAACTTTAAAAATGCTTAAACTCCTGACTTTCTAAGAGCAGAGTTGTACAAATCGAAACAAAGGATAATTTTTAAAAATGTTAATAGCCACGTGGAATGTGATCGAGATTGGAAAAAGGGGCATGGCACTATGATCAATGTGGGCGGGAAAAAGGCGACGTAGGCATGCACTAAAAAGGGAAAAAAGGGGCGTAAATGTATCTTTATAAACGATATAGTTTTACAATTACAAAAACTTAGCACGGGCGAAGCTGTGAACGGGTCCAGCTAGTTCTGAATAAACAACAAACATTTTTGATTTATAATCTATGCGACATTTTTTTTAATGTTTTCGATGTTAAAGATGCGCGCTACATTAATAAAATTAAGATTCAAACAAATAATTTTCTAATATCAAAATTGAATAATTTCTTTCGAAAATACTACACAGATAAAAATATTGTACGTATATATAACAATTGATATTAATAGCAAACAAAATCGTATTCCAATTAAAAATATGATTGCATTTACTAATTAATTAATTGTATTTACACATTTTTTTAATTAAAATATTAATATGAATTAATTTAATATAATTTCAATACAACTAAATCTTTAATAGTATTAACTACTTTTATTTGTTACTTTTGATTTATTCATTTTCTTAAATTGCATCACTGTTTTTTTCTTCTGGATTTCATTTTGTTTTTTGTTTGTGCGTCTTGTACATCAGCGGCGTCGTTCAGTTTCTTCTAACATTATTTTCTTCTGCGTTGCTATTTTAAAACAGGATATTGCATTATGTAGTGTATGTTATGTTATTAAAGCATTAAATGGCTCAATTTATTTTTGCTGTCAAGAATTTGAACAAACAGCTTATGATGCTCATTTTGTTGCATATTGAATCGTTAAAAAGCGAATATAAAATTTTATGTTTGACTCAATAAATTGGCCCACCTGTAGAAGTTGTGAAAACTGACTTCGGTAAAATATTCGTTATTCGACAAATATTTTAATTAATTAACCAAAATATTTAATTGATCCAATTTCTATCGAATGAAAATTTTAATTGATGTTACTAATTAATTAATTAATGATTTAAAAATTCTCAATAAAAAATTTAATATATATAACAACTTTAATATCAATATGACAAAAAAATTAATTAAAATTTCTCCAATTAACATATTCTCATTATTACGAATATGGAATTCAATGCTACTAAAAATTACATCGGCTGAGTTTCAATTAAAAATTAATTGGATTGATTAACATTTTATCTATATTTACACACTTTTTATTTTCTGTGTATGTTTAACATAGAGTGGACAATAGTCGGAAACGATAAAAATTACCTTGCGAACGATATCGTTACTAATTCGTTCCGATATCGTTTGCTAAACAACTTTTTTTTTTGTAGAAACCAAGAATTTTTTAAATCTCTTGACCAAACCAACTTGACCAAAATTTTCAGAAATATCGTAATTGTTCTTTAAACAAAAATTCTTTAAAATTATTTCTCTAAATAATAATGCTGTGACTCGCTTAAAGTCAGATCAACCGACCATAGTCGGTTGTACTTTGTTTTTATAAGAGCGCATTTGAGCTTGCCTTAGTTACATAAACAAATAAGTATCTGATGAGAGTTCTGGAAATATGAAGATTTAATATTTATTGTATTTTTTACAAATTACCATAAAGGATTTCATTTGAGATAAGTGTGCGTTTAATACAATTGCATATGACTCATTATATGTCACAGCATTGTTATTATATCGTCATAGTAGAAGTAAAACTAAGCAAATACATTTTTTACAAACCTTTTTATTATTAATTACGATGTTGATCTCATCTATTAGAAACCGTTGAATATAAAAGGATTTTTGTATTCCTATTTTGTTTTTGAACCAGTTCAAAATACATATTGCATTCGGTAGACCCACATATTAGTTTTTGCATTATTTTTATATTTAAAATGTAATTGGTGACTTTTACTTCTACAACAACGATATACCGAAAACTGAATTAAACAAACTAAAATCGATAGTTCTCGAGATAATACTGTGTTCCTTTTAATCCTGATATATTAAGATTAATAATATAATTTTAATTGCACTAGAGCATACAATGTTTTATTAAAATCCGCAAGAGAATACAATTTGTGATTCTTCACTCATATGTATATTTGGAGCCGAATTATAGCTATCAAGATCATAAAAGTACTTATCACATATATGCGAAATTGCATATCTGGCATAAATGTGGCTACACATTTTTTTCTTTTTTATATGCGACAAAAACAGGGTCAAACAAACATGAAAAACCAACTTTTAGTAATGAATATTTGTCTATATTTTTCTATTTTAAATACACTAATGAATTACAGCAGTAGTAGATCTAAAGAAATACGCAATTATCTTATCTTAAGCATATCGACTTATAGATCTGAAACAAAATAATTGTACGCGCAACAACAGACGAAAATATACAAATACAAAAATGAATGTTGACGACATAACTTACTATGTTCTATCAGTTATACTACGTATGTTGGGTAAAAAATTAAAGATTTTATCTAAATAGTATATGGTAAATATTATAGCAAACACAAAACCTAAAAGGGTTAATCTATTGCGCCAGTGTTGCTTGGAATCATTCATCAAGTTTAGAATATCGACAGCAGCTGCCTCGGTATCTTCAATACTGCCCGAGTTGTCTATGACGAAATGCGACAACTCGCATTTTTTATCGAGCGGCATTTGAGATTCAATGCGTTTTTTCGCATCCTCGGCTGTATATTCGTTGCGCGATATCAGTCGCTTCAATTGAGTTTCCGAGTCACTGTTAATAAAAATAGAATTATGTATAAGTATTTAAACAGTTAAACCAATATCACATTACCAGGAAACCGTAATGATTTTGTGTATAAAATCCATTAATATTCCCGTTTCAAATAGCAGCGGCAAATCCAGTACAATCCATTTTCGCCCACTCATTAAATGCTTAAAAACTTGTATGAAAATTGTACGATGAATGACCGGATGCGTTATTTTATTCAATTTGGTACGCAACTCTTTGTCACTGAATATGGCTCTGCCCAATGCTTCTCGATTGATTTCCTTAGTGGGATGGAAAACTTCTTCCCCAAATACTTCGCGTATTTTTTGCCAACATGGTTTGCCTGGTTGGACAACTGGAGAAAGATAAGATTTTATATCAAAATGATCTTAATGCATTATATGGAAATGTAAGTATACTCACTATCACGGGCAATTTTATCAGCATCCACCACCGGAATTCCACTTTTCTCAAACACCTTGCTTACAGTGCTTTTTCCACTCGCAATTCCTCCTGTGATCGCGACAATAAACATTTTTGATCTCGGTTCTGCTAAACTAGTACTTACTAGAGCCAAATGGAGGAAGTCTTAATTAGTGTTGAAAAAAAAAAATCAATATGAAAATCGGTTAGATATGTCATTGTTTACAGCTGTCACCGACAGCTGCAGTGCATAGTTGCCACCTTATGGATTATATATAATAGTACTTTTAAAATTTTACTCTATTACTGGTGATAATTAATATAGGCCGTTTTCGGTTACTAATTCTGAAATGAGCTCGATCAGTCAAAAAGAGATCTTCATGCTGTAAACAAATACTGAACTTTTCAAACAGTTTTCTAAAAAAGTAAATGGCGTCTGAAATTTGAAAGATGCCCAATAAACACCCAGATTTAAGTTATAACCATGATACAAATATATACAGGTACGATCACTCTCCTATATTTTCCAATGTTTACTTTAGCTGACACTAAGCAAGTTTTTTGAAGTTTAGTTTTAAAAGCAAAACAAAATCGACTTTTAAAAAAAATCTTATATAAAATTCTATAGAAATGAAAAATAATTATCAAGGTATGCTTTGACATAACTTTAAAATGTTAACAAACATTTTTATAATCAAAACAAAATCTGAAAAATAATTTTCATATTTTCTTTGAACATAAATTTCAATTTTTGAAATTTTGAATTTGAATCAAAAAAAAAATTCACAATTTGTCGATTTTTATTCCAAATAAATGCATGCTGACAAATTTTAAATAAAAATGCTCAAAAATTACTCAAAACGTATATAAGTTGAGACTCATTGTTTAATGAAATGTTTTGTAAAATGATACTGTAAAACGCTCATATTACAGCTTCAGTGTTTACGTTTACTCGATACAACCTGCTTGACAGACCAGCGGAAAAAATCAACATTTTCGACTTCATCCAACTTGTCGTCAAACGAGTTGTTCGTTGAATATACACGATACTATTGCTACAGTCCAACTCAGTTATACAACGGAATTGCATGGTATAAACGGTGCTATTCTGTACTTTTTTTATTTTATTTTTTAAATAAATGGCAACTCTGAACTTACGCCATTTGTAAATCCGCATCTGTAAAATTTATAATTTTCTGGCGTTCATTGTTTTTCAGTTTCAATTGTTATTAATAGATTAGAAGAATATTATTAAAATAATTATAATTTTAGCAAAATGGTTGATAAGATTGAAATGAGTTTGGATGATATTATTAAGTCAACCAAGAAATCAAAACCATCGGCCGGTAGTGCGGGTGGTGGTGCACGTCGAGATGGACGGCGTGATGGCGCAGCAAGACGTAATGGTGGTCGTAGGACTGGATCACCCAGAAAAGCAGTGCGCGGCGGTCGCATACAAAAAGCCAAATCTACAAGGGTAATCACAAAATAAATAATGTTGTAGAAGATGATTGATGGAAAAAATTGAGCTATTAATGTAGTAAATGTAATTTCGATGGTGTCTCGACATGCGTTTGTCCTGAAATAATGACTCGTCGATAGTCGATTACACTATACAAAATGGGCGTCAATACTGCAAAAACAACAAGTTAATAATTCTACAAAATATAAAACTTTACGATCTGCTCTTTGAGGAAAATGTTGGCACGTTAAGGCGGATAAAAAATGATAATGTTGTAATTTGTAACAAATCATCTTCGATATTTAAATGTTTTATTTATACTATTGTGCATTTTTGTTTTGAATAATTTGATTAATAAGCTACACTGCGGAGCGTTAGTAACTCAATGCAAGACATCAACACATCATTCAAAGATTTAACTTGTTGCGTTTCCCGCTGAAACAAAAAGAATTCCGACCAACAAAACGAACTCCTCCTTCCCTCTAGGGCGATGTAAATAGCGCTTGGAAGCATGACATGTATGATGGTCCAAAACGTGGAATGGCGAGTCTCAGTAGCAGAAGCAGCACTCAGCAGAGCAGTCAATCGTCGAAATTGTTGGTCTCTAATCTAGATTACGGCGTATCAGATACAGATATACAGGAACTATTTGCCGAGTTTGGACCAATGAAAAAGGCAGCAATACACTACGATAGATCTGGTCGTTCTTTAGGTTAACTCTATAGGAATAAACAATTTTTAAAATTACTAATAGCTGTTTGCAGGCACAGCCGATGTGGTTTTTGAGCGTCGTTCAGATGCGCTAAAGGCCATAAAACAGTACAATGGCGTACCGTTGGATGGTCGTGCTATGGACATACAACTGGCTACATCTGATGTTCCGTCGTTTGCACGTAGTGGACGTTTGGGTGGTGATAATGGTGCAGTTAGCCCACAAAGACGCAGACAACTTTCAAATGTAAAACGCGGCGGTAAGAGTAACATTCAAACTATACACTACAAGATAAAAAATATATATTTATATATTCTCAGGAAACCGAAGTGAAGCTCCGAAACGCAAACCAGCACAAAAACCAGCTGGCCGAGGGGGTAGGGGTCCACCACCAACCGCCGAAGAACTGGACGCAGAATTGGACGCATATGTTAATGATATGAAAATATAGACATATTTTAGATTAATTTAAATTTTTATTCTTAAATAAAAAACAATATTGTACAATGTTAGAGCAAAATGTATACATAATTTGTGATGAAACAGATTATTATGATAACTACAATGAGGTTTTAATTTTACGTATTCAAAGTTACGCTCGATTCTAAGTAAACATTTTTTTATACATTGTTCTTAAAAACCACCAATTTTTTTTTTTTCGAAATCAATATTTATAGATATGCCAAATAAAAACATATTTTACAGAGCTCCGAAATTAATTATTTTAGAAGAGAACTTTAATAAAATATTTAAATGAACATTGAATAAACCCTAAAACATTTGCAGATATATGATTTCCAAAAGAATATCTCATTTTTTTTTATAATCAACGGCATCCGAGTAGACTTCAATTACATATATAAGACTTGGGGGTTACTTTGTATCGCGATTCGAAAGTCAATGTGATACGAAAGTCTATTTAATTGGAAGAACAACGCGTTACGAAGGCAAATTCATACAATCTAACGGAATTGAAATGGTAGCCGTCTTGTCACTTTGTGAATTTGAATACGAAAGTTCCAAATTTGAATGCGAAAGTCACACTACCAAATTACCATTTATTAAAATGCTAGTAATATCACTTTCGAATCGCATTACAGAGTAACCCCCCTGGACATTAGCATATCATGAGCCAGTCTACATTTGACATGTAAAGGTAGATACAAATTAAGGCTTCATAATCTCCTTATGCCAGTAACTTCAACAAATAGATATATAGTGATGCTTAGTTATATATCGTGTAATCAAAATTTCGTAACTTCAACTCTTAGTTAGGGAGTAAAAACACCGGGTAGGTTAGAGATATCTGTTCGGTACGAACACCAATAGATTACGGGCATTAGGGTAAAATCATACAACCAGTATAAGACCCGAGGGCATAACAGTATGTTTTCCGTATTTTCTTTAATACCTACTTTAAGTTTTTGTCCAATATTTGTTTTTGTTTGTTCCTACTTTATTAGTCCAAAACCTTGTAGTCACAACTAGAAACCTTTTTTTCCAGATAAAAAATGTCAATGTAATAGCCTACGTACAACCTTTTATTTATTGTTTAGAATTTCATAATATTTAAAATTGATACAATCAACAACCAAATGAATTTTGATATTAACCAACATTTTTTTTAAAACGACAATAATATAATGAATCAATTTTTTACGTGCCTGTTGAATCTAATAATTTATTTTTTTAATAATTTATTTTCGGCCGGTTTGCATTAAAGAAATAATAAACAGTAAAAATAATGGCGCATATTCATAGACCATTTTAAGTAAACTTTAAAATTAAAGTCAGCTTTTTTGACAATTTTCACATAGAATAAAATGTCAAAAAGCTGATTTTAATTTTAAAGTCAACTATAAATTGTCTATGAATATGCGCCAATGTTTTACAGATTTCCTTTTTTTTCAATATTGAATTGTCCATCTATTAACTTTGACTCATAATTATAAAGATTTATGCAAACGAACGATTTTAATTTATTTTATAGTGAACGCATTATAAAAAAATATTCTACAAAATGAACAGCAGCAGAAATATGGCAACGCCACATTAAAAAAACACCGCTTTTTTTGCAGCAAATCGAAACTAACTTCATGCATATCAAAATTTTCCTGAATTTGTTGAGCATTGTGTCAGCCAACGTTTTGTGCAAATTTATGTGCGAAAACTAGTATTCTTTTATTTAAAACGAATTTTAAATAGTTAAAAAAAGTATTTGCAAATCGATTTATAAAAATTGCAACCAGTAAAACCAGCACATTTTACCTCCTAACAGCGTTTTACACACACATTTCGTCTTGTGCCGCCTTCCGCAGCGTCACTAATGCGCGTTTTGTTTTAATTTGGCGCTCGTTCGTTATTTCGTGGCTGGCTTGAAATAATTACGTAGAAGTTTATTGCAGCACATAAACAATGGTTGATCGCAGCGACAATGGTGAGTTGTAGTGCAGTCAAATATAACACAAAATAACCAATTGTTGCAACCCATTTCAGCTGAATCCTTTGACGATGCCGTCGAGGAGCGCGTCATTAATGAGGAGTACAAAATCTGGAAGAAAAACACTCCATTCCTGTACGATCTCGTTATGACTCATGCTTTGGAATGGCCTTCGCTCACTGCTCAATGGCTGCCCGACGTTACCAAGCAGGATGGCAAAGACTACTCGGTGCATCGTTTGATTCTGGGCACACACACGTCGGACGAACAGAATCATTTGCTAATTGCGAGCGTGCAGTTGCCCAGCGAGGATGCACAATTCGATGGTTCACATTATGACAATGAGAAGGGCGAATTCGGTGGTTTTGGTTCGGTCTGTGGCAAAATTGAGATTGAAATTAAGATCAATCACGAGGGCGAGGTTAATCGCGCTCGCTACATGCCGCAGAATGCTTGTGTCATTGCCACTAAAACACCGTCGAGCGATGTGTTGGTCTTTGATTACACTAAGCACCCGAGTAAGCCGGAACCATCTGGGGAATGTCAGCCGGATTTGCGTCTGCGTGGACATCAGAAAGAGGGCTACGGACTGTCGTGGAATCCAAACTTGAATGGTAATATATATATCAAAATATTAGTTATTTATTATATATTGAAGTATAGAGCAATGTAATGCTGAATATATCCATTAAAGAAGAATTTATCGAAATTCCATAAAAAATTGCAAAAATGTGTTAAAATTAAAACTTTTAAATTTTAATTTTGCCATATTGCAAATACATTCATTGCTATATTTTGTCTAGAATTCCTGAATCTTAGTTCTACCACGTGTTCTACTGTTTTTCCAGTAATGTCAAGTTTTAAATAATTGAAATAACTTTTTATTTTGTTTAGGTTATTTGCTTTCTGCCTCGGACGATCACACCATTTGTTTGTGGGACATTAATGCTACGCCCAAAGAACATCGCGTTATTGATGCTAAGAACATTTTTACCGGACATACTGCCGTAGTTGAGGATGTTGCCTGGCATTTGCTGCATGAATCACTATTTGGCTCTGTGGCCGACGATCAGAAACTAATGATTTGGGATACGCGCAACAATAACACTTCGAAACCGTCGCATACCGTTGATGCCCACACCGCCGAAGTGAACTGTTTGAGTTTTAATCCTTACTCCGAATTCATTTTGGCCACCGGTTCGGCCGACAAGACAGTAGCGCTCTGGGACTTGCGCAACCTCAAGTTAAAGCTGCATTCCTTTGAATCGCACAAGGATGAGATTTTCCAGGTGCAGTGGTCACCGCATAATGAGACCATTTTGGCTTCATCGGGTACCGATCGTCGTCTGCATGTCTGGGACTTGTCTAAAATTGGCGAGGAACAAAGCACCGAAGATGCAGAGGACGGACCTCCCGAGTTACTTTTCATACACGGCGGTCACACGGCAAAAATATCGGACTTTTCGTGGAATCCAAATGAGCCGTGGATTATTTGCTCTGTTTCGGAGGATAATATTATGCAAGTCTGGCAAATGGCTGAGAATGTCTACAACGATGAAGAGCCTGACATACCGGCCACTGAGTTAGAAAGCGGGGCTGCTTAGATTGTTAAAAACATGAAAAACAGTGAGTTTTCTTTAAATAGGAATTTACGAAGGATTATTTTTTTTATTTTTAATCTAAAACATTTCTCAGATTTATATTTCTCCGCATAACTACATTTAATAAAAATGATTTTTTAGTAATAAAAACGCATTTGTACTTTTAATCCAAATAATATTTATATTTTTTGCCAAATACTTCAATTACTATGTCAAGTGAGCGCGCGCTCTTGCGACTGCGTTTGCAAACAATGTTGCCACAAACAACTTCGTCCGCCTGCACCGCAACCGGTTTCTCCAAGAAGAAGGCCACCTGCTTCCAGTGTGTGGACTTGTCTGTAGGTGCTGTGCCAAACATCACCGGATTTGGCAAATCGAAATATGTATCAAAATAACCCAAAATAGCGGACAGATTGCCTGCCTTTGTGCAGCGCAGTTTGAAGTCATACGAGAAGTTTGAATACTTCAAGTCAACTGTGGCCATATTCAGATCTGCTATTACTTCGGATTCAGTTAGGATATGCTTTGGGTCCACCACATCAATAAGTGGCTCGTGCATCACCTCTTTGCGCATCGTCGACATATCTAGGCCATAGACATTGTTCCAGAAGGTGACGTGCGTCTGGAACAGCTCGTCGCTGCCGTAGCCTAGCAAACTCATGGTGCAACGGTTCGGCAATATCATGCCGCCCTCTTTCAGATGGTTGTCGCGCGCATAAATAATACTATCCAGCATACCTTCGAACAGCAAAAAGTAACCCATCCACTCGGAGATAATGACATCGTACTTCTCCTGTGGCAACACGGTGTCTTCAAGTCTGCCCTTGAGTAGCGTCACATTATGAATGTCGTTTAGTCTGTGCACATGCGCAAAAGTTTTAAAACATATGTAGTAAACAAGGCAAAATGTTAACATACTTCACAATATCCATGGCATTGTAAACAATATCCGAATTGTCAACGCCAACAACTGTTTTAGCACCCGCCTGGGAGGCGAATATGGACAACACAGAGGTGCCGCAGCCCACATCAAGCACATCCTTGCCAGCGATAAAGTCTTTGTTGTTCAGCAGTGCATCGCGATAGCTTGTAGTTCGTACAACATCCTGTTAAATTAAATTAGAAAATTAAAATATACTACTCAGCGGATATAGCAAGAAGCGATTACCGAAAGCATTTCATGATGTATGCCAAAGTGTGCATAGCTGCTGAAGTAGCCTTCATCTGCTTGCAGCGAAGACGCCGAAACACAATTCAATGATTTGTTGTCTGCGCCACTTTCTTTGTCGACGAGTCGCTGAAAAGCCGCACGCATTTTTTTCATGTCATCGGCAGCTTGCTCCAACAACAGCGCCTGTTCTTGCACCTGCAAAAAGTCACAATTTTTTATTGTTACAATTTAATAATTAAGCTGGCGCTAACAAACCTTGGCCTGTAATTTTTGCACTGATGTTGTAGCATTGTCTGTGCATTTTGTGTTGGAGTCCAGTTGATTATTTAAAAGCATACCCTCATAATCTGTAATATACTAAATTATGTAGTAATGCTCTAAATTATTATGGTTAACTATATTACCATATGTTAACCAAGGTTCATAGTCCTTCGGCTTAAGATATTTCTCATCAGTCCAGAACATTTCGTTGGTGTGCAGCAGCTTGCTGGCCGGCATATTTTCCGAACGAATACAGTTGATGAGTTTAATAAACGCGTACTGATCCATGTCAAAACGGTTCTTCAGCTCTGCCAAGTTTACTTCATGCTCTCGTAACAGATGCGCTATTGCTGCATCGACAGAGCAACAGACTTTGGTGCAGAACAGACAGGTAGTTGGTTCCTCATCCACAATGGAATCATCATCGGAGGAATCTTCGTGTGAATCGGAATGATTTTGTGCGGCGTCGTCTACAAGTGCTGGCATATCTGCATAATATAGCCATTTAAATCTGGTTTCATGTTAGTGTTTTGGAAGCCTTACCATCTTGTTCCATATTTAATTTTTTTTCTTAATATTTACTTTCAATAAATAGGGAAACAATTTAAATACTTGATGAGTACACGTGTTGTCACCAAAGTTGCCAACCGCATTTTATTCTTCCAGAAAAACGGAGAATAAAAATCACAAACGCAAATATTTATGGATATTGGGCATAATTAAACAAAATCTTACACAGTACACATTTTTTTCAGAAAAAAATGAGGTGAAGAGTTCGTTGTATATTTCGCCATGGTTGAAATATATACAGGTTAGTTCATCTAGACAGTTAGTTGGCATACACTATATTAAAAATTCACACCACAAATTTACTTTTTCACTTTTGTTATACACTGCGGTGTTCTTCTGGAGCCCATAGACAGCTTGAAAAATACCAAAGGGTTGTAATTTATTTACTTTAAAATATTGAGTTTAAATTTTTTTATAAAATTTAAATTTTTTTGTAAACATTGATGTTTTGTTTTAAATTTTTCATAAACAAATGTTGAGTCTTTCAAACAGTTTTCAAAAAAAAAGTAAATGGCGACTGAATTTTGAAAGATGACAACCTGTATATATTTATTTCAACCATGTATTTCGCATTTGAATCAACTTTAATTTGTATAGAAAAAAAATTGAAAATAGTATATAGTATTTATAATTACTGAGTAGGTTGGCTAAAGATCATTTAAAACAATAATATCTCTGCCCTTTAAATAAAAATTGTAAGTAAAAAAAATACGCCGCTCGTCTTTTTTTTTAACAAATTTTCACACTCACGGGAATTGTTTAGTTTTTCTTAAGCTCTTTTTGCACTAACCGCTTCAATTTATATGGATATTCACAGATTTTTAGAGAATGACACGCGGGAATTTGTTGAAAAAGTATTTTTTCTATTTTATGGTAATAAAGATTGATAACAATTGCTCAATATTATTTAATAATATAAACTAGACAACTCTGCCCACGTTGCTGCTGCTGTCAAACATTTCATGTGTTGCCAACTATTTGTATTGTAAACAAAGTGTTTCGTTGAACACAGCCAACAAAAACAGCTGTTTCTTAGCAAACTTGCATAACCTTTTAATTGTATCTTGATAAATAATGCTGCGAGTAAGTTTATTATTCACGAATTATAAATTAAATTCCTATAAAATTCATTTTTAGTCATTGAGAAACCTGCTGTTAACAGCCAATTCAAATGTCGGCCAATTGCAAAGGACTGCACCACTCGGCACAGTTGCTGTAAATGCAGCTTCTACTGCTCAACAGACGGCAATCGAATCACTGGCGCCTTTGGAAAAGGATAAATTATATAGCAAACTAGAGATTGAATTGCGTGGCATTGATCCGGCTGTACTCAAGAGCTACACGACATTCGCAAATACAGCAGCCAATCATTTGGGCATCGATTTAGGCAAATGGTTAGTGATTGTAAATTTTTCTGAACTTTACAACAAATTGATTTCGAATACCTCACAGTTGGGCGCCACGTAAAGCACATCACGAACGAATGACTTTGCTCAAGTCTGTACATATTTACAAGAAACATCGTGTCCAGTACGAGGTGCGCACATATTTCCGTTATATGGATTTCTACAGAATGACGGGGTCTACACTGGACACTTTTTTGGAATATATCGAACGCAATTTGCCAGAAGGTGTTGCTCTTAATGCAACGAAAACCGAAATTCAGAAAATACCAGAACACTTGACAGAAAAACCAAGTCCTGTTTAAGTTAATGCGTTATTCAATAATTTTCGATTATATTAAAATAAACATAGAAGTAAAACAAACCAAAGATGTTTTCAAATAGATATACAGTAATTTATTGATGAGAAGTCGAATATGTATTTAATAAACGTAGATATTATATTTTTTTTATTCTTCTACCTAATACAGAGTAATATAAGAATGGCATATTGAATTTAAAATTTTAAAAGTCTTGAAATAGTAAATTTTTAAATAGTGTAATTTCCTAAAAATCTTGCATACCACACAAACCCAGATAATTAAAGTATATTTCATTTCATTGATTAAAAATGTATTAGCATATTAAATGCTGGCTGTTATCCGCCTTACCACCTTATATGTATTAATAGTGGGCAATATAATATTTGTGCATTTTAAATAATAAAAAATACTCTCACGATGGCAAAAATTCTGCCGATAAGTTATATTTTGATATGATAACGTGAACTGTTTGCGTTTTATCAGATACGAACAATCAAATTCTAATTCTATATTCGGTAGCGAGTACAAACATAATCATTTATTGCAAACGGACGTATTAGCAGCCGTTAATAAAAGAGGTTAACAATTCGTTTTTATGTTAGTAGCTGCCTGATGTCCGAGCGTACCTAATTGTTGAGTGGATATTTGTGTAGGAATTAAATTAAAACGGATTGAAGATGAAACATCCTGCATTATTGGCAATGGCCTTCGTAGCCATGTGCTGTTGCTTCGTTCCTGCCAGTTGTATAAAGGAAGATCTTATTATTGATATGCTGGAGCAGTTAAGAATGAGAATGTGCCATCCAATACCGGCTCTGGGGCTACCGGCGCTGGATCCATTCCAAATTTCGCACATGGAGAGTTCAATGAATAATAAATACTTAATCGAGTGAGTTAATTTATAAAAAACGGTAAATTTAAAAATTTTGATGAATTAAAAATAATGATTTTAAACGATTTGAATAATATAAAAACATAATATTAATTTACAAAAATATATTCTCATTATAGCTTCACTGGTTCCGTAACGAATTTCAGTTTAACTGGACTTTCCGATTTTATTATTAATGATTTAAAAATAACTGTTTTTCCACTACAACGTTTTACATTCGATATAACCTTTCCATTGACGGCCTTAAAATCCCTGTATACAGCTAAAGGATCAATTGCTTACATACTTAATTTAGCTGGTAATGGCAATGCAAAGTAAGTACAACTAAAAAAAATATTATGTGCAGTATTTAAAGTACTGTAATTAAATTTATTATCCAGCTTGTTGGTACTTCTGACAGAAATCGTTTCATTTCTATTCAATCAAAAACATTTTTATATTTTATTTTTCCATCCAAAAAAATACTACTTTTATCAAATTCAAACAGTTTCAATTCTGTCATATGATTTAAATAGGATTTCAGTCGAAAGTAAATAACAAAAACCATTTGCTTATTTCATTTAATATTTTCAGAGCATCAGTGGATCAAGTACGCATAATTATTACGAGTACCTACAGATTAGGCACATCTCTAAGCATACGCAATTTTAAACTTAAGGTTTGTATATTATGCTTTAATATTACAAATTGAAATTTGCGATTTCACATTTAGATAACCATCGGTGGCCTCGAGATTGATTTCGAAAATCTAATCGAAGAGGAACGTGTTAACGATTTCTTCCATGCATTAGTCAACGAATTGGGTCTGGAACTGCTTGATGACGTGTGGCAGGAAGAAAACGCGATGGTTGAAGAGCTAATACAAACGGTAAAATAAAACTAAAAAAGCTAATTAAATTTAAATTAAATTTCATTTATGTATGATACTTGCAGAAATTAAACAATATACTTGGTAACTATTCGTTGGGCGATCTCATTGGCATAATTGGCGGCGGCGGTGAAGGCAGTGACGAACCCATTTTCGGACCAGATGTACCAGCTGATTGTAAAGACGACGTCAAACTTTTAAAAGTAGTCAAAGACTGAAATTACTTATAATAAGTAAAACCCTTAAATAATAATAATAAAAATACATACAAATATTTACATACTTCAGTATGTATGTAAAGTGTCCATGCATTGTTCAAAAATATTTTATTTGCGATAAGACTTGTATTTTGTTTTGCTGCGTTGTTGGTCTTATAATCTTTATTGGATAATCTATACTACAGTTTTATAAATAGTTAAAAGAAAAACAACAACGGCTATATATATATAACTGCAAAAACACACAAGGCACCAATATATTTCTGCAAACTATGAACAAAATATTTGATAACTATTAAACTATAAGGTAACTGCTCCGATTTTGGATCGTATGAATGGTGGGAAATTCAATTTCGATCGAAAATCATATATTTCAAAAGAACAATCAAATTGTTTTATTTTACAGAACATTAGCGGATTAAATTCGATTGAAATACCTTAATTTGTTTTAAAAAATCGACTAGGTGCGGCAACAAAAAATCGATTATAATTAAGAATACTTAAAGGAAATTAAAGCGTAAGAAGCTCTGAATCTTAAGAAGGTAGAACCCCTTCCCGCCTAATTATTTTCTTTCTTTCTCAAAGAACAGCTCTCAGAAGTTTTGAAAAATATTTCAAATGGGTAACCACGAGTTGATTCGGCGAAAACATTATTTTTATATATTTGAGCATAAGATCAATATATATTTAACTAAAAAAAGTTCATTTACGCCGGTAAATATCAATTTGAATATAAGTAATCGGTTCAAGGGTCTCAATTGACCGATCATGCCAATTTTCATGTTGAAACAGCGTAGGTATACAAGTAATCTATCTAGTTATTCTATTCATTGATCTAGTTTTTCTGTAATCTCGATTCGAATGTTTTATTTTGGCATTTCTCTTATCATACAGAAATAGTCAGAAACATTCAGCGTTTATTCATAGACTCAGAGCACTCAGGCAGGTCCCTGTTGTGATCCATTTTATCTAATTTTAATGAAATTTCTTAAGTTTTATTAATAAGCTAATTGGTGATAACGATTGAAATAGATCATAATAATATAGCAGACATGGGCAATCACAATTATGTCCATTACAATTACATGTAATTGATAAAATAACATAAAAATGGGAAAAAATCAATTACAAATACAAAATATTACCTAAACACTATTTTACTTTCTTTAAATCGTTATGGCAACAATTTTGTACCTCATAACAACAACTTTTATTGGTCATTTCGTACCCAACAACTCCACATATTTGTTTTAAGAGTGTTTACGCTGTTGATATATTAAATGTATTTACTGTTGATTAAATAGTGGAAACTCTTGATTTTTTACTTTTGAGTGAAATTTTTAAAATAAAAAAAAAAATGTTTTTTTTTTAATTGTATGTAATTTTATTATAATTTTTATTTTTTTAACTTTATTTTTTTTTTAATTATTAATTATTATATTTGACTCACTCATTCTCATTCTTCTTATTATCTCTGTTCACTTCTCGGTAGTCTAGAAGAGTACCTGCGTAAAACCAACCTAGATCTATCAACATTACTATCACTTATTATAAATGCTTATAAAACATATATCATATGAAAAAGAGTCTATGAATTATATAACAAGCATAGTTTTGAATGTTACAGTTTTTCAACAGTTTCGCACTATTAGGGCAAGGATTTACTTTTGCGTGAAAAGTGAAATGAATTGAAAAAGTAACATTCAAACGACTGCTTGTTATATAATTCATAGACTAAATAAATTATTTGAAATTGTTTTTCAAAATTTTATTGAAAAATGAATGTTAGAAACTGAATTTTATTGGCCTGCATTTAATTGGCAGTACAAAAATAAAATTACCACGACCTTGCAAATTTCAATGTAGTAAAGCTACAATATTAAGGAAAAATATAAGTGTCCACTGAGGATCTGCAAGTAAAGGAAACCTATCGCTTAAAAAAACGTTGTTTTCACTGTTATTAAAAGTCTGTAATAGAAAAACAAAAAAATAAAAATTGTCACGACCTTCAAAAAATAGTGCTCTTTACAGCGGACTAGAATAAATTATTCTCTAGTAACCGTGGTACCCAACAAAAATAAAAATGCTGTAATATTTCTTTCGCATAGCTTTATTTACTACGCAAACTATACTACGTTATGTCTGTCACCTATCTGGTGTTTAGAATATTATAGTATTGTTATTATAATAACTTTACTAGATATCTGTCTCAGGTATTAAAGATGATAGATGTTTTATAAGCAGTAAAAAATGCTTATTAAATTGAATTCAACAGTGATGTCATTGTTGCTTGAAAAGTGACACTTTTGTTTCAAAATTCAAAAATATATTAGAGTGAAGAATACATTCTCGATTGAAGATAATTATTGTCGTGGCAAAAATTTTCATAAAACAATATTTCAACAGTGAAAAGTATTTGTTTTAACAACCTATAATTTTTTCAGTGTATTTGAACTATGCTCTTTTTTCTGAGTGTAGTTGCAGCACAACTCTTATAAACATTGTTTTCTTAGTCTTGATGAAAATTTTGACAAAACTGAGGCTATTTTAGGAAACAACTCGCCGCAAATGTAATCACGTATTGTTTCACATTTTCAAAGTTTAAATTTGGTCCGGCCGTGTAATCACTTATACTGCCTCTTGTCTTGCACTTGGTCATTCCACCGGAGATTTGGACGCACTCTTCTACTTAGACGACCACTGGGTATCGAATTGAAGAACTTTTTTGCTGGAGCGTTTTCTTTCATCCATATGCTTGATCTGTCCAATCCAGTGTAGGCGTTGAATCTTAATGCGCTTCATTATGTCAATGCACTAATTTTCAAGGAATATCGGGCCATAGATTTACGCTTAGAATTTTAGAGCTCGTTCATAGGTGTTGGAAAGCGTCCATGCCTCAGCGCTTTAGAGGTGGACTGGCCGTCTGCCTACTGAGCCTAAAATACCACCTGTTGGCAAGAGTTATTCTTCGGCTAATCTCAAGACTTTCTTTGTTGATATTAAATTAGTCCTTCACGACTTAGAAGTTGTGTGTGTCAATAGTGATGTACTGTCCAAGACGCCGGAACTTTTTGTTTTTGTAATTCGTTTTGACCCATTCGACGTGATTCCTTCTCTAAACTGCACAGACTGCTCGTGTACTGCTCGTGTCCAATGATGTCGATATCATCAGCATAGCCAAGGAAACTGGGAATTCTGGTTGAAGATAGTGCCATTGTGATGGAGTTGGTAGCTCTTATAATCTTTTTCATTATTAGTTTGAAGAAGTCAAACGATAGGGAATCGCCTTGTCTGAAACCTCGTTCGGTATTAAACGTATCGGAGAGGTTGTTCCTAATTTTCACTGAGAAACGTTTGTCGCTCAGGTCATCCTGCAAAGCCTTGTAAGTCTCACAGTATAACGAACTCAGACATGGTGGCTTTCTTTGTGTTTTTTCCGGGAATCGGCGTAATGTGAAAATCGGGTCTATGGTGGACTTGCCTGGTCTGTCTGTTGACGATGGCCTTCTTTCTTTCACAAAATATGTTCGATAGAACTTTATACTCGATATTGAGGAGGCTTTTTACACGGTACTTGGTGCAAATCCTACATAATGATTTGACAGGGATTTCATTCGCTGAGCAAGCATTCTTCTGACCATAATATTATTGCTACAATTATTAATGCTGATTATGGAATCCGGCGGATTTGTTGCGGTGGGAGTCTATACCGATCCGCACTCGATTCACTTTTTCGGAAAAAATTTATTATTGAAACCGTGCGAGTTGAGATCCTCAAAAAGTACTCCGAATTTCAATTGACTTTTGTGAAGTGTCAAATACTAAATAAATTCAATAAATAAGTTCAAATTATTAAAAATGTATACATACATATATGAATATATTCATACATTTTTAATAATACTTCATTTGTAGGCCATTACAACCCTTCATGGGTTATCTCGTACTCGTTTTCAATGGATTATGGGTCATAGATTTTCTATAGAATATTCCCATCGGTGTTAACAAGCGTCCAGCCTCAAGGCCATAGAGGATAACTGACACGAGAGCAGCCTCCCTTCCTCAATTACCTACTGAGCCCAATTTTAGCACCTGTTGGGAAGAGTATCAAGAATGATATTTTATTCCTGTTGATGCGGGCTCCTCGGCAGACGAAGTCCTTTATGGCTTCGAAATTGTGGGTGTCAATGGGTATCGGGGGCAGCATACAAATGCGACTACAAATGCCCAACCAAATTCGTACCTCTCCGTATACCACCTGAAACAGATGTCGCATTTCCTAGATTTCGGTGATGTCAGTCGTCTTTTTCATGGACATCAAAAATACCTATAAATAGTTCGCATGTTTCAGGTGTATTTCCGTAAATCATGGTCTATTATACGTTTGCGTGGGTTGTCATCGTGTTTTCGGGTTGGTGTCTGTCTCTTTTTGGAGGTCCAAAATCCCTGTTTCGCTTTCCCCGATGACACCTCCTTGTTAATACCCGATCTTCAGTTTTTTGCTCAGTGTTTAACGGTGTTCACCTACGCGAAGGTGGGACTAGGAGTTTTGTAGGATATGCTGTGATAAACTATTGAACACTACACCATTAAAAATCCACAATAAATACATATATATATAATAATTTCATTTCGAATTCCCATTAATGTCAATGCGGATTCAAAGTGATAATATTTATATGAACAGCGGATTTTTTTCGTTTTCAATAATAAAATAAAGGGTTTTTCAATAAGAGCCCCCAGCTAACGCCAGAGTTCAAGTTACACTCAGACTCCCGTGTCTTGAATCTAAGATGAATGTTTTGATTTCGTTTCACAAGCGTCTTAGTATAATTTATTTTTTGTTCTTTCAAAAATTAAATGCCAAACACTTTGTCAAACAAAATTTAATATTATCATTTGTAAAGATAAAAATAACGTGTGTTGCGGCGCATAATTTTTATGGTAAGTCAGCAATAAAATTAAATTTACGCTTAAACTTTATTCCATTTATTCCCGCAGATACTGAATTCAAGCAGTACAGATGACGTTGTGCGAACAATGTGCAGCTGCAATACAGTCGCAGACATTTGACATCGAGAAATATTTTTGAATATACTGGATATATTCAGCCAAAGACTTCTGCAGCTATGTGCATATATCAATATCAGTGCAATATTTTTTAATGCAGAGCAAGTCGCTGCTGCAGCGTCGCAAGTACAGCGAGGTGCGATGATGCAAACCTTAATTATGTTTTTTATTATTATAAAGTAAAGTAAAATATAAAAAAAAAAAACATTTTATTGTACATTTACACCCATTTGACATTGTTTTATTGCAACGTAAGCGCATGCAATTTTTTGACACTTTTGGGAGCCTTTCCGGGATATTTTTTTCGATATAAAATGAATCTTATACAAGAGCATTTCTTGATTATTTTTAGGCTCCCTGCTAGATTGTTTTTAGGCTCCGATACAAGACTCCTAAAAGAGCCTTCTAGCTATGATCAGGTCTGAATGACGCATTTTTATCAGAAAATGTATATTTCAAGACTCTTCTGAATGAAACATGAGCGCTCAGGCTCAGGCTCAGGCAAAAGATTGTGAAAACAATCTTTTCGGAGTTCTTGCGTTGGCTGGGCCGCTACAAAAACGGTTTTGGATATCAATGAAATTCTTTATTCCTGTAAAAGTACGTTCGATGCCATTATGTATGGAACTCGATTTCTTTTGCATGGCCACCACGGGCACGCTTGCAGAAGTCCAGACGCTGAACCCAATTTTCGACAGTTTTCAAGCATAAATCGGCCGATACTGCTGCAATTTCACGTTCGATATTCGTACGAAGTTCATCAATCGTCGCTGGCTTGTTGGCATAGACCATAGACTTGACATAGCCCTACAGGAAATAGTCTAACGGCGTCAAATCGCACGACCTGGTCCAGTCGATTGGCCGACTGGACCATTTCGTGAGATAACACGTTCTCCACTTGGTTTCCAATAAATTGATTGTGGCTTGTGGTGCCGTCCTGTTGGAACTACATGTCCTCCAAGTCCATATCATCCAATTGGGGCCAACAATATTCGGTTATCATTGAACGGTAGCAATTCCCATTCACAGTAACGTGCAGGTCTTTATCATCACGGAAGAAGTACGACCCAATGACGCCGCCGGACCATAAACCGCACCAAACCTTAATTTTTTTCGGGATGCAATGACTTATGGAGTACGTGTGGATTGCTGTCTGACCAATAACGCATATTTTGTTTATTGACGAAGCCATTCATCCAGAAATGAGCCTCATCGCTGAAGATGATTTTTCGAATTTTTACTACCGAATTTCGGTAGTAAATTTTAATAATTTCGACTCGTTGCTGACTCGTATATCTTTCCATAATGAAATGGCAAACCTTACTGAAGAGAAATGTCAAAAGAGCGGCAAGAAATATGGCGTCGTTTGCTGCCCCTGTCGCTCTACTTTTGTAGCGTCCCTGTTGAAAAACCCTTCATTTTATTTCGAATCCGTTCACTTTGCTACCGGCGTTTTGAATAATTAAAATATGAGAAAATTTTGATATTCCCGCCGCAACAAATCAGCCGGATTCCATAATCAGCATGATTACTTTTATAACGACTATAAACCTATACGTCACTTCGATCTTACTGCATGTAAATATGATCCCTTGCACTGCTACGTGAAAATAAAACACAAAATCATGTCCGTTATATGAAATTGATTAAACAAATTTATTATTTTTAAAATGAGTGTATGTGTGTGTGAATATAAATGAATGTTGATGCTTTGTATACATATAAATATATATAGGTATATATTATAATTTGGTTCACTAATACATATGTGTATAGATTATTTCAATTTAAAGAATATTTTTCGCAAAATTATAGCAAAAAAAAATTATTACAAAATATAAATGTTATATTATTAATATAAAATGAAATATTTAATATGCTGTGTGTATTATGTATGTAGTATGTTTATGTAATATATGATAAATTAATGAGTTTTATGATATACAATTTACTTTTTGGATAAATTTGCATTGCCAAAACATTCTATTTCTTTCTGAGATAATATAATTTAATGAACTAATGATGTTTACATTACAAAATTATGAACTGCAGTATTTTGAGCAAGGTTGCAAGGATTATTTGTGTAATACATACTAAGTACTCTGCAGTGTTTAACACACATTTTTTTTTTGTTCAACACAATGAAACATTTAAATATTTACTTCAGTCGAGTGTATAAATATACATTAAATTTGTTAGTTCATTAAAAAAATATATATAGTAGAAAATAAAATTAATTTTTGGAAAATTTTGCAAGTTTGCTGTTGGTTAAAAATAATCGAGAGGCTATTATAAGAAAGTTTTATAATTCAATTGCAAGTTTTATGCTGCAGTGCATAAAATACAATTTAAATAAAAGTTGTTTAATTTTAATTTATTAAAAACCGTTTTAATCAAAATTATTGCTTTAAAGTTCGTTTCGAATGCAGCTTTGATTTTTGTAGTTTTTGTTTTTTTTTGTGTTCATTCTTTCTTTCATGAGTTTATCTACTTTAACATTAATTAAAATGCTTTTGATACTTTAGTTTTCGCTTTTTACTATCCATATCCAGTCAAGTGCCGGTACCTCTACGCATGAATTTTTGTATTTATAGATTTATATTTTTAATTTTTATGTTGCAGCTGCATCTGCTGCTATTAGTTTGGTTGGATCTTCACATGCTCGCATTAACTCTTCGTTGATCCAACTCGAAAACGTACGCAGCAACAAATTACCAGAGACCAGACGAAAAGCCACCTGGGGGGATACGATTTTTGTTAATGACTTGATTGGCACCATTTAAGCTGGGAATCGAAGAGTTCATATCAGATCCAGCTTTGTAACCTTCTCCAGTGACCGGGTTGCCATCTGCATAAAATATTAAAGTATTGTTAGAAAATATAAATACGACTTTTTTCATTTTATAATAGAACAATGAATAACGAGAGCGTGCGTCTTAAATAAAATAATTGTTCTGCGTTCAAATTTGTTCAAATAAGAGCTTCTTGTAATTTTATGAAAATCTAGAGGTTTCATTTCACATGTGAAATTTATAAACGTTTTCTGTAAATCGATAAAGTGTTCTTTAAATTTTACAATTTTAGTAATGACTATAAACATTTTTTTTTATTTTTATTTTTTAATTCACTGGTATTATATCGTCACTGTCATGCCAAAGGGCCGAATGTGCATTTTTAAAAATGTTTGGAAATCTAATTTTAAAGTTCGAAGTGCTTTAAAAATTAGCAAAATTTATATTTTTTTAAATTTTTTCTGTTATTTTGGTTTCTTCGTCAATTTTTATAACGCATATTTAGCGCAAGATAAAATAGTAATGGGAAGGCATTAATTGTTTGCTTTTAAAGCACCTATCTATTGGCATCATTATTTAAAAATATTTTGTCAAACATTAATTTGCCATTTGTTATTTGCTGGAAAAAATGTTTGGCAAAATATTTTAAATAATGATGGCAATCGATAGGTGCTTTAAAAGCAAACAATTAATGCCTTTACACCACTATTTTATCTTGCACCAATAAAAATTAAATAAAAAAACGAAGAAATTGAAAATCTCGTCATGCCAAAAGGGCGAATTTTTTCGTTTTTTTGCTATAACTCTTTAATGGTACAAGATAAAATAGAAATGTAAAGACAATTATTGTTTTTTTTTTCAAAGCACCCATCGATCTGTATCATTAATTATAAATATTTTGCGAACATTTTTTTCCTGCAAATAACAAATCGTAAATTAATGTTTGGCAAAATTTTTTAATTAATGAAGCAGATCGATAGGTGCTTTGAAAACAAACAATAAATGTCTTTACACCAATATTTTATCTTATACCAATAAAAAGTTATAGCGAAAAAACGAAAAGATTCGGCCTTTTGGCATGACAAGATTTTCAATTTTTCAAATTCGCCCTTTCGTTTTGTCGTTTGTGACACGCGATTTTGGCACAGCATACTTTAGGATAAGCTACATTAAAAAATGTAAAAACGCAAATGTCCAAAATTGCACATTTACCCCATTCGCATGATAGTGACGATATATAAATGATAAGAATGTAAAATGCAAAAGAGTGCATCGTAATCTGCGAGTTTTAATTAACTGATGTGTTAAAGTTTTAATTAAATAAAAGGGAACTCAACATCCTGCAATTATTTCTCTGAACATTTTGAAATTGGTTTACTAGATTAAGAGAATTCAATAGGAGAACTCGAATAAAGTAATTTTTTTCGATAAAAATGTATTTAAAAAATTAAAAAAAAAATCAAAAAAACGAAAAGATGCAATGTTTGTAAAATTTCAAAATTAGTCTGCACCTTTAAAAGAATGCGACATAGAAATAAAAGAAATCTATGCATAGATTTTGAGTAAAAAGAATCTTTTGAATGCATTAAAATTGAGAATAACTAAAATATACGATTTTAAGTTTTTATACCCTAATTCCATGGGTTACAAGTTATACTATGTATGTGGGGATAGTTTAGAGCCTCCTAGGAGGCGTGACCGATTTAGACATGTATCTGTCTGTCCGCCTATACACGATACTATTCCGAATGAATGAATATAGTTGCAATATATTTAAGTAAAATAGAAATTCTAAGTTTAAAAATGGGTGGAATGGGTTGAAATGTTTATTGGATGTTAAATTGCCTTTTATTTGATATAACACTTGATCATTTTTAGTTATTTAAAACGCGAGATATTTCAAATATATGAGGCCGCCTTTTTGAAATCTCGGTAACAAAGTTATTGGCCGATATTACGTAAACCAATCCAAAGCAATTTTTTTAAACCGTATCATCTTCGGAATCAAGTAGTCAATATACATAATACAATAATAGTCTTGCTGTTGTGTAGTGTAATAACTCTTTAGGGTTTACTCTTTAGTCTGCATAATATAAAAACTCCGCAAATAGAAAAAATAATACAACTGAAACTGACAATGCCAAACCTCGTCGATCTTTGGGCTTCTTTGGCTTTATACCACCGACACCATCTTCTCCCAAACCAAGGCCTGTAATTGGATTTCGTGGCGCCGATGGCGATGCAAATGTTTCGACACATTCTCCAAGTGGTTCTTTTTTTGTGCTGCGTTGGGACATATTCGATAAGGAGTATGGGTTATTGGGATTACAGCCGGAATCGCGACGTGTCTGTGACGCAACATCGCCAGCTCCAACATCAGCCTTTCCCACATTTATGCGTGGCGAAAGACTTTTATCCTCACAAGGCAAATCAATGTCAAGTGGGCCGCACGGTACGCTTTCGGATTCGCTGCTGAGCACAGGTTTTGGACAAGCTTCATCTCTTTCTAGGTTGATTTATTTATTTTCATTTTTTTTTATTACAAGAATATTATGGTTTCATTAAGGAGTTGAAGAGTTAAAGAAGACGATAATTAGTGATAAAAACTTCATTATGATGTCAAATTCACTTACTGCTACTCATTTCCGGAGTTTACAGTATTATTGTGTGATTAATTTTAATTTGGCAACTTCAAGTTTTGTGATTGCTTGCGAAAATGACAATTATGAGCACTTTTGTTTTGATTTTTATTTATTGTGGCACGAATTTATATAAAAATATGTTAAGGCTTTAATTTAAGGTGCGCAATATTGTGTAATTGTTTTTTTTTAATCTTTTTTTTTTGTTTGCAGTTTTTAAAATTTTCTATAGTTTGTTTTGAGTGAAATGAAACGACTTACTATGCTTTCAAAATTTAATACATTGCTTTTGTGTCGAAGAGCGCATTAAGAACAAGTAGTTTTTTATATATGTAAACTGACATTTTTAGGAAAATCTATTTTAATATTATTAGGGCTGTGCGATTAATCGATTAATCAAATTATATGATTAATCAATTTCTTGATTAATTAATTAATCAAGATTTTTGATTAATCAGAACATTGATTAATCTATTAATCATGATTCTGATTAATCAAAATTGTGATTAATTGATTAATCAAAATTGTAATTAATTGATTAATCAGCATTTTGATTAATCAGAATTTCTGATTAATTAACTTTTGAGTCGCAAAGTATTTAAAAATACTTTACTATATGTTTCTTGAACATTTAGAACACTTTCATTTATTTTTTAATTATTTAAAAAATAAATGTTCACTTAATTTAAGTTGAATAAATTTTTAAATGCTATTGAATAAAATTAATTCATTCATAATCAGATTAATCAGGGTTTCTGATTAATCGATTAATCAGTATTTTGATTAATCAAGATTTTGATTATTTGATAAATCGCACAGCCCTAAATATTATTGCAACGTTTGTAAATAACACTACACAATAAATGACTTTTTTTCTATCCGACATCATTTAACGATAATATCATTCTGAGATCACGAACAATTTCATTTGTTCTGATGTGTAATTAGTGGTTGTACTTGCTTGTAAAGGGTTTTTCAATAAGAGCGCTACAAAAGTTTTTTTCAAGGGTTTTTCAACAGGGACGCTACAAAAGTAGAGCGACAGGGACAGCAAACGACGCCATATTTCTTGCCGCTCTTTTGACATTTCCCTTCAGTAAGGTTTGCCATTTCATGATGAAAAGATAATACGAGCCAACAACGAGTCGAAATTATTAAAATTTACTACCGAAATTCGAATTCGTATATCTTTCCATCATCAAAAGAGCGGCAAGAAATATGGCGTCGTTTGCAGCGTCCCTGTTGAAAAACCCTTTACTACTGGCATGTTTTCATTTTTTCGTTGAGTTTTGTTGCAAACTAAAGTTATATCATATCCATGTTGTGATTTATGTCTAAAACACGGTTGCCAGATAAAATTCTCACAAGAAATACATTTCTCCCTCATGCAATTCTCAAAAAATCCAACAGAGAGAAATTGTCACAAAGTCCCACCAACTAATTCTCACAATTTTTCCTACGACCTTCCGAATACTAATCGTTAATTTTTTTTTTTAAATATTAAACCATTTCTTGACAAGAAAACAAATATTAAAGAAATAGGCGGCACATTTTTATCTCGTTTGGTATATTAATTTATTGATTATTACGAACCCGTCTTTGAAAGTCCATGGATTTTTAAGTTCTCTGTGGACGACGATACTGATGATGAAGCCGATGAGACGGATCCGCTCTTTTCAATGAATCTATTATTGCCGTTGGCCAATAACTGTGCAGCCACTTCGGTATTTTTGCCAAATGGGATACTGCTTCTCATGTGATTCTTCGACGGTGTATTTGGGAGATTGGGTTCGCCAAAGAGACGCGAATAGGAATCAACATTCTTTTGAGCACGTCGTGGCTGATCACCTGCAATAGAGTTATTTATTTATAAATTAAAATTCAAAAAAAATTATTTATATTTTTATGTATTTATAGTGGCGGAAGCAAGAACATTCATTTAATATTGTTGGTATATTTTTTTACATAAAGGATTTTTCAATAAGAGCGCTACAAAAGTTTTTTTTAAGGGTTTTTCAATTCTCTTCAGTAAGGTTTGCCATTTCATGATGGAAAGATATACGAGCCAACAACGAGTCGAAATTATTAAAATTTACTACCGAAATTCGAATTCGTATGTCTTTCCATCATGAAATGGCAAACCTTACTGAAGAGAATATCAAAAGAGCGGCAAGATGGCGTCGTTTGCTGTTCCTGTCGCTCTACTTTTGTAGCGTCCCTGTTAAAAAAACTCTTTATTAGGAAAATAGCTTTTAATTCCCTGATTAGAATGATTATAATTTTTTTTTACTAAATCTGTTAATTAATTACATTATAAATTCTTAATTTTTTTATTTAATATTATAAACTCTTAATAAATTAGAATTTTAAATACAAAGTTCCAATTAGAATAATCTCTATTAGCTGACCTATATATTCAGTATTTCACTTTTGCTCATATAGCGGAAAGAGAATTATGTAATCATTTTAGATTTAAAAATATCAATGCATATTTAAAATAATTGTCAGAATGTCATCTTTAACCAAAAGAATTCTATTTCAATCACTGTATTTTCTCCTTTCATCATTCGCATAATATGCCGCTAAAAACATTAAATTTTATCTTACAAATAGAAACTAAAAAGGTGGTTGGATTTTGCTAATAAAAATAAATGAGTTTAACAAAAATACCAAGTAAATAGAATCTGTGAGCTCCTTGTCGAACTGCAAAGATATGAAAAGAGAAGAAAATAGAACAAATCGTACATAGGTTATATTTTAATGTCTTTTCAAACATACAACTAGTAACATATGTATATAGTTGCAAAACTAACACATCATGCAATTTTTTAAGAGCAATAAAAAAAACATTTGTACAATTTGAAGTATAAACCAATGTTTTTTATATATGTATTATCCTAGTAAAATATATTGATAATCAATACACAATAATAAATAACAACAATTGGGTTGCAACTAAAAGCAAATCGTTTTGAAAACTTAAAAGTACAAATTTTTTAATTGTTAAATTTAATTATATAAGTATTTATTGTATATATTATATATAAACATACCGTTATTTTGCAATGCATTCTTTTCGCTCGAGAAAATATGCGATTGCATGTGATTTTTAATTGAGCGCGGAGTTTGCGGCATGTCTTTTCCGAAAATATCGCTCGAGTTACCACCTGGTGGCCTTAAAACCCTGTAAATAAAAAAAAAGACAAAATTTGTAATTTTATTAATATAAATAAGGCTTAGACAATGACTTTTTAATGCATTTGTTTTACGCGTCTGTTGAATATCTATATAATATAAATTAATAACAGGGCTTTTATTAATTAGATGAATAAAAATACAACCTGCTATTAAAATAAATGCAATAAAAAAGCAAAATAATGTAAACACGGTAAGAAAAGTTAGGTCATATAGGTTAGTTCAAAAAAAGTTCACTTCCGGCAGTTAAAACGAAAATTTATCCGTAGATGTCAAGTGTTATTTATATGAGGTATTTGAACATACAGTTACGGACAAAATAATAGAGAAATTTAGACTTCTAACTTTGTTTAAATTGCTGACTTAAAAAGGTCCCGATTTGGTTGTAACTTTATGTGATTATCCACCTTCTTGAAAGTCTACCATTTAAAAAATATGGTTTTGGATCCAAAAATGCATTGTGTGCAATGTACTGTATGGTGGGAAGCGATAAAGAAGACTACATTTCTTAGGGAAATTAAAAAAGTGTAAAGACTGGCATGCACTATTATTACAGGCGCAATGAAATCGACCCCAAAAATAGGGATGGAGATCATGCTTAATCTTCTGCCAGTAGACGACTTCATTAGGAGTACAGCAGCAAAGAAAGCGATTCGACTTATCAGGATTCTGGAAGCAACTCTCATATGGACACACGTCTATCCTCGAAGTTTTCAGCATGATCGAACTCCCAAAAACAGACTATATAACACCACAGATGGAAATAAATCCAAACTACTCCATCGTAATACCTAGTAGAGAACAATGGAGCTCTAACTCGCCAACAAGCAATAGCCACCTTCAAATCATTACTGACGGGTCTAAGATGGAAATAGGGACTGGATCCGGCATTTTCTGCGACGCACTGCAAATTCACGAGTCACATAGACTTCTCGACGACTGCAGTGTCTTTCAAGCAGAAATATTCGCGATAGATAAAGCAGCACAGACCATCCAAACAAAGAACATGGATCCATCGGAGATTACAATCTATGTGGATAGTCAGGCTGCCATCCTAGCACTAGACAATGCGGTCATAAAATCAAACACAGTACTCAATTGTCGCCGATCACTCAACATACTAAGTCAAACCCATGCGATAACCATATGCTGGGTTCCCGGACATAGCAATATAGAAGGGAACGAACAAGCCGATGAGCTAGCGCGATAGGGTTCTGCACGTAGGATAGAGGATGCATTCTTAGGACACCTAAGACCTTAAAACGACGGAAAAAAACAAACGCAAACTGGTCATCCAGAGACGACTGCACTATCTCACGTCGTCTCTGGCCACAAACCAATGAAAAAAGAACAAAAAGCCTGATAAATAACAGTAAAGAAGCTACCCGCATCCTCATCGGTGTCCTGACAGGACATTGTGCAATCGGCACAATGGCGCACAGACTGGGCATCCCCGCGCCCGACCACTGCAGGAGCTGCAAAGATATTGAGGAAGTAGAATCAATCGTACATATACTAGCGACTGTCCAAATCTCCATACGCGTCGACTCCAGTACATGGGTTCTTTGGGGAACTGGAAGAAATAGTTGAAGTCCCAATTGAAAATCTACTAGGGTTCGTAAGAAGATCAGGTTGGTTTCGAAGAAACTAACCCATCGTTGTCAAAAAAATATAGTTACCACACAGATAAAAAGGGAACACAATGGACCTCTAGACCCCCGTGAGTGTTTGCTGATTAGATTTCAGCAACACCCCCTAACAACCTAATCCTAACGTAATGTGACATTCTAATAAATTTAGTTGATTTGCAACGGCTTTGTCTTTATTTTTAACGTTTTAATAACGGAATTTTTGACACCTGAGCCATGCTTTGCTCGGTCCATATTTCTAAAGTGACGTATTTTATTTTTAAAATTGAATTTTAATATATTTACGGAGATTATAAAATTATTACTTTCAAAATATTTTTCTTTGAAAATATATACATTTTTTATTATTTTTAATGTGACTATTTTTATGTCCGCTTTCAATGCTGACTTTTAGTGTTAAAGAGGATGTACCAAATACAGTTTATTTTAGAGGTATTCGTAATTTTTTTTTTTTTATATAAGACATATTGACAATAATTTATTACAAGTGATCGCCACATTCGTAACCTAAAATGGTCAACAAATTTCAAAATAAGTGGAACAAGTTATTAACCCTATTATTTTATCCGTTACTGTACATAGGTAAAAATGGACCGACATTGCCCATTTTCAGTGGCAAACAACGTTGGTGTATAAGTGATCTTAATTAGGAATTTTAATTACCTAGCTTCTCTAGTTTTTCTGTAATCGTAATTTCAACAGACAGAAAGATAGACGGACGTCAATAAAATGACTCAGGAGGTCTTGCTGATCAGAATATTTATTCTTTGTCCATACCGGATATGCCTCCTTCGGGGTGTTACAAACGGCGTACCATACTGAATATACCCTTTCACTCTTAGTATATATAGGGTACAATCATATTATTTTTTTGATAAAACTGAAGTGGTCATACTAATATCTAAATGTTATTTGATGAAAATTTAACTATTTTTTTTATTAAATAGAATTAACTTAAATTTCCACTGTCATTGTGTTTCACATATTCGAAAATTTCACAAATGCAAAGAAAAACATATAATGGCAAATACATCTGAAGATCTCAAATACTCTACTAGACAAACAATGGTTTTCATAATTAAATAAAAGAATTTATATTATTTTAAACAATGTAAAATTGATAATCGTAAAAATTATGTGAATTTTAAATGCATTTATTTAGAACAAATATTTTTTTGGGTTAGCACCTTATTTCCCAAGCCCTTCAAATTGGTTGTCATCATTTTAGTCGGTAATTAATAGTGAAATATGTTATTTAACCACAGCCTCATTAGACTACCTAATATAGTAACTACAAACACATTATGCTGCTGCTGATGATGATGCTACATAAAAATACGCAATCGTCCCACTAACATAGTGCATTATGCAGATGAAACTTGATACTTGCCTACATGCAGCATTATAAACAAACAATAAGTGTAAGGTGAATAATATACACAACAGCAATAACGAGATAATAGACTGCAGAAAAATTCAATTAAACCAAGAAAAAATTAACTTCAAACGTCAGCAGCAGCACGCAATCTTTGAATGCAGTTTTTCTCTCATTTCATGCTATTTGAATTTGAGATAAAATAAAAAACGCATCAGCAGCAACACAACTCGGAAATCTTCATCAGCAGCAGCAACAAAATGTTAATAAATAATTATTATGTTCAAGATACTGTGACGAGCTTAACCGCAACGATCACAGCAAAACATCAGCAGACAAACCAAGTCGAGCCAAGCCGAGTGAATATTGCAGCAACAACGGCAATGTTGAAAATTACACGGAGCAGATGCAGTAAGAAAAATTAACTCCGAATTGAAGTCAAGCCAAGTCCAACTGTGGCTGACGAACAGCTCAGCTACAGCTACTAGGCTCGCTTGTGTGAAGCGTACGTTATTCCAATTCCAGCCAATGAAATATTTTCGCAAACATTTGCTGCTCTTTTGTGTGCAGCAGGCATTGTTTCGTTGGTTTTTTTTATTTATTTTTATATTTATTTTTTTTAAATTTAAGTTTCATCTGACTTACATCTTAGTACATAACCATATCACTTGTTTATTGACATTTCATTTCATTACACTCCGCTGCTCTTTCTATCTTTCTTTATCCGTGCACATTATAAATTATGATTATTGAAATTCTGTTTTGCTTAGAAATCGAAATGACATTATATTGGAAATGCAATTTATTTTTTACTATGATCGTGTGTATGTATTGTATGCAGCATTGATTGGCAAAAAGGATTTGCCATTTTAATTTTATTATTATTAGTGCTTTCACTTTTTTGCTTTTGAATGGGTAATATTTTGTTTTTTATTCGAAGGGTATTTTCACTTTATTTTATACGTTAACACTAACCAAAAGCAAAGTAAGCATCAGTATCAGATATACGTACAAAAGCTACAAAGATTAATTATAAAAATGTGTTAAATATGAGCCAGACAAAGACTTTATAATGATGAAACTGAATGAGGTATGGTTAAATGCGTTAATTTTCAAGTAATCAAATGTGTCCAAAATGGAATACTTTGATAATATAAAACACCATAATCTTTTAGCCAAACTACATTATTAAACTAGTATATGTCGATACATAAAAATGTCGAAATTTTTTAAAGCTTTAGAATGCCGAGACAATATTTAGTTTAAATAAAAAATTTCGAAAGACAAATTTAAAGCTACAAAATGTCGTTCTATTCGAGCAAAAAATTTTGAAGGTAAAATTATCGAAATATGAAAATACAAATTTCAAATCGTATTTCTTGTTAACCAAAATTAGCACTTAGGGTGTGTGCGAGTTCGACTAAATTGCTGACTAAACTAAATTTTGTCGGTAATGTAGTGTTCGACTTTTCAATTTAGCAAATTTTCGAGCAAACTAAATTGAACTAAATTGGAAGACAGCAAACACACATGTGATAATCGATAGATTATGAACTTGAACCATTACCAGTTACCGAATGGCGATAGAATGAAAATCTGTACAATTTAGTCGAACTCGCACACACCCTTAATATTAAAAATATTTTAAATAACAAAAAAGTGAATGTTCTAAATTTTGATGATTCGACATTTACATTTTCTACAAAGTATCTTTGGTATTTTTTAGGGCTGTGCGATTGATCGATTAATCAAATTATTTGATTAATCAATTTCGGATTAATTGATCAATCAAAATTTTCGATTATTCAATTTCTGATTAATTGATTAATCAAAATTGATTAATCAAGATATTCGGTTAATCAGAACATTGATTAATTAATTGATCAGGTTTCTGATTAATCAAAATAACTTTTAAAAAACGAATTTCAGACATCTATTAAAAAAGGTCTAACGTAATTTGGAATAAAATTGAAACTGCTCACAAAAAGTCTATGTTAATTTGACCCTGCACATTAATACAAAATGTTTTTCTATTTTATAAAAGAACACTTCTTCAAATATCAGGATATATATATTTAAAAATATTAGAATTAAATCAAAATCATAACCTTCATAAAAAATACTGGTCTAAAGTCTATTTAATAAAATCGGATGTGAAATTTATGAAAAAACCTGATTGATTTTAATCGAGATGTTATTAAAAAACATTTATAATGAAATTGGGTAGCAAAATTATTCTAATAAAATAAAATATTCTAATAAATCAATGTTTAACTCAAACGTGGAAGAAATGCAAATTCTCAACATTTTTAAAAATTTGAAATATCTCATTTAGACTCAAAACGTTGACTTTTTGTCATTGCAAAAGTTATTGAGATAATAATATAATAGTTTGGCACTACAGTCCTATTAGAATTTGGCCGAGCTCTCTCACCATTTTGAGCTGTGCGTGTTATATTTGTACTCAAAGTGGTGGGACCTACAGTTTATTGCCGAATCCGAACGGCGGGTGAGAGCTTTTCATAGGCAATGTTTTACTCTCGTAGGTTTGCCATTTACTGCCGATGTAGCGCGGCATAGAAAAATTTTTCTATGAAAAGATGTTGTTAGTCCCACCCAGTCCAGGCTTGAACCGGGGACCTTTCGGCTCGCAGTCCAACGCATTAACCACTGAGCTACCGCGGCTAGTTATTGAGATAACTTAGAATAATAACTTGAAAGGTCTCAAGAAGCATTTAAATATACATTGAATAATATAGGATTAGGATAAGGGTAAGATCAGGCAACGTGAATAACTTCGAATAGCGTCACGTTTTGAATTAGGCTCTGATGAAAACCCCTGATCAATGCCTGAAATCTGGCTGCCTGATCAGACAATGAACGCATCCTGAACTAAATTTTCACTCGGTACCCTTACCTAAATAAAATAATATAGTATCATTTCAAATGATAAATAAAAATATTTATAAATAAATTGTTTTAATTGACTGCAAATTACTAAATAATTAACTATTACTAATTTCTTCATCTATTTAAACTGTTTATATGATATTGTTAATGGTCTTTACGGTGTTGTTGTGGAATCTGTTTTCTGGTTTTGGTATAATCGGTGATTGTTCTAAATCTTATTCGTGCAGAACGAATTCATAAAAGTGTAGCATAAAGTCAGCCAGGTACAGTTTCTAGATTTGTTAACATTTCAAGTAGTTTATCAAATATAATTTATTATACAGGGTGATCTGCTTCAGTTCAGGATGAACATATTTTATGAACCGAGTCGTTGAATTCATAACGAAAATTGTTCTAGAATTGTGTAGTTTTTGTAAAAGTCACTGATATACATGGTGTTTTCACAATTTACTCTACAAAAGTAGTACATACAATCAAATATTATAAAATAACTTTTACAATTTCAATACCAGAGGAATAATATTATTTTCATTTTGCAGATAATCGATAAGAATTATTAATATAGACATTTTACATGGGGAGCTTATCACAGTATAAAAAAGGAGATTATTTTTTTTCTGTTCAGTGGTTTTATTTAATATATTTTGATTTTTTATTATTTAAATACACCACAAAATGTAATAAACAAAATCAACATACAATATCAAGAATCGGGTTTATCATGGAACACTTCGTGGAGGTTTATATTTGGTAGTGTTCATAATTTGCAAAGACATTAGTCATTAAACAATCTCTTATTTTAATTTAATTCAATTCTGATATTATTATAACGTATTCATTTATTTAAATAGCATTTCTATTTCGAAAATGTCTATAAAGAAAATTGGATAATTTATTGCAGAATCGATATAAAATAAAAATTTAATTCATATACACACCCCAACAGTTATACCATATTTGTACTTACAAGATACAAGTTCAATACCTTTTCAGCAACAATTAATCAGTAAAAATATTTGATGCATGACTAAGTACTATTCAATTTTCAGTCGATGGTAACATAAAACATAATAGTTTTGATTTTCACTGACACACCTGAATTTTTGTTTTTCATCATGTTTTTCATATAGATATTTTTATATAAGTTCAGGCAATAGCAATTGAAATTTAGGATCAGCGATGCATTAAACCGAAACAGTTTACGCTTCTCTAGACAAGTCAATATATAACAAGTTCACATTGGAAATATGCAATATACTCTGACAAACATAGATCGTTGAATCCATGAGTACCGCCCAAATTATTCTTTAAACTTTCATTGTTTGAGGTATTTTTCAAGCTGTTGCTGCATATTCCTTCTTTAGTAACAAACGTGCTTTCGAACTCTATTTAAAGTAATTAAAAATAAAAAAAATTAAATAACCAACAATCATCCCATAGGTTGCGACTTTCACCTGTAATATAAAAGTACGCATGTTACGTCCATCCAACACTGCGGCAAGTACATACGATTTTAAAGGTTTCTTTTGAAGTTAGTAACATTACTAAAATTTGACTATTGAAAGAAAGTTTCTTTAAATTTTAAAAACCTTTTGTTGTATGGCTGTTTCCTGTAAGTCTTCAGCTAAGTCTCAGCTGCGCTCAAACATATTAAATATAGTTTGATTGTTTATAAATTTAAATAAACAATGCACCATGAATATTATAAAATGTTCATTGGTAAATTAGTACGATTGAATTTAAAATAGATTTCAATGACTGTGGAAAATATACTTTGTATGTTTAATATTTAAATTACATAAAGTATTGATTAATATAATTATATTTGTATTAACAGCATAGATAAATACATACAAATGTGTTAAAAAGTTAAATAGTTGCATCATAATTTTACCCAAAAATTGACGCGATACACAAAAAAAGAAAAAATGACGGAATAGAGCGAATTGCTCTTGAGATTATGGTGTCGTTGAAATTTGCAAATATTTTAAGTAACATGCAGTCCTAACTAATATAATAAACAAAAGTTTTCTTTGCCATGACAACTGTGCCAGTTCAACAAAATTTAGGCCATATCATAATGGCCATTATAATATTAGATTACATAGTACAAGAAAAAAAAAAGTCTTAATACTTTGCAATTTGACGATAATGTGTTTCGTACCAGTTACCTAGAAGAATTCCATTTAAATTCAGCACGAAATTTTTCTTTTTATGGCATGTTTGACTGTGTATAATTACAAGTGAATGAATGAATTTGATTTTACTATGGAAAATGTACATATAATTCTGTTTTATTTATTGTATGACAAGAACAAATGTAACAAAGCGTTGCAATTGTATTCTTGTTCAGAATATTACATGAAGAATAATCAACTTTTTTGTATAATCAATAAATCTAAGAAATAATTAATTATGCTTAAATTACATTTGAATCTACCCAGAAGTAAATTTGTGAACTGCTCCGTTCAGAAGTTTTGCTATAACACTGAATAAAATGTGATTCCAAAACTCCTTCTAAGCAATGTAACAAAGTATAATGTTTTAAAAAATTTGTATGCTTTTGGGCTTTGAAATTCTGAAATAAATAAAAGATCTCTTTCCAGATTCCTTCTCGTCAATGCAGACCATAATAACTAAACAATTTTTGGTTTATGTTTTGAAATTTCATCGTCATTTGTGATTTTTTTATTTAATTTTACTTGAAAAAACGCAAGAATCTGACATCTAATTAATTAAAAACGTGTGTTCAATATACGCGGTAAGTAATTTGACAATTATATAAAGTTTTCAATACAATATCTTAATTTACCTAATATCAGACTTAAATCAATGAAAAAATGAAGCGTGGAGTTACGAGAGATTATACAGTTTAAAATTCCACCTAAGTTCACTTTCTCAACCATTTACAATCCAAACATAACGATTATCCTTGGATTCCAACTCTTATCCATTTTTCTGGTGTAACTCCAGTGTTTTATATTCGTTACAATTATAAAAGAACAACATTGCAATTAAACAAACTAAGAAATAAAGCAATTTGCTATTTTATTCGAGCTCAAAAGTATCCATTATATATTCAAATAGTAGAAAGCGCCCCATAAATGCCTTTTGAGATTGAATTGAGATTTATTAGAATTTCTTCCTGTGAATATATTCTAAAAGTATTTCTTAAAATTCACAGCTAGAAAATCTACAAACAAAGCTGTTTATGAACCCCTTCTACACTCACTTCTTCGAGAAACGAGAGTGGAACGCCTTGCAATAACAATATCTGCACAAACTTAATATACCCTGTGTAGGGTATAAAAATGTGCATTTTTGTCAAGAAGAAAATAAAATAGAACATATAAATATAAATATCATTTGAAACAGTGATATGTTTATATTTGAAAACATCGATAAAGTGTATAATAAATATTCTAAAACAAAATAAAGTACTTTTGTTAGCATAAATCAATGATTTAATGGTTTTCTTATATTTTCTAATTTTATAATGCTAAATTCACAATTTTAAATTAAGCTTAGCCATACTCTTACTTACCTCTTTTTAGCTTTTCCAACATTATAGAGTTCAACATGTTTAAATGCAGCATATGTGGCCATGTCTATTTATTAAGATTGGATTTATATATATTTTTGAACTGTCCAAAATATGAAATTGCTTCTTGATTTGTTTAATTTAAAGTTTAATCATGTATTTCCCTATGACTACGATTGATATCGGCTACAATTCGTTCCAAAAACAGTTGAATATCGTGTGACTACAGGTTTTGATTCATGTATTAAAACGAAACATTGAGTACGTACGTTTTGAGAGTTTTTTTATATAGAAAATTTTGTATACCTACGAAAATTAGGTGGCAAAACAATTCATATTAAACAAACGTTCGATTGAAAGAGCAAACGCAACGAAACGTTTGAAATACGTTATACCAATTTTAGACGAAGCGGACTGGAAACGAATCGTTAGTCACACGATAATAAATGATTAGGATGATTCAAAAATATATAACAGATTTTTAAAATGCTATCCGTTGGTTTCATATACCACCGCTATAATGTTATATTTATGTTTTTAAATTAATATTGTGTGAAGCAGCATTTGATACTTATTGAAATCATGGCATTCTAAAGACTGTGTATTCGCCTATCGCCAAAATGATATAAATTTTATAATAATCGTTTTGAATTTTTTCGCATTTTATTGATTAGTTTTATTTCTACAACGACTATAACAACGATTTTAAAAAACTTATTATATTTTTCATAAACCGATTGCTAATCTGTGATTAAAATCATAAAATTCATAATTAAATAGTTTTAAATATCGAGAAGAGACCGCTTTGTTATACATAAACGTTTTATTAATCAGTTCAGAATATATTTGGGATGATGTTCTTAAAATCGACTGAAGTGTGTCATTTTAATGTTAGCTTTTACCAGGACACTATTTGAATATTCAAAGTCGTTGTAGAATTTCACAGAGAATGAAAGTTTTTGAAAATAAAACTTAACAGTAAAATTTATATAGTTTTGTAGTACAAACTCTATGCACTTTAAAGCATGTACATACAAGAGAGAAATTGCATTTGATGCTGCTGCTGCACTCTTTGTTCCCACACGAAATCAATAAAATTAAACATCAAAGTTTATGAAAGGGGTTGCATCCTGCAAATATTTTGCGTTGGCTGAAAATTCCAAGAAATAACCTATATTCTCCAAGCAGTTAGACCGAAACGACCGAGAAATATTATACTGAATAACATTAATGAAAATACATTTAAATTTAGCTGTTATTGCACTAATTAGTATTGAATACCACAATAAAACTTTAATTTATTGTAAAACTCAATTTTAAACACACAATGAAGCAATTTCATACAAAAAAAAAAATAAAGAATCATACGCACTTTTAAATGAATTTGTTGTACGCGTAAAAGTGAATAAAAACTTTTTGATAATATACTGAATAAGTACACTTTTAATAAAATATTAAACGCGAATGTTGCAGGATTTCCTTAGGTGTTTCTTTTTTTCTTTCTTTTTTTGGTTGTTTTAGAATTATCAGACTAACCACCAGATGTTTTCCGCTGGTGTTAACGTTTTGAATTTAAGCTTTCGACTGAACTAAACAAGAAAATGTGGAAAGCATTTTATATATCGATCCGAATGTGAAAACACCACACAAGTTACATGCACAGTGCTCTGCAAAGAGCGGCTGCAGTGCCAGATACTTTCAACTATGACGACGACGTGGAAATAACTCCCCGGATATTTCCACTCACCAAAAAGAGTGCAAAGAGAGCATCAAAAATATAGTGAGAGAGCCTAAAACTCGCAGAACGAACGAAAGAAAGAAGAGAGTGAACGGTCGGGCAGCCAGCAAGCAACATATAAAAATATATATCGTCGGTCGCTGCATTAGAAAGGCAAATTTATTTCGGAGAAGCAAGCAAGTAAGCAATCTAGCTAGCCAGCCAGCCAGCAAACAGCAACTAAGAAAGAAGCAGCAGCAGCAGCCATGGTTAAATTTGCAGCATGCGAGAGTTCCGTTATCTGCATTCACTTTGAATTTATTTCGAATGAGCTGCATTAGTCATCGCGGCAACAGTTCAACAACCGTAAAAATACTGCTCAAATTTGTTTATAAGTAATTCTGTCTGGTGAAGGTGAGGACGAGACGCGACGAGTTTCTGCCAACAGTCTCAACTTGTATTCGGAGCAGCGGCGCGCCTGGCAGCCTGTGCACATATTTCAACTCGAAATGTAAAATATGTTTTTGGGCCTGAAGTGGCCACTAGGATTCTAAATATACTCCAATTGAATTGAATGCCTACGGAGGAACGCCCCATTAAAATCTAAAAGCTTTGCTGATAACGAACGAAAACTCTTTAATAGTTTCTCATAGTTCATTCAAATAGTGTCTGCTAATAATAATGAGCCGCGTCGCGCCGCGCAGCTTAACGCTTTTTCTTTTATCTAAATACATTTTCCATTTTGACCGATCCTACATTTTGAAGTGTTTATTCATTTTGTTTACCGGTTTCTAAATCCGACTTAAGTTTTCGCCGCAAAAGATATTGAGAAACGGCGACCTCTGTCTGTCTCTGTGTTGATGTGGCGATTCAGTGTGCTAACCTCTCTCAGCTGCACCATTCGAGACAAATAACAAAAAAATAAATAATGCGTTAAATTGCACACAAATTAAAAACTCAAAATGAAAACCTTTATAATTATTAACACTTTGTGAGAGTGTCAATAACTCTTTTGTTGTATGTTTGATACGCATTTCTTTTTTTGTTATTTCTTATTTATTTATTTTTTTTTGTTCAACACATTTTAGTGATTAATGCGATTTCGCTACTATTATTTTTTTACTGATATATAAAAGAAAACGCAATCCTATGCATAGTCATTATCAACGTTAACATTCCCTGCAGTCTTTTGATATTGACTCTACTATGCGGTACGCGCGTTGTGACGACTTTATGGCGTGCATTTATTGTTTCATCCGGAAATTTAGGAAATGAGAAATAATTGTTATTGCTTTTCTCAGATTTTTGTTATCGACATATGCAGCGTCATTGCAGAAGGCAACACAATGCGATAAACTTTTTTATAATTGCTATATATTGTAACACTTTAGACTGAGTTTAGGTCGAAAAAAATGATATAAATTCAGTATTCTTATAATTAGTACATAGCGTAACTAAAAACGATGATGTTTTTATTTTAATCTTGTTTTTTTTTACCAAGCAGACTATGTTATTAAAAATGCTACAAAAAAATGTATTTTCTTTAGTTAGATTAATTGTACAACAAATTTTTGATAAAGTCTTGCCCAGCTAACATTTTGAGTTTTTAAGATATCTAAATGTGTCATATTTATGAGTGCTTGAGCAGTTAAAAGAACCCTAAAAGGCTCCCGGCACCTGGATACACAGAAAACATATTGTACGTATATATAACAATTGATATTAATAGCAAACAAAATCGTATTCCAATTAAAAATATGAATGTATTTACTAATTAATTAATTGTATTTACACATTTTTAAATTAAAATATTAGGAATTAATTTAATATAATTTCAATACAACTAAATCTTTAATAGTATTAACTACTTTTATTTGTTAATTTTGATTTATTCATATTCTTAAATTGCAACACTGTTTTTTTCTTCTGGATTTCATTTTGTTTGTGCGTCTCGTGCGTCGGCGGCGTCGTTCAGTTTCTTCTAAAATTATTTTCTTCTACATTGCTATTTTAAAACAGGATATTGCATTATTTAGTGTATGTTATGTTATTAAAGCATTAAATGGCTCAATTTATTTTTGCTATCAAGAATTTGAACAAACAGCTTGTGATGCTCATTTTTTCGCATATTGAATCATTAAAAAGCGAATATGAAATTTTATGTTTGACTCAATAATTTGGGCTGAGTTTCAACTAAAAATTAATTGGATTGGTTAACATTTTAGTTATATTTACGCACTTTTTTTCTGTATGTAGAGGGCACCATTTTGGTTTTTCAATAAGAGCGCTACAAAAGTTTTTTTCAAGGGTTTTCTTTGGACATTTCTCTTCAGTAAGGTTTGCCATTTCATGATGGAAAGATATACGAGCCAACAACGAGTCGAAATTATTAAAATTTACTACCGAAATTCGAATTCGTATATCTTTCCATCATGAAATGGCAATCCTTAATGAAGAGAAATGTCAAAAGAGCGGCAAGAAATATGGCGTCGTTTGCTGTCCCTGTCGCTCTACTTTTGTAGCGTCCCTGTTAAAAAAAACCCTTTATTTATGCCAGTTCTTACACTGATATTCTCAGTTCTCACTCC
This sequence comes from Dryomyza anilis, assembly GCA_951804985.1. Taxonomy (NCBI): domain Eukaryota; kingdom Metazoa; phylum Arthropoda; class Insecta; order Diptera; family Dryomyzidae; genus Dryomyza; species Dryomyza anilis. Next base: position 20,021,922 of record OX638132.1, read on the forward strand.
GATATTGCCCGTTTTAAATGTGTATTCGTTCCATATCGAAATTCTTTAAAAATTAGAATCAATATATGTACATTAGAGACTTGTATCAAATAATTTTCATAGAATTTAATTGAAAATGTCAACTCCTAAAAATGATTATATAAGAAAATCGATATGGAGAATTTGCAGTGAAATCCGAATTATGAGTATCGAAGCAAAAAATTTGGATGATTTATCCAAAAAAAATATGCAAAACAGATTGACCATAATTCAAATCAGTTTTTAACAATAATTAATTCTGTTTTTGTCCGACTTAAATTTAAGGCTTCGTTAAAATATGCATTTGTATATAAATCCGGTCCAAAGTTATGAGACTATTATTAATCCTAAAACAATCATATTTGAGTACTAAAAATAGTCCAAAATGGTTGCCGAAACTTGGGTAAAGGACACGCCTTGAAGAGCCCTAAAATCCTCATATTTATTATCATTTTAAATATTTTTAAAACATTCATCTTTTTGAGACTTTTTAAGACACTTCATTTTCGGAGGTCATCCGAGAGAAAATTCATCCATGAAATATTTATATTTGTCTGTTACACATTGACTAATAAATTGAATTTTTATTGGCCTGTAGACGGTCTTGCTAGTGTAAAGTAAAAAAAAAAAAAAACAATTCTTAAAAATTGTATTGAATAATGAATTCGTCGTTCACGTGATATGTTTTAAAGCTAGTTTAGTTTTCGGGAAACATAAATTTACTTTATATTTGGTACAAAAGGTGTTTATATCCGATTTTGTACAGAATTTGCACAACTTTTTTAATCCCCATTCAGATTAATTTCAACGTAAAATATACATTCTACTGTATGAACTGTTCTTTTGTCTATATTAGTACCGTAGTGGAAAAATTCGGATAATAGAGGACCTTTTGGTATACGTTTGTTTCAAAAAAAAAACATTTATTGAATATAAAAACTTTTATTTAAAGTAGATAAAGGACAAATGATGGGTGAAAAAACACAAATAATTTTATGAAATTACGTTTCGAGATTTTTTTACCCCCTAGACCGGCAAGACCGTCTACAGAAGGTCTCTACGTAACACTATATTTTTGAACTAATTGCTATTTCTCACATAAAACTTATAATAAATTGAGAAAAAAAATATATTACAACCATTTAAAAAAAAATCAGAATCCGATTGTGCGGCTGGAAAGTATATTTAAAAAAAAAAATTTAGTCAAATCACAAATAATATTCGCGTCTGTTTTCAGTGAAAACTTTACTTAACTGATTGTAGCGGCCAAAACCTTCACCATTTGATGCATACGTTCAATACGAACAACGCTTTTGGCACTTTGATTAGAGTGAAGATCGTCTGTAGACGGTCTTGTCGATTAAAGGGTTTAACAGTAGGCTCCTTAAGCCAGCATTAATAAGATACTTTTGTGACTTCTGAGTGCTCCTTAAATACACTAACGTTTGATGCTATTTTGAGTTTCATTTGAAATGGCTCCTAATGCAATCTAAAATATATAACATTTATTGGTCTATTTCAAAATTGAAGCTTTTAAGAGTCTAATTTATGAGAGCTCCTTAATAACTCCTAGATATCGTCGGTGATACTGCAAAACCGCCGATCTACATTTTCGAATACTTCTTACAAAATGAATTTTACAGAAGAAACAAAACTATTTTTAGTCTTAATTCTGCACTTATTTCATACAAAATTAAGTATGTCAAAACTTATAATGGCATTTATCCAATTTATCCGATCAAACCCGATTATAACACAAAATAAGGTGTAATTTTCACATGCAGTTAGGCGGTTTTGCAGTATCACCGACGATATGATGTATGAGTAATATTTTGGATATGTCTGAAAACAGTCTTAAATGAGAAACTTTTCAAAAGCCTTTTTCTTAAGGTTAATAATTGGTCTCCTTTAAGACTCAAATTTCAGAGCGCTCCTAAATTGCTTAATGGTTGAAATCACAACGTAATTGTATCCTAAGATTTGCTGAAAAACAAAGCTCTTAAAAATTATTACATTTACCTTCAGTAGTCCTCATCTTTTCTAGATACTTTGTTTTATACTTAAATTTGTGTATAAAACCGGAATCACATGATTAAATAAACAATCAAACAACTTTTGAATCAATTTTAAAATAATTTTAATATCAATCGTGTGATTGCCCAATTTTTGCATGGAAAATTAGACAATCACACGATTGATGTTTAAATTGTTTTTTGAAAATTGATTCAAAAGTTGATTGTTTATTAAATCGGTTGATTCAGGCTTAAGTAAATACGTTTAATATAATTATTTCACATTCAATTTTTAAAAATAAAAATGTTTTCAAGACTGATAAAGACATTTTCTGTTATATTACTGGTTGAAAGCAATCTCAATGTTCAACATATTAAATATAATACAAATATGAATTTATGGTGTGAGAGATTGTCCGAACAAACACAGATATCCTATTAAAACTAAGCATTAAACTAAATTGTATTTTTTCTTTAGCAGACAAGCAAATCTTTTTTATTTAGTTTGTAAGATAAAAAAAAAAACATTTTTTAATTATAATTTTTTTATTTTTAGGTCGCCCCTATAACTGGAAGAAAAATATTCTCACATAAAGTAACTTTCTTCAGTTGTTAAACACAAAAACTGTAGAAGTGAGAAACATTTTTAATCTTGTTAAAGATTTTCACGGCGCTGACTCAGCTAAAAAGAGTAATTTTTCCATTTACTTCGTTGCATATTTGAAGCCGTAGATATGTTGCATTTTACATAGAAATGTTGATTTAATGTATTTAAAAATATGTTCACTACATTTGTTTAGTGCGTTGGACTAGGAGCGAAATAAAGTTGTTGGTACGTAAGACTATGAGCCGAATAATCCGGGGTTCGATGTCAGCCATGTTATCATAAAAAACATTTTTCTATACGACGCTACCTTTCGGCAGTCAATGGCAAACCTACAAGAGTAAACATTGCCTATGAAAAGCTCTCACCTCGCCGTTCGGGTTCGGCATTAAACTGTAGGTCCTACCACTTTGAGTACAGATATAACACGCACAATTAAAAATGGTGAAAGAGCATAAGAGCCTAAGTTCTTCACAGGACTGTAGCGCCAAACTATTATTATTACATAAACAAAAAAATAGTTAAAAACTAAATTAAATTCAGCATACTTTTGAACATATTCATACTGTATGCACCTACTTTTCATTTATAATATTTGAAATTTTCTGATTTTCAATTTATTTATACTTTATATTCATTTCAAAAGTTCTCACTGACTTATCCAAAAAGAATTATGTAATTAAGAATGTTCTAAATTCATTTTTTTTCGTTCTGACTCCAAAAGCAGACAAAAAAAATACTGTCTACCACAAAAATTGTTTTACTAATTGCATTAGGTCGATTTCTATAAGAGATTTGCACTTTATTCTTTGGTTAGCGTATTTTTTAATCTACATAAGTGATTATTATTGAATATTTCGAATACAATTGAAAACTATTCTATTCAAGAAAACATTAAAAAGTAATAAAATTTATTTTATTCAAAAATAAGCTTCTTTTATATAATAATAAGTTGCAAGTCAATCAAATGTTTTCAACGCTTACTCTGAAATGTTTTGTGCTCATTTGCATATGCCATAAATGCAATATTTTCTCTTTTTAATAATGCCCGGCCGGTAACCCAATGTAATGCACACACTTCCCAAATATAAACGTGCATGGCATGTCGCCCTAATTTCTTTCAGTTTTGTCCAATCTATAAATATTTTTTCAATGCATAAACTTAAATATAGAAGTTTTGTTTTTATTTTCATTGCATGCATTATTCTTCCGGGTTTTGTAACGACGCCCCGCTCTGCTTCTTTTTAACATTTAATTTTTCTTTAAATATATCAAGATCTAAAACAACTGAAGCTGTGTATATAATAATACATCTCTTTGTTTGATTGTGGGTTGGTTTGTCTGTTTGTAGCCTGATTTGCGCTGCTTTCCGTCAAAACAGCTTATCCGATTGAACCACAAAAACCTTTGATTCTGGAAGAAATGATCGACTATAGTTTAATTCAAAATTCCAAAGATAGAAGGCATTAATAAATTAGCATATGATTATCATAGGCCAAAAATTAGTTCCGAATTTTATCACTGAACCGATTTGGTTCAAAATTAAAATGACTATATAATTTATTTAATTTATTTTTATATATTAATTTATTTTTATTATAGCGTAACCACCACAAGATCTAATGTTCATATCTCTACAACCACAGATTCGATCTGGACAAAATTTCACCACCATCAAAGAGCAAATATAAACTCTTTGTTAAACATCGATTCATCGAAGTAAAGGGTTTTTCAATAAGAGCGCTACACAATTTTTTTTTTCAAGGTTTTTCAACAGAGACGCTACAAAAGTAGAGCGACAGGGACAGCAAATGGTGCCATATTTCTTGCCGCTCTTTTGACATTCCTATTCAGTAAGGTTTGCCATTTCATGATGGAAGGATATACGAATTCGAATTTCGGTAGTAAATTTTAATAATTTCGACTCGTTGTTGGCTCGTATATCTTTCCATAATGAAATGGCAAACCTAACTGAAGAGAAATGTCAAAACCCACATGTACTGTCGTGCCATGCGACTGTCTGGAATTTGGATGGAAATTGTAAAAAATTCTTCTTATTCTCATAAAGTTTAAGAATATTTACCGATGTATTCTTGTTGTTCTAGTTTAAGGTTCGCTTCTCGGCTCTCTTCTGCAATTCAGATCATATCTCAGGTGAAGTCCAAATATTGCTTTTCATTGGTTTGTGGTCACGATTGAAGTTTTTTTTATTGGCGAAATCAATTAAATAATTCATATAACACAATAGTTGCACTAACATTACGTTTGTTGCTTAAATTACGTTTCCCACATTACCCCAGAAAATGATTCTTACTTTACCCCAATATCACAATTTGAAAATAACTTGGAAAACCAGTTTGTATTTCAAAAGAAATACAATATTCGATCATTTTAAACACCACCAGCACTCTTAAACATTTTTTTTCACTTGGTTCGATATGCAGAAAAAAGATATTAATTTGATTATAACTTGATGCCATATTGACATTTGGTACATGACAATTGTTTTTATTTTTTAAATGCAAAAACATGGTCAAAAACTCCATGTTCCACTTAACCCAGGTTTTTTGTTGAAGACATTGAAAAATATGAAATATTTTATACAAAAACCGAAATCAAAACCGAAACCGTAACATGGAACCGGTATACCGAAATCGTTTCGTTGTAAAAACTTAAAACTGAAACCGAATCGCGGAAAAAACCGAAATCGAAACCGTTATTCGTTTAGGTGTCAATCCTTGAACAAAATAAAGATCGAAACCGGCCAAAGAACTCTTAATTGTGATACGAAGATCACTGTTTAAATAAATATTTTTTAAGATAACGATATACAGAATTTTAATGTCTTATTTATATTTTGTATAAACCAATGATTGAAGCTCAAACAATTAACGATATGATGTTATTCGGATTATTTTCTTCTTTTATATTATATTATATCTTTCCATCATGAAATGGCAAACCTTACTGAAGAAAAATGTCAAAAGATCGGCAAGAAATATGGCGTCGTTTGCTGTCCCTGTCGCTCTACTTTTGTAGCGTCCCTGTTGAAAACCCCTTTATATAAGATACTTTGTGTCGATTTTTACAACTTTACTCGTAGTAAATCCGGAATAATTGTACTTTTGATGTTTTGTACAGTCCATGCCCCTTTTGTACAGTCCATCTCTAATTTGCCAAAACGATAAACAACCACAATACACATCGCTTGACCAAATTTCATGGCTGTGGTTATCTTAACCCATATATTTTGAATTAAAAGTTTTTCCACGCCCATTTTTGTACTTTAAGAGGTGAATTTCAAAAAATACCTTCTTAGTCGGATTGAGACGAACAAAATTAAAAAAAAAAAACAGGCCAATCCGTCGATCTTTAGTGATGCTCTGGCACACACAGGACATTTCATTTTTATATATATAGATCGCATTTTGTGAATATATTATCAATATTATCATGACTTTGTTTATTAATAAATTTGTTTCACTCAAATTAAAAATCCATTGTCTGAACTTGTTCGTGGATAAGAGGCCAACTTTAAAAATAAAAATTGAATTTCGTTTTGACAGACAAAAATTCCAAGACTAAAATAATCTCTACCACAGCCCCTCAAAGTCGGTATTAAACCGTATTAAACATTTTTTAAAAACATCTACAAAACTCTCAATGTACTTAAAACAAATACCGTCGTGGAAAGGCCGTAGAACTGCTTAGAATCTTTTATGCGTATTGATTATGGGAATAGTTTGCATTCGAAAAATTAAAAAAAGGAATTTAAAGGCCGTAGAACTGCTTAGAATCTTTTATGCGTATTGATTATGGGAATAGTTTGCATTCGAAAAATTGAAAAAGGAATTTGTACAAGTTTCAACTGTGCCATATTAATTAGATCATATCGTCGTTGTAGAACGAAAAGTCACCAAATTCATTTTTATGAACAACTTAAATTACGAATTTGTTGATTAATATTATAAAAAGTAATTAATGAATTTTAAAAGTTGCAATATCAATTGTTAGATTTACATTTTCTTAACATGTGGTAAAAAAATTGAGATCATCGATTAACAATTGACAGATTTATAAATATTTTTGTAAATGAATATTTGGCATTTTGAAAATGTATTTGGTGACTTTTCGTTCTACAACGACGATATTTTGTATACTTTTTATTTTTTAATACAATAGTATTTAGTTCTGATGTAAAACTGATCTTGTTAGCTTGAAATTTAATTGTTTGCAATTAAAAATATACATTAACTAAAGCATAATAAAAATAAAAAAAATAATTTTTTACATTTTTAATTTCGTAGAATTTATGCAACAAAAACCTTCAAAGCGAAAAAAAAGAATGTCATGCACAGCGACTTACCTTTCTTTTAATAGATTATAATCTGTGGTGTAAAATTCTAACTAATAAAAGTATATGTTAAAATATACACTATATTCGACAATTCTTAAAATTATGTATATATTAGAAAGTGTCATTTAGGTAGTTTCGTGTGGTTGGAGGAAAAAATGTGTGTTTTGTTTATGACACAATAAATTTTATTAATATTTATATGATAATTAGTTTCAACTGCGAATAACCATGTTAAACAAAAAACAAATATTCCAAAGAATAATTTTCTGGTTGTAGAATTTTATCAAAATCTTTTTTAAATTTACGATTAATATTAAAATATGAATAATATAAGTGTAGGAAATGAATTTTAAAAGTTGAAATACCATTTAATAGATAACATTTTCTCAATATTTCACACAAATATTGACATCATCGATAGGAAATTAACCGATATATGGTCGGTGTTGAAGAGAAAGTCCCCCATTTTAAAAATGGTTTATAAAACATTATATATTTCTGACATTTTCTATTTAACAATAGCTATATATGTGCATCATATTATGATTGCTTGTTGATGACATTTTAAAAATATATATACTAGTTTTGATAATTATAAATCATTAAACTTTGAAAAGAAACCAGTATTATGTTTTGTTTTAATTTAAGTTTTATTAATTTTGTTATTTTAGATTTTAACTTATTTTTACTTGCACTGTATATAATCTGTAATTAAATTTGTTGGCCTTTTATGCATTGTAATTACAATGAATAAACAACGATGATTTTTAACATCTTGCTGTTTTCGTAAAACTCGATTAAAATATTTTACAATGTTGAGCGATATTTTTGTGAATTTTTCAATAGAAATATAATTTCTATATTTTATGTAATGTGGATTAAATAGATAAATAAATAAAAACCCAACTAAAAGACCTCGCAACCCACTTTGCTTTTGCAGCAGAAGCATTTTGTGTTCGTTGCCAATGTGCGCTAACTTGTGTGACTCATTTCACTACCATCGTATGCTTTGGTCTTTGGATATTTAGTATGAGTACTTGGCGCACAGGATCATGAAGAATATATGTAAAAAGAAGCGCAATATATACTATATATATATTGGGTGGGGTACGCCTAAACAAATTGATGATGAACACAGAAGAAGCAAGTGGAACAAGACAACTTCCCGTTCGAGGCATATCATATATATAATAATTACTTATGTATTGACGAATATATTGTACACCCGAAACAATCAAATATTAGGGTTGTTAAATTGATATTCATAGTTACAATGACTGTTTTGAAATTAATACTCCTACTACCTACTCAAATATTTTAAAACATTAATTTAGTTCATTCACCTACATTCGTTCGTCGTCATGCCAACAGAAGATACAAACAAATGCAACTACTGCGGGGGTTCGGTCATCATGATCACTAGACGGCTTACAAAATGAAGTTTTATTTCCCTTATTTCCTAATGCATCGCATGCAATGCACAATGACGAATATATATATATATATAGAAATCAATACTCAAAACTGCACTTTTGCCAGAAAACAAAGGCGATAATTGAACTAAGTGGAAACAAATAAATGAAACCATATGGTCTGATGGAAATGTGGAATTATAAAATGGTTGACAATTCGCAAATAGAATACTAAAAGGAAACATTTATTTTGTTTAATAAATAAATTCTACTTACTTGGAGGATGGTTTTTCATTGATACCGGCAAAATTGCTCATCATGTTTGTTAATTTAGTTAAGTACTTGTTTATTATCGTCGAATAGTGGCGGACGCTGTTCTGTATTTGTCTCAGTTACGAAAATACCAACAAAAATAGCTTTGCTTCAATTTGATATCTACGTAGAAATAACGTTAATTTAGGTGTTTAAATATTTAACTGCAATAGTAACAATAAATTAAATTTGATGCACTGAGGTTAAACGCGACTTGACTTTTTGGAAGGCGTTTGCAAATTGAGTCGAATTTGAAAATTGATGCCTGTTCATCAGTGTTGCACAGTTGCACTGCATACTAAAATGAAATTGAGGTGAATTAAAAAAAGTAGTAACTAAAGTTAGGTTTAGCGCAAATACATGCGCGTAAAACTTACCTGTTTTATAATGAAACCAACAAAATGTTAATATATAAAAATGAGAATTAATATAAATTAAAAATTAGTGTATATTACAAAAAAAGTAAAAAAAGGATTTACTAAACTCAATGAGTCTAATGATAATTACGATTCCTTAGTATTCAGAATCGAACATTTGATTTGAAATAATCTGCCTCTTTGATTCTTTTCAGACTACTTTAAAAGAATCATTTAAAACTACTGAAGAATCGTATTCAAAAATGTTGATTCATTTATTGAGTAGTCGTAATTCAAATCCAATCGTATTCAACTCGTTTTACAACTCGTTTAGATATAAAAAAATGTTTCAATCTTGATTTTTTTTATATTGCAGGATTGGTTTGTTTATTTAGACAGCTAATTTAAAAAATGTATTTTGTAAGGTCATAGTTTTTTATTATTATGCTGCAATTATTCATGAGAGTTTTTTGTCCATTGCTGTTGTTATTTTAAACAAGTGCAAATACATATTGCATTCGGTGAACCAGAATGCCAGACAAATTAGTTTCAGCATTACTAATAAAAATTTAATTTTAAATAAAAACAATAAAAAACAAAATTTAATACACCTCAAATATTTTATGAAATAGGTAAAGAATTAGTATCTCATGCAACCCTGAATAATTGTAAAAGATTTTGTAATGGCTGATAACAGTGTTGCCATATCATATATTACAAGATTTCTCTTTTTACCACAGCGAATTCTAACAAATAATGTCCGGTTTCTTACACGCTCTGAAATATTTATAGTCATTTACGATCAGGAATAATAGAAACAAAGATTGCGCAGAACGGTGCTCAAAACTTGAATCTACTGCGCATGTACGTAGAAGTTTTTTGACAATTTAAAGACAGCGCATCTCATTATTAAACAATTTATTAAAATTTTCGACACAAAACAACAATAAAATATTTTTTTTGTATTTTTTGAAATGTCTAAATTTCAAATTTGAATTTCCGTTATCTGACATTCGGAACTTTTTGACGTCAGCATTATAGGGTGTACATGCGCAATGCGTAATCTTATTATTCTATTATTCTTGATTTACGATAGTATTGTAACAATTTCGATGTTCAAAATGTATCTTATTATCGCTTTGTCAAATTATTGTCAGGCTCGCAATTAGATTGTTATTTTAAAACGTAATTCGATTGTTTCGACACTAATTGATATTCCCAAGAAACATTTATACGGAGCATACGACACACACGGAAATACAATACCGTGATTGACGGCATGTTTACTGATCATTCTGTCGTAGCATATACGATTACGCACCGTTAACGTACCGTCAAATCGGACGACTCCGTTAGAATTCCGTTTTGCTCCGTATTTCTAAATAACTCCGTAAGATTTGCGTTTTGTTGTAGAACTCAACGGCACCGATTTTTTTCCGTTATTGGTGTACATTTCAATTCACTTGACTTTGTGAACATGAACAATAAGCTCGGAGGATTACAGTTGGTGAATGCCTCTCTCGAAGACCAAACAAGATAAGTGAATATAATATAAATGAAATACACATTTATTCAAAACTTCTTTGCAGAATTTACATACATTTTCAGTTCCATATTTTGAGCATCTTATATGGTTTCAAACGTCTTTCAATTCAAAAAGGACTGTATCTAAGGGCTCCTGAAAATGTGGTATAAAATTTGCGGAAAATGTGCGATGCAAAATTGTCTTGGCTTTTTGGCTGATAAACGTCCATCACTAAACATTGCAGCCTACAAAGAGACTCATTCAAGCCCTATGACAACTGCAATCCAGTTAAAGTGATATATCTATTATTGTTTTGTTCTTTGTTGACAGGAAATCGATAATGGAAATACCATGTGGAATTTCAGTAGATTACAAAATTATAAACACCAATTATGTTGTTTGGTAAAATGTGCATGTTTCATATTCAATTTTATTCATAACAAGTTTGTTTCTTGTAAAATAAAAATATGCAAGAGGTCATTTTGTATACATTGTATGGTATGAAAACGGTGTTTTTAATCAGTTCATTCCGTTTTTCATACCGATCTACGGTACGTTAACGGATCGTCGAAACGCAATCTTAACGGACTCACTCCGTTTTTCGTCCAGAATGGCGGTCCGTTAACGGACCGTCAAAACGTAATATCAACGGATGCATTCCGTATTTCATCCATTATGACGGTCCGTAAACGTACCGTCGAAACGTACTCTCAACGGATTCGAAATCCGTTTCGATGTTCCTCTTTATCCGTTCACTGGACCGTTTTCGTACCGCACGGAAAATGCACGATGAGCTGATATACAATGTAAGTGGCCAAGGTTTACGAATAAGTTTATGAAATATTAATATATTTTCATTCATACGCAGAAAACATTGATATTTTTCGCGAAACTGCCAATGTTATACATCGCAGTTGCGCAATTGCATTCACTGGTTTGATCTTCGCGGCACGACGTGGATTTTACAAGAAGTTCCTGTACACTGCCACCGGTGCAGGTGCTGTTGTAGCTGTGGAACATACGTTTCTTTTTGTTCCTTCGTTTTCTTTTATTTTATATTTAAACCTTTAATTAGGTAAATATATGCGCTTGAATTCAAGTGTAATTTGAAGGTCGAATCACATCTTATTTATAGCTTACAATTAAGTAAAACCTCAAATGTATATTGAATGTCGGAATTCAAGTGTAGGTAAAGGCTAGATTCAATTGGATAAAAAGCTACCAGTTTTGCTAGGGAACGCTATGGTTTTCAGGCTTACAATTACAAAAGGTTGAACGCTTTTCTCTAGTGAAATTCGATATCCATGTTCAATATATATTCGATAATAACTTAATATCCAGGTTTTTGGTTTAATGGGATTAAAAAATATTTCTGAACTTGCGAAGTTCTTTTTAATTACTCGAGAAATTAAACAGTTGGCTTATTTTGACATCTGGCTAATATAAGGTACGTTCAGGTAGAAGTTCGATGAGCGGACTTTGAGTTTTTTTAGAGAGTGAGTTTTAGAGAGTAGTTTAGAGTTAAAAGTCTCAATAAAAAATTCTATTATAACGCACCATATATATTTTTTAAAATTTAAATGACAAATTTTATCGTTGCAAGCGTTAATTTCAGAAGTTCTAGCACCCTGAGGTGGGACTTGCGTATTAATCTCTTTTGACTTCCTATTATTTAGCCGAACGTAAGAGGTTGCTCTTTTTATACCAGTTACGTTTACTCGAAGTGTTTTAACGCAAATATAACAAAAACCAAGTACGCTCGAATTATCTACAATAATTCTTAAATAAACTCAAATATTTTATGTTAATGGCAAAGTGATAATAAAAATTCGCGTGTTTAAAATTTTAAACACATGATGGATAATGGTTTTTCTCAAATACGATCTAAGTAATTTGTAAATTAGTTGTGTATGTAGGGCTGTGATATTTTAGGTAAACATGCTTTTGCGACTCAGTAAGAATATGGCACTACGATTCATGAAACGTATTGAACTGGCAACTCTACATGATTTTAAAATACGTTTTATGTAAACGGGGCTTCATAACAAAGTGTCGCAGTGTAAAAGTAAAGCCAATCCATTAATTTTTGCCAGGCAAGAAAGCGCAAAGAATATAATATTAATTTGTTAGCAATCAAGTCGTCTCTTAACAAATAAAATATCTTATTTTCGCTTCAAGTTAATTAATTTATAAAACGTTGGAGTTGTCAGCACCAAAATGATGAATCCAATTGCATCGGAGGCAATTTTCTCAGCCACTTATGTGGACAATTATATTGACTCCGTTGAAAATCTTCCGGACGATGTGCAGCGACAGCTATCGCGTATACGTGACATAGACGTTCAATATCGTAGTAAGTTTTTCAAATTGTAATTTTTAAATTTAACTTATAAGAAGAAACATTGCTTACAACATAACCTCTTGGTTTTGCTACTACTAATAAAGTCTATGTTTTTACCTGCAACAGCTCACCTTCGAGATGTTGATCATTACTACGACCTTTGGAAGACGCTTCAGAATTCGGGCGCCGCATCGGCCAATAGACGCTCACGTGCTATTGTGCGCATGCAACAAAGCCTCATACATGCTCAGGAGCTGGGCGACGAAAAAATGCAAATAGTGAATCAGCTGCAAGAGCTAATCGACCACAAGACGCGGCAGTTGGATTCAAATCAAAAGAACTTGGACATCAAGGAAGAGCAACATTTGGATGAGTTACAGTTTGCCGCGACGCCGTCGAAAGGCGCATCCACACAAAGCCCAACGCGTGATAATGTGCCGGCAGCGAGTCAGAGTACCACCGGTGACAATAACTTGGCCAAGGAGCACGCTTACGGCGCAGCCGTGAACTCTGCAGGTGCGACCAATGGCTCCTCCACGCCCACAGCTGATCGCTCTGCACATGTGACCAATAGTGCGCAGCAATCAAATGCGAATGGATCGTCGAGCAGCGTGTTGACCTCTGGCAATAACTCAAATTTAAATGCTGCAGATTCTCAGCGATCTGCCAGTAAACGCTCTCGACGTCGCATCGAAATAACACACATGGAACTTTGTGGCAATGAGTCGAATTCAGCTATTGAAACGGCCAGCGCAGATAAAAACTGCACTGCTAGCGCACTTGGCCAAAAGCAGTCCGTATCGGCCGGCTGCAGCAGTTCAACGCAAAAGAAACACGCTGCACAAGGTTTAAATACAATTGGATCAGTGGCTGGTGGGACACTGGCTGCTGGCGGTATTGTAGTTAATGCTGGTGCCGCTACAAATAATTCCAGTAAGAAAAAGAAGCGCAAGTCTCGTGGCGCACATTCATCAAATGCGCGTGAGGAAACGCCGCCGCCAGATCCTATTGATCCAGATGAACCAACCTATTGTTTATGCGATCAAGTACGGTTAATGCTTATTATTGAATTATTATTAGTTTTAACATTTATTTTTCCTAGATTTCATTTGGTGAAATGATTCTCTGCGATAACGATTTGTGTCCCATCGAATGGTTTCATTTCTCGTGCGTATCTCTGGTGCTAAAGCCAAAGGGTAAATGGTACTGTCCAAATTGTCGAGGTGATCGTCCGAATCTTATGAAGCCAAAGGCGCAATTTCTCAAAGAACTAGAACGCTACAATAAGGAGAAGGAGGAAAAAACATAATTTCGTACACATGCAATATTATGCATAAATAACAACGAAAGTCGAATTTTGTTTTCTTTTAGTTTTTAAATCAAAAACTACATTTTAATTTGCTCCTTGAGCCCCACTATATTTAATGTTTTATAAATAATATTTAACCTTTCAGTACATTCTTATAAAAATGTAAAAAAAAAATATTTTCTTATGCAAATTCTCAAAGAAGTGAATATTATTTTTTTATTATCCTATAAACTGTTAAGACAGTTATTTAAATATAAATATATGTAATATAAAAATAATATTTTTGCAGAAATAATGTAAAAAAAAATTCTTAAAGAATACATTTTTTAGTTTATATACTTTAAATTAGTTATTTACAAATATAACTTTAAAACTGTTTAAAATTATTAAACGTGTTTGATATGGGCTTAATACAAAATTATTTTATGTTTATGAATTTAACTCGATCTTAGACTGTGATAAAGATATTCGGACTAGAGATGGGCATGTGAGCGTGATTCACGTGAATCACGCGTGATTGTGATTGAATCCTAATTTTGCTCATGTGAGTGAGTGTGAGTAGACAAAAAATACCGTGAGTGAGTGTGCGTGAGTAAAATTTTTTCGTGAGTGAGTCGAATATTTCATAAAATAAAAAATCTCACTTTTAATTTTTTCGATTTTTCTATATTTTTGCTGAACTACAGAACATGTAGGGCCACCCCTTGAACTCAGATGGCTTTGGGAAGGCGGCTACCCAATATTCTGAACTATAATAAATCAAACCGAACGTCATATAACCACCCCTTCTTCAATTCAGAATAAGTTGCAAGATTTCAGTCATCAATTGATCTAACCCCTGCAAACCGGCCGTACTTAGTATGGGTTAGTCAATTTTTGTGGGGTCATGTCAATAGTTTTTGCTTGGTTTCATACGACCGTTCCTGGAAATGGACGCATTTTTTGTCGATATACCCATTTTTGTAAAAAGTTGAATTTTCAATTTCAACTATACTTGAGAACTCTGTGTTGCCTTCCTTTTGTTTATTAAATTTAGTTTGTTCCAGATGTTCGTGTATGGTCCAGTTTTTAATCGAGTTATAAATGTAGTAACCAAAAAAATTGCTTCAAAAATAGTTGTTCACAAAGTCAATTCATCCCTGGTAAATTCTACCCCGAACTATTCTTTTATTGATAATTTTTTTTCCAGAGATCATTTATCCAGAGACAATTCTCAAAGATTTTACACGAATTCTTTACAATTTTACAAAATTTTAGAAAATTACTATGAAAAATAATGTTTTTACTATAACTAAATTTGACTTCATATCGTTACGATGTATAACCAATTTACTATAACTCCTAACGGATTTACAATGTTTTTTCCCTGGGTGTATAGATTTGGTTTAAAGCTTTTCACGACATTCTTATTCAGGAATATTTACTGTAATAAATCTATTAAAGTTCTTAAGCGTGTTCTATATGGTTAAAAGAGCGTAATGATATAAAGGATATGTCATATGGAAGCTATGTAGATGTCGCTTAAATGTGACCTTTTTTATTTATCTAAAGAGGGTTTATGGAAGCTTGTTACAACAAATGAATACAACATATAAAAGTTATTATATATGTATTTTTTTAAATAATATAATTACTTTTTTTTATATAATTTTGTTGCACTGAAATTATATAAACTTAATTATATTATATAAAAATTTGAAAAAAAAAGATTTATACTTTTTAATCACCACGCTCGTCCAGGCGGTAAATTGTACTCTCTTCTTTCACTTCAACTGGTGCCAAGACTATATTATGTAAAAAAACTCCCTGATTCCGAAACTACGGTTTAAAAAAGTTTATGGATAAGTTTACTAGATATCGGCTCATAACCATTTACCGAGCATTCAAAAGCTAAATATCTCACATTAAAAATAACTAATATGATCAAATGATTATAAATGAAAGCTAATTAAACACCCAATAAATATTTCTCATGACATTTTTAAATTGGTTTACTAATTTAAGAGAAACAAAATTTGGCAAAAGTATTATTTCAAAACGTTTTAAATAAAAATGCATTAAAAAAAATGTTAAAAATATAGAAAATAAGTAGATATATAGTTTGTAGTATTCCAAAATTAGTTCACACTGTTTCGAAGAAATTTAGCTATCAAAAACAAATATTTATTAGTAACATTTGAGGATCAAAAATATTAGAAAGCATTATAATTGAATTCTGTATTAATAAATTAATTGAATTCATAAAATAAAAAATGTGGGTGGATCACGCCCAGCACTATTTTAAAATTTATAACATTATCTTGAAAACTTTACGAGATATTGGACCCAAAAAAGTGAAATGGTTTAATACGCTGACTAATTTGACTCGTATTTGAACTTAGAATTAGTTTTATACTCAAATAAACAAATGTCAAATCTTTCAATAAGTTTCAAAAATTGATAAAAAAAATTAACAATTGATAAATATTTCGCTCATATACTTTATTTTTATTAATATTTTCGTTTTTACTTTAAATAAACCACATGAATTGTTAGAATACAATTGGCAATACCAAAATTGCGCATTTAAGTGAAAATGATTGCAGTCGACACTGCAGGCAGTGCGAATAAAAATCCCTCGCTAAATTAATAAATTGCGAGAGAAATACCTTATCCCCTCAAAATGGCAACGCTGCGCCACACAAATCCAACCCTACTACCAATTTAGTTTCTGGCAACTCTGCGCAGAAATAACATTTTTTTTTTGCGCAAAATAACAAAAATTCTCGCGATATAAAACGAGACGAACAAAATTGAAATTTTTTAGCAAATGCATTGATTTTTTGCAAATAATTAGTGCATCAATTGGAACATTGCATTTTCGACAAATAAAAGACTAATTACATCAAACACATTCGATCGACAGAAAAACTATAAAAATGTCTCAAGTTGATTTTGTGAGTTGAGTTTTTAAAACGTATTTTTGTGTTGTACTGAATTTTTGTCTCTTTCAAATTTTTACCCTCATTATGTATTTTCATGTCCACCACACAGAAACGCGCCTTCAACAAAATTAAGCATGATCTGGAGTCCTGGCGCGGCATAATTATAGGCGTGGACTCTGTTCTGAAGTGGGAAAAGAATTACTATCCTGCGATTGTGTTTGCCGTCACGACCATCTTCTTTATTATTCCGTGGATGCTTGAAATGTCGATGCTTACTTTGTTGTCGCTGGGCGCATTAATTACCATTATATTTGACTTTGCATACCCGTCGATTTCCTGCCTGATTTTTAATGTGGATAATTGGAGTGGCGTCCAAGAGACACAGTTCGAGGAGGTCTGTTCTCAATTATGCAGTATTAAAATGAAACTGATGGCATGGTATGAATTCTTATTCACTGCCAAGGAGAGAAAATCGACCATGGTTGGTTGCAAATGATGTTTCATTGTTTAATCAATAATTGCAATTAAAATGTTTTTTTTTTACATTTATTTTTAGTTTGTAATCATAATAAGCATTTCGTTGTTGGCATTGGCTTGGATTGGCGCCGTTGTAGACAATTTTCTTCTCATGTACGTTGTCACTCTCTCGGTTGCCATGTATCCCGGTGTTCACAAACAGGGTGTCGTCGGTACGATGAAGAGCAAGTTTGGCTGCATTGTAAATTCAAATATACAAAAACTACGCGAGAAATCGAATAAATTCGAGTAGATTCTTTCAAAATAATATAAAAACAAAAATCAATCGCTAAACTCCATAATTTTAAAAAAATAATTGGAGTTTTTAATTTTATTTTAAATATTTAACAAAATTGCCATACCTAGCACTATTGCCCTTATATCATGAATTAATGTCATCTCACAAAACACCAAAAATGGTATTAATACAAAAAATTATAATAATAAAAATGTGCGTTTTACGCTAAGAAAATGATTTATTTAAACTACAACTAGTACTGTATCTTATAATTTTATGAATTGATCTTCTCTTACATTTCTTTGAAATTTTAAATAAAAACATATATTAAACGCTTATGTATTTAAAATCAGAGGTACAAAGATATATATTTTATATTACTATATCAAATTTATCAAATTGGATTTACTGAAAATTTGCAAGAAGTACCATAAACGTCAAGTTTTCATGTTAAACGTTATATCCTACCCCTCTAATTTTTACGCCTACGTTAATTGGTTATATTATTTATAAACATCTTCTTAGCCATCGCTTTGGAACTAATGAAATTGCACAACACTAGTTTGCAACACTGATGCCAGAGGTAACTTAAAAGATACACAAATGCCACACAAGTTTTTTCGAATTGTCGAGCCGTGGTTACTATTCAAATTCTTAACTCAAAAATGGTGTAAAGAGCAAACTAATTTTCAAGTGACAATGTATTGATTTGTTGGAAGATTTACTTTAAACGATTTAAAAATAAAATCAAACTGATTTAAACGGGTATCGGTATTAAATTTGTTAAACCTTTTGCAACGAGAAATGATAATATTCCAATCATCATGAGTGTTTACGTCATCATTAAAATTAATTTTACACTGAACCACTTAATGACTTTAGTTCAATGATAATGATTTTTAGTTCAATTCTAATATACAATATTTATTAATTTATGTGGGTTTAACTGTCGTTTTAACTGCACAAGAAAATGCTAAGTTGAATTAATTTCGTTTCAATTACAAAAAATGTTACAAATTGAAGAAATTGTCGTTTAACCGATTATTCTCTAAAATGAAGAAACTAAATATCTCAACCAGACAAACGATGTTCAAACCTAACTTTTAAAAGTTGTCGATATCCGAATGTGGTCGGATATGTGATCAATAAGGTATCCGGCTTACGAAGGTCCGCCTGTTTGTTGACTTTTAGCTCTCGAAAAGATAACTAAAAAGTTAGGTTTAAGTCATCTATTGAAAGGCATCATCAGAAAGTTGTCTCTAAACAACCAATAAGATAGCTTAAATACGGCTTTTGGTCAACCCTATTAACTACCAAAACACATATACTATATGATTATCTATGGATAAGGTTGTCATTCCACTATTTTTCTTCCAAAAATTTATGGAAATAATCAAAATGACAAACTAATACATATAAAAAAAAAAATAAAAATAGACTACAACAATGAAAAACCTAACAATAATAAAAAGCAATGTTATAAATTTAAATGCATTTTTAATTGAGATTATTTAAGCTGCACTGTTTGCCACTGTCACGTAATGAGACAACTCTTCACGCGGTAGATGCCGCCTGGAGTAACCTCTGGGAACTGTCTACGAACATTATTAATTTCACAGACCCGATAAACGATTCATAGAAGCAGTTAAACAAAAAAACTCTAATAGCAAACAGTATGACGCAGCAAACAAAATGAATGCCAACTTTGAAGTATAAATATTATCCTTTTTACTTTAAAAAGTTACCTTTCTGACATATCTATACGATGCATAATAGATAACTTTTTTAAGCACGTTTTAGTTCCCTGAAAAAGGATAGTCGCAAAGATAACATTTCGTATTTTGTTCTAGTTGGGATAAAACAAAGACAGTTTTAAATAATAGGAAATTTTGTTAATTTCACCTCTTCACGGTTTCAAATGGGAGTCCAGGGTATACAATGCCCTGCTCAGAAAAATAGATTTTTAAAAGAACCAAATATTTTACTGAAAGTATTCTTAAAAGTTATGCTGAAAAAGTATTTCTTTTTAATTCAAATCCGCGATACCAATTTCAGTTTCCGTTGGCTTATTTTCCGATAAGTATTCTTAAAAAATCCCTTTGTTTGATATATATCTCATAAAGGGAATTTTTACTTTAGATACTTATTTGGGGTTTACTGTAGTAAGAAGTATTTTAAACTGCGTGTAACAAGAGCCTAACAAAATTATAACCAGTTTGTTTATTCCTGTGAATGTCTAAATAGTTTTTACAAGTTTTTTTAATAATTTAATAAAAATTAAAAGAAAAATGGGTAGGAGGGATTTGTTTAAATTTAAACAATAAGTTTAATTTGTATATACAAAATATTATACAAAATATTTTAATGCAATTTGTTTTTATATCACCTAAGCGGCTGTTGCAAAAAGCAGTTTGTTTTCTGCAGTAATTTCATCTATCCTGGCGGTGGTAATCTTTGCAACGTTGCGTTTCTTCAGCTCCTGGTTTACGGAGTCACCGCCCAATATCATTTTAGGCGGCTTCGCCGGCTCATGGCTGTTCATCTTTTGTCTGACTTCGGTGTCAAACATTGAAATGGTGGTGTTCGGCAATGAATTTCAAGCGCTATTTATACCGGAGATTGCTTTCTGTATGACTTTTACTGTAATTGCCTGTGGAATGGTGCACAGGGTCTGCGCAACCACCAGGTGGGTGTTGTCTATATATTTGAGGTATCCATTGACAAAGCAAGCGTTTTCGGAGAAAAATAAAAATTAGCTATGTAAAAAGTGAATACTCTTCATTGAGTCCTTAAAACACTCATAAATATTTAATTTTTGTAGAAGATAAAACTTGTTTTGTAAATGTACGCCACATATAATGTGTTAAACGTTCTTTTATTCATTTTTTTTTTATTTCAAACTAGCATTTTGTTCTCCATCGTGGCTTTGTATTACATAAATCGCATTTCAACGAAGTATCACAGCCATGGTGTTGTGGCTGTGGAACCGGTAACATATAGAAAACCTGGCGGAAGAAAGAACAAATAGGCCTTTCAGTCTTGGACGATAATTCATCGTATAAAGAAACAAAAAAAATAAATAAAAGACTATGATGTGCATAACATACAAAAGTATTTTTCGAATATTAATTAATAAAGTATTTTAAATTTAATTTCTGCTCATATAAGGTATCACAATAGATATGAAGATTTTAAAGATATACAATAAATCACTAAAATAATCCATAAAAATTACCAGATTTGTTTTTCTTGTATCGCAGCTGAAAAGGTAGCTAGTTTTTTAGCATCCTAATTGTTAAAAAATCGATGTTTGGAATTTCACGATCCAAATTTGAAATAAAGCCAAATAACTAAAAAGCCAAGTAACTGCATTTTTAAAAAATCTTGGTTACGATACAATTTTTAATTATTTTTAATCCAATTCTATGCGCTGTTATAAGGGCTAGCGAAGGCATTCGAACTATAAACTTAATATTTAAGACACCCATATGTTTTTAGATACATACGGACTATTTCACGTCAGAATGGCCACATAATTTTAATATTTCGTTTAGTGACCACTTCAAGGATTTTTAACTCATTTTGTGGTAATGGTAGGAAAACTAAAAATATGAGTATTTGTCAACATTTAAAATAAAAATAAAGAAATTTAATTTTATTATGTACTTCCAATGCATTTGTCCTTCAAATTAAAATACTGACCACTAGCTAGTCTCAATTTTCACTAAACATATGCCAAAATTCTTCTATACGTGTTATTTCCCTTTTGTTGTTTACCGAAATTTAAAATACCAAACCGTTTGTGTATAAGACAATAAATTGAGACAGGCAAAACATCGTAACTACATTTTTCATCAAATACTTCTGCATGTAATGGATATTTTGGTAACTATTATTATTGTCAGTTCATTTAAAGGATATTGAACTACTCGATTTTGAGACGTTTTTTTTCGCCATCTGTGAAATTTGCTTTTTGTTGGTAACGATCTTTTGTCTGTAAGGTATCGATATGCTAACCAAGGCGTTAATATAAATACAATAATTTATTTTCGGGCTCATTTTTGAAACGTCTTTAACAATTTTTTTTGCGGTGGCCAACAATGTCAAATAGTTGATCAATTTTCGCACATTTTTTTTTGTACTTCAGAATTATTTTATTTATATTTTTATGTAATCACAAAAAAGATAGACTTTAAAATGGTAAATGGAAATCCACTGACAATGTAAAAGTAGACAAAATACAAAACTATGTCCAACCTACGGACCCTTCCCCCTATTCTCTTGTTTTTATGTGGATTTTTTTTAGTTTATTTCTTGTCTCATGGTCATGTCGCTACGAAAAGTATCCAACAAATCAAAAATCTCAGAGGCTTACATTTCAGCAATGATAGGCATTCATTACTAGATAGGAGTAAGTTTTCGATAATGATTCAGAGGAGTTCCACAGTGGAGAATCTTCTTATGTTCAGCGGCGAAAAATAGTAAAAGTGGTCGTAGATGTAATACACATGACATCCTCTTCAGTATGAGGTATATGTGTCAAAATGGGCGTATTTTATCAAGAGACTCGCCAACCTCCTGTACAAGTCACACGCTTATGTACGTATAACTCGCAAAATAATGGAGATAAAGTTATAAAATTCAAACCATATTAATCTAGTAAGCTCTTTAATATAATAATAGTTTGGCGCTACAGTCCTGTATAGAACTTCGGCCGAGCTCTCTCACCATTTTGAGCTGTGCGTGTTATATTTGTACTCAAAGTGGTGGGACCTACAGTTTATTGCCGAATCCGAACGGTGGGTGAGAGCTTTTCATAGGCAATGGTTTTACTCTCGTAGGTTTGCCATTTACTGACGAGAGATAGCGCGGTATAGAAAAATGTTTCTATGAAAAGATGTTGTTAAACATCTGTTGTTAAACACTGTTCTATGTATATCGCTTCATTTGACAAAATAAAATAGACACAAAAAACAGTTTCTAATTATAATTATCCTAAATATTCATAATTTATTCACTGTAAAGCTGGAGTTATAATAGACGTAACGCCCGCAAATGTCATCGGGACGTGACGTAACATTTCGATAAATGCGTACATCATATGAATAGTTATAATGAACGTAACGTGACGTACTTGGCCGGGACATAAATATCCGTAGCATTTGGATTAATACGTTACATTCCGGTGACATTTGACAACGTACGCCTATTGCTATGTTAATCAATTTCCCCACTTTGAGTTCGTTGGTTCCGTTTTCTTGATAGATATATCCAACGTTATATGACGTAAAACAAATAGTATTCGTTTGATAGGACTATTGTTCAAAATTTAACTTACAATTTTGCAACTCAACCACTAAAATAATGTTTCTTTGTATTAATAACAGTTAATAAAGCATATATTTTTAATTATTTACATTAAGAACATATCTGCCACTGTCATGCCAAAGGCGCGAATGTGCATTTTTAGAAATGTTGGGAAATCAATTTTTAAAATTTGAATTGCTTTAAAAATTAGTTAAATTTATATTTTTTTCAATTTTTTTGTTATTTTGGTTTATTTGTCAATTATTATAACGTATGTAAAATATTTTTAGATTTGGACAACCTACTGAATTATAAATACGGATTTTGTGAGGCCATATCCTGATCAAAACGCAAATATTTTTGTTTTTTATGCTATAACTTTTTATTAGCACAAGATAACATAGTAATGTAAAGGCATTAATTGTTTGATTTTAAAGCACCTATGTATTGGCATCATTAATTAAACATATTTTGTCAAACATTAATTTGTTATTTGCAAGAAAAAATGTTTGGAAAATCAATCGATAGGTGCTTTAAAAACAAATAATAAATATCTTTACACCATTATTTTATCCAATAAAAAGTTATAGCAAAAAAACGAAGAAATTAAAAATCTTGCGATCTTTTCGTTTTTTTTTTGCTATAACTCTTTAATGGTACAAGATAAAATAGTGATTTAAAGGCAATTATTGTTTGTTTTCAAAGCACCTATCGATCTGCATTATTAATTACACATATTTTGCCAAAAAAAATTTCCTGCAAATAACAAATTAATGTTTGGCAAAATATTTTTAATTAATGATGCCAATCGATATGCTGTTAACATTTGAAAACAAACAATAAATGCCTTTACACCACTATTTTATCTTATACCAATAAAAAGTTATGGCGAAAAAACGAAAAGATTCGCCCTTTTGGCATGACAAGATTTTCAGCATACTTGAGTATAAACTACATTCAAAAATGTAAAAAAACGCAATCAGCCTAACCAATAAACGAAATAAAGTCGACTCTAAAGATAGTATCAGCTTTTTCGACAATTTTCTCTAATATTTATTTGTCAAAAAGCTGATACTTTCTTTAAAGTCGACATTATTTCGTTTATTGGTTAGGCTGAATGTCAAAAATTGCACATTCACCCCTTTGGCATGATAGTGACGATATCTTTTATTACAAAAAAAATTGCACCTATCTCTATATTTTAATCCCTATCTCTAATTCCCGCCTCTAGGTAGATTGGGTAATTTCACCTGTTGCATTTAAACTAAACATCAAATCGAAAATCAGATTTCAGATTCATACATTTCGATACATAATTGCTCTAGTCTGACTTTAACATTATTATTGTAAATAAATTTTGGAAATTAGAGGGCTATATTATACAAAATATCTCTTTTACAGAGTATCGGTATGCTCTCCTTTGCTGGATATCCTACCAATAAAACAGCAAAATTCAATAAAAACACATGAAATATTTGTTGTAATATTTATAATTAAGTTTATTTTCAATATTAAGTTGTTTTCGTTATCATTTCTTGATTTCGTTTTGTTTTTTGCTTTTTTTTCAATTTTTTTTGTATGCTTTTTGTAATTATATATAATATATGTGTTGTTTTAATCATAATTAAGTTAATGTGGGGGGCTAGGGACATACATTTACACGCTAAAAACACTAACAACTACAATCATTATTATGTTATGTATATATTTTTCATCATATATATATTAACATATATATATTTTTGTTTGTTTGTTTTATAGTATGTTTATATTTTAAGTTATAATAATTACTCGATAGATAGCATTTTGCGTATATATATATAATTTTTTTTTGTTGTTGTTTAGTAATTTATTGTAATATATATTATAAATTTAACATTGTTTCATACATTTTTGCAGACAGTACGATTCTGCACTGTTTGTGCAAGCAATAAGTTTTTTTTTTATATTGAATTAAAAAAAATGGTTATTCTTTTTAACATTCTTGCATTATCTTAATACAGTGCGCAGCAGCAAACAATAAATGTTTGTTTTATGTTGCACGTTTTGGTTTAGAACGAGTGGAAACACGACTTGTCTAGGCGCTGGTGGCCGTTATTATTTTTTGCCTTTCTTAACGCATCATTATTGAAATTTAATTTTAGTGGAAATTTATAATAGTTTTATAATTAATAATTAAATTACAATTAGTTAGTGTAAGTTAATATAAAATGTTTAAATAAGAGCAGTTTTCAATTGTTACTTTTTATTTAAGCTAAATATTTAGTTTTTTTTTTCGTTTTTGTTTGTTTCGCATTTGACCATTTATATATATTAACTGTGATTAAAAACTACGATTTTTTTATTTATAATATATATGTATATATTATATATATGTAAAATATGCATGTGTGTCTGTTGCAACATTTAATTTTTAGCCTTATTTAGCTAAAAACTAATATTTGTTTGTATCAATTAAATATCATATTTATATAGACGGTATATATAAAAATTACATGACATTGAAAGTTAAATCCACTTGGCTTTAATATAAATTACAAAAACAGTGTATGCAAAAAATAATATATATTATATATAAAAAAAAAAACAAAAATAAACCCTATTGAAATAATTAATGCCAAACGAAATACATGCGCCTTAGTTTATACATTAAATTAGGTTTAGTTTAGTTTTGCAATTAGTGCTACTAAAATCAATAAAGAATACAAAAACTTAAAAAATAATTATTTATTAATTTGATTTTTCTTTTTTTTTTCTTTTCTACACACACACACATATATATTTATATTAAAAAAACAAAATTACTTGAATAATGTTTGCTTATGTTTTAATTAACGTAAATATAATATGGTTATTATAATTTGTTGTATTATATGTTGCAATTCAGAGCAGTTGTCAGCACTTGTAATTACAAAAAAAATATATATATATATATATAAATTAAAAACAATAAATATATATTTGCAACAGCAACAACAAAGCAACAAGGAAACGTAGTAAAACAACAGGAGGAAAGAAACAGCAAACAATTTAAAAAAGAAATACAAATTTAGGCAGCACACCTGCCGTCCAAAACTCACTAACATATGTAACTCTACTAATGCTTAAAAGTCTAACGACATTATGTAGTGCTTTTCGTTTAATGTTTATTTGCTTAAATAAAACTATTAAATACTTTGTGTCTACAATTAGGAGCAACTTTTTAAAAGCAGCACTGATGATTTCATTCAAGTGACGAGAAATCTTGGGAAATAAGAGAGGAATAGGTGTTTTTGTTATAGCTGAAATTGGTACAGTTTGGAATTACATGTAATATTCAAAATGTCGCAAAGAGACTAATTTAAGTTTTCGTTAACATTTTATTTATGCAGCAATACTTATATCTTTTTTTTTGTTCTTTTGTTTTGTTCAGTGTTATAATTATTTTTTTTCAGCATATGCTATAACTAATGTGTATAGGGTATATATATAAATAATATATATTGTATATAGTATTGTAATAAATGTTTGCAGCATGTCTGCGAATTGTTTGTCGGTCAATGACATATGTACGGACACGTCGTCGTCGCTGTTGCTGTTAACTGTTATGCTGCTTGCTTGAGTAGTTCTTTTTGCATAATTAGACTGACATTTTTCGCGTATTTAGTTTGTGCAGTTTTTAGCATTATCGCTGCAAATTACGTTGTTGTTGATTTAGCAATTTAATGAATTTTAGATTGAATATTTTTTAGCGAATGTTTATACAAATGTTCAGCACTACGATGAATAAATATTCACACGAATAGTTTTGCCAAACGAAAATTATCTAATGAAATAATTTGTTTTTCTATTTAAAAATATGTTTGTTTGTTGAAAAAATTCGTTGGAATATTTAACACGATAGTGCTGATATTTTTATAATCTTAATATTAAATAATAAACATATAATATTTTTTTCAATTTTGTATTTTTTTTTATAAAAGACTAAAACATGTTGCAGTTTTTATTTATTAATTTGTTTTAAGTTCAATTAATTTAAATATTTATTTTTTTTTTGTTTTATATTTTGCATAACATTTAGAGACGAAATTTACATTGTTTTGCTTTTGGTATTTTTGTTTTAGGCTACTAAATAGGAATATTTAAGTGAATGTACGCTTGATTTTACAAACAAAATGCATGCAATTTATTTCATAATTATTTTATCTTTATTTTAACTACTTGCCTATGTCATTATAAATTTATACAACGTGTTTAAAATGTGCTTTTAGTATACGTGTGTTTTTTTTAAAATTTAAATTTAATGCATTCGTCGAGGATTTGCGTCTTTTGTTTATCTAGCAGCTTTTTAATATGTTGTCTTGTCTATATTACACTTGCCTTTTTATAACATTAGTATTGAATCATTTAATCAATTAACAAAATTGTCGCCACATGCGTCAGTTGTCGCTCTATCTCATTCCTTTTTGTATCTACATTTTTTCTATACACTAAATGCGCTCTACTCACTTGTATACGTCGTTGTCAGCATTAGGCAGCTGCTGGTCTGTACCGTATGATTGCTGTTGCTGTTGTTGCTGCTGTAGATGATAGCTTTGCAGCATCGTATACTACGCAACGGCAGCTGTCGTTGCCGTTGATGCAGGCGACGCAGAAACAGACGTTGCCGCCGTTAGCGACTGTGTGCCACCCATGTTTGCGTTGCTGTTCATGTTGGCGGCAGCAGCCAACGTCTGACTATTGTTGCTACTACTAATGTTGTTCATGCTACTACTACTACTATTGCTACAACTACTACTATTGTTACTACTGCTAATGTTTCCTGTTATTGTTGCTGTTGTTGTACTAATTATACTCTTATTGCCGCTCATTAATTGTTGCTGCTGCTGTTGTAAGCTGTCGCATTCATTTGCACACATTGCCGTTGCTGCAGCGGCCGCTGCTGCTGCTGCCGCCGCCGCTAGCACATGCGTGGCACCATAATGACTGCTGCTACTGCTCGCTGCGCCGCAGCTGCTGCTGTTACTACTGCTGCTGTTGCTGACATCATTCAATGTAGCTGCTGGCGGCAGATTACTGTTGCTGCTTTCATCATTGCTGGCAGCAGCTGCAGGTTTATTGCTGCTTGCATTGCTGCTCGTGCTGCAGTTGCTGTTGCTATTGGTCATTTCGTGCTGCTGTTGCCGTTGCTGTTGCAGCTGTTGGTGATGCTGTTGATGATGTTGCTGCTGATTGTCTGCTCTTAACGTTTCCAGCTCTGCACATGCGGCCTTGTCCGCACCTATGCTGCACTTAGCAGCGCTGCTAGCCGCACTGGCGACAGTCGTTGCCATCGTCGTTGACGCCATCAGGTTGTTGCCCGACGGCGGCGGCGACTTCTTATCAGCATCGTGCTGCTGCTGTTGTTGCCGCTGTTGCATGCGATACTCCATGGATGGCATGGGTCCCGGACCGCGCGACACCTGAAACAATACGCGCGATATGATCAGCGCCACCTGCTGGTCGAGTATGTGCGACATGACCAGTCCCAGTAGACGCTGCTCCTGCTGCATAAACAGCGAACGGTTGTCAGGGTGTTTTGCTAAATGCAGCAATGTGCCAGCGGCACGTCGTAGCATATCAAGACTGGTGCCCATCGAGTCAGGATTCTCGCGCAAGTAATTGATGCCGTGCTGATTGGCAACGCCCAGCGCCGTCTGCTCGGCCTGTTCGATGAACGCCACGAGATACGAGATGCAGGGACTCTGTAAAGCAACAGTGCGCGCCATGGCGCTGTCGGCGGCAGCCAGGTAATGCAGCAGATTGACGGAGAACTCACGCAGTACCTGATCCTCGTTGCGACACAAGTGACGCGTCAGCACGGCGCACAGCTTCTCAAGGCGTGCATGCGGTGGTGTCGCTATAACTAAATCAACATTGGCATCGGTGACGCAAAGTTTGCATAGCGATTCGAGCGCGAGTCGTTGTGGCGACAGAGCTGTGTTGGGGCCGCACGACGGAAACGGGTCTTGACCGTGCGCACTCGGGCAGACCGCCCAATGCAGCAGCCCGTCGATGAGAGGACGCGCTATTAGCTCCTCGTAGCGACACAGTTCCAGATGTCCAGCTATGTTTGCCATGGCCACCAACATGTTCTCGCGTATGCTTATCAAATAGTCCCACCACCATTCGCGTTCGCCCTGCAGCGAGCTGCATGAGTCTGAGAAATCGGTGTCTTCTTCGCGATCGTAGTTGCGCGTCTTGGGCGTACGTTGCAGATGCTCGTGGTTGAGCAACAGCACGCGACCCAGTATGGCGAGGAAGCGCGACGACTTGGCCAGCAGCGCCTCGTTGCCCGGCACAAAGGTCAGATTGCGGAATATGTTTGAGAGGCAGATGCAGCGCCTCGCCAGTGCGTCTTGGCTCTCGTTCACCAGATATAGACTGGCTTCGTCGCGTGTGTAGCACTCGTCTTCGCAGCTGGCCTCAAGACGGCGCAGCAACACTAAAGAAGGATCGCGTAGCGTCGACTTTGGGTCGAAGCATTTGTTCTCAGCGACGGTACCATTGCCATTGGTCAAGCGCTGTGTTGGCTCTATTTCCATGTCCACCTCGCGACAATCGCTGTCCGTGCTTGCGGCAACGGCAGTGCCTTCAGCGGCCGTCAACGGCTCCTGTTTAATTTCGGGTTGCAGAAACAGTTGGTCCTGGAATTTGGACTTCTTGGCGCTCTCGGCCGCATTAAATAGGCGTCGCTTTTTGTTGAAAGTCTGCTGTAGTTGTGCTTCGTTTGCCATTATCGACTGCTCTGCGTCAGTTGCATAGCTGGATGACTGCGACTTGTGAAAGACTTCGTCAACGCGACGTATGCGACGTGCAAATGGAATGTCAATGATATCTGATTTGAAGACGTCTATGATGCCGTCGTGTGCATCGCGCTCCGTGTAGCCATACGTCCAAGCGTTGCTGCCAATTGGCATCGTCTGCTCGTACAATTTCTGCGTGTCGATGTCCCACTCCTTGTGCGCGTCCAGCACAAATATGTCGTCCTCCGCCGGCTGCATGCGCACCGGCAGACCCTTGCGGGACATCAGCGTATAGTTGGGTGTGTTCGCGAGCATGAGAACTCGCTCCTCGCTGCTGGGCGGCACACGCACCTGGCCCAAATCGATACCCTCGTCATCCGAGTCGGCGCTGTCCGACAACGGCTCTGTTTTTACAGCGTTATGCTCATAGTGACGCTTGCGATTGTAGCTGCAAATGCTCTTGGCAGCGCGCACATTCCTGGCACGTACTTCAGCGCCAACTGTGTCGCCTACGACCGTAGCACCTACATTGCCATCGTCATCGTCGTTAAACATTTCGGCAAGATTTTTCTGAAAATGCTCTAGCAGCAGCGTCAATAGACCTGGCAGATGCTGGAGTCCGAAATACTGCACCGTGGTGTCGTCGAAGAGTAGCACGTTGAGTACATCCAGCGCCCACGTGCATTCGGTCAGTAGTCCCGAGCGCATGGCCATGAACAAACGCCACGGATCGACGGGGCAAACGTCAGCCTTGTTGAGTCGCTTGCGTCGATACAACACTGGCGTGGTGGCCTCTACACTGTCCGGTGGAAAATAGATTTCCTTCTTTTGTAGCTGTGCCGTTGGCGGGGGCACAAATGGTGGCCGCTGATTGTCGCCAGTCAGTGGTGACTGCTGTTGCATCTGCAGTTGTTGCTGTGCATGTGGTGGCATAATTACTTTCTGCTGGGCTAAGTTTGGGCCCCCGCCGATGACATTACTACCAAGCATGCCAGGCGCTAGCGGCGCACCGCCAGCAGTGGCATTGCAAGGCGCAGCGCCAGTTTGTGGTGGCGGTGGCAGCATTGTGAATGGCGGCTTTGTCATGTTGCCGGGTAAACCACCCTGTCCGCTAGGTGATGCTTGGGCATGTGCAGCACCGACACTTGGCATTCGTTGTTGTTGCTGCAGCTGCTGCTGTTGTTGCTGTTGTTGACTAAGCGGTGGACGCAGTGGCGAACCTGGCGCTCCGGCTTGTGGCGACTGCACGGCGCCACTGACACCAGCACCCATTTGAGCCCACTGTGGCGGCGGTGGTGGCTGTGTTTGCTGCTGATTTGGTTGTTGATACGGCGGCTGTTGCTGTGGTGGCGGTGCCGTCTGTTGTGGCGCATACCGATGCTGCTCCCATTGTGCGGCGGCAGAGGGCTGTTGATTAGCGGGTCCAAGGGGGCCACTTGGTGGTGCAGCCGTTCGTGGCGGAGCACCACCCCAGGCTTGTGGCGACGAGGACGACGGATACTGACCGCGATACTGGTTTGAGCTGCCTTGCCAACCACCTGCGAATTAAGAAATAATTTTATATATTAAAAATTGTTAATGTAATAAATTTAAATAGATGGAAGATCGGTTTTCTTTTATTTTTAAATACTTACCATACATTTGTGGCCGTGTGTTGTAGCCTGGATAGGGCTGTGCATCTTTTACAAAATCTGGATGTCGTCGTGGTTGAGTCTGCGGAGTAAAATAAAAAAAAATGTTATAGAGAGCTTAAATTTTAAATTCGTTGTGCGTTTGTGTTACCGGTTCCGGTGGTCGATAATAGTCCTGTTGTCCTGGAGCACCAGACGCATAGGGACCCGCTGGTGCAGCGCCCGGTCCTGCTGTTGGAGGCACTGCTGCACCGCTGACCACATTAGCACCGGGCGGCGTGGGTGACTGAGTGCTGCCAGGTGGCGGTTGCTGGCTATACGGACGATTGCCGTATGGCGCATACGCATTAGAGCCCGGTTGTGGACTGTGAAAACAACAAAAAAAAACAGCGTAATTTTTAAACAAAAACTCAGTTATTACACAATAAATGTATACTTTAGTGTAATAAAAAAAAAAAAACAATACAATTTAATAAAATGTTTAAAGTAGTGACTCACGCTTCGCCTTCGGGCCCATAGGGTGGATACATGTTGCGGTTTTGAGGAGGAAATTGTCCTTGATTCTGCCCAAATTGCCCAGGCGGACCAGCGGCATTGTATTGATCGGCCGCCGTGCCATATTGTCCATAGGCGCCTGGTTGTCCTGGATATGGCGAGCCTACGAATGGTGATTGGGTAGGTAGGTGGTAATGAATTGTTTTCAATTATTTAAATAAATAATTTTTATATTATACAATTTATTAAATAACACTTATAATTATGACAATGCAACGTAGGACAAACATGGACACTATGGACACTATGGATGCATGTATTTTTGTTTTGTATTGTAATGAATGAAGAAACTAGAAATTAAGATAAATACGAACATAAAATACAAAAGTACTTCTATGGGGCGGCAATAGTGATAGAATAGCATGTTGGGGACGCATGGAATTGTGTTTAATTTTGTGTAAATTTGTTGTCTTCACTGGTATGTTTTAGAAATAACTGTCATATTTATGGAAAAGTATATATCTTTTATTAAATCTTAACATATGGATATTGGTTTAATTAAAATGCTATTTTTTAGGTTAAAGTTAAAATCCACCAGCATTGAAATGTTCTTGAAATTTAGCTATGCGATACTAAACAACTGATATATAGAGGTATAGTCGTTGTAAAGATAAAACTTATTAACTAAAATTTAAATTTACAATAATTGCTTTACAAAAAGCATTAGACATTGCCACAGCAACAAATTAAGATGTTTTTAAACAGTTAATATTAACTACCACTCTTTTTCAAACCTCAGTATCCTCAAGACTACCAACTCTAAACATGGAAAAAGAAGGACATACGAAACACCTTTTATTCATTAAGATATATTTATAAATATTGGAAATTTGGAAATATTTGAGTGTCTTCTTCCGCATTAAAACGCACTTGCGACGCGACATTTCTCAAAATTTGCAAAACAAAATGTAGTTATTAAAAAAGCGGCAACCTTGAAGAGTCCCGAGATAAAATATATTTGATTGCTGACAGATATTGCACATAATTTGTATTCCAACAAAAACATCAGCTTTCCTACAGCAGGTAATCGGTATGTTCAAAAATGTGCCTATTTAAAAAAAAAGGTTTTCGGCAGCCAGTTGTTTACAGTCCATTGAAGTTTTTTGTAATATTCAGAATGTCTGCTTCAATGCAGATTTTACGAATAGCAAGGTAGACTGTTCCAGGCTGCTCCAGACTGGTCGACGATAGAGAAACATGAATAATATTTGAATTGGCTGCCTCACTGGTGATGTAGCCTATACCTTCCTATAACCTGCTGCTAGGCTGCCACCTGCCTTTCTCTTCTACGACAGACAACAAATAGGTTTTGCCACAAACTCCGCCTTTGTCTGCCGGGAACATGCTGAATAATAGTTGATTTTCAGCTTGAAATCTGCTGTGTTGTCCGCCTGTTACGTGTCTAATATTTATTTTTCTACGGGTGTCACGATAAAAAGTTGCATATTAAATTTGGCATTACCTTCTCACGTTATAGTCAAAACAATACATTATGTCCACCAAAATCCTTAACTACGCTAGGGATTTCTTTAGACAAAGTATTAGAAAATCTGAGAAAAGTAAATATGAAAAATTTTCTTAATAGTAAAACGAAGATAAAATAAAAAAGGACTAATTTGATTTTGGGTAATTTGTAGAAGGACAGCCTATGAAAAGGAGGACTGTCCGACTAAAAGCTGTTCTGTTCTTTTTGGTAGCCTCAGTTATGTTCAATTGATTTTTTTAACATTTTCCCAAGCATTCTTCATTTTTAAAACGTCTACAATTTCTAATCAAATAGGCCAAATGTAGTTAAATTTTACAGACAGAAAGACTATGACAATGCTCAGTCAAGAAGACATTTTTAATATTTGTGATATGTTGACAATTGGCGATATTACATCCAGTATAAACTACGTTTAATTTGAAAAAGTGACTGAAAAACTGGACGTAAGTGACACAAAATAGTTCCAATATCTATAAGAAATGTAATATACGACACTGAGTGGGACACCTTTTAATGACTCATTCCTTATCTGATCATTTATGATCAATGATGGGATGTGGATTCTTTTGAATGGCTTTTCATCTCGAAATGTATTAATCAATGTGTTAATCAATAAGTTTTAACTCTACAACGATTTTATATGAAACCATAACCGAAGCCTTTTTATTTAAGTAATGAGAAGGAAAAAATAACTTAATATTAATAACAATAAATAACATGCAAACATGAATTTTTACAAATGACAAGAATACAAATGATGAAAATAGACACATGTAAAGAATTTTTGTCCACGAATATCACGACCAAACCAAATATTAAAATAACCCATTGTTTAGAAAGAGTTAAAGGAACAGTTACACAATAGAGCCGACACAACCAAACGAACATTTGGCAAAACAAACAGTTTCGAATATAAAACTAATAGAGGGTGGTCATAGAAAGAAAATCAGGCTGTTAATTTTTACAAAACTCTTTTAGGTTCAGTTTTTCATTGTAAATTAAAACTTTTTCACGTATATAATTCATAATCGTTCAATTATACAGAGAGAAAATTAGTAATCAGTTAATAAAACATTTTAAATATTTGTGATATACAGTGTGTGACCAAACAAAACCAACTTTTCTTCTTACTCTTCGTGCTTCATTTCAGCGTTTGGTAGTAAGATTAGATATTTTTGAGCACTATTTAAAAATGATCCAAATAATCTTGTCTTTTATAAATTTTTAGCGAATACTTAGTTTTTAGTTAGATATAAAATGTTCAACAAGTTGTTTTAGTATTACCACACACTGTACTAAATGTGACTGAAAACCGTACCTTTAGAGTTAAAGGGTTTTTCAACAGGGACGCTACAAAAGTAGAGCGACAGGGACAGCAAACGACGCCATATTTCTTTCCGCTCTTTTGACATTTCATGATGGAAAGATATACGAATTCGAATTTCGGTAGTAAATTTTAATAATTTCGACTCGTTGTTCCATCTTTCCATCATGAAATGGCAAACCTTACTAAAGATAAATGTCAAAAGAGCGGCAAGAAATATGGCGTCGTTTGCTGTCCCTGTCGCTCTACTTTTGTAGCGCTCTTATTGAAAAACCCTTTATTTAACAAATTAATCAGCACGAAAAGGTTTGCTTCAAATACGAAAATGTTTAACTTTATCGACAAAAAAAGACAAACAAAAATTCTAAATAATTGAAAAATAGAGGTAAAAACAAAAAATAATAAGAAAGTTAAATTTTGAAAAAAAAAAGACAACGAAAAAAAAAACTAAAACAAAGAAATTAATACCTTGTGCTCTAGACACCGGCGGCGCAAAAGTGCCACCCTGTTGATAAGGGGGCGCACGTGGCGGCGGCGGTGGTGCACCACCAACCGGGTCATCAAAAGGATTGCTCACACTAATATTATCACCAGCTGCGGTGGCTGCCGCTTGAGTATTGTTGCCTAGTATCGATATGCAGAGAATTGGTTTGTGATTCGAGTGTGTGATGAATGAATGCGTCGCGCGTTGCATCGACGGATGTATTTGATTGAGATTGAATATGGAAAAATGTTGCAGATGATTAATTTAAGACAATATGATGATGATGATCATGGAGAGATGAAACGTTACGAAAATGTAGTGCAGTTTGGAGTAAAGTACTAAAGGATGAATAAATGGATGGGTCGGTGTATGGAGGATGCATAGATATATGGGATTATGTGCTGCTACAAATAATGTGATTCAGTGCGGTCGGTTTAGTGAGGAAGTTGGCTCGGATTTCAAACACGATGTAGCAAATATAAAAAATAATACTGTAGAAATATATTACGAAACATTCGTGCAGTTGTTTGACAAAATTTAGAATTTCCAACGAAAGTGAATTTCTCGACAAATCCGAGTATTAGAACTAATTTAAAATATGAATTATTGCAAAATGAAAATGGCTTCATGTACGAAATCAGTTTTTTAATTCTATAATTCGCTATACTTAACAAGAACTCGTAGGAATCTAAGTTTATATTTTAATTTTACTTTTGTTACACCGTGCCTTGTGTCAAACTAATAAAGTGTTAAGGAAATTATGATTTTGCAAGTAAGCATCCTTAAGCTAAAATCACACGATTGTTACAAAGTATCAGCATCAACAAAAGAGCGAATATTACGTCTTGACATATATCAGTTTTAGAAAAAGCATTTAAAAAGCTTCTATTCCCCAGATAAAATTTTTGGCACGATCGAAGCAGTTTTGAAACATATTTTCGACATATTTCAAACAGACAAAGGAGGAGTTTGTGTCACAAGTAATTTGTTTCCTGCCCGTTCCCAAAATATTTTGTGAATCTGCCAATAAATATCCACAAAATTTAACAACCTGCTATACGCTTCTTAAAATATTCCTTTTATCTGTGTTTGCCTGAAATATGCCCGCAATATTCCTGAAAACTGACAGAAATTTTGTCTCGGGTTGGGTCGATTTTGGTCTCGACGTCTCGAGCATCAACAATACACATATATTTTTTTATTGATACAAACTAAAATAGATACAATTTAGTCAATCATGTGATTTGAGCTTTCGAACCAGAAATATAAAAAAATTATTATTTACAATATGCAATGTGTGTTTAAATTTAGCTTTAGCTTGTTATTTTCTAAAAATGACACTAAAAAAAGCAGTGAATTCAAAACGATAAACCTCTCTATTACGACTACTGAAAGAATCTAATCAAAATTTTTGTTTACGATTTTTTAGTAGTAGAAAAATCTTGACTATTATCAATCAAAAAGTAATTTTTGCATCATAGGGTGTGTGCAAATT
The DNA here is from genome assembly GCA_951804985.1 of Dryomyza anilis. Classification (NCBI taxonomy): domain Eukaryota; kingdom Metazoa; phylum Arthropoda; class Insecta; order Diptera; family Dryomyzidae; genus Dryomyza; species Dryomyza anilis. The sequence continues at coordinate 20,058,892 of OX638132.1, forward strand.
GGACTAAATTGAAGACTAAACTAAATGGAACGTGTTTTGAGCTCCATTCGGTTACCGGTAATTGTTAATGTTAATTTGCGTTTATTTTACATTTTTTCATGTAGTATTCTGTATTCTTTGTCAGGTACTCTGTGTCAAGATTGTGCGTGGTTTTGGTGAAATTTTCTAAACTAAAAGGGTTTATTTTACTAATATCTTTCATGCCAAAAGGCCCAAATTTTTGTTTTTTTTTACAATAACTCATACAAGATAAAAAGGTGATGTAAAAGCATTATATGTTTGTTTTTAAAGCATCTATCGATTGGCATTCATTTTTGAAATATTTTGCCAAAGAAATTTCTAGCAAATAAGAAAAATTCGTAAAATTTTAATTTGTTTGAAAATTATTTGTAAACATTGAAGTCAATCGATAGATACTTTAAAAACAAACATCACCTTTTTATCTTGTACTCATAAAAAGTTAACGTAAAAAAACAAAAAGAATGAAATGGCATGAATGAAATTAGTAAAACAAACCCTTTTTTGTTTCAAAATTTTCACCAAAATCACGCACCCCACTATTTTATCTTGTATCCATAAAAGGTTATGAACAAAACACTAACATTTTATGCAACTTTGATATTTTATATGCGGTATGATAATTGATTAGTAAACCAAAATAATAAAAAAATTAAAAAAAAATAAGTTTTACTATTTTTAACTGCATTTCAAACTTTAAAATTTGATTACAAACATTTTTAAAAATACATATTCGTCTCATTCGCATGACAGTGACTATATGCCTGATTGATGTCATCCAATTTTCATCAATTTAGTTTGCTCGAAAATTTGCTATTAGTCGAATTCGCACACACCCTTTCCTTAGTAAAATTTTTCATCCATTCAAACTATTTTAAAATAATCAAATATTTTGAAAATCAATAATTTGGATTAGTTTAATTCTTTGAGTAGTCGTTATCATCAAAGTTTTATAGCTCTGATTAAAACTAATTTAAATTCAGTTAAACGTTTCTAAGCGTATTGCTTACCTGCATGTGGTGTTTGTGCATTACTCTGCGATGGCGGTCTTTGTATTTGCGCAGCACCACTGTAATCCGGCTGTGCGCCCGCGCCGGGATAACCACCCGGATATCCAGGATAACCATCGATTGAGGCATTCGGTGGCGCTGCACCGGGTGCTGGAAATGCATCCTGCGAATTCGAGGAACCGGCTGGTGTTGGTGGAGCCACAATCGGTGTACCGCCGCCAAATGGTTGCAAATAAAATTAATACAAATTAAAATAATGCGAAAAATAATGTGCTTATTATGCATAGATTTGGAATGAAAAACATGTGCTCACTTTTACCTGGTGATGGTATAGATGCTGCTTTAGCAGACTTTTTCTTAGTTCCCGCCTCGACTTGCTGTATGATCGGTATGGGATCGATGTCGCCGCGATCAAAGTGACATTCGAATGTTAAGAGATTTTTTGTGTAATGCTTGCGTAGCGTATAAGCCGCGCTACTACTGGCGCCAATGCCCAACAGTCCGGCGATGTCCTTCCAAGTTTTACTTTTCGTAACCTTTTGTGTAGTTATTGTAGTAATTGGGTATTTGGTTGAAAAAGAAAATGCACAGCAAATTTAGTTAAATACGAAATATTTTCATTTAGAAATGTTGTATATATTAAAACTGCAAAATGTACATAGAAAAATTGTTTTTTTTTTTTCATTTTTCTATTGGTTATTTTGGGTAATTAATATAAAAACAACATTTTTTAAAGAAATACAAGTGAAATATTTAAATCTGGTTTAATAATGTTTTAATAAGGTTAAAACACAACAACTACTTACGATACAATACTTTTTCATACTACTTAGGATGTGGGGAAAAGGATATCGTCTACGAGAATTGGGTTCTGTACAAACTCCAGCCCACGACAAATACTGCACACAAACATTTTTATTTATTGTCATTACATGTTTAGAGTTTGCTTAAAATAAATAAATTGTCGGATTTTCATTCGATTGCTAATCGGGTGCCGATTTTATAATCTATTTGCTGTCATTAAAATTTAGACAAGCTCGCACCACACACACCCTTAATATTTATTATTATATTTTTCATTGATTTAACAAAAGGTTTATTTTCAAGAGTTTGTTTTAATTGTAAACAAACTTATTTACTTTTTTTTATAGTGTAAAATATATTTAGTTGGCATACTCGTATTACACAGGGTATTTGGTTCATTCATGTCAATAATACAGGGACTCATTCTATGCTCAAAAAATTTAAGAAAGTTTAAAAAAAAGTCTAATTTTTCACCGAGTTTAAGATCAATTCATGTTTAAGACAATTAAATTACCTTTCCAATGGTATATCACATCTTCAAACCGCACTATATAGTCCTTTTTTTAAATGTACGTAAAGTTGAAATTTACAAACATAAAAATACAAATTTTGACTTTGTCATTGATTTTCTCAAAATTTCGTTACGGATCACACCTGGTTTTTATAATGCCAATCGATAGGTACTTTAAAAACAAATAATTAATACCTTTACACCACTAATTTATCTGGCACCAATAAAAAATTATAGCAAAAAATAAAAAAAAACGAAGAAATTAGAAAATTTAAAAATCTTGTCATGCCAAAAGGGCGAATATTTCGTTTTTTTGCTATAACTCTTTAATGGTACAAGATAAAAATAGTGATACGAAGGTATTAATTGTTTGTTTTTAAAGCACCTATTGATCTGCATCATTAATTAAAAATATTTTGTCAAACATTAATTTGCCATTTGTTATTTGCAAAAAAAAATGTTTGGCAAAATATTTTTAAATAATGATGCCAATCGATAGGTGCTTTAAAAACAAACAATAAATACCTTTACACCATTATTTTGTCTTGCACCAATTGCCCTTGTCATGCCAAAAGGGCGAATCTTTTCGTTTTTTGCTACAACTCTTTAATGGTACTAAATAAAATAGTGCCCTTGTCATGCCAAACGGGCGAATCTTTTCGTTTTTTGCTATGAATTATTAACACGAATGAACCAAACACCCAGTATGTGTAATTTGATTTCACCTTTCAACCGTTTTACAATCAGTAAAATATGAAAATACACCATAAAATTAGATAGCATGTTCAAGTAAATTTTTACACATATTCAAATCATTTCCAAGCGATTCATCTTAAAAATAACTAGGCCAATTTCATGAATCATTTCATAAATTTTGTAAAAACGCAAAAAACGTTTCAAATTTTGTGCTTGTCGATTGGTTGGAGCATTGTTACTAATGGTAGTTTTTTTAATTTGCTAGTAAATCTAAAAAGAAGTTAGTAAAAGGAATTACTACGGCACCTTGCATACCTCGACGAATCCTCCACGTTCTTTAACATAAATATATAACCTATATAAATCGAGTGGCTGCTTGGAAATGGTCGGACACGCTGTAATTGGCGTGCGTCGCTCTTCCATGAAGGCGCGCAGTTTGTCCAGCCAGCCTCGTCGCTCGGGATTTTCGTCCATTTCGTACAGTTTGCATAGACTGTCGGACTTTTTGTTTGACGAACGAAATGTTTCGGGCGGTGGCACAACATGGCTATTGAAAACCTGTGGAAACAAATAAAAATCAAAATAATGTTAAAATACATCAGTAAAATGTAATGTGACAAAACTACATTAACTCAAGACAAAATTTTTGGCAGTTTAGATACAAATTTTCGAAAGATTTCAATCAGATAAATGCGAATGCTGTATTAAAAGCTGCCAATATTCTGTTCGTTCCCAAAATATACGTTTAAAATTTCACAAAATTTGACAACCTGCTATAAATTTCCCAAATTATTGCATTTAGCTGTGTTGTTGGAAATATTATAGAAAAATGCCATACATTTTAATATTATTTTAATAATATTATCTATAATAATATTATAGAAAAATGCCATAAATTTTAACTCGGAAATTATATAAAAAATATTTTTGATATTTTAAAAGTGCTGATTAGCTTACCGGGCTGGCGGGTGTGCGTGTCCAGTTGGGTGGTGAATTCATTTCGTACTCCTCACCAACACCTGGATGTGGATGGCCGCCGGGCGAAGTACTCGGTGGCGCTAAATGACTTTGGCTGTATAGATCGTTTTTGCGTGACTTTGGCGTAGTGCATTGTGGATCCTCACCGGATGCTGTATAATAAAATAATACATACAATAAACTGCATATCAACTGCATTTGCATTTGTTGAACTTACCAGCAGACGCATTCGACAGTGTGCTTTGCTGGCTCACCTCATCGATTGGTGCACCGTCGGGTCCGGTGGTTACAACCGACGTTACCGCATGCACACCAGCTGCGGATGACGCTCCCGACGAACTTATGCCATTATCTTGCGATATATGATCGGGCTGTGACGAGAGCGCACCGCCGCCTACAAGATCTGCACCACCTGCGCCCACAATACAACCGACACCACCTTGTGGCGGTGTGCTGCTGGGTGGCCCCATGCTAGTGGGTCCATACGGTGGACCCATGTGATGCGGCGGACCCATAGGCATACCTGGATGCATTCCCGGTCCATTGCCGTAGCCTTGCGGTGGCGTTGGACTAGGCCCATAACCGCCTGATCCGCCACCTCCCTTATGCTGCAAATGTTGTTTTAAATAATTTAGTGGGCGTGGGGATCCGCTACCTGGTGGAGCGCCACCTGGTGGTGGTGTGCCTTTGCCCTGCACATGATTTCCGACCATGCCGCTGCCCGGTGGCGCAACCTGTGAACTGGGCACGCCACCGCCACCACCATGTACTTGTGGCGAGGGCGGCACCCAATTCTGATATGGCGGAAACTGAGCGTGTGGATTGGGCCCGCCGCTGTGGTTCTGTAGCGGACGACCCGCATATTGTTGGGGACCGCCAGGCGGCATATTGTTGGCAGATGAGGGCTGATTTGTGGGTGGTGGCGCTGTTGGTGCGTAGCTGCTTGGCGGATATTGCGGACGAGGCGGGTAGTTTCCTGAAAAAGAAAAAATATTTATTAATATTGTAGGACAAGCCAAGTTATTACAGGAACCAAAACTCTTTGATTTCGTGCTATCGAGAGGCTAATAATTCATTTATGTTAAACATACAACAGTTTTATTCATAAAAATTAAATAGAATTAATAGAAATGATCTACAAAAACCGGAACCCAAAATGTATTAATTACTATACACGAAACTAGATTCGTTTAAAAAAAACCATAATATTAGAAAATTAAACAAACCTTGAGAATATTGTTGTGATTGCTGTGCTGGCGGATAACCTGAAGTCATACTTTGCGGACCTGGACCTGGGCTTTGCCCCGTCCCTGGACCCATCTTATAGCCACCATGCATGTGCGGCGGCGGTGGGTAGCCGCCGGCGCTGCCTTGCGGTTGCTGCGATTGCATATTATTTGCAGTTTGATTTGGTAGAGGCTGCTGTGCAACTGCGCCAGGCGGCGGTTGCTGCGGCGAATTGCTGGCGGATGACGATGAGTTTATTGCGGCACCGCCGCCACCAGCTGATGCACCACTAGCACCGCTTAGTTGAGATTGTGTCTGTTGTTGCTGCTGCTGCGATGGCGACGGTCCGCCGCCTGGACCACCAGCACCACTTTGAGATATGTGCGGCGGCAATATGCCGGGCTGCTGCATCGAACCACTGCTGGATTGATTGCTCGATGGCCGTGATATCGGATGATTTTGAGCTATACACGCAAATATAATTAAATTAAAACAAAAATTCTGCAGTGTTCAGTGTTCGTAGACAACTTACCCACTGCCGGTGACATTGATCTGGAACCAGACGAGCCTGTTGGTGATGGTGTTGGGCGCATCACAAGCTGTGGATTGGGCGTGCCAGGTGGCCCCGAGCCCATGCCACTATGACCGCCGCCACTGGAACTATCGTTGCTATTCTGGCCAATCAATTCCTGCAACATAGAAAGAGAAAGAAAAAATCAATATATCGTAATGACCCCATATAGAAATTTTACTTTATATAAATTTTCAAAATGCTCCCAAGGCAGTATTTTGTTCATTTTTATTGTTATGCTTATTTTTTTATAAACAAAAGTTTTTATTATTTAGCATTTATAAAAAAAGTTTTTAATTCAATTGAGATTTGATATTTTTCTAATTTGAAACGATACAAAAAGTTTGAGTTTCTTTGTTGAAGTTTTCTGCGTTGAAATTTTTTTAAATACTGTCAGAAATATTTTTTACGAAAGGTAAATCGATTTTAGCTTAAAAGTAAATTAAAATTTTTTGGTACAAACATAGACACGGTGTCGAATTATGTATAATGTTTGAGAGGTATGTTACCCAGCCCAACCCAGTCCATAAGATATCATATGGACATTAAAAATGTCTATATTGATGACCTTGTCACAAAGATTTCATAATTTTAACATAAACAAATGAAATGTCAATATATGTGCCATCGTCAATAATATATTGAGGTGGACGAAGGAGAAAATGCTATCGGTGATCGATAGAGGGGACATTGAGTGAGTAATACTTCATGACTAAATACTTTGTGCTTATAACGAATAATAAAAAACCAAAACAAAACCTAAGATAAGCGAAGAATTGCCGGCCGGCAAAACAAATAGCATAATTATCGCGACGTGTGATTCTCCCTCCCACTGCCTAATATTAAAATGTAGAAAACGTTTCAAGTACATTATTTATTTTTTTTTTGCAAAATATATTTCTAGTTTGTAGAAACATGAGTGTTGGAGTTCAGATACAAAATCGAAATTATCTACAAAAGAACAACAAACCACCTTCTTCAAAAATTACTTTAAAATAACAAAAACACGTTTTAAAATAAAAATCATCGAAACTTTGTGTGAAACATAGCCAAACGTAGCCCACACAAAAAGCCAAAATCGGATACATCCGAATAACCACTATAACTAAAAAGCTGAGCAAAAGAAAACGAAAAACACCACACAAAACTGTCAGAGGACTTGAAGCACGTACGGGGAAAAAACAAAAGAAAATCACACATGTCACATATAATTTAAGTACATTTAGAAGATGCATATTTTAGACGAACGAAATGCGGAATTGAGAAATTCTTAATGTTTTAAAATGTACCTTTATATAATTTCTATGACACTTAGGTATTACAATATTAATATTATTAAATTATAGTATACCCGAAATGAAATTGATTAAAATTAGACTTATGTCGGCAGATATAGGTAATGTGATATCTTCCCGAACTGTGCGTCGACGATTACAACATGCAAATTAACCTGGAAGAGTAGCCAGAAAAGTTCCTTTACTTTGAAATAAAAACTTAAGACGTGGCTACATTTTGCAGGAAATCACATTCATTGGTCTGGACCGAATAGTGAAAAAACTGGCGAAATAAAAACTTAAGACGTGGCTACATTTTGCAGGAAATCACATTCATTGGTCTGGACCGAATAGTGAAAAAACTGGCGAAATATTTTGTGGAGCGACAAAATAAAAGTAAATTTGTTTGAAAATGTTAAGAAAGGTTCGACGTCCTGAAGGCAAGAAGTTCCATGAAAAAAAAAAGAACTATGTAGCATGGTGACGGCAACATTATGGTTTGTGGATGTTTTTCTTGGTATGGAGTTGGACCAATTCATCGAATTACCGAAACAATCGACACATTTCGATACAAAGACATTCTTCAAAACATAATGTTGCCCTATGCTGCTGAAAATATGATACTGATCCAAAACACACTTCTAAAGTTGTAAAGGAATTAGTTTCAGAATAAAAATGTTGCGTTGCTTAGCTGGCCAAGCCAATCTGCTGTCCAAGTCAATAAACAAGTTATAAATCCCATTGAAAATCTATGGAGAGTATTGAAGCAACAAAAAACACAAGAATCATTTTTAAATAAAATAATTTCGTCGTTGTAGAACTAAAAGTCACTAACTACAATTTAAAAATGCCAATTGTTCCTTTACAAAAACATTTCTATATCTTTCAATTTTTGGTCGATGGGCTCAATATTTGTACCAAATGATAAGAAAGTGTAAATCTATCAATTGGTATTTCGACTTTAAAAATGTAACAATTACTTTTTAAAATAATTACCAACAAAGTTGAAATTTAAGATTTTCATAAAAATGTATTTGCTGACTTTTCGTTCTATCTACAACGACGCAAAATCTTGGCATGAACTACTAACTGAAACTTGCCCTAAACATATATTCAGTATGCAAAAAAAAATTAACAAAATGGTTCAAAAAAGTGTTTACTTATTATTTTGTGAAAGCATTTTCAAGACCTTTAAATATATTAATGAATAATACAGAGTCATTCAGCCTAACCAATAAACGTTATAAAGTCGGCTTTAAAATAAGTATCAGCTTTTTGATTTATCCAATAAACGAAATAAAGTCGACTCTAAAGATAGTATCGTCACTAAAGGGCGAATCTTTTCGTTTTTTTTTTTGCTATAACTCTTTAGTGGTACAAGATAAAATAGGTAAAGGTATTAATTGTTTGTGCTTTATATCACCTATCGATCTGCATCATTAATTAAAAATAGTTTGCCAAACATTAATTTGCCATTTGTTATTTGCAAGAAAAAATGTTTGGAAAAAATGTTATAATTAGTGATGCAGATCGATAGGTGCTTTAAATACAAACAATTAATACCTTTACATCACTATTTTATCTTGTACTACTAAAGTGTTATAGCAAAAAATACGAAAAGATTCGCCCCCTTTTGGCATGACAAGATTTTCAATTTTTACGAATTTCTTCGTTTTTTTATAGTTCAAATTGTTGTATTTGTGTGCTTCGAGCTTCTACAACAAATATTCCCATATGAAAAAGCCTAAAGGGAGCTGGGAGGTACCTTGTTCTTGGGTATAAAATGAGTTAAATTTACCTCACACCAGTTTTGAACATTTTTTGTAGTATGAGCGGGTTATCTAAATTGCTGGAAACAATAATAATCTACAACAATAATAACCGTACATTGTTCAATGCTGGGCTTCAGAAATTCCTGCAAAACTTCGTTAAAAAAAACTACTTTGTTTTTGTTTTTGTATGAATTCATATTTGTCACACTGTATAAAGAAGTTCAAATGTTAATTGAATTTATGCACATCTTACATATATTCTACCCGCGGCCAGGCAGACAGTCGGACAAAGTTGAATTCAGGAATTGATGCAGATCAATGATACATATATACCGGACTAAGATAACTAAACAGTATCTTAAATTATTAGAGATTAGACGTATAAGCTTCTGTTTATAAAAATGCGCAAATTCAGAAAATTGTATATTCTAAAAATATCGATAAATCCACCAACACTTTAGAAACCCCCAAATAATTTTGGTAATATTGAACCTAATTTTGATAATATGATTACAGAGAGAAGAGAAAGTGTAATGATTGTTCTTAAAGATTTACTAAACACTTTATAGTTAGTACCTAATTCGAATTCTTTGAAATTTTTAAAAAACCCGTACACTTAATCACATTTCGTGTGAACACTGACTGGAAAGTGTTCTTTGTAACTCAACACTTGAATCACGTAGCAACCTCAAATCATCATCCGTACGCCAACTTCATCGGAACGTTGTCGTAGTTGGCGCACAAGATTATTTAAACGATGACGCACAGTGTCACCCCGTTGGTTTTGCCGTGCAATTAATTATTGTTGCTTTAGCTGCGCACAATTTTATTGTTGTTTTAATTTAACAAATGGTGATGCCATGCAGGCGTCTTGGAGTTAACAAAGTCGATAGTACAGAAAATTTGTGATATTGAGATAGAATTCATGAAACGCATAAAGCTTACATTACCATAATTGAAGTTAATTTCTCACGTTCGAGAGAACTTAAATTTAAAGACAACAAAAATGGATTTAAATTTGCTGAAGAGCTCTATTCTCGAATTCATGCAATAAGTTATTGATATAAATACGACTTCGTTCGCAAGACAAACATTACAAAATACTCATACAACTTTCGTCACTCGTATTTGGAATTCATGTTATTTGACATTTAGAACATTGAAATTTGTTTAAAAGTACGTCACATACGTCTAATCGAGATACAGAATGAGGCACTTATATTGTAAAATGTAATTATTGAAGAGAGCATAAAACTTTTATTTTGTTTAAATTACAGTGAAAAATTATGCATTAAATGTCTATAAAATGAGCCTACTTTCGGCCCTCTAGGACGCTCCGTTTAGGAGTTACGGCCAATTAAAGGAAATTTTTAAAAATCGATTTTCAAAACCTTATTATTCCGGAACACACCGATCGAATTATATGAAATTTACAGTGAAAAAATTATGTATTAAATGTCTATAAAATGAACCTACTTTGAATTCATTAAAACAGTTGGACTATATTTTAATCAATTAAGAATTGGAATAATGCATTTTTCATCTTGCAACTAATGTATAAACAAAATATTATATAGGCATGCCTCAAGATCAGAGTTTGTTTGACAAAATAAAAAAAATAAAACACGTGTTTCCCGGCATAATATACAAATAAATCTTAAAATCCGACCCAAATAAAAACAAGAAACAAAATTAAAAAGCAAACACTGCAAATACAATGTGCTGCTAATAGAAAAAATACTTGGAATTTATGACCATTTCTTTCATGGGGAGGATGATATCCTCCACTACAATGTACGAATAATTTTCCAACACCTCGTCGTAGTGAATGAATGAATGCATGTCGTGTAGCAAACGAGATACAGTTTTGTAAACGCAGATTGCGGAGAGTGGCAGCAGGACGAATGCTCAAGAGACTTTATTGAATCGACACGATGAATGTGAAGCGGTGAAAAACGAAGAATCAGGGTGGCTGGCAACAGCCCTTTTGAAAAAGAACGTATCAGCAGCAACACCCACAAAAGCAAAACGTGACACCCTTTGTAAAAGCAAAACATTGAACGTCGACTTTGTAAATTATGTGCCCGTCCGACGTGTTCCGTTCTCGTTTTTCTACCACCCTGTTTCATATGCCATTCTTCACTTTATACTTTGTACTAATTTTGCAGTTTTGTTGCTGCCACAATTTTTTTGTTTGTTTGTTTTGTTTTAGATACAGCTATGTTGTTGCTGCTGCTTCTTTTATCTTCAATTTAATTCCAATTTCTTGTTTTTGCCGCAGTCACCACGTGGGTCATGTGTGGGGAGAGCAGGTCAAATACTTTGGAATTAATATCTTTATCGTAGAGATAGATGGTTAGTTAAGACCGACTATAAGAATTTACTATTTCTCAAAAATGTACTGGAATCGAAATAATGTGGCATGCATCATGTTCTAGCTTTCGATAGAACAAAAGAAATATATTTTTTTATTGTATTTAAATAATCCTAAAAAAATGCTAAACGAATTAAATACGATTTTTTGTTGTCAAAAATTTTAATTTAAAACGAATAAAACTAAAAAGATAAAGACTTGTATCGACAAACTGGAACTAAAAGTACTTTTTTTACTTAGGATCAGATTGTAAAAGATTTTTACTAAATTAAGGATTTACGAATACTTTAAAATATCCCAAGATACATTTTTTATTCATATCAATCGCGTCAAAATAGAGCGCCAAGTCATATTACGCGAAAATTTATTATTTACATAATCGAGTTAATAATTTAGGCTGTTGATATAGCTATTTTTTGTCGCCAATAACCTACATATTCATAATTATTTTCAACAGTTTATTTAGAACTGTTTCCCAAACCTATTTTACAATTCTTTAGATAACATTTCTCCAGTTTATACATTTTTGACCTACAAAATTATCAAATATAAATAATACTTAAATAAACCTTTGTAAAACATATTGCATATGACAACTTTGTTTTCCAAAAATATTTACTGTAATATAATTGACTTTCAAAAACATTGACGCATAATCAAAGACAATTTAAAAGTCAGCTTTAAAATTAAAATCAGCCTTTTGACATTTTATTCTATAGAAAATTTGTTCAAAAGTCTATTTTAATATTTAAGTTGACTCTATATTCTCTATATTTATGTCACATTTAAATTAACTTTAAATATTTTAGGCTATATCAGTCACGCCTCTTAAAATACAAAAAAAAAACATGTCTTTAAAAAGATAACATATTAGAGATACCTATCCCACTTACAGCACACATTAACTACAACAATCGGATATTCCAAGTTCGAAATGCAGCACAGTACAAATATAAAGCAATAACAAAACATAAAATAGCACAAAAACAAAAAAAAAAACTCAACATTAAAAAATTACTAACGTCATCAGAGTACTGCAAAAGGCTAGAATGAGCAAAAAAAACACTGACATCCGTCGTTGTGTAGCCAGAGCATTTGGATGAAAGAAAAACTTTTACCAACCAACCACTGCAGCTTAAAGTCAAATCGCAACAGAACCGAACCGATGGTGAAGAGACGGCACAGGCGGTTGGGCGGCGGATGGATGGTTGCTTGGTTGGACGGCGGCACACAAAACGAACGACGAGCAACTTGGGAATGAAATACTTAACGACGACGACGAAAATAACCCCAGCACAAAAATGAAATAAAAAAAATGTCGAGTTTAAAAACAGCCAAAGCTAAATAAAATAGAAAAAAGCAAAAACAAAAATTAAATAAAGTACAAACGAGGTGAGAGGCAAGCGGAACGTAACAAACTCGTAACAGAACCGAACCAACAACGCAGTCACATCAGTTTCAGGCGGGCTTGGCTTGGCCGCCTGACTTGGTTGAGAACTCAACTGAGTGTGCAATGAAATAAGATCTACACTTGAAAAAAATATTTATTTATAATTACAACATATGTATGTTATGGGACTTTTAAGATTTCAATACACGAAATAAAGTCGACTTTAAAATTAGTATCAGCTATTTGACAATTTTCACATATATTTATTTGTCAAAAACCAGATTTAAAAAAGCTATAAAGTCAACTTTATGCGTTTATTATGGTTGTGTTGATAATGTTGATCAAATAAATAAACGATATTATGTTTGCAAACATTTTTATGTAACTTTTTGTAATTCTCCAAATTATCTTGTAATGGGTCATTTTACAAACAGAGTTAAAAACTGCTGTTAATTACTGGTGTACAATTTTATATATTCTTTTGTATTTTCAAATATTAACTCCTTGGTTTCATTCGAGAATCAATATCGCAACTAGAGACCATGGGACATTATTCTGGAGTTCGTACGAGATATTCAAAATAATTCAAATTTTTATTTCATTTATGTAGCATTTTCTCCCTCGTCCACCTCGGTATATCCTTGACGATCGATTGACCTTCCATTCGGTTATGATAAAATTATGAAATCTTCAAAAATTCAATCAAAAAATATTCTACTGATTTTCGCATGTAATTTTAATTAGACATTATTCAAGTCGTAGTTGTTATTCATTGAGAATTTTAAAAATCGAAAATGTCGATTAATAACGAATGATGTTTTTCTCACAGAATTATTTCAATTATTTCAAATGAAAAAAAAATCGATTGAAAAATTTAAAAATTCTTGCATAAATTCGAGATTGGGTCCCGATCAAGAAAAACTGAGATTATTTGTGGTATCATTTCGAATATATAAACTTCTCTTTAACAAAACAAAGAAACCATAGTCTCGTCGTTGTAGAATGAAAAGTCTACAAATACATTTTGAAAAATCAATTAACAGATTTACATTACATCGATTAAAAATTGACAGATTTATAAAGATTTTTGTAAATGAATATTTGGCATTTTGAAAATGTATTTGGTGACTTTTCGCTCTATAATGAGGATATAAACGAATTAATATTTATGTTTTACTTAGCGTCGGTTTTACAGTATTCGTTTAAGCTAGTTTAATCTTAGTTTAAGGTCCAGTTTTTCTGTGCTCGTTTAAACGTAGTTTAAACTCCGTTTAATTAATCTTCTCATTAAATTAAACGTCGTTTAATTTTGTTAGCAGTTTTTCAGTGATAGTTTAAAATGAACACAGACCAAGACAATACATATGGCACCACAGGCAAATGACTAATAATTCTCTCGATTTTGTCTTCTGATAAATGTCATTCAAAATTAAATAAATAAAAAAAATTGTTTCAGAAAAATAAAATTAATGTATTTTTAAATTTAAGCAAGAGATCGAGCAAATAAAGTGCACGTGAGACTTTGTTTTAATGCGTAGTGTGCAAAAATAAAAAAATTAATAATAATTTGTGAAACAGCGCAGCGACAGAAAATAGTGAAAAGAGTTGTGAAAAAAATTCATGTCAAAAACTTTGAAAGTTTAAACCATCAGCAGCATCGGTTCACTAAAAAATCGATTTTGATTTTAAACGAAGTTTAAACCACAAACAACGTTCAACTAGCACTGAAAAACTGGCCCTAATTAAACTAGTTTAATCTTAGTTTAATTAAACGTTTCTTAAATTAAAAATGACGTTTAACATTGAAAATAGTTTTACAGTGAACGGTTAAAATGAACTGAGTTAAAGTTAGTTTAATGTGGCATGACTGGCAAATGTCAAAGAATTATAAAAGCGGATAATTTTATACAAAAATGTTGTAAATCAAGAAATTGAGAATAGATTTTAGAATATCAGAAATGAAATATAACGACTCCAGCACATGTGAGGAGACATGTTTGATTTATAGTCTCGAAATATAATAGAACAAACAGAACGCAAACAGACAAACGGACTATGTGGCGACGAGAAACAGAGACCGTCGAAAAGATAATGATTTCAACGAAGTTTAAACGACCAACATAAGACGTTTAAACTCATCTAAACGACGAATTATGAGATTAAACTGAGTTTAACCCACAAATGGAGTCACTCACAAATCGTCTTTTTCTGTATATTGAAACGAATGACTATTAGATGAAAGTGACGTAATTTTAAACAAATTTCAATGTTTTAAAAGTGTTGTAACATGACATCCAAATTCGTCTGATAAAACTTTGACGTCAAATTTTCGTTTCGAATTACGAACAGTGTGTCTTATATTACAATTCCGTATTGTCTATCGAGCATTAATAATAACAAAACATTTATAAAAACCTTACAAAACATTTAAAATCTCTAACATATCTATCTCTCACAAACTATATTTTAAAAATTTCACTAATACGTTTAAAGAATCTCTGACAGTTTTTGATATATAAGACCAACATTTGTATCAATCGAATGACATTTTAGTTTTGAAAATTATAAACTGGTAAATTAGTCATTATATTTGTAAATACTCTTCAAATATAAAACCAGTTGGGAAGGTTAGATCACATGGGAAATTTTAAAGTAGGTGTAATTATGATAGTTCGGATTATCAAAATTATAGTCGGTCTAAGCCGACTATAAATACCCTACACATATGTGTGGTTACCATTCAAAGTGATATATAGGTCACCAGGGTATACGAATCCTGAAAATAACTACAAACATTCAATCGCTGAAGAATTTCCATTCATTTGATACCCATATTTACATATGGGTAGGTGTACCGAATATCGATTTCTTTTTTGGTGAACCACAAGTCTTTTCGCCGGAAAACATTATTATCATGTATTTGAGCATGATGTCAATACATATTTGACCAAAAAAGTTTACCTAAGCACGTATACAGTAAAATTGATCTGTATATGTAAATTTTATATGAGGTATTTGAACATAAGTGGTCGGATCATAGGTCACAATGGACCGATCTCGCCAATTTTTTCGCACATACAGCGTAGGTATATTAGTAATCTAAGTTATAAGTTTCATTTATCTAGCTCTTCAATTTTAAAAGTCTTAGGGATTTCAACAGACAGACAGACAGACAGACGGACAGACAGACGGACGGACAGACAGACGGACAGACGGACATCGCTAAATCGACTCAGGAGGTCATGCTGATCAAGAATATATATACTTTTCCATACCGGAGATGCTTCCTTCTAGGTGTTACAAACGGCGTACCAAACTGAATATACCCTTTCACTCTTAGTGTAGGGTATAAAAAATGTATTTGCTTAGTTTTACTTCTATGAAATAACTACGAAACATTTATTATTGATTACCAAAAACTTACAATAAACATATTTTGTTGTCTAGTCCTACTAGTAATAAAAAGACTGAATTTATTCAACAAATTGCAGCTGTACAGTACAAATGAATGTTCTTCGTTAGTAAAAGCTAATTTCGACAATATTAATATTTTTAAATTTTCAGTGTGCTGCTTCATTCTACACTGCAAACCAGACGGCACCATAGAGATTGTGCGGAGGGAAACAGGCCACATACAGCCGCGCGACGTAAAGAATGATAACGACGACTACTACGACGATGATGATGATGACGACGAATGGTTCAGTCGTTGAATTCGGTTCAGTTCGTTTGGGTTTTTATGTGAGTGCCAGTCAGCCAGCCAGCAAGCAAACTAACTGGCAAATAGCACAAGGGAACGAACGAACGCCAACAGCGCAAATAACGCTGGTGTACGGGAGGCAAGCGATTTCAGCGACCGAGCTACAGCTAGCAAGCACAAACAACAGCAGCAGCAGGCAAAGGCAACGGCAACCAACGAACGAGCAACGACAAGAACGAATGGAGCGAATGAATGTACAAAACTAGCAACATGAGCAGCAGCAACAACAGCTGAAAAACCGGCAAAATTACTGCGTCGCATCGCATCGAGTGAAAAATTTGCCAAAAGCCATGAACAAACGAACGAACCGTAGAAACGAATGATTGTCTGACTGACTGACCGACCGAACGAACGACCGTTGTTGGTTGTTTGGTTGCTGGCTTCGCTCACTCCACCAACGATGGCGATGGATGAATGTTTTATTATAACATACAAAATGTTCAGTATTCAGTTCAACAGCAGAGCAGGCAGCAACTGCTGTTCATGTAGATGGCTTTGTTGTTGCTGTGTGTTGTGCAAAGGCATCGCAACGCATGGCATAGTCTGGTCTGGCATGGTGTGGCCTGGGCTCAACATACCAAGTCATGCCAGCAGTCCATGCAAACGACGATGCCATTCAGACAAGAAGCAGGGTGCGCTCTTCGGTTGCTTACTTAACAGCGGCAGTAACAACAACAAAGGCACAGCAACAACGAACGACGCGTGGAGACTTTAATTGGAGGCTTAAGTCAGGGAGCGACGACGACGACGCACAAACAGACCTTTTCTCTGTGTCGCCTGCTCTGCATTTTATATCACTCGTTTGCAACAACAAACGTATGCACTGAACAAAATAAATAAATCGAAACAATTATAGACAAAAAGTATTCAGCGCAGCTTGTTCAAAAGCAGCCATCAATCGTGTATAATATACAAAATAATATACTGAATGACATATGACTTGTCGTGGACCATTTCATAAGTGTATCCACAATTATTTTAAGACAATGGAATAATTAATGTATTTTCAGATTTTTCAACAGACTTAGGGCCAGTTTTTCAGTGCTAGTTGAACTTTGTTTGTGGTTTAAACCTGGTTTAAAATTAAAATCGATTTTTTCAGTGCACTTCAACCATCGTTTAAACTTAGTTTAAACGTCCGATGCTGATGGTTTAAACTACGTTTAAACTTTCAAAGTTTTTGACATGTTTCTTATTTCACAACACTTTTCACTATTTTCTGTTGCTGCGCTGTTTCACAAATTATTAATAATTTTTGTATTTTTGCACATTACGCATTAAAACAAAGTTTCACGTGCACTTTAGTTGCTCGATATCTTGTTTAAATTTAAAAATACATTAATTTTATTTTTCTGAAACAATTTTTTTATTTATTTAATTTTGAATGACATTTATCAGAAGTCAAAATCGAGAGAATTATTTGTCATTTGCCTGTGGTGCCATATGTATTGTCTTGGGCTGTGTTTATTTTAAACTATCACTGAAAAACTGCTAACAAAATTAAACGACGTTTAATTTAAAGAGAAGATTAATTAAACGGAGTTTAAACTACGTTTAAACGAGTACTGAAAAACTGGCCCTTAAAAATACATTTCATGTTAAGTTTAAAACCAGTTGGGAAGGTTATATCACATGGGAAATTTTAAAGTAGGTGTTATTATTATGATGGTTAGGATTATCAAAATATGTGTGGTTATCATTCAAAGGTAACTACAAACTTTCCATCGCTGAAGAATGTCCTTTCATTTGATACCCATATTTACAAATGAGCAGGTCGGTGCGTGGGAAAACACTTTCATGTATTTGAGCATAATGTCAATATATTTGACCAAAAAAGTTTACCTAAGCAGGTATACAGTAATATTGATCTGTAGATGTTAATTTTATATGAGGTATTTGAACATAAGTGGTCGGTTCTCAGGTCACAATAGACCGATCATAACCGATATATAAGTATTCTAAATCTAAAGTTTCATTGCTCTAGCTCTTCTACTTTATCTGTAATCGTGATTTCAACAGACAGTTGCTAAATCGACTCAGGAGGGCATGCTGATCAAGAATATATATACTTTTCCATACCGGAGATGCTTTCTTCAGGGTGTTACAAACGGCAAACGGGTGTTACAAACTGCTTAAACTGTTTGTTTTATTTTGTTTTTAAAAAGATTTTATGTAAATTTTTCATATGCCATTTTTTTGTGAATTATCCGTTTTTCGATGTCTCGATGTCAAATCTGTAATATCCAACAAACTTGTTCACATAAGCGAAGTATTAATGAGGTTATCACAACCGATACCCAGTATAAATACTCTAAGGTGAAACACCCTAATTCCGTCCTATATATTTTTTACATATATGTCATTATTTTTAAGCTTAAAACCAAATAGGACGGATTGGGCACTAGGGCAGAAAAAGATTCGTTTTACTTTAAGGGCTGTTTTCGCAGTATTTAGTTAAGTGTCTCAATTTTATATATTCTATGAGCGGGCAATTGTCATTAGAAATAGAATTGCGAACATACAAAACAGTTATGTTAAATCTTATTTATGGAAAGCTAATGGTATATGGAGCAATATAATTCTCAGGTAACGATATACAATAGAGAGATAGAGTTTCATACCAGTTTTATTTCTTTTAATTCTAAATCATATTTTTAGAAAATTGGTTATAAATTCAAAAAAAAAAATATTAACAATAATTCTCACGAACAATTTAAATTTATTTTCAATAACATATATTTATTTACCACACGGATAAAAAAAGATTTGTTTGAATATGTTTGAATGTAATTAAAAAGTAATACGAAACTACCATACATGTATTAGGAATGAAGTGTAATTAAATTATAATCGAAATTGAATTTTTTTTTTGTTCACGTGTAAACATTATTATATTGTCCAGCAGAATCTGTCAAATTTACCATAAATATGTTACAATACCAACATAAAATTTTAATTGCATTTGAATAAACTGTTTCTTTGCAATTTACTTGGTTAAAACTATGTTTCGAAACACAGAAAATGCTAATCAAATCTAAATACAACGTATGTTCGCCACGCTCGTCTTAATTCGATAATTTATCGACAGACGAAGTTGGAAACGTTGTGCAGAATTGTCTACCTATGCCATCTTTTGCCATCGTTTGAACATATTGATGTTTAAAAACAAACAAAAAAGAAATAGGATTTAAAAAAATGTATTCTTGCAACATTCTTCTTGTATACGAAGTTGGCACTCGTTAAGCTACGTCTCTTTTGTCGTCGTTTGAAGTATGTATAGGGTCATTTTGAACATACTGATGTTTGAAAACAAACAAAAAATGAACTCTTGTATATAAAGTTGACACTCGTTGATCTGCATTTTCTGCGTACGTGTTTTTTGTTGTTCGTTGAGAAAACGTGTTCGCGTCGGTTATAATTTTGTTACTTGTAAATTAAATAAATATATAAATTGTGTTATAAAAAGTACTAATAGTAACAGAGTATAATATAGTGCAGTATATAATTTCTGAAACTAATTGAAAAACCACAAATAGAAATCAGTGTTTCGTTTTTCAAACCGAATTTTGCATGTTTTTTACAAAAGCCTCCTACGCTATGTGCTGTACTGAGATCAACTGTAACTGTACCAAATATAAAGCGAGCCTGGATCGTATGGTTTATCGTCTGAAGGTGCAATTGTGCATTCATTGATGCTGTCACTTGTACTTGCAGTTTTAAACCAATTATTTATTTATGCATTTAAAAATTTGTATCGAATGTGCATGTTTAAAGATCTTTAATAAAAATTAATAAAAAAACAACATTTTATTTTTATTTTATTTTCAGGATTTCTTTCCAAAAATATTTAAATATAAATCTGAAACAACTGATATGTTTCACTGGAAACATATTTATATTCAGGTCGTTCAAAATCATGTTTTATTTTGAACATATTTATGTTTCGGTTCAAATATTTATTTATTTTTTTGACAACTTCCATACATCGTACAGGACGAAACACACTCGATTTATACTATATTTTAACAAAAGTCGAAATTGCTTATGCCGCAGACAATATTTTTAGCTGGAAAATGAAAGGAAACAGGCAAATAAGCTGTATATACGCATTGAAATCACATTTTATAGGAAGATTTTCGAACAAAACCTGAGTGTTTCCTGCTCGATGTTGTGTTGTTTGGGAAAGTCTAACAAAGCATCTTTTTCAATTTTATTTTTTTGGGAATTAAGAAAATCAATTTTAAGTTTCGTCAAGGGTGACCTTACAAAGCCACCCATTTTGAATGAAGTTTCTTTCATTAACCGAATTCTCTCAAAACTGTTAACCAATCATTTCTTCGATTAGCTTATATAACGAGGTACTGTTTAGTTTTTCTTTTCCGTCTCTGGCTTTAATGAATTATAAATTATGCAATAATAGCATTCCAAATTAAGGAATTAACATTACACTCAATATGCATGTTCAACTTTTTACGGTGTACAAACGTTATTGATGTAGTTTGTAAGTCTGAAACTTTCGAGCGCGGTCCACAGTGTTATCACCGACGTCGTTGACGGTCGTCATTCGTTTTCAAGTTGAATTGTTTCAAATGTTGGTTCGGTGCTGTGCGGTGCTGAGCTGGCTGCGTACAAATGACGGTGGCGGTACGTTTGACAGCATGACTGTGAGTCAGTGCGGTACTGAATGTATGTGTGTGTGTGTGCGATTTGTCTGTGTGTGTTTTGCACAACACAACGCAGTTGTTGTTGGCTGCCTAGCTGGCGAATGTCGACAACGATGAACGACGAGGACTGCGCACACAAGCATTAAGCAACTGCAAAAACAGCGCACAACAACGAGAATAAAACTCAATTCGCATAAATATAATAAAATATAATTTCTGTCAGAATTTCGCAAAAGTGGAACCGAACCGAACCAACGAACGCCAAGTTGCTGGGGATTATAAACAACTTGTGGGGAATTGAAGGGAATAAAGTGGAGGATCGGAATGAGAAGGTTCGTTTCGTTGTTTTGGTTTCTACTTTACATTCGGTTTTGAACACGACTTTGCTGCGGTGCTCAAAGAGCTCCACTCTATGATTTCTCATTTCACTTAGTGCACGTATTCCCCCCCGGTCCATGGTCGTTGTCGCAACAGTGCTGTTGGATTCAATTCGTTGAATTCGCTTGATGAGCAACAGCACAACTGAACATAGTGTCGATGAGGCGCTGGCGGCACAACATGAGGCTGCGGCGGCCGCGTATTTTTGTAGTTGTTTTATTTTTTATATTCTACCATTTGTTGAATCTATAAAGTCGCAACAAGATCGACGACTATGACTGTGAATGATTTCACTGGAATGAGTAGTTTGGGGTTCTTTCTTCTTTTTGGAATCGTAACCAAGAATCGCAACAATTATCAAAATTGAAATCTTGGAATATCTTTCAATTGAATTTTTGGTTCGCATTTAAATTGGCTTTGATTGTTAGAATCAGAAGCGAGACGAATGGTACTATCTATAATATGATTGATGATTGGAATTATTTGAATTGTACATATTTGAAAGTGCTGATGAATTGCATAAGTAATTTTATGAACTGATTTCATACATACACACAGATAAAATTTGAAGCAAACATAATATATTTGCAATCAGCAATTTAATCAGCCCTATCTTAAAAGCAAATTCCCACGAATATGATTCTCCATTTCCAATTCTCCTATCATGAATGCAAACTCTCACGAAATTATTCTCATATAAAAAACTCCTCTATCGGCAATGATTTTGAAATTTAGGGTAAAAATCTAGCGATCAGGAATTGGGAATTTTATTTCACATTCCCTCAAAAATATTCCATTGAATTTAGTTGGAGAATTTAAAAACGCATATATGAAAGCATGAGTTTGTCCATAATTAATTAAAAAGTACACATTATGATGGTCCATTTAATGGAATTGCTACCTGATTTCAAACAGAAAGGATGGTTCGGTTACATCGGACATTTTATCACAAAATTTTTATTGCTGTCTTAGTCTATCTAAACCGACTTTAAATTCTTTACAAATATGTACTAATTTGCGGTCAGCATTTAAAGAGGTCACTTGATTTACAATTATCGTGAGATCATTTTCTTTCATTTGATGTACGTTATACATATGTTTTAAAGTAGAGGGGGTAAGTAAAGGTCCGGCAGTAAAAGTGTCTCGGCAAATCTGAAAGGTCACATATCATACGAGATTGAACAAACAACGTACAATCTAAGTCCTGGGAAGTTCAGATATTCGTTTAATAGACGGACATCGTTATCACTGATCAAACATATGGTCCACGCCTCTTTCTGAGTGTCATATTCGAATGTCCTAATTGGAATGTGAAAATGTATCTTATATCAAAGTCATTTGTGTTAATTAAATGCAAAAACAATCACAATCCTCAACAGACGCTACATCAACAGTTCTTGTTTATCTCGCAAATGAACTATTGATGATACTGGAAGACATAGAACTCAGCTTGAGCCAAAATATCAGCAAGAACAACGCCAGTTATCAGAAAAAAGCACCACCTGCAATTCATCTGATGCAATATAAGTAAAAATTGGATAATCCTCTTCTTCATTTAGGTGTCTAAAAGATATGTATATTAGAATTAAAAACCAATTTATAAAATAAATTTAATTTATTTATAAAGTCAAAAAACTTCAAAAACTTGTTGTTTATTGGAATTCGAACCTAATTCGGGGGAATTTCAATTCGTGAGAATTTCACAGTAGGAGGATTTGATTCCCGAGAGTTAGTAAATTCGGTGCAATCGCATATTCTCCCGAGATTCACGATAAGGCTGAATTTAAAATTGAAGTAAATGCAGAAGATTTTGACAATTCGAAGCATTTGCTTCAATTTTTGAGTAAAGTCGATTTTTATTAATATGACCCAATATGTTTGCTGCAAAACATATTTTTGTCAGTCAGATTTTAAATTCAGAATGATAAGACAATTTTCGCGGGCTTAAGCAACACTATTTCAATATTGTGTAGGCATTTTAAAAGATATAGAAAAGTAAAAGAACTGGCCGAAGAGAACAACAAAAAATGTTTTGAATTTTCTCTACCCCCATCTAACAAATGAAGTTGACATATATTTCGTACGTCTCAACAGTCTGTTAATTGAGCAAATGAATTGAACATCCAAGCTGGTATTGTGATATTGGCCTAATCTCTAGTTCGAGCGTGATATTTCATGCTCCCTGATTTTCGAATGATATACTTTGGTCGACCAATCGTTGAAATTCTCAAAAAAAAAAAAAAAAATGATAAAGACCGGCACAATGCAGGATTCAAAAAGAAGCTCGATAGATATTTAGGTATCGCTGAGACGAGACGGAGCCAATATTGAAGAGATTGATAACGAGCGATAAAAAGTGGAAAACATACGAAAATAATGGTGGTCCAAGTAGGATAAAACATAAAATAATGCTTTGTTTAGTGGGATTGTAATAGAATCGTGCATCATGAACTGATCCAACGATTGATTCAACAGCTAATGCGATTATTGCCCGATTTACATTGTATCTTCTGTGAGTCTCACTGTATCTCCTAGGGTTGCATTTTTTGAAAAATCTGCTATTTTTATACGAAAATTTAAAAAAATGCAACCCTAGGAGATACAGTGAGACTCACAGAAGATACAATGTAAATCGGGCATAAAGCGTGCAATTGGGGTTAAGTGTCCAGAATTGATTATATCCGCGTGAGGACTTATATTACGACCAATTTGTTATGTGTTAAGTTTTTTCAGACTTATATACAGTCTGTTAATTTTCTGTGTAGGAACGTAATTGTCTTCCATCACAATAATGTCTAGGGATGAGTTCTTTTCTCCAGTCCAATAAAATCCATCTTGATTTTTTGGATTTTATTGATTTCCTTACTTTTTTTCTAGAATATTTATTTTTTTAATACAAATTATAACTTAGGTAATATATTTGTGATTTTCAGAGTACCTACAATTTATTTTTTTGAAAATTAATATAAACCTTCTAATCGAATATAATTATTTAGGACTGCTGAATACGAATAACAGGCAGATGTTTGTTTATGCAATAGAAAAATAAAATATCATCCATATCTGATCCACTTCCAGTGAGAATGTCAAAAGAGAAATGTCAAAAGAGCGGCAAGAAATATGGCGTCGTTTGCTGTCCCTGTCGCTCTACTTTTGTAGAGTCCCTGTTGAAAAACCCTTAAAAAAAACTTCGCTCTAATTGAAAAACCCTTTACATGTCTAATGATTAACTCTTCAATTAGTGACAGTATTAATAGGATCGTCCCATACACATTCATTGGGAAATTAACTCATACGTAATCAGTACTGCTTGTTAAAATAAAAATGTACGACACGGCCGGTACATAATGGGATAATATTCGTTTGAATGAAATTATAAGTGGCTTTTAAATTTAATGATCTAATAAAATAACAAAAATAAACAAATATAAACAAAAACAATTGAAAAATGCAGTCAATTAAAATAACAGAATATATGGGATATAAAAAAGCGAATCGCGTGAAAGAAAGGGAATGTCAATGACCTACAATTAATATATACAACCAAAAGGAAAAATACAAAATTAAGTCAAAACAATAACAGAGATTGTGAAAATATGGCACAACCTTGATAATGAGAAGCAAACCCAAAAGTAAAAAAAAAAAAATCAGACAGTGGGGAGAAGGCGGCCTATGAACCAGCAAATGGAATGCTAATAAAGTATACCATAAATATGAGAAGCAAAAATTACGTAAGGTCGGGTTGTAAAAACGTACATAACATACCACCGACTACACACAGAAAGACAGGCACTCAACGGAAGGAAGCATGGAGAGACATGCAACGGAATGATTAAATGGCCAGGTAATCCCACAGACGGAAAAATAAAGAAATAAATAGAGTGGGTAATAAATTTGTACGCACAAAAGCACAACTTTTAATAATAGAACGCTAAAACATTTTCATTTATGTTGTGGAATATGTGATCATATTAATTTTCGACAATTTCAAATAACTTAAAATGATAATCGTAATTAAAACGTTAACCGCATATTTTTTGTTGGAACCGGAATCGAAACCGATTTTTTTTTTTAAAAATTGAAAGCAGAGCCGATATTCCAAAGGGTTTCAGTCTCTGTCAGGGACCGCAATTAACCGAAATCGTTTCGATTTTTGAAACCGGAATCGGAACCAAAATATACCCCACATATTTTCATCAAATTTCGAAGTGATGTTCATAATGCAGTCTAAAAACTTCGTGAGATAAATCATGTGGTGAACCGCCAAATATATTCATTTTGTGTGCTCTTTTTCAAAGTTTTATTTCAAAACGAAACAACGAACTCGTTCGAAATTGTCTAAAATCTAGAGTAAAATCTGTAACTGCTTCGAGAACGAAGGTGGACGGAGAAGGGTGTAAGTAATGTCTGACATACGTTGAACGTATTTTTTTTTTATTTACGCGTCGTGTATTTGCAGCCACATCTAAAAAAAAATGTACTTTACGTATTTATTTTTGTTGTTGTTGTAAATTCAACTTTTGTTGTTGTCGTTATTCTTTTTATCTACTTTTCCTAAACACGGAATCATACCGAACATGGTGGCTGCGGCGGCTGCTGCTGCTGCTTCTAAAGTCCATTCATCAAATGGGTCAATGTCAAGGCCGTTCAGCGCGCCTCTCTGGCTGGCAGCAGCATGTTTTACTTCTACTTTATTTGTTGTTATTCTTCTTCTTCTTCTACCTTATCGTCGTCATCATGTTGCTGTTAGTGCCATGGCGGCTACGATTGGGACACCAACGCAGCAGTGCCTCTTCTGCTTCCTGCTTGTTCTTATTATTCCTAAAACACATCGACACACATACGGAATGTACCTAGTTTATACGTGCATATTATCAACAACCCATCGTGCCAACATACGGACACGACGCAGTATAAAATTGTATGACGACGACGACGACCTGGTTGTTTCGCGGTGTATTCAGTGACAGCCTGCTTTTCACTTCCACTTCCAGGCTCTTTGTTTGAACAGCTCCTCCAACGAACGAGAGCACAGTTTGCCGCAGTTTCAAAAATTATGGCCAGTTTTACTGTGAACCATTCGTACATTTCGTACGTCAGCGCAAAAGAGGTGTCATTCGACGCCGAAAACGAACACCTTTAAATTTTTTGTATGGAAATTTTTTATATAGAAATTTGAAACGTTTTATTTTTCATTCTCATTTGCATGCGAATTGATTAAATTTTGAGTAACGTAGTTTATGAAGTTACCCAGCAGAAAATATCTTAATAATAATTGAATTCAAACCTGAAAGCATCTGTACATGTCTGAAATCTTTTCAAATTTCCCTACACTAAGAAAACAAGATGTTTATGAAAGTCTTTCTGCAACTATCTGTTTAAATTTACGCCTGCCTTGTAGCAAATATTCAAACATCCCATAAGTTTCAATAAAGTTGCAGCAAAACAATTAATATTTTTTGAATATGACATATATGCAGATAGTTAGCCGCGGTAGCTCAGTGGTTAGAGCGTTGGACTGCGAGCCGAAAGGTCCCCGGTTCAAGCCTGGATTGGGGCTAACAACATCTTTTCATAGAAACATTTTTCTATGCCACGCTACCTCTCGGCAGTAAATGGCAAACCTACGAGAGTAAAACATTGCCTATGAAAAGCTCTCACCCGCCGTTCGGATTCGGCAATAAACTGTAGGTCCCACCACTTTGAGTACAAATATAACACGCACAGTTCAGAATGGTGAGAGAGCTCGGCCTAAGTTCTTATAAGACTGTAGTGCAAAACTATTATATTATATGCAGATAATTACGAAATGTTTGCCACAACAGCAATGATAATTGAGATATTTACAGTTGACTGATAGCAAACATCCTGATTTCTTGGGCATTTGCAACAAAAATCTTGAGTTATTTTGACATTTGTCTACTATAAAAAAGGAAAAAGGCGTACTTTTACATTACGTTCGATTTGTCCACTACAATTAAGTAAATCCAATGGTGGAAAAAATTGTCAACTGAAATATTACATTTTAATGGTAAAAGAGAAAATAAAATTTCCTGGGATTGAAATTATCAACACGTGATGGAAAATATTTTCATTTTCAGAGTTTACTTTGACGATAGCAGCGCTGGCAAACTTGGCTATTCCGTGAAGAAGTCTCAAGTCGTTGTACAATTTTACCTTCAAAGGATTTATAAACACGATGGCGATGTATAACCAGGATACTGTTTTAGAATAAATAAAAATACATTTGATTCATTTTATTTTAATTCAATAAAAATTACTCCGCGAATACTAATGGAGTACCTTTTCTAAAATTCCACAACTATTTTCCTATTTGTAAGATGTTTAATTGATGGTTACTATAAATAATCGTAAGTTCGAAAGATGGTTGCCAGCAATATTTATCGTATTTGTCAGATGTTTGAAAGCAGTTTGTCTCAAAGCCGATCTAAATAACTTGTAAATAACTTGTAAATAACTTGATATTTAGGGATGTGATATTTCTGGTAACCATCTTTGTTTTCTGAGTGTACAGTTGTCATTATCCTTTTTATTTTTTTGCTTCTAAATGATTTAGAGGTGCATCCGATTTAGCTTATTTCGATATATCGGTTTTTATTAGGAGTAGAAACTCATTTTAGCAGTAATAAAACCTTTTTTTTTTGGAATTAATTACACAATGATTAACCCCCTATCATTTTTGTATTATCATGTGTAGGGCTGTGCGATTAATCGATTAATCAAATTTCTTGATTAATCCAATTTCCGATTAATTGATTAATCAAGATTTTTGATTAATCAGAACATTGATTAATCAATTAATCAGGATTCTGATTAATCAGAATTGTGATTTATTGATTAATCTGCATTTTGATTAATTGAATTTCTGATTAATTAAATTCTTCATCGCGAAATATTTAAAAATACTTTACTATATAGTTTTTGAACATTTAAAACACTTCCTTTTATTTTTTTTAATTATTTTAAAAATAAATTTTCACTTTATTTAAGTTGACAAAATGTTCAAATGTTGTGTTTCATTTTCAATTTATCAAAATATTGATTAATCAATTAATCAGGGTTCTGATTAGTCAATTAATCAGAGTTCTGATTAATTGATTAATCGCACAGCCCTAATCATGCGTCTACGCATCGTTTTCAGTCCACTTCGTTTAAAATTGATATAACTTTTTGTTCGCTCATTGAATCAAATGTTTGTTTAATATTTTTTATATAAAAATAATTTGAGAACGTTTTATTTTTATTTTTTGTCGTAGTACTTAGGTGCTGGACACATAAAAACTCTCAAAACGAACGTTCTTAAATTTGCAGCGTTAAGTAATACTAATGATTAAAGGGTAGGAATTGGACTTAATAACAATGTTGGATCTTAAATTCAGCCCTTTTGCTAATTAGGCAGGAGTAAATATGAAGTTTAACAGTTGTATGCAATAATCAATAGAAAGTCCTGAATAATTATTTAAATATGACCTTCGTTTTCAGGTCTGAATAATTTCAATGCTTCAGCACTGACTATATTATTGCATAAATTGCTCAGACATAAATATTCGGCACTAAGTTTAAACGAGGAATACATCAAAAATCTCCCACCGGCTATTTATGAATATTTTCAGAATTCCATTTAGAAATGTTTTTACACTGTCGATAAATGCTCCAAGCCTTTAATCACAATAAAGAATCAACGATTATCAATTCGAGGGACTCGACTAAATGGCAACTTAGTTGCACAGACAGTTAGAACAGGACAACAGTTGCGTGCGTAGATAGCTAGTGCAGACGGAACAACATGTTGCTCCAGTGCCGTTTTTCGGATTTGCCTTTGTTCTACTTCGCATATTGGTCACATTGAGCACCCATATTTCTTTGACTGTTTGTTACTCAGTCAGTAGTCAGGTGGTGGCTGAGTTTTAGCGAAAGTTATGCGCCTCCGGTCGGCCGGCTGAACGGGACAGGACAATACATAGTCAGTCAACCACACACAGCAAGCATTGCATAAATATCAGCTGCAATAGTAGCAACAACACTTTCGGTTCAAGTGGTCGACTGGCCAACGAGATACAACCAACGATGACCAAACTTGCTGTTGGCTGTCGCAGCCGAAGTACGCACGTTCGTTGTGCTGCTTTGACTCTGCGTATGTCCGTCTGCATTTGTTCGTCCATCCGTCTAGTCATGCGTCGTCCCTCCAGCAGTCATCCATCCACTGAATGGTAATAATTATGTTCGCTTTCATGTGTGCCATACGACGGCATCTGCCAAGTCGACGACGACGATGGCACGGTCGAATATTTGAAATTCCAAATGAAAGGGAATGCAATTGGCGCTCGTCTAAGTGAAAACGAAAGCCAATTACTAGTGGTCAACAATAACGTTCGAGTGCGTTTTGATGCCTAAATACAGAACAGATCCAACAAGAATTGATTCAAACTTAACATGGTTTTGTAATAACCACGGAGTTTGCATAGTATTTCCACACTACCTTTGTTAATAACTTTTTATTGAAACATTGTAAAACAATTTTATTATTAGATTCAGATTCAAAAATTTCAATTCAGTCGCTCCACTCAGAAGTATTCGTTGAAGATACATTTTTTTTAACCATTTAAAGCATGCCGAGTCAAATATACACCCGCACGCCTAGCCTGAAACACTTTCAACCCAAAAGTTGTGGGAGAACTTAAACGTTTTAAGAATATGGCTAAAGTTAATAGTTTGAGCAAAAAAAAAAAAGAAAAAAAGTTATTTTCAAAAAAATATTTTCAAAAAACCACACAAAAAAAACCGCGATATTTTAAAAAACCTGCCTACGATTTTTTTTTATTTTAGTCTTAAAATACTCGAGGGGGATGTCCGAAACATATTCTTAAAACGTTTAAGTTCTCCCACGATTTTTGGGTTGAAAGTGTTTCAGGCTAGGCGTGCCCGGAGACTACACAGTGCATATAGAATTTTATCCAATTTTGCACCTAGCTCCACTTCATATCTATCTATATATATATTTCTGTAAAATTTGGAATATATATCCTACGGACACAGGAGAAGGTCACTATATAGTTTCGTTGACCACACCCACTTTTACGCCCATTTTTGTTTTTGATGTATATTTCAAATTCATGGCAAACCCGTTGAACATATTTTTCTGAAAATTTGCATTACTATGCTATAACGTCCATGGATACCATAAATAAACCAGATTGGACAAAGTGGAGTGGCAGCTTTCATAGAATCCAATAATTTAATACGCTATATCTCAACCCTAATGCAATCGATTTGAACTAAACTTTAAATTTGGATGTTCATTATCTTACTAAATCTCACCACACGAAAACTCAACACATAAAAATTCACCACACCAAAACTAAATATGAAACCTCTGCAACGGGTTTCGTTAAGATTTAGAATATATATCCTACAGATCCAGAAAAAGGTCAATATATTGTTTTCGTCGATCACATCCACTTTTACGCCCATTTTTAATGATGGTGTAAGTTTCAGATTCAATGCCAAAACGCTGAACGTATTTTTCTGAAAAATTCTAATGACTACATTATAAGGCCCCACGAGTATTCTAAGCTAAAAATTAATCCTATTGGACAATGTTATCGATTTTAACGAAACTTTAAATGTTGATGTTATTTTTTCTGACCAAAAATCACTACCAAAAATACTATCAAAAAATATCACAAAATGAATATTACAAAACCATATCACAAAACGAAAACAAAATATCAAACCTCTGTTTACTTCAAACTTGAAATATGCACGCATCCAGCTAATTTCAGTATAAATTGTATAACTCTGCGTGCATTTCCCTCTATTTTAATCATATATTTCATTTGCAAAATGAAAATTCTGAGTACGCAAAAAGAATCAGAGACAGAAATCAAATGATAGATTTCATTCCAGCTTAAAATCCTTGTAGAACCGTAGAAATTAAAAGAATGTAAAATGCAATGTACAAATAATTAAAATGATCAGCATTTTACAATTAAAATTGCAAAAAAAAAACTCAATCGACAAGCAGTTCAAATACCATGTCGTTGGTGGATGCATTTCATTGCATGATTTCATGGATGGGTCTAGTTGAATGACCGGACAAACGGTTCAGAACTACTGAATCAATTATGAGCCTAAATTGGTTTTGTAGCCAAAAAGTAAAGAAGCGCAGGTGCTGCGTCCAAACGAAGGGTAGAATGTGAAAACCATCAAATATCGCAAGCGGAAGAAAACATTAAATAAATCAGAACTCAAAAAAGAAAAAAACACAACACGACGACATGAAAATATCTACTTAGTAAAATGACATTTTGTGGCCATAGCATTTCTGATGAAACTCAATTAATTAAATGTTTTAAATACCTGATGTGGCGATGGTGAAGCCTGCGATGGTTGTGGCGATGGACTCGGTGCATGCCCTGGACTGCTGCTGGGTCCACCATGCTGAGCCTGATGCGGTGATGCTGGAGGATGTGGATGTCCACCAGGTCCAGGACTAGCAGCTGGCGATGAGCCGCCGGGCCAAGGTCGATTTGGCTCAGGATACTAGAAAAAAAAAGAGTAGCAATTAATGTAGCAAAACTTGTTGAAAGAAAAAACTGAATAAATTAAATGTTAAATATAATAAATGAAATATATATAAAAAAAAATACTTTTTATTAAAATAATATATTGTATATTTTCATTTTATTATTTCATAACACGCATGAATGAAATACATAATAATTTTGCAATATACAAAAAATATAAAATGTTTAGGTATGATTAAAATATACATATTTATAATGTAAGAATAAAATATGGTTAAATTATAACAACTAATATTATTTTTTTTTTAGAACTTTATTTTTCGCATTATTCTTTTTTATTGTTTTGTGAAAATTGTGTCTCTTTACATCGACTATAAGTTATAATTGAATTGATCAATTATTTCCAAATTTTAAGGCTAAAAATTACATTATTTGAACCAAAAGAAAAAAAAAATTAATGAATATAAATGCAATTATTGGGTTTTGAGTATAAAACGCAATTTTAATACTTCATTTGATTGCAATAAATAATGCAAAAGAAATACGAATAAAAATAGTATTTATGTTAATGATGTGACAGACGACGGGTAACTTAAATGTAGCAACAACAATATATATATAATTCGTACAATACACTTGATGCGACAACAATGCAGCAATCCACTCAATAGCACATATACTGTATACCCTTAGAAAGGAACAAATACAGTATCTCATAGATACACATTATTGGTAAATAACACAGTAGCAAAAAATGGCAACAATCTCTACAAATCGGCATTTTACAAAATGTTGAATGGTATTCGTAATAAAAGTCTTATATATTGAAAATTAAATTTTTAATTTGAGGGCCACACAATTCATTCGACGATTTTTATAAAACGATTATATAATAATAAAGACTTAACTATATTATTTTGACATCCTCCATAATTTTACTTAATAGAAATATAGTTTCTGCATTACACTTTTATAAAAACTTACAGTTCTTGGTTTGAACCAAAATAACCATTCAAAACCAAGAGTTCAAACCAAGAGCTCTAAATTTGTATAAAAGTGTACCCTTAAAGTGAATATCCAACTCTAAGAGTATATTCACGTTTGTTATCCGTTTGATTTACCCAGAATATGGTGTGGGAAGCTTGGTTAAAAAAAATCATGAATCGATAAAGTTTTGTCCATCAGTTAAAAATTGTAACAAATTGGCAAAATGTCGATCAACCAAATGTAGCGTACTAAAAAATATATATAAATAAGAGCGAAAAAAGAGCAAACTTTCGGCTGGTAAGTTATTGTTCAGCTCTCGGCTCGTGAGCCGAAATAATATTTCCTATGGCAAATAATTAAACTCGTGAGCTGAGCCCAAAATTTGGCTCTTTGAGCTAAATTCAGCTCTCTAGCTCCTATTTTCCGTACCCTGAAAAAGGGATGTCAATCCGGCACTATTTTTCAATACCAAAAATTTGAAACCCGGGATCCCGAGATTAGTCCCGGGATTTAAAATAAATAATAACAAAGGCATAAAATAACCATATCTCTTTTTAATTATTCATATCACCTACATATCGTCGCCTGATTAAATGTTTTAAGGTTTTATGGCAGTTATATAGGGTGATTAATTCATCGATAAAAATACAAATTTTGACTTTGTCATCGATTTTCTCAATTTCGTTACGGATTACCTCATTTTTTTATACCCTACACTAAGAGTGAAAGGGTATATTCAGTTTGGTACGCCGTTTGTAACACCCAGAAGGAAGCATCTCCGGTATGGAAAAGTATATATATTCTTGATCAGCATGACCTCCTGAGTCGATGTCCGTCTGTCAGTCTGTTGAAATCCCTACTACTTTTAAAATTGAAGAGCTAGATAAATGAAACTTATAACTTAGATTACTAATATACCTACGCTGTATGTGCTAATATACCTATGCTGTATTGGCGAGATCGGTCCATTGTGACCTATGATCCGACCACTTATGTTCAAATACCTCATATAAAATGTACATATAAAGATCAATTTTTATGTATACGTGCTTAGGTAAACTTTGTTGGTCTTATATATATTGACATCATGCTCAAATACATCATAATAATAATGTCACCTACCCATTTGTAAATATGGGTATCAAATGAATGGAAATTCTTCAGCGATTGAAAGTTTGTAGTTATTTTCGGGATTCGTATATCCTGGTGACCTATATACCACTTTGAATGGTAACCACACATATGTGTAGGGTATTTATAGTCGGCTTAGACCGACTATAATTTTGATAATCCTAACTATCATAATTACACCTACTTTAAAATTTCCAATGTGATCTAACCTTCCCAACTGGTTTTAAATTTATAATGACCAGTTCGCCCCAGTACAAATTTATGAAATATTAGCCTTACTAATCTGCATAAATGTTTAAAAAAAGGCGTCGTCCGCCCATTATTATTTTTTGATTATTTTTTGTATATATTATATCAATTTTTTAAATTATGGGGATATAAGGCGTACATTTCTGATATGAGAATAATATTCTGAGGGAAAGAATATTCAGAATAATTAAGAACTTACCATAATCGGGCCCGATCGTGACTTAATTGGGACTAAATTTATCTTTTCATATACACTCATTGGCAATGTCATGGTATTTTCTAGTATTTAATGGTATTTTCCGATTAAAATAATAATTTATACTATTGACTATTTTTAAAAGTAAAAAACTATTATTTATATAGTCTGTTTTTTTTTGGGTGTAGTGAGCAATTCCAACTCAAATAATTATATATTTTTTTGGAATAATAAATATGACTAAATTGTCATTTTGTAGAACTACCGTATAAAAAACTCAAAAAATTCATTTGACGGGCTGTCCGCCTGGGTATTTCGTAGTATGCAAAATTTGCATACATAATGCAAAATGTGCAGATGGACATTTGATGTAAAATCATCCTTGCTGATTGTTCAATGTGTTTGTATTGTTCGTATGTATAGTATACATAAAATTATATACTGACTATTTACTTTATATGTATCCTACCAAAACCATGTGTTTTATATACACGCTCAATAGTAGTAGGGTTTTTTCGGGTGCAATAAATTACCTGATGTGTTGAGTAGGCAGTTCTATGACTTGGTCCTGTCGCTGGCCCCGGCGGTGTGGGATATCGTTGCGGATACTGTGAGTATTGAGATGATGCCGTACCCTGATTTGATGATTGTGGCGGAGGTGGTGGACCGCCGGGTTGTTGTTGTGGCGAACTTGGATAGGAACCTGAATTTTGACCATGCGTTGGCGGGTAAGGTGACTGACCCCTCGAAGTATTTGTCTGCAATTAAAAAAAAAAATCAATTAGTAATTAATAAGTATTATCGATATTCGATGCTTTTCGGTTGAAAGTGTTCTATAACCACTGAAAATTACTAAATTCATCACCCGATATTTTATTCAATATGGAATATAACTTGGAATAACAAATCAAAGGAGATGATTGTTAATAAAAATATAAAAATTCAGAAAAGTGTATATATATTATTTATGTTTCAATGTAGTTCAATGACTCCACTTATTACAGAAAATAGTTTTTGCTGACAATACTTATTGGTTCCTCTACTATCGATTTGAAACTTTCAACCCAACGTTATTATTATCCAGCAAAGACAATTAAAATCAGATTAATTGAAGGCAGACACAGACAAAAAGTAGCAGCAATCACACTGGCGAATACGAAAAAGATTGTCTACATAGAAGGAAGAAAATATATAAAAAGAGTTGGCAGTAAAGAAACGGACACAAATGTAATGGCATGAGGACTATATTATGAAAAAACTACAAACAAATCAAAGGAGTGTTTCTGTTCATGTTCTGTTAGGATATGGGCTTTTTTATTAAGGTTAGTTTTTGTCCATATATTTAATATCTGTAGAAAAAATCGTGTTATTGAAATCAAAAGACGAACTACAAACTAATTATCTATATATTTTAAAAACAGACATACCCGCCGATTATGTTTTTCCCGGTGACAACGATATCGGCTACAATTCGTTTGAATACCGGTTGAATATCGTGTAACTATAATTTTAGAATCATGTATAACACGAAACGTTGAGTACGCTCCTTTTGAGATTTTTTTTTTTCAGCATACGACACAGTAAAAATAAAAATTCTATATGAAAAATAGTTGGCAAAACCATGATACAATAACAAGATAGTAGTATCCCAGAGCGCCTCTCACAAAAATGTCTTGTCACATACAACATTTTGACATAAGCACGGGACGTTTGACAGTAACTTCACGCGTTTGACACAAGCACGGGACGCCTAAGAAGAACAATAACTCTAATACTTCTACCTTGAATAATTGTATCATGGGCAAAACGAAAATATTGAAAAAACGTACGATTCAAAGAGCGAAGGGAACGAAACTTTTGAAATACGTTACATCAATTTTAGTAGAAGGGTACTGGAAACGAACCGTAGTCACACGATAATAAAAAGATACATGCTTTGGGGGGTATATTTAAAATTCTTATAAGAAAAATTTATTTTTCACTTAGTTTTTCGAACTATTAAAAAACATTTTAAACCGATACCGTTTTTATCGGTGAAATGGTTATTTCAAATTGTCGTATGGTTTCAATTTTAAATAATAAATATAACTATAGGGAACGCTTTGTACTTTGAAATACAATTTTGATATTTAAAACGACTACAATAACACAGAAAAAAATTATAAACTCATCTTCTAATTGACTTTCAAACTAAGACTTATATTGTGGGCGCTCTAAACTACCGCTATTCCCATGTGAATGAATAAAGTTACATTAGAAACAAATAAAAATGTAAAAATAATTATGATCAACAATGTTGCTTGTAAAAATACGGTAAGTTGAATTCTTATAAAATGCAGACGAACAAAACAGCAAAATAAACTCTTTATTTTACACATTTTTATTTGTGTTTTTTTTTTGCTTTAGTATTTTATTGTTTCTGACATTACGACCATTACCGTTACGTAGAGTCTGGGAAGAATCAACACATACACAAATGGAATATCAAACGTACTCCACCTTTTACTTGCACGCTCTAAACATCCGGACGTGACCGTATAGTCACTTTCGTGCCACTACCTCAAGTCACAACGAGCAACAAAAAGCAGCTGTAGCATCAGCAACGATTTCCGAGAATATGTACAGAAAGGAAAAAATATTAAAACAATCTATAATCGGTAAAAACCAAACACTAATGACATCCAAAAATCTTGAATATTATTAATTATTTATGGTTTGATATAGACATTTATTTTTATTTCAAAGAATTTTTAAAACTGATTAAATAATATTAAAATAGCATAACAATAAAAATGTATTTTTTAACTCTTTTTTTTTTTTCTTTTTAATAATTTGAAATTTTTTCGTTTATATACTTTATATTTTATAATAATTTTATAAATTGTTCTTCTTTATTATTTACTGAAAAAAGATGGCCACACTGACAGTCATAACTACAGCAGCATTGAAAACACCCTGCAGTGTGCGTACAGGCAAAATATGTACAGCAAAAAGAGACAGAACGAAAATAAACTACCGACCGAACGAGCTCGTTTTCTATCGTAAATATCTATATATATATGATTTTAATCGATTTTTCACATACAATTCACAGCAAATTTACTGACTTGCCGTCACTTCGTATGGAGCGGGCATGGGAAACTAAGGAGCCGATGGCTGCACAAAAAGGCACAAACGACCGAGTGTAATTCCCAAAAGTCGCAATTGTGCAGATGTTATTAATGCAGATATCAAGTGCTTCAATGCACATACTAGCACAAATGCCTGGATACTCAAGGCGGTGCCGTATTCATCATGGTTGTGTTGTATTCACTGAATCGAGTGTCTTCTTGACGTATAAAAATGATGAAATCAACTGACATGGATGACAGTTTTTATTTTCCTATTTCTATTTAATTAATAATAGGATATGAGAGCTTTGTAATGGAGGGGTCGTTTTGATATTCGATTAAGAGCAGTTTTGAAGAAATACAATGTTTGGACAGGAATTTCCAAACGCTGTATACTTTTTCATAAGTTTCGGGCGGAACTTTTTTTAGTTTGCCTCGTTCATATGGCCCTATATACGCATCCAGGTGCGTCATTGGAACTTTTTTTGCGTTAATATCTTGCTTTTGAGCTAGACCCACATCCAGATGCGTCATTGGAATTTTTTTGAGTGAATTCCTTCCTGTGGGTCTAGACGTACATCCATAGAAAACTGCAGCTTTAATAGCATCATAATTGTAGTAAACATTGAGACCAAGATGAAACCATAGAGATAAAGTAAGTATTAAGACGATGATTGAAGTATATACAGGTTAAGTCGTCTTTCAAAATTCAAGAACTATTTACTTGAACTACAAGAACTATTTACTGTTCAAAAGACTCAGTTTACGAATAGGACGAACATCATTTCTTACTTTACAAGTTCATAAAATGAAGAAAAACACAACATATTCAAATCAACATATCTCAACATTTTAAAAGGTTTAAAGATCTATGTATATGGCTACAGAAGGAACCACATTTTAAGGAAAAAGAGAAATAGTTAAATTGTGCAGTGGAATTTAGATAAATAGTGAATATTGAATAGATAACTTAAATGAAAAAACGTTGATTTTGACCACTTTAATGTACCTGCGGAGGGTCTAAAGTTGACTATATTGGAAAAAATATAGTTATACAAGTTTTTATTGTCAGAGTTGTTTGGAGTAAAAAATAATTATATATTTGGTAATACTTTGGACTGCAACTATTTTTAAGGGTTTTTTAGAGGTTGGGATACAGTGGTTTCGTAACGTCGGTGGCTCAGAGGTTAGTGCGTTGGACTGCGAGCCGAAAGGTCCGCCAGTTTAAGCCTGGACTGGGGCTAACCAACATCTTTTCATAGGAAAACATTTTTCTATCCGAAGCTACCTCTCGGCAGACAGTGGCAAACCTCCTAGAGTAAACACCGCCCATGAAAAGCTCTCAGCCGCCCGCCGTTCGGATTCAGCATTTAACTGCAGGTCCCACCACTTTGAGTACAAATATAATACGCACAGCTCAAGTGGTGCGAGAGCTCATCCTAAGTTCTTGTAGGACTGTAGCGCCAACCTTATAGATCTAAATGTGGTCCCAATGCCTGCCTAGATTTGGTTTGAGCATTCTTGCGTATCCGTGATTTACCCGAGTGGACATTTAGTTCAGGATGCGATCATTGTCTGATCAGGCAGCCAGATTTCAAATCAGGAAATGATAAGGGGTTTTCATCAGTGCCTGATTCAAAACGGAACGCTATTCGAAGTTGTTACCCTTATCAGGTTTCCTGATCGGGCTTTCTGATCTTACCCTTATCCTAACCTTATATAATTCAATGTATATAAAGGGTTTTTCAATAAGAGCGCTACAAAAGTTTTTTTTAAATAAAACAAATGGATATCAATGAAATTCTTTATTCCTGTAAAAGTAGGTTCGATGCCATTATGTATGGAACTCGACTTGCAGAAGTCCAGACGCTGAACCCAATTTTCGACGGTTTTCAAGTATAAATCGGCCGATACTGCTGCAATTTCACGTTCGATATTCGTACGAAGTTCCTCAATCGTCGCTGGCTTGTTGGCATAGACCACAGGACTTGACGTAGCCCCACAGGAAATAGTCCAACGGCGTCAAATCGCACGGCCGAGGCGGCCAATCGACTGGACCATTTCGTGAGATAACACGTTCTCCAAACTTGGTTTCTAATAAATTGATTGTGGCATTCGCTGTGTGGCTTGTGGCACCGTCCTGTTGGAACCACATGTCCTCCAAGTCCATATCATCCAATTGGGGCCACAAATATTCGGTTATCATTGAACGGTAGCGATTCCCCTCCCACAGTAACGTGCCGGTCTTGATCATCACGGAAGAAGTACGGCCCAATGACGCCGCCGGCCCATAAACCGCACCAAACCCTAATTTTTTCGGGATGCAATGATGACTCATGGAGTACGTGTGGATTGCTGTCTGACCAATAACGCATATTTTGTTTATTGACAAAGCCATTCAGCCAGAAATGAGCCCCATCGCTGAAGATGATTTTTCGATGAAAATCCGAATCATTTTCAAGTTGTCAGCCCAATTCACAAACATACGACGCTTCTGGTGGTCAAGCGGCTTCAGTTCTTGCGTCAATTTGATTTTGTAAGGATGTAGGCCAAGATCTTTTCGCAAAATTCGCCACAAGGACGTCACAGAGATGCCCAACGCTTGAGAACGACGTGTGAGAGACACATTTGAGCTTTCTTCAACTGAAGCCTCAGCGGTAGCAATATTCTCGACACTACGGGCACTTCTTTGTCTAACTGGCTCGGGAACATTTTGTACTGTGTTTGTGGATTCAAATTTGTCCACTAGACGCTCAATTGTTGATCTGCTAGGACGATTATGACGACCATAAATTGGACGCTCTTAACGTTGAGGCCACTGACTCCGAATTTCGATAGTAAATTTTAATAAATTCGACTCGTTGTTGGCTCGTATATCTTTCCATCATGAAATGGCAAACTTTACTGAAGAGAAATGTGAAAAGAGCGGCAAGAAATATGGCGTCGTTTGCTGTCCCTGTCGCTCTACTTTTGTGGTCCCATTGGAAAAACCCTGTATTTTAACTCTTCTTAAACTGCTTTTACCAAATTTTAGACCTTTCAAAAAAAAAAATAGTTATCTCAATAACTTTTGCAATGCCAAAAATTAACGTTTTTAGTCTAAATGAGATATTTAAAATATTTAAAAATGTTGAGAATTTGTTTTTCTTTTGCGATTGAGTTTAACATTTATATATTACGATTTTTTAGAATAATTTTGCTACCCAATTTTATTATATAAGTTTTTTAATTACATCTCGTTCATATTATATTAATACCATGTTTTATTAAATAGACTTTAGATCAGTATTTTTATGAAGGTTGGATCAGGTTGCCTTACGTGGATTTTAAATTAGGATTACCTGTGTATCATTTCATGTGGCCTGTGGTAGGGATGCCTTATCTCATTTTGATCACCGACGGATGCGAAATAAGGCTAACCTTAACCAATTTCCACTCTGATTAGAGCGCTTTTTAAAACAAATAATACGCTTTTTTAAACCGCGAAACACACAAATAAAAATTTTAAACAATTTACTTTATTTTAATATTTGACATACCTATACGTATTTATGAATGAATGTATGATACATATTGGTCCACAAATCGTTTCAGTTTGGTCTTCTCTTAAAACTTGTATGTTTTGAGAGCAGATTTTTATTACAAAATGTACTAAAAATAGACTAATGTCGATTTCAACAACTCTCTATGTAAATGTTTGAGTCCATTATCTGCTAGAGTAGGCAACAAACAACTGTTGTGTCATGGAAATCGACATTAGTTTAATCTTCAACTTTAGACAAACTCACACACATCCTACATGGGGTTCACAAAACGACTAATTTTGATTACATGTTTCAATTAAAATTGCAATTTTACTGAAATGCATCCCGGGAAAAATTAAAAAACTTCCAAATCGACGAATATCCGAGGATGAAATCGCACCCAGTTGCGAATCTGCGCAACTTGGATGAATTTTTTCCGTCGGAATTCTGTTTAGCGAAGCGTTATCAATGGGAATTAAACAAGAAGAAGCGCATGTATAAAGTTGGCTCTAAATATTTGTTGTTGTGCATGTGATTTATATACAGGGTCCGCCTTCTTGTTTTTGTTCTTTTTCAGCATTGTTGTTGCTGCTGCGCCCTTCACGGTCCCACACTTCGTCGTAGAATTGTTGAAATTTCTTGCACAGTTAGTTACTTTAAAATGCAGGAATTCACATTGTTGTGACGCAAACAAAAAAAAACCAAGAACAACAAGAAGAAAAAAATAAGATGACCGAGTGGCGCTTACTGCGCTCTTGTGTTTTATGTGTTTATTTAATTGTGCCGTCAACGCCAGCGTCTGTCATTGTTGTTGAGTCTCTTGTCAACCTTTGCCAACAACAACAACAACGATCATGTTTGGCGTGTGCCAACTACTACCGTTTGTTATTATTGCTTTTTCACTTGTTTGTTTTGTTTTATTGCTTTGCCTTCTTTTAATAATTTTTAATTTGTATCATTTACTCATTTTGTGTGTGGTTTTTTTTATTTTATTATTATTTTCAAGTCCATTGACTCTTATTGACGCACAGACGACGACACACATATGTACAATACTAACATAATTTCATTATCATTAAAATCATTTACCAAATTCAGAGATTAATATTTATAAACAATCGTAACTGTTAACTTTCTGTATTTGCATTCGTTTATTTTATATATTGTATTTATTTTATTAGTTGCGTCAAAATATTAAAAATAACTTTGTCCCATTAGAAATACAAATACAAAAAAAACTTTTATAAACTTCCATTCTAACAATAGCTTTTTACAGGGTCCGTGGTTAGTGGGCTGGAGTACAAACTGCAGTGTTCCGTGAATTTATTCTAT
Source organism: Dryomyza anilis (assembly GCA_951804985.1). Classification (NCBI taxonomy): domain Eukaryota; kingdom Metazoa; phylum Arthropoda; class Insecta; order Diptera; family Dryomyzidae; genus Dryomyza; species Dryomyza anilis. The sequence goes on from OX638132.1 coordinate 20,101,395, forward strand.
GTAGGTATTATTTGATGTTCTTTATATATTGAAAAAATGAGTAAAAGTAAATCTTATTGGTAACTGAGTACTTAATTTTAATGTGTTGTACTGATTTGTGAGACATTTAGAACTTTAAAATGTTTAACTCAACTTTTAAATGTGAAACTTTTGATAGGAAATAAGAAAAAAAAATCGTAATTTAATCAAATTACTTTTTATATTCGTACATATTAAGTTTTACCGTATATAATATCTTAATTTATAAAACGAAGGATAATTGTTAGTTTAAACGAATATCTTTGAACATTTTCAAACTCGTTGATTCAAATCTTGTTCCGTGTTTAGTCTAGCAGTGCCAAATAGAGGTCAACTTTAATATACACATAACCGACTACTACATTTAGTTTTTAGCACAAAGTGCGAAATCGGAAATAAGCTTCAGTCGGAGAATTTGTCGTGTATAATTTTGTAGGCACACTGTACAAAACTGACGGAGTAGTCAACTGCCTGTGTTTCGTCGTGCTTCGTTGATATGACTCTGTCCTCATCAGTTCCACCCTCCCACCAACAGCATCATACGTTTCAGAATAGCGAATTCAAAAATTCGGAATTGGAGCCAAAATAATGTGGATACCAAACGAAACTCATTCATTGATAACCAGACCAGCAGCAAAACATAGCAGCATCTGGTATCTTGGGGCACAACAACACTTGTGGTGCCTCCTTTGCTTCAGTCACTATTCGAATCGAGTCAGCATCCTTGTTTATGAATGAAAATAGCTTTTTCGTAGATTTGTGCGTTAAGCAAACGTGTGTGTTTCGAGTGTTTGTTGCGTTACCACTAAACAACAGAAGAGGGTATGTCTGCCTGAAACTGAATGCCCCGTTCAAATGGGCTTTTGATACGAAATACTACGGTGCAACATCACAACTGTAGCGTTAAGAACGTAGAAACACGTAAATAAAATAACAACGCTGCAGACAGTCGTCTGAAAGAAAGACAGACAAACATATAAAGGGTACAAGCAATGACTGAGTTGACACATATTTAGAGACTACGCTTATTTAAAGGATTTTAATCAGTGCTGGAAAAAACGTGAGTTACAATTTTTGTTTTGATTTTTTTTTTCTGAATTTTGAAGTGGATTAGATATGAATGATATTCTGGGTTTCGATTTACCAACATCAGCCAGCCTGTTATTCGTATTCATATTTACGCCGTTTTCTTCTATATACTGAATAAGCTATATTTGCGAAAAAAAAGTGAAACAGCCAAAGCGGCGTCTGATCAAATTTATATTCAATGTCTTCCTTATAAAGCATGTATCATAGTTATTTTTTTAAGTAACGTATTGAATATTTAGTATATATGACATTTTGAATATCTGAAAAAAACATCGATGTTTTAGTCGATATAGTACAACGTCTCGTTACATCGATGTTTTCCGATGTATCAAACAAAAACATCGATGTGTTCGATGCATCGAATGAAAAATTATTATTAAAATTAGAAAGTTTTGATTCGCAAATATGAATTTGACAGTGTAGATTCTGAGTTTTATATTGCATCGTAAAATATCGATGTATCGAAGCAATATATCGAGTGTTTTTAAAACATCGATGTATTTTGACATCCCTACGTTGAACAGGTATACTGAACAGGAATACCAAGAAAGCGTTAAAATATATTTTATATCTAAAGTAGGATATAAAATATGTATGTATGATGATCTGTCGCTGCTTCTTTGCTCTGGTGTTAAGACCTTCAGAAGGGTGTCAATTTGTAATGTGAAATTGAAGACAGCTATAGTGCGTTTTTCATACTTTGTGAATCATAGTAAAATTTATTATGTAGTAAGTAAGCGTGAGAATAAATCCACATGTGTTGGTTTAAAATCGTGTAAAGCTTCAAAACTATTGGTGTCTGTTGGAAAATAATATAATAATAGTTTGGCGCTACAGTCCTGTATAGAACTTCGGCCGAGCTCTCTCACCATTATGAGCTGTGCGTGTTATATTTGTACTCAAAGTGGTGGGACCTACAGTTTATTGCCGAATCCGAACGGCGGGTGAGCTTTTTCATAGGCAATGGTTTTACTCTCGTAGGTTTGCCATTTACTGACGAGAGGTAGCGCGGTATAGAAAAATGTTTCAATGAAAAGATGTTGTTAACCCCAGTCCAGGCTTGAACCGGGGACCTTTCGGCTCGCAGTCCAACGCACTAACCACTGAGCTACCGCGGCTGGAAAATATATATATATTTTATTCTCTTGCAATATTTTTACGCCGTGTTATTTATTTTTCTTTTGTAGCTTTGCCATGATTTTAAAAATGTTGGCGCGCGCTTTTTTAAGCGCTTTTTTGCATTTTTTTTTCTGTTTATTTCTTCTTATTCAATTCTTCAGCGAAAAATGTATTAAATTTCAGTTGTTTGCTTTGCGTTATTTCTTTTATTGTAACATTTCTGGGTCAACGAGCAACGCTGAGTTTTGTAATGGTTGTTTTTTCTTGTCGCAATCGCAACTGTTGCATTCATTTTATCCACATGCATTTATATGAATGACTGATAGACAGTCTGTCTTACCGTCTGTCTATCGACAGTTTGCCAATCGGTGATGACAGCGTCGAATTATTTTAGACATGCAATGAGTGAAATGTTTTGTATTGGTTTTTGATGCGGTTTAGAAATGACGTGCTGTTATAGTGAAGGTTTCATTAATATGAATTGATCTACACACTGTCCATACAGTTTTGTTCATTTTGCGGAAAACTTTGCTGGTTACTTTAATAGTAATAAATCATATTATCAATTAATATCAAATCTTTTCTTAAAAATGTTGTTTTTTTTTACAGTTAGTCCTTGGGTTATGTGACATTTTGTGGCGTATTAGTTATGTGCATTTTGACTGTTCGTTTTAAGTATCCCTATTGAGTTATTTAGAATTTTTGCATTAGAAGTACTTGACAAATTAAAAATGCTATATTTTAATTTAATTTTTTTTTACTTATCGAATGCCACAAAATGAAAATAGTTATATCAATTTTTAGGTGTTTGCGAGTAGGTCTAAACTAAATGGTAAATTTTCAAACGATCGATATATGGAAATCTATAAAGTCGATGATCAGACGAATAATCATCTTTTTTCTATCTGTCATTCAAGTTAGTTCAATTTAGGAATAAATAATAAAGAATTTCATTGATATCCAAAACCGGTAAAATATTTTTAATTAATGATGCAGATCGATACGTGCTTTAAAAACAAACAATAAATGACTTAACATCACTACTTTATCTTGTACCATTAAAGAATTATAACAAAAATTAAAAGATTCGCCCTTTTGGCATGACAAGATTTTCAATTTTTCCAATTTCTTAGTTTTTTTGCTTTAATTTTTGATTGGTGCAAGATAAAATAGTGGTGTAAAGGTATTTATTGTTTATTTTTAAAGCACTTATCGATTCGCATCATTATTTAAAAATATTTTTTTAAACATTTTTTCCTGCAAATAACAAATGGCAAATTAATGTTTGACAAAATATTTTTAATTAATTATGCCAATAGATAGGTGCTTTAAAAGCAAACAATTAATGCCTCTACATTACTATTTTATCTTGCGCTAATAAAAAGTTATTGCATAAAAATCAAAAATATATGCGTTTTGATCTGGATATAGCTTCACAAAATCCGTATTTATAATTCAGTAGGTTGTACAAATCTAAAGATATTTTATATACGTTATAATAATTGACGAATATACTAAAATAACAGAAAAAAATTAAGAAAATCTAAATTTTTCTAATTTTTAAAGCACTTCAAACTTTAAAATTTGATTTCCCAACATTTTTAAAAATGCACATTCGCCCCTGTGGCATAACAGTGACGATATGTTATCAAAAACTCAATTTCGAAAAATTGTGGACTTGACACTTTTTTGGCATCAAATTTTAGAATTTTACATTTTTAACCAAAAAACTAAAATTAAATAAATCAAAATCAAAGTGTGCACTTTTGCTTAGTGCCCATCCATCTATGATACCACACGTCTCATATTGAAGGATTTCAAAAATTATTAAATTTAAACAAATATATAAATCAAACGAGGCCTCAGTGCGGGGAATTTGTGAATTGGTCGTGTGTATTATCATCTGACGATGGCTGTTTGGAATTCGCACAGAGCAAGGACACAGACATGAATGTCAAACACATAAATAAACAATAAAGCAAAGTTGAATTAAAAAAAACCCAGACATTTAGACAGACAGACGTTGGTTGTGTTTAGAAATATTCAAACATCCCATGTGCATGTAGTAAGTACGTATTTTATTTATATTTTTTTTTAGTAGGTTGTTTGTTATTGTATTCACATTAGCTCTGAGCACATATAGTCTAATAAAACTACAACAACAATATGCTAAAAGTGTGCCACGCGACTACGACAACAACAATAACAACATTGGTAGACAGCTAGTGGTGCTGCCGCTACCACCGCCGTCGCAGCACAACTCTGACGACACAATTTTGACGCTGCTGCTACGACATAGACTGCGATTAACCAATTTACATTTTTTTTCACTGTTGCCTGCTCTTGAGTTTATTAACCTTTTGCAACAAACGGCCTTTATGACGTCAACCACACTGCAATGTCGACGCCGACGACGACGTCTATAATGAATCATTTTTACGATTTCGATACAGTTTATATTTATATTTTATTATACTATGGTAGTAGCGGCGGTGACGACAGCCTCGGCAGCAGCTGTAAAGCGGATGTTTCAATGCGACTTGCTTTGCTTGCTGACTTTATGGGCTTCTCACAGTTTTGTAGATGACAAAGCCTACGAAGCTTTTCAAATAGAAAATTTTTCTATATTTTTCGACTTCAAAAGCTTGAACGCTTTGTATTTAGTCTAGTCCCATATAAACGCATGTATTTCTATTCATCTGTCAAAGCCAAGCAAGTAAAGCAAGTCGTATTGAAACATCTGCTTTACTCATAGCATTTTTTTTATTGTTAAGATTTGTTTTATTTTTTTTTGTTTTGCAATTTTACAAAGTCACAGCAACGACCTTCAGTGTGTCGAGTTCGGTGTATTGGTAGTGCTTCACCATTACAACCCCCACCTTGAAAACTGTCTTTCCATATAGTATCAACGCAATGCGAAGGCTTGCACCAACCACCTCGTTGCCAAAGTGTGCCGCGCAAAACTTGTATTGAACCTTCAAGTTTTGGTTTTGTTTTATTTTTTGTATGTTTTATTTTATTTAACCTATTTTTCATTCATAAAAAATAAAAATAAACGTGATACACCGCAACAACAACAACAAATATACATACAATATACGTCTGTCTGTATATTGTACGGATTGGTATTTTTATCTCTTTTGAACGGTGGTCGCTGGCCATATAAACAACAACACCAATAACAACCAAACAAAAATATAAAAAAATAAAAAAACGCCGCGAGTATCGGGAAACCCCTTCCGCTTTACTTGACCTGCATTGCATATCATTTCGTTTGTGACGTAGACTGGTGTAACCTGACCACGTTTCTCAAAACCACTTAATGTGAGCGAAGATGCGTAAGTTTCATTCATTATTATTATTTTATAGTATCTTAAGAATATAGCGCCAAATAATTGGATGAATTGGATTTTTTTCACTAACCTAACCTAAAATAATAAAAATTATAACAATATGTCACAGAAAGTTCTACAACCGTAGGTCAGTCCAGCTCTCTTGTAATAGTTTGACATTCGACTAATCCGAATGGTGTATTAGAGCTTTTTTAAATGATATTTTTCCTCCCGTAAGTTTTGCCATTGTTTGTCGAGATGTAGCAAGATATAAATCTGATTTAGACTGGTTAGTGTGTGGGATTACGAGCCGAAAGGTCCCGGGTTCGATCCCAGCAACTGTCAACATCAAGAAATAGAAATTGTTTATCTATACATCTCGATATTCAATGGCAAAACCACAACATTAAAACAATGTAAATGAAAACGCTCTCAGACCGCCGTTCGGATTCGGCAATAAACTGTAGGTCCCACCAACACAGCTCAAATGGTAAGATAGTTTGGACTAGGTTCAGACAACTGTTGCTCAAGTTGTTTCTAAATTAAATCAGAGTCCCTGTTGTGTTCAGACAACCCTCGGAATATTCAGATCATGTTCAGACGTCTTTGTAGCCCTTTGTAGGGCTTTAGTTTTGAATGATGTATATTATGTAAAAATAATTTTAAGTTATATGCTTTACAAAGCCTGATTTGCTTTAATTGTTAAAACTTACCGGTGGCGGTGTTCGATACGCCTGCGAAGGTCCCAATTGTGGACTGTATGGCCTTGGTGGTGGCGCCCAACCGCCCTGCTGTCCATACGGTTGGTGCGGTGGCGGTGGCAGTCCATGTGGAGGTCCGCCTTGTTGACCTGCTTGTTGCTGCGCAGATGTCTGTTGTTGCTGCTGCTGTTGTTGTTGTTGCTGATCATAACTATTTGCGTAACGATGCTGCGGTGGTGGCGGTGGATGCGACGACTGCAGCAATGAGTTCAATGTTGGCGTTGGACCCTGTGGCGGCTGTCCCGGTATATAGCGTTGTGGTGGCGGTCTGCTGGGCGAGGAAACGCCGCCTGGTCCCGCAGACATTGGCGGCGGTTGTTGTTGCTGCTGCTGTGATTTACCACCAGGTGGGGGCTGTTGCATAGGTGAATGTGCATAGCGGTATGGATCCATATTCGGATCGGGCAGCTGATAGCGCCCATAGGCAGGATGATGCCCACTTGGTGGTAGTGGCGGTCCACCTAATGCAGTCTGTCCGTATTCATCTTTGCTATGTGCATGTGGATCCCCTGGATTTTGTACCGGACCTATTGGTCCCGGTCCAACTTGCTGCTGATGTGGATGATGTTGCTGCTGCTGTTGTGGATGTTGCTGTTGATGTTGGTGATGGTAAAGTGACATTGTTGGATCACCACCGAGGGGACCATATGAATGGGGTGCTGTTTGACTATCGTTGCCATTATTCGATGTGGATGGTCCACCAGTTGGACCGCCACCCATTTGACTAGGCGGCGTAGGGCCACCTGGGGCACTGCTACTGCCTGCTGAGCCGGGGGGACCATTGGTGCCGCCTCCGCCACCCTGCCCTGAGGGTGATTTTATTTTCTCATTCATACCTAATTGGTAGCTACTTTAGGGCCGCTGCAACTAAGATTTAAGTTATCTAAAAATAAAAATAATATTTATAATCAAATTGTACAAAGTGTTAAAAATGGTATTTAATTATTTCATTAAAACCGTAACTCTCATGGATGATCAGTATCAATAACATAAACCTTCAGATAAGAAAAATATAATTTTTCATAAAATCTAAATTAGATTCAAATTTAGTATTTTTCGTTATTCTTTTTTTCAGCATTGAAACATTTTACCAACCCGCCATTTCAGATTTTGAAATATTCGGTACAGGTTGTTGAATCTGAGATATTTCTAAATTTAAAACATAACATTTCTAAATTCAAACCTTGATTTAATCTAAATATGATTTACTTTTTACATGTATAAATTTTATGTTGTAAGTATCTCCAATATGATCGAGTATTCCAAAGTGTAATTGAGTGAGCTACGAACTAAATATGTATATATTTTATTTTGACAATTCTAGTTTCTTCTTTATTAACTGCATTGATATGGAAAAATAAAAATCATTGCAAAAATTTAAAGGTGCTGCAATAAATTTTGCAACACTACACACGAAGTATGTATTCAGCTGCAATCCCTCCAAAACAGCGCCAGGTCAACCCCACGGCAACCCTGAACTGTCTATTGGTTTATTTTTCTCTTTTTTTCCTAAATTGTTTAAGTTTGCATCTAATCCAAATATTTAACGGAATAAAGAATATCACTTACACTGCAAATATTTCATAAATTATTATTAACAATTAGATTGTTTTCAAATATTTTTAAATGTCGTACGTTCACTATGGTACGGTGGTACTTGACAAATGTTTCTATTAGAAATATATATTTTCATTGTACATATACGCGTTTTTTAATCAGTACATTTTGCATTAAATATTTGAAAAACTAAATTCATAAATATTTGTGAAACATCGCCAACACCCCGAATAAGAATAACTTTTTGCTACTTTTTAATAGGTTTTTTTTTTTAGCACAAGACCGAAGATTAAACACAACAAAAACAACCAAATTATTTGTGAGTGGTAGGCAACACTGGAAAACGTCAACGACGAACGAACGCACGTACAAATGAACGAATCGAACGAGTAGATGAAAAAAATAGTAGCAGAAATCGGACCCGACACTCCGTTCGGTCTATGCTGCTACAAAATTCACTACATGCGAGAACCAAACCGACAACACGACACCGAACAGCGATGCAGCAGCGCAGCGCCAACCGATAACAACAATAACAACAACGTCGTTGTCGTACACTCAGCAATGGCCGTTCGTACGTTGTCTCCTCTTTGACTACAATATTGTTGGCTATGTGCGTCTCTTTTACTTCACTGCATGCGTCGACTTGTGGTATCAGCACGTCATGCTATTTCATTTACACGTATGCATGCGCAGCATTATTGAGTTAAAAATGTAAGTTTGTGCAACGCGAAAATCAAGAAATTTTAATGATTTTTCGGATTTTGAATTTTTCTTTTTATAAATTCATGCAATTGTCGAAGTGTTTTGCGCAATATTTTGATCACATATTTCTGGTAATTGTTTTCACTTGTGCTTAATGTAAATTTCAAGCTTTAATATGTTTAAAATACCAGTGAAATTTCTTCAATTCAAAATTAATTTTACACACACAGCGCGCGACTATGGTTGGATGGTCGGTTGGTTTGTTCCCGGACTTTTCACTTTGGATTTAGTTGAATTCGTCGTTTCGATTTTGCAGTTCCTTCTGTATGCTGCTTCGTCGTTCGCTCGTTGTTGGATCGGTTCGTTCGATTCGTTGAATCGGTGAATAAAGTGTTGCATTTAGCGTGTTATGAGTACTAAAAAAATTTCTTCCAAATAATAAACGATTGGAAAATATTGCAATAGATTATTTTAACTTAAAACAGTGTCTATTAGTCTATAGCAATATGACGTTTTTTTGAACAATTAGTTTTTGTTAATTTTTGAACTCATCTCAGAACTCCTATATAAAATGCCATATTATTGATAAATCATAATTTTAAGTTGATGATTTTTCTCTGAAATTCTTTTTTTATAACTATTTCCAAACAGTTTATAATAAAAACATTGACTATTAAAATACTCTATTCATAATAATTTATTGAATGTTTTAAATCATGGATTAAAATTGTATAAAATTGATATCCGTTTAAATACGCATATAAGGGATTCTAACGTTTTAAAATCAATATACCCGAGTATAATCTCACTCACTTGAAGGAGTTAACCCATCGTAAAAATCTGTTATGTGGTATTATTTAAACACGTAAAGAGAGAAATCCTGCATATAGTAATAATTGTCACCTTCCACAATCGATGAAAAAGCTACCAATTAAGCGATATCTGAGGTACCAAAACATGGTCTAAAAATTAATAAAAAAATCGATTAGTTTAACTTAATCCCAATTCTTATCAACTATAAAACAAAAGTGTATTTTGCTAGTTCATTAACGTGATAAAAAATTACCAATTTGGTTTATCACCTTATTATAACTTAAATTATTTAAACGTTTTCATATTTCATTTATTTTAACTTTGAAGCCGTCTACCTAATAATGTATCAATCATCTTATAAAACTTTTTTTTATGCAATGTAAACTATAAATGAGAAAAAAATGTTTTTAAAACAAGACTTTATTTAAGATGTATATAATATTTTGATTATTAGTAAGACTCAAAGTTTATGCCACGTATTTTTAATGAAACTAGTCGCAATATAGTATATCACTTCAAATTACTTTTAAAACGAACATAATTTATTACCCATGACGTTTTCATAATTCATTTATTTTAAATTTGAAACCGTCTACCTAATAATGTATCAATCAACTTATAACCCTTTTTTTATGCAATGTAAACTATAAATGAGAAAAAAATGTTTTTAAAACAAGACTTTATTTAAGATGTATATAATATTTTGATTATTAGTAAGACTCAAAGTTTATGCCACGTATTTATTATATTTATAATGAAACAATATAGTATATCACTTCGAATTACTTTTAAAACTAACATAATTTATTACCCATGATTTATCACATGACTTATTATTTGCAACATTAATATTAAACTAATTTTTGCTACACAAAAACCTACAAAATAATTATATGTTAATTCTTTGGAATATCGATTCTGATATATTTTTTTTTAATAGTGGTTCTGATTCCGATTCCAAAAGTCTGAACGGTTCCAGTTCCAATTACGATTCTGTACGGTCCCTGACACTAAACCCCTTTTAAATATCGATTTCGGTTCCAACATTTTTAAAATAACGAATCCGGTTCAAATCAAAAAATTATATGGGATCCAATTCCGGTTCCCCACATTTTTTAATAACGGTTCAGATACCGGTTCCAAAAATCTTTCGATGAAGGTTCCGATTCATTGGGGTCCCTGATTATAATATTAAATCCATACATAAAAATAATTTAAACTTTGGTTTTAACAAATTAGTACTAAAGTTTATTATATTTCATATAGTACTAATAAAAACTAATCCCTGTTAAACTATTAATAAAATGCATTAATATGCATTACCAGAATAAGGTAGTCATAAAAATAGTACAAAAAAGTACTCACTTATTTAAATCATAGCCAACACTGCAGCGAGGCACACAACCACACCGTAATGCAAAAACTTTCCAAGAGCACACTGAAACAGCGAAAAGTAGTTACTCCAACAAATCACCAACAATATCTATACGGCGGACGTAGTTAATGCGAACGAAGAATTCAATTCAACAACGATGAATAATAAAAACACTCAATTCAAAATCCACCAACACACAACAAAAAAAGTGATTTGTGCTATGCACTCTTTTCTCTCTTACTCAACCCAGTTCTTTTTGTTTGGTTTTTGACAGCTCAGCACACGAACACTATGCCACTCGCTCGTTCAAAAGTTTGCGGCTTTTTCTGTTATTGAAATGTCTGGTGCTTGAATGAGACAGCTAGTTGTAGCACTCAATCGATTTGATTGACAACTTACGAGCACAAGTTGAAAATCTATTACAATTCCATCGAACAGACAACGTACTGCGCGAGAAAGTGTACTAAAAACAAAAAGACAACAAAAACTAGTTTCGCTGCCGATTTTGTCTCTTAGCACACACAATTTACTGTGTTAAAACTTGAAAGATGAGATAATTTTTCGATTCTTTGTAGTAAGATAATTCACTATTTTATTGCTGCAAAGAAATTCCAACTATTAGAGAATCCACTGATCTGGTCAACTGTTCGTGGATTTCGTCGGTTGGTGCAGAGTTCGAGATGGGGTGACTTGGATGCGCTTCGATGTGACCTGTGTGCAGGCAGGGTGGATACGTTACAAAAACACGTTTAATGCTGCTGTCGTTGTCAGCTGAGGACAGAGTCTGCTCCGGCGCTAATCGCTCGAATGTATGCGATACGACAACGACGAGGTTGCTGGGTTCGTAACGCGGTTGTGTTTGGGAATGGGTTGCTGTGACCAACTTGAATCCAATATACAGACTTTGTTTTATATATCAGATTTTCTGCTACTAGTATATATTGGCAATAAGTATTTGGCAATTGTTTTTTTAAATTCCACTCTATTCCACATTGTTTTCTGAGAAATTTATTAGTTTTAGTACAAGCAACATTACTCAGTTAGGTTAATATTTGAGCCCTTGCGTTATTTTATGTCAACTTTTTTTTGTTATTTGCTGGTTATACAATTTCTTGTAGTTCGTGGAGCAGATAAATGTTTAATTTTAGTTTTATTTAAAATTTTTTGCACTTTGAAAATACATTTATTCATTGAAATTCACTCACGTACCGATTAAACGAACGCACGGCCTGTGGAACTGAAGTTAGCAACTACTGCACGACGTACGCTTCGATTTCGGGACACGAAAATTTTGCTCGTCGTCGTCGCCTCAAGCGAACAATTTTTCACAAAAAAATTCACTAGACTTTTTGGAAATGTAATTTCTACAACAATTAGCAACGAATTGGCGAAAAAGTGTAATTTTTATATGGATACTCGTTGTGCGCACAATTTTTTCACATTAATTTTTGTTAATTTGTAGTATTTTATTTAATTTTTGTTTAATTTTCGCACACTGATATGACTCCATTTTTGTCGTAGATGAAGACGCGAACAATATGGCGGTCGGAAAATGACAATATTTGTACTAACACTATGCCAGATTGTAATAGATTAAATTGTGCTAAATACAAACGCATATTGTAATAGATTTCGAGGAATCATTTTTTTTTAAGTGAAATTAATTTTGAATTTTATGTTTTATTTAAATTAAAATAGTATATGTTAATATACATCATTTAATGTTATCTATATGTGTTAATTATTAAATATTTAACTCGACAAATGATGTCTGAATGATGTCTTTAAATTCTCTTTTAAATGTTATCGGAATCCGAAAGCTGTCCGAAATGCTACGAATTTTTGTTATTCAAGTGATTGACCGGTACCTTTATTATTCTTGGTATAATATTGATACTTAAAGCTGGAACTATATTGCGCTTAAGTAACATTATTAGGATGTCAAAAAATAGAATTTGTGAATTTACTTAATGCTGTTATGACACTGGCTTAAAAAAACTACATAGGCTCATTTCGTACGAAATATTATTATGTTGTTTTATTTGACATTTTCGTACGTTTGCTTAAACGGAACATATATGGGCTTTAAGAGTTGTAGAAGTGCTTGTCTAACTTCTAAAAAAAAGTCATTGTGAGAGGTTTTTTTAGATCATTTTTTATTTATCTTAAAATTGAAGATAAATAGCGTCCACAAATGTTAATTTATTCGTTTTCTTTTCAAATTGAGACATATTTATCATAATTTAAAAAATCCTAAATATATAAGAATGAGCTGCATTTATTTGATTAAACATTTGGACAAAAAAAAAAAGACTGAGCTTGCCACAACTTTATGCTCACAGAATTTGCAGAGGATCATGCAAATACTATATCAGTTGATACCGCAACCGAAAAATCAGCGAGTAATAATATATGTATTAATTTTTTGAATTTAATCTACTTTTTACTTGTTGAAAATATAGTTTAGAATAATTTCGTTATGTTCTTGGGTATACCCAAACGAAAGCAATCACTATATTTTTTTTTTAAAAAACTTTTTTCAACTTGATTTTAGCCTTTTCTTTTTTAATAAATAAAAACGATATCACGATGATATCGGATTTTCGATAACGATACATAAAAATATTTTCGAAATGAACTTTTAAAGTTTCGAAAATTCGAAAATGTTCGAAAATATTCGAAGTGGTCTGATTTTCGCATTATTAGTAATCCCAAAAACTAAAAAAAAAACGCAATTACTAAGTAAACATTAACAAAATTTAAGCAAAGATCATTGGATTATTTCCGCAATGTACCAAGAATACCTAAACCAACTGCAAGTGTCGATATCGCCACTCTCCTCCGACGAACTCAAGGACCTGCTCAACAACGATGAAAAGCTTGACGAAAAGATAGACGAAGTCTTGGAAATTCTTAAAGCACAAAAGGACAGCCTGCTGCTCGAAAATAGGAACAAGGCCGAGCGCAACATTGAGAATGAGCCACAAATCGTAGAGATGCGTGGAAAGGTGAACGATCTACTGACCGAAGGCAAGGAACTGTGCGAAGCGGTCCAGGAGAAGTTGGCACAAATCAAGGATAAATCGGGAAATGTGAGTCAAGAGACTGCTCTGGCCTTGCTGCAAACGGCTGCTGCCGAAAGCGAGGAAGAATCGGAGAGTTTAATGAAGCAGTTCACAGACAACGATATAGCTGTCGATGTTTTTCTGGAGGGTTTTCTGACGACACGCAAAACAATGCATCTTCGCAAGCTGAAGGCAGAAAAAATGACGGAACTTTTGCGTAGACAGAATGCAGCAGGCGCACAGCAACGGTCAGGCATTGGCGGACACGTCTACAATAACGTACCGTCGACAGGCTTCTATCCGGCACATCCGACGCAATATGGTGGCGGTGGAGTGCCCTACCCCATGGGACCTATGATGCCGATGCCACCACAACGTCCATATTAGCAAATGCATTTTTAAACAAGTTATATTTAACGCGTACAACTTGTGTATTATTCTATTATAATGGGTACCGCCATTTGACGATCTCCCTTCCAAATTGAATTTATTTTATGCATTGTTTGCATACGTTATAAAGCCTTGTTTCATTGTGTTGAGGAGTCTCATTCTAATATTTAACAGTATCCGATAAATTTAAGTTTTTTCTTTGAAAAATTTATATAATTTTAAAAATAAAATTTTAAAAATGTTAACAAATATAATTTAATTACAAAGCGTTGTAACGTTCGTAGGTCAGTAGATGCTTAATTTGGACTGCGAGTCGAAAGGTTGCGCATACAGAACATCAAAAAAATATATATTTTTATATGGGGCGCTACCTCTTGGCGGACAATTGCGAACCCCTGAAAGTAATGGAACAGCTTGGATACGGCACGCAGAGCTCAAATTGTGATTTAACTTGAACAATTTTAATTCGCTTGGAAATCTATTTTATGTATTGAGAAATTGAACTCGTATTAATTTCATTAGAAATTGTAAAAGTTTTGTGGAAATTCCAACAATCTCGACGTTATTCATTTCGATTGCTATCAAACATGTCCCAAAGCTTTCGATCAAATATCAAATAAAAATTATTGAATTCGTTCACTAAATAGAAATTATGTTTTCCAAACGAATTCAAATCATTCAAGCCAAAGCAAGCGAATTGAATTTAATGGAAAAGCACATTTTTGTACGCTGAGAAATTTAATTAAAGAGTGTTTGTTGAAATTCGATCGACTATGATGAAATCATAAAGCTATTGAACGAAATCATATTTTTAAAAACAAAACCAAACAATTTCAATCAGTCGCTTATTTTTTAATTTAAAAAATTATAAGCTTGTCTCAAAAAATTTAGACAGCCCCATCGAGAAATTCGTTTTTATTAATATCACAAAATGTTGCGTTAGTTTATATAAAAGTTTCCAGTTCATCGGAAAACTTGATTAGCTGTTATTTTCCGTCGAAAGGTGAACAATCCGATGACCTTCCGTTCATTGGGAAACTCAAATGGACCGATAATTTCAAAATTAAAATGTACAATATCCTCTCAATAAATATGCCACCTGTATGGGCAAGACCACCTCAAATCAATAAAATAATCATTAAAATATTTGTTAAAAATTTATTTTATATGTGAAAGTTGAATTCTAGTTTATGGTATAGTATTAAATAAAAACGAATTAGTTAGAAATATGTATGATTTACCGAAGGTTGCCAAATTCAATGATGCGAGATGATGCGTGTTTTTATTTGTAACATGTGCCTGATAGAAAATACTGCTATGCACGCATGTAAACAATAAATCATATTCATTTTGTTAGTCTTTAGTATTTTTTTCATTTAGCCACTGTTTTCTTATGGTTACTGTTCCCTAGTGTATTTTTTTTTTTTTTTTAGCAAAATTAAATATTTTTATATTAATCAAGTTTTTTGTGTTGTGCTCAGGTGGCTGCAGTTGCTCGTCGATAGCGTCATCAAGACGAGCCAAACTCATTCATCCACTTCTCATATTTCTCCAAGTCCGCTTTGGACACGCTCTTGTTGCAGCGACTGATGGCTTCGGCAAAGTCTTGCGTGGAAACTGGCAGATCGACTTCCTCGGTGGCCAGCTGCCGTATTTGCTCTGGCGTGAGACCTGCTATTTTACGTCGCATCGACATCATGCTTGCATCTCTGACGAACAAAACAACATTTTTATTTGTGGATTATAATTGATTTTTATACATTCTAGTAACCTGCAAACATTAGTTATATCAGCGCCCGAATAACCATCCAATTTTCTGGCAAACACAGACAAATTAACGCTCTCGTCCACTTTGACTTCGCGCAAATTGATCTTGAGCAGAGCCTCACGTCCCTCGTCTGTGGGCAGCGGTATATAAATACGTTTCTCCAGTCGTCGACGCAACGCCTCATCGATGTCCCACGGGAAATTGGTAGCGGCCAAGACCATTACCACCTTGGATGCTTCTTCGCTGCCCACACCATCCATTTGCACCAGCAACTCCGATTTGACGCGTCGCGATGCCTCGTGCTCCGACTCTGAACCGCGACGTGAGCACAGTGAATCGATTTCATCAATGAAGATGGTGCTTGGCGCATAGAACCGCGCCATTTCGAACAGCAGACGCACCATTTTCTCCGATTCACCGCGATATTTCGACGTCAACGTAGACGAGGAGACATTGAAGAAAGTCGTACCGCACTCGGTGGCCACTGCCTTGGCCAACATAGTTTTGCCAGTACCCGGTGGTCCGACCATGAGCACGCCTTTCCATGGCCGACGTATGCCCTACAATTGATCAATTATGCTGTTTATTTAATTTTTGAGTAAGCTGCAACTTACTTTGAAATAGTCTGGCATTAGCATGGGCAGAACCACTGCCTCTTCCAAGAGACGTTTGGCATCCTGCAGATCCGCAATATCGCTCCAACGCACTTTTGGATTTCTTTGCAGAATATCACGTTCTAATAAATGAATATTATTTCAATCAATTACTAATTTTAAAGTAGTACGAGATTAATTGCCTAAAATATCAACCAATTCAGCTTCAACGTGATTATTTGGCTGAAACTTCTTTTCCTCTTTGTCCTCATTATCGGCAGACTCATCGTCGCGTGCGACCTCATCGTAACCAGGAGTGCTGCTGTTGTCATTACCACCGCCGGACGCTGCATTAGATTTGCGATTACCCGCAGTCGATGATGCGCGTCCATTGCTTTGTGAAGTACGCGCTGCACTACCACCTTTTTTTGCATTGCTCACATTTGTATTGGCCGCGTTTGTTCGCTGCGGTATAATGCTTTTAGAGCCGCTGGGTTTTTTAGCATTTGGCACAGCGCCACGACTACGACTGGGCGCTGTAGGTCTGCAAATATAAATAATGTTTAGTTTAATGCAGAAATGCATAGACCATTTACGTACTTCTCTGGACGCGGTGGACCCCATACATCCGGATCTTTTGGCGGTGGTGTCCAAATGTCCGGATCGGGGCGGAACCATGAAGCGGGATCTTTAGTCTCGTTTTCGCTGATCTGCGTCTTCAACTTGTGTGCGAACTGCGTGTTCTGCAAGTCGAGCGTCATCTCGGAGAGCGTGCGTTGTATTGCTTTTAGTTGCGTGTATTCCTTGTTGATTTCTTGCTTGATCTGAATTTAATTTGCGAAATATAAAATATTTTATTTACTTATTAACTTAATATACTTCAATAATTTAAATTTAAATTCGTAGGATAAAATTCCAAGAACTGTGTTTTCTCAATAGTTGTAATACTTATTTTATTTTAGATAAACGAATTCTGTCATTTCATTAATTAATAATAATTTGAAAATAATATTATTTCAATACCTATTCTTTTTGTCATAGGTATTACTGATAATGCTTACCATATGCCACTTTCCCTTGCGCAAAGGATCTGTCGTCGAGTTTATCATGCGCGCCAACATACCCTGCAGACCCTCGTCGTATATGGAGGCCGCATCATAGTTGCCGGTCAGCGCCATGTCTCTGGCGAGCTTCGCATTTTCGCAAATTTCCGCATTTGAAGTCTTCGCCATTACGGTCATTCCTACACAAGATTTCGTCTTTTGCTTCCCACCTCTCAATAGCTGTTTTCGTAAACGTTGTTGTTGTAGTTGATAGACGAAGATTTAGAAAAGATACAAAACATAGTCATAGTTAATACAGAAACGACAATAAAATATAGGAAAATGAAAGTGAACAATTTACGTGTTTGTTGACTATAATTTGTAAATATTATTTATAGATTAATCACTTTCTTTCGGATACACTTTAATAACTATATTGAACATTTTTTTGTGTACCGCCCCCCGCAAACAGGTGTTTGACCTTGTGTCATCAAAGTTTTATTAAACTTCCGATTGGTTTTATTATTTCAAAGTGGGTTTTGTGTAAATGTTGGTTAATTCTTTTGTTTGTCATTCGCATATTGGGAAATAAATAAAGTTTGTTTCGTCACTCGAAAGAAACAACGGCAACACATCAGCCAGCCACCAGCGCAGCAATTATGATTGAATTTTTCACCGTCGCCAGCCAAAGGATGCTTCTTCTACTCACGGTTATTGACATTAGTGTGGAAAAAATTCAGACTTTTTTCCAACAGCAAATTTCGTTTTATTTGTTTTTGAAGAACTTGTCTCCCAGATTGTTGTATGGTTACAGTAATATTAATTTATTTAAAACATTCACGGCTGTTGCTGCATTTACAATACTTTTCTTAACTGCTGTTTCTTTCTTTCTACTTACTTCTTAGTCTTCGTCTTTCATAGCCATAGTAGAAGCCACCTTTTGGGATTAATCCCAAAAATGGGATTTCCAGTTCACAATGATTTGTGATTTCCCATGGGAATTTAACTTTAATTGGGATTTTTTCCAAAACGTAAAAATGTTCCCTTAAATGAATTTTCGTATACATTTCTGGTTTTTAAATGTAATTATATCTATTATTTTTATTTACAAAATTGTATGCACTTTTATCTTTTAACTACCACAGTTTATATACGAAGCGAATAGTTATTATTAATACGAACGTATCAATGTGTTCTCCGTTATAATTTATTGGAAGTTTGCCAAATTATATGTTTGAAAATTGTCTATAACAACAAAAGCGAAATAAAAAGGTCTCTTGTAAATTTTCATAAAATTTTTGAACAGTTGGAAGTTTAATTTCTATTAATTGAGTATTAATATAACAATTTAACATAGCTGACAATGTTCTTATCATCATTATAATTTGGGATTTTGGCATTTAAATGGTATTTTCAATTCCAATATGGATTGTTTTCCCATGGGATTTAAGGAGGTATTTTAGTACTACAGCCATGGGAAAATGGGATTTTTTGGGAATTCAAGATGGCTTCCCTGGTCTTCGCCCGTCAACGCAATCAGAGTACCTAGCCGATTGTGCGCGTTGGCGGCGACGCGGTAAACCGATAATATTTCCGACGGTCGGCCGTTGAAAAAGCATTGGGCTCAAGTTCACATTACCGTCCGAAGTGATTTACCCCTAAATCATGTTTCTTTTTATTATCGTGTACTACGAATTGTTTTCAGTCCCCTTCGTCTAAAATTTGTATAACGTATTTCAAATGTTTCGCTCTTTGAATCGAACGTTTGTTCAATATTTTTGTTTTGCCAACTATTTTTCATATTCAAATATTAAAATTTTTTTTTTTTACTTTATCGTTCGATTTAAATACTGGCACCAAAAAACTCTCAATGTATCGTTTGATACATTAATCAAAAATTGTAGTCACACGATATTCAAACAAATTGTAGCCGATATCGTTGTCACCGGGAAATACATGATCGGGGCGTTAAAAAATGTCAAGCGCTTCATGTTCGCACAAAAATAAGAACCAAATAAAAAAAAATGCCGCTCGGACCCCGGTGACCTTGAAAAATCAAAAACTGGTGGACCTATTTCCAAGTACATATTAGTAAAAAGAAAGGTAATTTTCTCACGATTACAAATCTAACTATTTTTAGATCAGTTGACTCTGGTGCACTCTAATTTATGTTTTTTCAAAAATACGTAATTATTTTCTAAGCCAATACATGCAGTGTATTATCGGTCGAAATAGTGGGCTGACGCATTGCAAAATCTGTTACGTTCAAATATATGACCAAAAAATAGTCAGAAAATTGGAAGATCTATTAAATTTGTTAGCGTAAAGTTATTCGTTAATCCAGAAAAGTTAAATTTTCGTTATTTATAACTTTTTTGATAGTTTTCCCCATGAGTAAAAAATCCGACTTCAGCCAGTGTAATAATAATTTAGCCGCCGCCAAATATTTTCCATCGGCTTGGAACTCTGTCGTCGGCCGACATTTGCAACTGTCAATGATTGCAGCGTAGACAGAGTTATCGGTTTGTTTTACGATACGATACGTTATACGTATTTATAACGTAACACAAAATTTATTTATTTTTGATAATAGATATATCCGACACTACAATTAATTCAAAACAAAATAAAGTTTTTTTTTTTAAATATATACATACATACAAACGGAATCGACAATTATAGATCTAATTTATGTAATTTATATATAATATAATAAATTACTATAGTAAATTGAATTGCAGTCATAATATTACTATTTTTACCAGAAAATATATTTTTTTTAGCAGAAAAGTTATATTTTAGCAAAAATTTAAAGTTTTAGTATAAATTTAATTTTATATGGGAAATCTATTTTTTATTTTAGAGAGGACTTCAATTTTTAGTGGATTTTTAATGTATAGTATTTTATGTTTTTTAATGAAACGGTAAAATTAAAATTAAAAACGGCCCAACCCACATTATTAAGAAATTGAGCTGAGTATGCAGTTCGATTCGCAATTATTAACCGCCTTATTTTGTAAAACTATATGTGATGACGAATTGGCCTAAGTCACAAAAGCCAGATTTATTGAAATACAATTTTATACATTTTTTATACGATTAAAAATTTTAAATTCAACCAATTTAGAACACAGTTCAAAATTTCAAATTAACATAATAGATAATAAGTTTTTAGTATCTGGACAATAATTACCATATTTCCAGATTTTGAATTAATCGAAAAAAGAAAACCGTTATTTTAAGATATATTTAATCCTGATGAGTAATATTAAAGTCAAGACACAGCACCCTTTTTAATTTCCTTTTAATAAATGCTGTAAATGAATTTGACGATAAATGATGATTTATGCCATATAAAATGATAAATTAATATATATTAAATTAAAATTCTTACATTTCCGAATAACGAACATTTTAATAGTAAAAAACTATTATTTATGTAGTATTTTTTCTGGGTGTACCAACATCTAATTTATCTAAATTACAACTAACTAAATTGTTTTAAAATATAATCATTTACATTTTTCTGTTTTCTGAAGTTTGAAAATTTTGTGCGTAGGCCGTTTTGCCGTTGACCGAAATTATTATTTCTCAAATATTATTAAAAAATATTAAAATTGTAAAATTATTTATTTATTCTTTTGTATATTATAAGTAAAGAGTACATTTCATAATTTATGGTACAACAACATATTGTATTAACAGTTTCAATATTACTGAACTAATGGGACGCATTCTGTTAACCAATTTTAAAAGTATAAATTACTGTTTATCTGTTAAAATACTATCAATTTACCATGTTTTTTCTGGGTGTATGGATGGTGTAACATGCATGATAAGAGAGAAAAATTAATGAAAATAGAGAATGCTTTAGTAGAGCGTAAAACAGTTGGAGAAATATTTTTAATTTCAGGGATGCAAAACATATTAAAAAATAAAATGAATAATTTTTTAAAAACATTAAAATTAAAGTACATATTTGTTAATACACGCTACAAAAAAAAGGGCTCTCCCAAACATAGTTTTGCAGGCATTAACATGTATGTTTGGAATTTTATGTAAACATATTATATAATTGACTGATAAATCATTTGTAAACAGGGTTGTATTGAGACTTGAGCAGTGTTGTAATGAGCTCTGACTTACATTATAATATCACGGAAACATTTTGATGTTGCCCCTTAAAATGGAGTATGTTCTAATGGAAACATAATAATTACTACATCCAAACAAAATAAATATTTGAACCGAAACATTATGTTCAAAATAAAACATGATTTTGAACGACCTGAATATAAATATGTTTCCAGTGAAGCATATCAGTTGTTTCTGTGCAAAAAGTAGTATGTTTGCATAGAAACATATTTAAATATTTTTGGAAAAAAATCCTGAAAATAAAATATAAATAAAATGTGGTTTTTTTTGTTTGTTTTTAAACATCAATATGTTCAAACGATGGCAAAAGATGACGTAGGTAGAAAATGCTGCACAACGTTGCCAACTTCGTCAGTCGATAAATTATCGAATTAAGACGAGCGTTGCGAACATACGTTGTATTCAGATTTGATTAGCATTTTCTGTGTTTCGAAACATAGTTTTAACCAAGTAAATTGCCAAGAAACAGTTTATTCAAATGCAATTAAAATTTTATGTTGGTAACATATTTATGGTAAATTTGACAGATTCTGCTGGACAATATAATAATGTTTACACGTGAACAAAAATAAATTCAATTTCAATTATAGTTTAATTACACTTCATTCCTAATACATGTATGGTAATTTCGTATTACTTTTTAATTACATTCAAACATATTCAAACAAATCTTTTCTATCCGTGTATACAAGCCGAAATTGTTTTGTATTATTTTATAGTTATTATTATTTTTTTAAATCGATTATTCTTTATCTTCAATTAGATTATAAACTTTTTCATTCATAACGGACCCGATGAAATTTATTTAAAATTGTTTTCATTTGAAGACAATTTTTATATTCGATAAAATATCATTACTATTTTCGATATAAAAAGTATTTTAAAAAGTCCGGTTCCATAAAAAAAACTATCAGTCATAAACACTTCAATTTAGAAATTGTCAATTTAACTAACCGATTTTTATCGTTTAAAATTAGTTAATAGTTAAAAGATTTATGAATTGTTGACATATATACATTTTCTAAACAAATTAAATTTACTTCTCGAAAATGAAAACGACTTAAGTTGCGAAATAAATTATCGAAAACCATATCATTCCTCTTTTTATTTATTATAGATTAGCAAAAACGTTATTGATATCTTTTGGTTGTCTTAAACCATATTAAGTATAAAAATATAACATACACAAAATTTACTCTGGTGCATCCCTGAAATGAACCATAGAAACTCTCTGATAGAAACAAAACAAAGATATAAAATATTTTTCAGTGGCACGAGAAAATGCGAGATTTTCCACGTTAGAATATGACGACCAGCGATTCATTCAGTCGAGCGGTGGTAGCGAGTGAATGCAAAACGTATCTGAGTTGTTGGTCAGCGAGATAGTGAAAAGTATCTACTATTGTGTATCTGCCAAATACTTACTGTACTGTTAAGGTACTATAGTAGCACCAGTTATTGCAGAGAATATTAAAAAAAAATCTTTAAATAAATTCGTCATTTGTTGCGGGTGGTAATCACATTCAAAAATTTATTAAAATAATCAAATTACGGTAAGTTTAATTTAATATTAGTTATAAATTATTTTCTTTTTTAGAAATGACTACGCATGATTTAAAATTAGGGTTTTTCTTACTTTTTAAACACGACGACACACCTCTGTGTGGCAGACGCATATTTTATGTGTAAAAATAGAAACATAACTGTATCTTTGAGATATGTTTTGGTTCGTTGCCACCTTGCAAATGCTGTTAACTAAATTAATAATAATTTAACTGTTTTTTCATTAGTTAGTTGTTTTCAAAAGCCGTTGTAAGCTTAATTACTGAAGTTGGTATTGCAAAAATGCAGCGATTGCTGCCAAAAAGGGTGTTTGCAAGATAGTTTTCTCCAATGTCTGAAAATGTATCGATTTTACAAACTTGCTTAAAAAAATGTAAAATTACACGTTTTCAATAGAAAATTTCACCTTAAAAAAGTAGACACTTGCTGTGCATTTAATATGTAGCGCTATACATTTATCAAAGTATCTGTATCATTTTAGATAACATGTATCTTTTAGATAAAAAAAAATTTTTTTTTTTGTTAAAAAGCGATAAAATAACTACTGAATGAAAATTTATTTTATTGTTTTTTTATTACGATAAACTTTCGTTTATTATTTAAATATTTTAAAATTTAAATCGAATTGTGGAAATGAAAATTATATCGCGCAGAAAAAATCAAATTGTAGAAAATTGATTAAAATAGTATTTCATATGTTGTTAGAGACTATTTTTACTGAAACTTGGAGTAATTTAATAAGTTCTCAAATTCACTTTCAATCTAAATAAAAATATTTAGTTACTAAGAAGTTTTTTTTTTTCTAAAAAGTTTAATTCTAGAACAGAATATACAAATTAGAGCAAATTTAAATTTATTTCGATTTTGATTGTAAGTAATGTTCTAGAATTCGATTTTAATAATAAATCGTTATCCACGAATTAGAATTGAACGGATTTAATTAAATTTTCATGTCAAATACTTAAATTTGAATGGAAAGAGAATTTTGGAAAATGATAGAATAAATGACAAAAAATTGCATATCAAAATTACCAAACATTTGCATTAGATACTATTTTTGGATCTGAAAATCAAAAAACAAAATTAATATTGATATAACATTCTATTTTCGCATAGTTTGTTTTTTTTTATATAGAGTGTATGTAAATTTAGAAAATATGCACATTTTGTATGTATTTTTATACACATTGCAATAAGAAAAGTTAGACATTTTATACAACTGAAGTTTTCTGTGAAATACGCATGAGCCAAAAGTGTTTTGACGGCAAAAGCCGACGCGACACAAGCAATACCGTCAAATGCCATAGTATGTATTTCTCGAAACAAACTAGAAAACCGCATATTACAAAAAAAAAACAGATATTTTTCATGCGCAAAGTACGCTTCAGGCTAAGAATCAATTTCAAGTATTAAAGCAGAACCATTAAACTGCTTATTCATGGTCTAAATGCGTCAAGCATTGAAGAAGCTACTTTCAAAGTAGACTAAATTTGTTATAAAACCAATGCATAGTAACTTTAAAAAATACGGTAGCATGCAAAAAAAAAAAAATAATAATAAATAAAATAATATAGTTCACATTATATAGGCGAATAATAGAGTTACCACGGAAACCTAGAAACTTAGAATCAAGTATCCACAAATCCAAGTGCATGTTACGACCAGACAAAGCCGACAAATTAGTAAAAAACGAATATAAAAAAGAAAAGAGAAATTGGAGCATGTGAGAATGTAAATATATATTTTCGCTACCACCCTCCAACTACTAGCCTCTTCTTTTTCAGTACTGCATGTCGGAATGCCTATCTGTCTGACTGTCTGTATGTCTGGTCTGCCTGCTCGTCTATTTAACCGACTAGCTGTCTACGACAGTGTAACCAGCACATATACAGCAATACTTTGCAATTGTTATGCAGCAAAAATGTATTGATTAAATGTGGGATTATGGGGCAGGCAGACGGACCAACCAACCAACAGACATACAGACAGACAAATAGACGTGTTTGCTGTTGGTCGACGCAGCCCAAAAACCCCAACCAAAAGCAATGAAGAACAACCAGCAGTATCGCAGTATCTGCACCAACGTCAGCATATTGTGCTGATGGATGCCTTTTAGTCAGTGACTTGCGTTGTGTTACTGTATCGCGTTTTTGCGGTTACTGCTATAACTTAATTTATGCAGCATATGTAGCTATATATATTATTGCTGTGTGACTAAGTGTCTAAATTGGCATAATTACATGTTGTTTAATATTAACAGTGGCTGTACTTATTGGATGGATGGTACGAGTCGTATAGCATCACACTAAATATTTTAAAAATAAATGTTTTAACTTCACAATGAAAAAATGCTCATGATATATATGACAATATCTACACTAAGAAAACAAAGATGATTGCCAGAAATATCAAAGCCCTAAATATCAAGTTAATTACAAATTATTTAAATCGTATTTGAGACAACCATCACTCAAACATCCGTCAAATACGATAAATATAGCAACCATCTTTCGAATTTACGATTATCTATAGCAACCATCAATTAAACATCTGACAAATAGGAAGATGTTGATGAATATTTGGAAAAGGTACTCCATTAGAATTCGCGGAGTAATTTTTATTGAATTGAAACAAAATGAAACAAATGTATTTTTATTTATTCTAGAATTAAAACAGTATCCTGGTCATAGTACATCCTGGTATACATCGCCATCGTCTTTTTAAATCCTTCGAAGGCAAAATTGTACAACGACTTGAGATTTCTTCGCAGAAGAACCAAGTCCGACCGGCGACGCTATCATCAAAGTAAACTCTGAAAAGAAATATTTTCCATCACGTGTTGATAATTTAAATCACAGGATATTTATTTTCATTTTTATCATAAAAATGTAATATTTGAGTAGGCGCTTTTTTACACCATTTGATTTACTTCATTGTTGTGGATAAACCGAGCGTAAGGAAAAAGTACGCCATTTTCCTTTTTTATGGTAGTCAAATGTCAAAATACCTCAAAAGTTTTGCAGTAAATATCTCAAATTTTATTGCTGTTGTGACAAACATCTCGTAACTATCTGCATATATGTCATATTCAAAAAAATATTAATAGTTTTGCTGGAACTTTATTGAAAGTTATGGGATGTTTGAATATTTGCTACAAGGCGTAAATTTTTCTTAGTGTATTCAAAGCATTTGATAGTAAATCTTTCGACTGTCTGCACAAAAAAATATTTTAAAATAAGATCTTTTAGTATTTGTTTTTTAATATTACACCCAGAAAAAAATCATGGTAAATTGATATTTCAATAGAAAAACAATAATTTATACCATTAAAATTGGTCAATAGGATGCGTCCCATTAGTTCAGTAATATTGAAACTGTTAATGCAATGTGTGGTTGTACCATAAATTTTATAATGTGATATTTTAATTACAATAAGAAAGACCTATACAAATTTAATGATACGTATTATTAATTTTATGGTATAGTCGAATTACATTTTCCTAATAATATATTAAAACAAATTTTTTTTATTTAAATGTCGAAATTGATATTCACTTTTACAAAACACTCATAAAAAGACACTTCTCGCTGCAAAAGGTTATAACACATTTAATGTTTGCTTTGGTTTCCAATAATTGATTGTAGTACTTGAGTCTGCAGTTATTTTTGAGGCCGTTGCCATAATAGAAGTTCGATGTATTTTTTATTTTCTGTAACAAATAAAAATATAAATATTAATAAATATATAAATACAATTTATTTACATTAAATACAGTGAGTCCTTACCAATGTCGCGTTTAATAATGTGGATTATTACAAAAAAATACATGCTACAATTTTGAGTAAACACGCAGAATGACGTACAAAACGAACATGCACACAGAAAAAAATTACCTCAAATCCTATTAAAATTGGTCAATAGGACAATTATTGATTTAATAGTATACAAAAAATAAATCTTTTCATATAAACTCAATGGCAATGTCATGGTATTTTCTAGTATTCAATGGTATTTTCCAATTAAAATAATAATTTATCCTATTGACAATTTTTAATAGTAAAATACTATTATTTTTATAGTATTTTGTTCTGGGTGTGTGTTAGTATTCGTTTTCATGTTTTTTACACCACGTTCATTATTATAGGAGGAAACCATTAAAACAGCAGTATTTATTCTATTTAAAATAAAAATATTGAAATATTTAAATTTATGGTTCTGAATTTTTCAAATACTATTGAATTAATTAGAAAACTTTTGATTTAAAAAGAAAAAAACTATTAATACATGAACCATAAGATCAATGGTCGTACCATAAAGTACTTAATGGTACATTTTCTTTTGAGTGTATAGTTCTTTTAATGTAAGAATGAATAGAAGATTCAAAGACTTTTTAATATAAATAAAAATTGATTTATTTACTAACAACTTTTAAACTATCGAAAATCATGGATTTTAACGATGATCCCGGAATCCATTTTTCGATCCGTTTGACTCAGACTTATAATTTGACTCAAATCCCGGGCTCCCGCATTATTAAGTATTTAATTAAAAATTAAATATATTTTTTTATTATCTAAGTAAAATATATTTTAATATAAAAACATACACTCTCACTCAGAACTAGGGATGTCCATCTGAAAAAACATCGTTGTTTTGGTCGATACAATACATCGATGTTTTCCATTGTATCGAACAAAAACATCGATGTTTTCAATGCATCGAATGAAAAATTATTAGGTAAATAATTTAAATTTTAATAAAGATTTTTAAATAAAATATATTAGGTTAAAAAAAACGAAAACCATGTATAAAGTAAATGGTAATTTAATGTGTATAATTTCAAATAGAATTCCATAAATAATCAAATTTAATTAAATTTAGCTAGTTTCGATTCGCAAATATGAATTTAACAGTGATTCGATATATCGAAAAAATACATCGTTGTATCGAATAGATTCTGAAGCGGATGTTTCAATGCGACTTACTTTGCTTGCTGGCTTCTGACAGTTTTGTAGATGTCAAGGCCTTCACAGCTTTTCAAATAGAAAATTTTTCTATTTTTTCGACTTCAAAAGCTTTGAACGTTTTGTATTTAGTCTAGCCCCATATGAATGCATGTATTTCTATTCATCTGTCAAATCCAAAGAAGTCGTATTGAAACATCTGCTTGAGGCGTATATTGCATCGGAAAATATCGATGTATCGAAGCAATATATCGAGTGTTTTAAAAACATCGATGTACAAAATCGTTTTAAAATTGGTCAATAGGACAGTTATTGTTTCAATAGTATACATAAAATAATTTTTTTCATATAAACATAAAACAATTTAATAGTATTTTGTATTATTTAATGGTATTTACCAATTAAAATAATAATTTATCCTATTGACTAATTTTAATAGTAAAAAACTATTGATATTATGGTATTTTTTTCTGAATGCACAGACTAGCTAAAATTTGTCCAAAAACAACATGAAATGGATGGTGTTTTAGAACATCACATTGAAAACGAAAAATATAAAAAATAGAAATATGATCCAATGATTCAAATCTTATATATCAAAAAATTCATGAAATTCATAAAAAGATTTTCAAAAAATGTTATATATTTAAAAAAATCTTAACGACGAGACTAAAATTGTTATTATTTAACTGGTAATCTTGCTAATGACATATGGGCATTACTAGAAAAATGACAACTACGACCGTTGTATACAAAATGCTAAAATCCTTGAGATTTTAAATCTAAAATGGTAACGAATAAAAACGTTACGTTACCATCTCTTTTCAATTCTTAATAATTAATATATGCATAGAAATATTAGAAACATATTCAGAAAAAAGACAAAGTATGTGAAAAATATTAGTTCTACGTCTATGTCCATGCCGAAATTTTTGTCCTGTCGTTCTGAATTTTTCTGTGATTTATAATATAAAAAAAACTATAAACTTTAGAACCAAAGCGTAAATATACAAATATAATACATTGGGTCATGTCCTGGCTTTCGATCGAATTTCATATAAAATCTGTAAAAAACTGTTTTGAATTCAATGTCACTATACAAAAACTATTCCAGATATATTCAAATCGTTCAAATCTAAACAAAGGGATTGAATATAAATATTTGAAAAATAACTTTTGGTACTGAGAAATCAAATTCAAAAACATTTGTTTATAAAATTTTATATGAAATTCAATCGGAATTCGATAGAAAGTCGGAACATGACCCATTATCTTAGTTATTTTTTATTTTATAAAAATAATATGTTATAATGTTTTTCCGTTTTCTGTATTGTTCGGATCCAGCACTATTTAATTTATATCTTTTGATATAGAGTACAGAATTTTATAATTTTTTTACAGATGTTTAATTCCCCAGTCGGCACCTACACACATTTTTTATGATTATCGTAAATTACGATCATTTGACGATTCAAAATAATCATAAATTTCGATCATTTTGCACGTAAAAAACGATGATAAATGTCAATGAAAAAAACAATATTATTTTGCTCGTAAATAACGATGACTCGTATTTTTCGAGTGTTTAAATCGTAAAAAAAGATTGTCAAAATTTATTATTGTTTTTCTAATCAAAAGTTCATTTAATAAAATGCATTTTAAACAAGATTAAATAAATTGTTTTGATGAAAACTTTAAATTATTAATAAGTAAGTGAATGCATTTGGGAGCTTAATATAAAATTTAAATGCATTTATTTCATTTTTTTTTTGTATCGTTAAAAAAGTAGGAAAAAGCGCGTAAAATAGTTAAAAATGATTATCATTTACGATTAAAATTTAATCGTAAAAAATATTATAAACGAGTTCGTTTACGAACAAAAAACATCGTTTATAACGAGTATATAATCGTATTTTACGATCATAAATAATCGAAAATTTATCATATATGAGTGTTTTTAGCTCGTTTATGATACCTCGTTACGATGGACAAATTAAGAACGAAACTGTATGCGTTTTCGAATCATTTACGATTCTCGTATTCGATTGTTTTATTCATTATTTACGAATATTTGCTATCATTTACGATGTCGTTTATGATAGTTTGGCCGGCTGGGTCCATTTAAATACAATTCCTTCTTGATATTAAAGTTTTAAGCATACGAATATCAGGTCCGGAATCCCATGAAATGCCCATTCGTACTTTTAAAATGCATCAATTACATTTCACAAACTTTTACACAGAAAAAACAAAATTTTAAAAATATATTTGTTTGTTGAGTTTTATTTCTACAACGACGAAATAAACTTGAATATGTGTCTACTTTGTATAGTTAAAACTCAATAGTTCACAAAGTTTATAACATAACATATTACTTAGGATGGTAACATGCAGACGAAAGCAAAGGCAGGTCAATGGTTCCTCTAAACTGTTCGGGCGGTGGCTGTTAACCGAGAGCATTTTATTGTTTACAACTGAAAATATTGCATTTGTGTAATAAATACAGTTTTATCATACATGTCTGTAGAATTCAATTTCATAATGGAACGTATAGGCATAAGTATATAATAACTACTACAAATATTTTGGAGTATAAGGATTATGCATTGAAGGTGGCTTATAGTATTGACTTTTAAATATCAGTTTGTGTAATCAACATCTTTGAAAGTCCTTTTAGCGAATCTGCATGACTCATGTATTTAGTTATGACTCATTGTATGCATGCACAATTTGCACTCCCTTAAATAGGAAATAGTTATTTCAGAAAAAAAACACCCCGAGTATATAAATGTTTGTAATAAACTACAAACTGATTTAGTGCTAACCGAATTTGCAACCCCCTTTTGTTAAATGGTATATACAATATTTTTAGAACGCCAACTAAATCAGATAAAAAAATAAATAAATAAAAAAAAGCAATGATTAATGGTAAGAGAGACCCAAACTATAAAATATTGAAGAACAAAATGTTATGTATAACATAATCCAGTTAAATATTGGGGTACTTTTTTAAGGGAATCAAATTAGACATATCGTCGTTGTAGAACGAAAAGTCACCAAATACATTTTCAAAATGCCAAATATTCATTTACAAAAAACTTTATATATCTGTCAATTTTTAAACGATGATCTAAATTTTTTTACCACATGATAAGAAAATGTAAATCTATCAATTGATATTTCAACTTTAAAATTCATCAAATACTCATTTACAAAAAACTTTATATATCTGTCAATTTTTAAACGATGATCTACATTTTTTTACCACAATATAAGAAAATGTAAATCAATCAATTGATATTTCAACTTTAAAAATGCATCAAATACTTTTTATAATATTAATCAACTAACTCAAAATTTAAGTTTTTCATAAAAATGAATTTGCTGACTTTTCGTTCTATAACGAGATATAGACATTATTTTATATAAAAATACCTAATTTGGGGTTTTCCTGAACGTGAACGATATTCCTGGACGTGTCCGATTTGAATCTTATAAAATCCGAAGGGTTCAAAGGCAAAGCGTTATTTTTTGTAGGTGATAAACGTTTCTAAATTAAATCACTATACATTCCCCAATGAACTTTATATATTAAATTCATAAACATTTTTTTTCTTTGTTCTCAAAAAGTCGTCGTAATACTAAAAACAATATTTTTTTTGTACACTGTTTTTTTGTAGTGCTTATAATGCCTAGTATTCTTTTTTTTTATAGATTTTATGTCTCGATAAGCTATTTAAAATTATAAATATCTATATTGATAAAAATGCAACAGGTATTGTATGTAATGACGTCAACCATTCACTCTGCAAAGGCTCGTTTGGCCAAATAATTTTGTTTATTAAATACGCATAATTCTTATTCTCTGTCCATTTGTTATAACATAACAGACACACACATAACCACAGCGCCTTCGTTCAAACGGGCCCCATTTCCTGTGTTTTGTGAACCATATAGGAAAAGTGTTTTTTTGTATGACGTGACATGCTCCGTAAATGAGAAAGACCGACTAGGCTGACTGAAAGAGAAACATTAGAACTTAATGGTCTGTCGGTCGCCGGTCTGTTTGTTTAGGTTTTTATATAATTATTCAAACGAGTATAGTATGTTCTAAACTGAAATGATCATGTTAGGACAGTGGTTTTTAAACATCGCGAACGTGGAAAATATTCTGAAAATTGATAAAAAATACATCGATTATTCCAAAATGTTGTTTATTTTTTTTTTTTCAATATATTACAGCGTCCGACATTACACATGAAAAAATCAACCTGTTCGTGAAACGAGGGATCGTTCTAAGAATTTGAGTTTTTTTAGATCAATTCGTTTACGGTTTTTATTTGCATTAGAAATGCAAGTACATATCGTCACTGTCATGCCAAAGGGGCGAATGTGATTTTTTAAAAATGTTGGGAAATCAAATTTTAAAGTTTGAAATGCTTTAAAATTTAGAAAAAATTATATTTTCTTAAATTTTTCTGTTATTTTAGTTTATTCGTCAATTATTATAACGTATATAAAATATCTTTAGATTTGGACAACCTACTGAATTATAAATACGGATTTTGTGAGGCTATATCCTGATCAAAACGCAAATATTTTTGTTTTTTATGATATAAGTATGTAACTTTTTATTAGCGCAAGATAAAATAATAATGTAGAGGCATTAATTGTTTGTTTTTAAAGCACCTATAGATCTGCATCATTAATTAAAAATATTTTGTCAAACATTAATTTGATATTTGTTATTTGCAGGAAAAAATGTTTGGCAAAATATTTTTAAATAATAATGCAGTTCGATAGGGGCTTTAAAAACAAACAATTAATACCTCAACACCTCTATTATATCTTGCACCAACATTATAGCAAAAAAACGAAGAAATTGGAAAAATTGAAAATCTTGTCATGCCAAAAGGACGAATCTTGCTATAACTCCTTAATGGTACAAAATAAAATAGTAATGTCAAGGCATTTATTGTTTGTTTTTAAAGCACCTATCGATCTGCATCATTAATCATGATCATTATTTTGTCAAACATTAATTTGCCATTTGTTATTTGCAGGAAAAAATGTTTGGCAAAATAATGTTTAAATAATGATGCAGATCAATAGGTGCTATGAAAACAAATAATAAATTCCTTTACACCACTATTTTATCTTATACCAATAAAAAGTTATGGCGAAAAAACGAAAAGATTCGCCCTTTTGGCATGACAAGATTTTTAATTTTTCAAATTCGCCCTTTTGCTTTTGTCTTTTTTGGCTAGAAATACCCAACAAAATGACACGCGATTTTGGCACAGCATACTTGAGGATAAACTACATTCAAAAATGTAAAAAAACGTAAATGTCAAAAATTGCACATTCGCCCCTTTGGCATGATAGTGACGATATCATATTTTCATTTGATATGCAACACATTTTGTGTATGGATATCTCAGAGTATGGATATGAATACGATTTTCCAATATCAATTAGTTTAAACTTGTCTACATTTTTATAACGTCTAATGTTTCAAATCAAAACAGTCGATCGTCGTTAAATTGTATAGACGTAAAGATAATCAGTTAATATTACATATTAAATATTTGTAATATGTTGTATGCGAAATGACATCTAGTTTAAACCAAGTTTAATTTAAAAATTAGACTGAAAACTGTCTTTTAAAGAGTTGTTAATTATTGTCAGACAGTGGCTTATACTAAATACTTTAAATTAAACTCTATTTGACCCCCTATTTTATCACTCTCCTTTCGTTTGTCATGTTCATGTTTATTTTTTTTTGTAATTTTTTCAATATCTTGCACCTTCAAAACAATTGTACTACAAACCAATTACACAGCACAACAAATATAAATTATCCGCGATCTATTGATTTTCCAATAGACGTCAAGATTCTAATCACTACCTAATACTCAGTTTTTTCCGATTGCCTCAAGTTTTTGAGTTACTACGTAAAACATATATATGACGATTCTCGTATTTTTCTTTGGTGTTTAACTTTTTACAGATTTAAGTTCTCGTTCACATTTTATTTGTATTCTATTGAGAATACTTCAGCTAATATTTTTAAATAAACCTCATGAAAATCTGATTGATCTAATCAAAGTTATAGTCAGTCAAACGCAAAAATGTGAATTTTAAGGTGTACCTAATATTTATTGCATAACATCTATGATTATCGTAATTAAATAAAAGTATATATCAGACTTTATCTTTAAATCTATGCTCCCTTTTATTTACTTAATTCGATAATTTATCGACTGACGAAGTTGGCAACGTTGTGCAGTATTTTCAACCTACGCCATCTTTTGCCATCGTTTGAACATATTGATGTTTAAAAACCAAAAAAAAAAGAAATTGGATTTAAATAAGTGTGTTCTTGCAACATTTTTCTTGTATACGAAGTTGGCACTCGTTGAACACTCGCTGATCAGCATTTTCTGCGTACGTGTCTTTTGTTATTTGTAAATTAAATAAATATATAAATTGTGTTACAAAAAGTACAAATAGTAAGAAGGTATAATATAGTGCAGTATATAATTTCTGAAACTAATGTGAAAAAACCACAAATAAAAATCTGTGTTTCGATTTTCAAACAGAATTTGGCATGTTTTTTTACAAAAGTGAATTCCTTGCCTACACTATGTGCTGTACTGAGACCAACTGTAACTGTACCAAATATAAAGCGAGCCTGGATCGTCTGGTTTAGCGTCTGCTGGTGCAATTGTGCATTCATTGATGCTGTTACTTGTACTTGCAGTTTTAAACCAATTATTTATTTATTTTTCATTTAAAAATTTGTTTATGAATTCTATTATTATAATTTTCCACTGTGCATGTTTAAAAAAAATAAATAAAAAAAAACAACATTTTATTTTTATTTTATTTTCAGGATTTTTTTCTAAAAATATTTAAATATGTTTCTATGCAAACATACTACTTTTTGCACTGAAACAACTGATATGCTTCACTGGAAACATATTTATATTCAGGTCGTTCAAAATCATGTTTTATTTTTAACGTATTTATGTTTCGGTTCAAATATTTATTATATTTGGATGTAGTAATTATTATGTTTCCATTAAAACATACTCCATTTTAACGGGCAACATTAAAATGTTTCCGCGATATTATAATGTAAGTCAGAGCTCATTACAACACTGTTCAAGTCTCAATACAACCCTGTTTACAAACGATTTATCAGTCAATTATATGTTATGTTTACATAAAATTGCAAACATACATGTTAATGCCTGCAAAATTATGTTTGGGAGAGCCCTTTTTATGCAGCGTGTATTTGACTCTATTGTAGCATACTGAAACAAACCCATGGAAAATAATACATTTATGCAAAGATAAATTCTACTGGCTTAAAGTTTTGTTGAAATTTCTATGAATAATTGATAGACAAAAAATTATATTGATTAAACGGAGCATCATATAAGAAAATTGAAATAAAAAATCGAATACGATAATTTGTATTTAATCTGAAGACTTGTAGAGTGATTTGTAAAAACAAAGTAAGAAGAATCATACAATTATGGATCTAGTTTTACATATAATGTATACATTTATTGAATTTTAAAATCTGTACACCCAAAAAAAATACTATATAAGTAATAGTTTTTTACTATTATTTTACTAAAATAGTCAATAGGATACATTATTATTTTAATCGGAAAATACCAATAAATACTAGAAAATACCATGACATTGTAATTGAGTTTATATGAAAAGATTTATTATTTGTATACTATTAAATCAATAATTGTCCTATTGTCCAATTTTAAAAATCACACTAAGATCGTGGATAAATAGGGCTCAATTTGTTGTCTAGTGTTATTAGTGAAAAACTCAAAATAGATTGCATTATTTTTTGTTTTTTTTTTGTTTTATATACTTTCATGAACCATTATAAACCAGATTTTAAAACGAAACGGTTTTTATTAAAGTAATTTTTATAACGAGTAGGTATGTGAAATTTCAACAAAAAAATCATTTTAATTATAGTTTTTATCTTTTCATACCAATTTAAAATGACTTCATCTACATTCAGAAAAAACTTATTAATATATACATATCACATCTATTACATTTTTAGCTAAAACATCAAAATGTCCACAAGCCCCAAGCCCGTGAAGAAGGTGCCCATACACCTACAGGTATTTGCTACCAAAAAATTTGTATTATGTATTTTAACTCATAGCATTCCATTCCATTGTCGTTTTATAAATTTTAGAGCGCTCAAAATCGCGTCTATATTAAGAACGGCCAAATAGTCAATCACGATAAGACCTTCCATGCTGACGTCTACATTGAGGATGGCATTATTAAGTTTGTTGGACCACCATCCGATATAACAATACCTGGTGGTGTACGTATCATCGATGCTGCTGGTAAACTCATCATACCCGGTGGTGTTGATCCACATACGCATATGCAACTGAAATTGGGAGGCGCTACTTCGGTGGACGACTTCTACAATGGTTCCAAGGCAGCGGTGGCTGGTGGTACCACAACCATAAGTGAGTGATATGTCTGCATATGTAACAAAGACGTTATTCGATCGATTTTTTCCGTTTTTAGTTGATTTTGTGCTTCCGGAAAAGGGTGAATCGTTGGTTGAGGCTTACGACAGTTGGCGTGCGCTGGCCGATCCCAAAGTTTGTTGCGATTATGCACTACATATGGGCATTACATGGTGGTCCAAATCGGTGTCGGACGAAATGAAAATAATGTGCGAAGAATTGGGCATTAACTCGTTTAAAATGTTTATGGCCTACAAGGGTTTGTACCAGTTAGGTGACTCTGATATGTTGGATGCATTTGAGCGCGTACGCACTTTGGGAGCTGTAGCACAGGTAGGTTCTTCATCATTACCAAATATATTCTTATCTTATTGTATAACATAAAATATATCTATATAATTTAATCGTTTATTAATTACAGGTTCACGCGGAGAATGGCGATATTATTGCCAAAAATATTGGAAAATTGTTGGCTGCCGGTGTTACTGGGCCAGAGGGCCACGAAATGTCACGTCAGGAGGAAGTTGAGGCTGAGGCCGTTAATCGTGCTTGCATTTTGGCACATCAGGTTCGTACTTGTCTAGTTTGGTCTATTCAACAATTTTTCACATTAACGTCTTTACGTAATGCAGGCAAAAACTCCACTTTATGTTACAAGGGTCACTTGCAAATCGTCGGCGGAAATTATTGGACGCGCTCGACGCAGTGGTTATTGTGTTTATGGTGAGACTTTGGCTAGCTCGTTGGGTCGTTCAATGAATGGTGTGCGCCAACAGGATCAATTATATTTCATCACTAGTCCTCCAATACGTGAATCTGCAGAGACGCCCAGACAACTTATGAAATCTTTGGCATAGTAAGTATGCCCCTGATAAAAGTTCAATCATCATTTTCTTATCGAGAGTGATTTATTATTTAAACGTAA
Organism: Dryomyza anilis; assembly: GCA_951804985.1. Classification (NCBI taxonomy): domain Eukaryota; kingdom Metazoa; phylum Arthropoda; class Insecta; order Diptera; family Dryomyzidae; genus Dryomyza; species Dryomyza anilis. Next base: position 20,139,162 of record OX638132.1, read on the forward strand.
TAATAGTTCGTAAATACTCCTGTTGGTGGAAAGTTTGTTGATCTGTTTTTTGTGTGTACAACAATCCTAGTAAAACTCACTAACTATATCTTAAAAGTTATATATTATCTTATATGACACTTTCTGATTGAAACTGGTCGATTTTTGCATCCATTATTTAAAAATTATTTTTGATTTCTTCAAATTACCCATATTCCATTTTTTATATACCATTCATTATAATATTTATCAAAACTTGCCAAATAGTCCAGATTTGCAGATCAAAAATAGCTAAGTCCATATTTAAAACGTTTATATCTTCTATATTTTTGAACGCCGATTTGAGGAATACATATGTTGTAAAAGAGGTTAGATTTGATTGTTTACGGAATCCTATTTGAAATTATTTAAATTACCATTACCATTTTAAATTACCATTTACTTAATACACGTTTTTCGTCTTTTTCTCAAAATGCAATAGCATGGACTTAGCCAGTTTTGATCTCCAACGCCTCATACAATTTTACCATCAAAATGTAATCATTATTTTATTCCATTTATTATTCATTTCCCAACAGTGATGACTTGCAAACCACAGGAAGTGACAATTGTACCTTTAAGAAGGAACAGAAAGAGTTGGGTAAGGGTGATTTTACCAAAATCCCCAACGGTGTTAATGGCGTCGAAGATCGTATGTCGATCGTCTGGGAAAAAGGTGTACATGCCGGTCTTTTTGATCCCAGTCGATTTGTGGCCGTTACCAGTACCAATGCGGCTAAAATCTTCAATCTGTACCCGCAAAAGGGACGCATTGCTGCTGGCTCCGACGCAGATGTGGTCATCTGGAATCCAAATGTGACGCGCAAGATCTCCAAGGAGACTCATCATCAGGCATGCGACTACAATATATTCGAGGGCATGGTTTGTCATGGTGTACCCGAGGTGGTATTGGTGCGCGGCCGCGTTTGCGTCGAGAATGATATGGTGCGTGTCGCTGAGGGATACGGACGTTTCTTGAATACACCAACGCGTCCACCATATGTGTACGATGTGCTGGAAGGCAAGACGAAGCCCAGTGATGAGCAACATGCCGATGCTGTTGAGGATGCAGAGCAACTTCAATTGAATGGCAATATGCAAAAAATGAATCTGGCTGCTTTGGAAATTGAAATACCCTACCAAGAACCTGCTGCACCGCGCAGTTTGTTATCTTCGGACTCCAGAGCGGCAGCGGGCATAATGATGAACTCACCATCTGGTCTTGGTCATGTATCGCAACATCGTAATATGCAAGAATCAACATTTTCTATAAGTGGTAAATAAATTTAAGCCCAGTTGTGTATCTACATTATGTATTTATATTTTTAATTTGCAGAGGAATTGGATACATCGGGCAATCGTTCCTGCATCAAGGTTAGAAATCCACCTGGTGGCAAATCATCCGGTTTCTGGTAGAGGAAAATATGGAGGGCGCATCGCACAAGTAACCAGCACTTATTTAATATATGACATTCAGGCGAAAATATTAAAGAATTTTTACATACAAATATTTACATACCTATATTACTGTAAACAACATAATTAAGTTCGATATAAAAAAAAGCTGCACCAAATTATACTTTAGCAACATATATAATTATCCTTCATACCTTAAACTTTAACCTTTAATTATGCCTTAACTCGTGTTTTAAATTAAATTTATTAATTTATTTATTTGTATGTAATAGTCAAAAAAAAAAAAAAAATAAAACCTTTTAAGTTTAACTCATGTCAAAGATTTATGTATTTATTAATTTATTTATAAACGTTTATTAATTTATTGGTTTTACCATTTCACATACATTCGTGCATTATCTTAACTAAGTTTATTTAAAATATACATATAGTATCTATAAAAGTTTGCTAGATAAATTTGTAAGACGATATAACAAAAAAAAAGTATCTCAATAAAACGTCAACATATGAAACGCTAATGAAATTTTAAGTTTTCTATGTGTAAATTGTGGAAATGTGTATATTGTGGCTATATAGAAGGTAAGATAATCGTACAATATTTGGTATTTACTTCATATATTCTCAGATTGATTCGGTTCATATAACAATCAAATAACTACAAAAACCGAAATAAGTGAAGTAACAACTTATCATAAATATACCTATTGTGTAAGTTAGTTTGCTGGGTTGTACCGGCACGGTAAAGATCAAAACAAAACAAAAAAATAATAAAAATAATATTAAAAAACTAAATAGTAAAGCATAATAGAAACTCACAGATAGCACCGCCGGAAAACTATGTATTTATATTGTATATATATATATATCGGATGAATTGTAGCGTTCAAACTTTTTCGTGTTTCGTGACGAGTTGTTGAACACTCAGTTACGTGAAGACTCTCGAACACTACGGATCGTCGAATGCGGTGAGTGTTGTGCTAGCGCCATAGTGTGTTATCGGAAATAGAACTGATACAACATCCATCAACTAATTGCTAATAAATACGACATTTATAGTAGTTTAAAAAATTCCATACTTTTAAATTTTATCTGATATATAATTATAACTTTTATCATAAATTCAAGTCTATTTCTAATTGCGTTAATTATTAAATAATATCATGCAGAATATTAGGAAACATGTTTAAACAAAAAAATTTCAGAGTTTTCCTTTTCAAAATAACAGAGCTCTAACTATTTATATACGGGTCATTCCACACCAAATCGACCAAGAAAAGTCACATTTGAGATTTTACCTTTTTAATGGCAACTGATAAAGGGTATCGAGACATGCACTAACCAATTTTTTTTTTATTTTTCCGACCACTACTTCCAGAGATACAGTGGCTCAAAGTTGGAAAAAAAGGACCAAATATCACTTTTGTATGGTTGTTCATATTTAAATATCTCTTGAACTAGAAATGCTAGAAATTTCATTGATGGCTCGTTTTAAAGCTAATAAAACAAGCTTTTAGAAAAATTAAACGTTAACATGTGGCCCGTGGTCATTAAATTTGCACTTCAAAATTGTGATCCTCGATACTCTTTATCAGTTGCCAAAAAATTCATTGAAATCGAAGAAGGTGAGTTCCAACCGTTGGTCGATTTGGTGTGGAATGACCCATACATTGCACAAAAAGTCCATACGCGTTTTAAAATGCATCTTTTTCGTGATCTATATATTTTGTGTATAAAATAAAATTTAAATTCAAAGTGATATTAACAAAAATAAACACTATAAAAATAGACTATAAAAATCTATAAAAATAGACAGTAGTCTATTTTAAATTTACATTGAGGTTTTTAAAATATTTATTATAAATAAATATAAATAATTATCATATATTTTAACATGCTAATATTTTTTTTTCATAGCAAATACAATCGTGTGAACTTTCGTCGATTAACAACACTACTCAACAAAACAAGAAAAAATTTACATGGCATGGACATGCTATACATCAATTCTATATAATTCGCGTTTGCTGACTTTGACTGCATATTTAGTTTTTTTTTTCTATTGCGTAACGTTTTTAAGAAAATTGCCCTTTTTCAGCAACTTTTTAGAATTAAAAAAAAATATAGTCCCTTACACAACAAGTTTTCCAAAAAACTATAAATGCAATTTTTCTTTCAATTGTCAAGACTAATTACAATATACCGATAAATACTATTATTTCGATAGGTTTTTAAAATATTTAAATTTAAACTCGAAAAATATTATTTTTTTGACTATTTTTGTGACGATTTTTTTTAGTATTGTGAATCTAATGATAAATAAGAAAATGATTTAAGGTTTATTATGCAGAGAATTGTTCAAACTAAAAATCTCATCTTTAAAATGCTTGTATATTTATATACAAATTAACGTAAAAATAGATTTAAAAAATAGCTTTTAAAATTTTTTTTAACCGAAATAGATTATATAACAGAGTATGTTCACAGGGCATATTTTAAAAAGTGGATGAATTAGAAAATGTTAGTAATTTTGATAGTTAGTTTGAACTATGCTCGAGATAACCAAAAATCACTTTTTATCATATAATCCTAAATGAAAAAAAAAATGTATAAAAATCGACGTTCCCGAGTACAGATTCAATTATATTTATAATGTATTTAAATATTAGCATTCATTTTGTAATTTGTAGCCGCGGTAGCTCAGTGGTTAGTGCGTTGGACTGCGAGCCGAAAGGTCCCCGGTTCAAGCCTGGACTGGGGCTAACAACATCTTTTCATAGAAACATTTTTCTATACCGCACTACCTCTCGTCAGTAAATGGCAAACCTACGAGAGTAAAACCATTGCCTGTGAAAAGCTCTCACCCGCCGTTCGGATTCGGCAATAAACTGTAGGTCCCACCACTTTGAGTACAAATATAACACGCACAGCTCCAAATGGTGAGAGAGCTCGGCCGAAGTTCTATACAGGACTGTAGCGCCAAACTATTATATTATTATTCATTTTGTAAATTATATTGAAACTAGTCTAGACAATAAGAAGAAGTTTTTAAGTTTTTTTTTTGTTAAACTATTTTTCCACAGAACTATATTTTTTTATTCAACGTAGTGGGTGAGAACGGATTAAAAATAATATTGCTTTCTTCTTGAAAACGTTACGTAATAAGGAATTGATGTGCGGGATGTCCATGGCAAAAATCGTGTTGGGTAGTGTAATAGATAAAAAGAGTGATTTATTAATCAATGTGTAGTGACGTTCAACATTAATTCAAAAATGAGCAGAATGTTTTCGTAATGAAATTTTGGGCTGCCATGATTCATCAAAACATTTAAGTCAAAGTTAAGAATCTGACATATTTGCCTTAACATACCAATAATTGGGACTTATACAAATTTTTAATGCATTATTATTATTTTAAGCATCTATAAAATAACTTTTTCTAAATAGATTCCAGATTCATAATTTTTAATTGAATTTTATTTTTTAAATAAAACTGAATCTAAATTTGTCGCTGTTGAACATGAATAAATTTTATTTGCCAGATTTAAAAAAAGGCCGATATTTCATCATAAAAAATTTAAGCGGTATATCATTAAAATAATATGGTAATCTAGGGCTATAACATATTAATTTATTGATTATTTAAAATCCCTATTAGTCGGTTAATACGAATTTCAATAAATCAAAAATTATTAATTATTGAATTTGGTCGATTAATTGTGATTTGTATTAATAAACAATTTAATTGTTCGTGATTTTTATTAATCAAAAAGTAATTAAATAATTGATTATGATTAATCAGAATATCGATACCTTCCATGCAGAACATCGTAACCAACATTTTGGTAATTTTTGTTTTATTGCAGTTTTGGAAACATCTTTGTGAGTAGCATGTCTCTGCAAAGTCACATTTTGGAATTTCACGATCCAAATCTTATCTATATATATAAAACTCTTGGTCCGTCTGTCGGTCTGTCTGTCTGTTTGTTCCAGCATCACGTCTAAACGGCTGATCCGAAATTTTTACCACAGATGCGGTATGGTCTGGAAGGAATGATAGGCTATATATGGGCGGGATTGGACAAAGAGGCGTGGCACCTCCCATACAACCTAAACTTTCAAAACGATATAACTCGGCACTTTCACCAGCTACGAACATGAAACAAAAAACTCAAATACAAAAAAAAATGTAAAAGCAAAAACACAACAGCACAAAACAAAAGCAAAAATACAAAAACAATAACATAAAACAAAAATTCAAACTAAAGGAAAAACAAAAAATGAAAGAAAAAGAAAAACAAAAAAAAAATCAGAAACAAAAATAAAAATGAAAGCAAAAACAATTTTTTTTTCGACATTGATTTGGTGATTTTTTTTTTTTTGGAAAATGGTGATTTTGACCATTGCATTGTTTTTGTCGACCAAACATTTTTTTTTAAAATTTTTTTCGAAATTTTTTGAACATTGTTGTTTTTGTCGAATTTTTTTTTTTTTGTAAAATGGTGATTTTGAACATTGCATTGTTTTTGTCGTCCAACATTTTATAACAATTTTTTTTTTCGAAATTTTTCGAACGTTGTTGTTTTTGTCGAATATATATATTTTTAAATTCCGAATAGACTTCAAAACGGCTGAGCCGAATTGAATAAAATTTTGGCACAATATGTATTTTGGGCCTGGGTAGAGTATATGCTATATATCGATAAGATTGGTGGACTGGATGTGGCACTTCCAATATAACCCAAAAATTGAAAATTATATCAGTAATTGGGATAGTAAATTTTATTAAATTTTGGTCAGCGTTATTTTTAACCATTCTAAACGGTTTCGCCGAATGTGGGAGTGCTGGACCATTGGGCGTGGCACCCTCCTTAGTAGATACATTTTACATTAGGTGTATGTCAACAGTTATTATAGTGATATCAAGATATTTCGCACCAGGTTAACAACCGCCCAAAAATATGAGTATTTGTAGAGAATATGTCAACATTTCAAATAAAAATATAAATTATAATTTTATTATTGACTTCCAAGGCATTTGTCCATCAAATTAAAATACTGACAACTGGCTAGGCTCAATATTCACTAAACATTTGCCATAATTCTTATATATTTGCCTGTTGTCGTGTACCGAAATTTAAAATACCAAACCGTTTGTGGATAAGAACTTCATACCTTAGCATCGTAAGTAGTACAATTGAAAAATTTTTCGAAATAAATTAAGACAGGCAAACTACATTTTTCATCAAATACTTCTGCATGAAGTGGATATTTTGGTAATTGCGCCACACTATTATTATTGTCAGTTCATTTAAAGGATACTTTAAGAAAAAAATCAATAAAATATTGAACTACTTGATTTTGAGACGTTTTTTCGCCTCCTGTAAAATTTGCTTTTTGTTGGTTACGATCTTTTGCCTGTAAGGTATCGATATTTGATTAAACATGAATCGCATAACTTTACTTTTACACCATTAAACTTAAAAAAAAAAATATATATTGTTTAAAAAATAAATTTAAAAAATATGCCATTATTTTTAAGAGTGCTATAAGTCCAATTTTTGAAAAAAAATGAATGTCATTTTATGTAGGATTTTAGTAATATCGTACTAACAAATGAATTTATTACTTTTTTCCAAAAGTGGACTTATTCAATTATCAAAAAGAACGGCTCAAATTAATGAAAAGAAACAAACACAAACATTAAATAAATAAAATCTAAATGTTAAATACTTTTTCGGTTTTTCTGAATTTCACGGAACATGTCCGCCAATACATTATAGGTCTAAGCATCGTCAAAAAAAATATATATATATGTATATAAATATAAATACATTTCTCTATACAGCAAATGGAAAATTTTCTCAGCATTCTCTTCGTTTTAGATCGTAAAAAGTATAAACATATATAATAGTACAAAAATACGATCTAGAAATTTTAATTCAAGAGAGGAACCAATTCATTGAAAACACACAAATACAAATATTAGAATTATATATATTGGAAAAACTCTCAAAAAATCATTTATGTATAACTCATAAATTTTGTCGTATGAGTAAATGCTAATACGCAAACTCATCATGATCGTAAAATCAAATAAAAATGTACATATAAAATATAAACATATTATAAATATTAAAAAAGCGTAGTATTAGAATTATTGCAAACAAAACGCATACTCATCATCATCATAAATTTGCATAAAATGAGTGGTTTGATTTTGAGATCAGTAATCACACTCATAAAATTTATAAAATAAATGATAATGTAGTATCTTCAAAATTCCTACGTATGATTGACCTGTAAGTGTCAATAATTTGATAATGAACAAAACGCATAGTCACGATGGACCGACTGTTTCATTATTTATATATAGCTGTTGATATGCATAATCATCATGATCGAAAAATATATAATTATACTCATAAGAATGATTCGTCAAATAAAATATGGTTAGACGTGTCGTATGAGTATGAAACTGACAATATGTAAATTAGAGATGGGCGCGTGCCTGTTTATGATGACACGGACACGCACGGGCACGCCAGTAGGTAACACGCACGAGCACGAGCCCGACGACTAAATTTAAAGGCAGGCACGAGATGCACGATTAAACACGGGGTAAACAAAGACACGATGAAGAACGACAAAATACGAAAAAAGCACGGAATCACATGAAAAACCATTTATATATTGGTTCTGGTTCCATGTTTTTTACAATAGCGGTTCCAAGTTCGGTTCCGATTCCGTTTCCACACATTTTTAAATGACGGTTCCGATTCTGGTTCCGGTTTCAAAAATCGAAAGGGTTTCGTTTATAATTCCGGTTCTTTCCGGTCCCAGAGTAGAACTAAAACCCTTGCATTATCGGTGCCGGTTCTCGTTCCAAGATTTAAATAATAGCGGTTCCGATTCCGGTTACAATAAAAAAATGTATATGGGTTCCGATTTCGGTTCCACACCTTTTTAAAATCGATTCCGCTACCGGTTCTTTATGACCCTTATTATAAATAATTAAAAAAAATAACTTTGGTATTGTTTTATTCTCTGAATCGAAAACTTTTCGGAATCGTAACCTGTCGGAGCCGGAATCGGATTTTTGGAACCGGAATTCGAACCGTTATTAACCGATATTCCAAAGTGTGTTTGTCCCTGATTAAAACATACTGGAAGTAAAGGATTTTTTTTAAATTGGAATAGAAACAAAAAAATATATATATATTTAATGGTCGCGTGCCTGATTTTAGAGACACGGACACGTACGGGTACGACATCAACTAGCACGCACGGAGATTTGCATGCACGAACTCAGATTTCCGGGCGTGACACGAAAAAAGCACCGCACGCGCCCATCTCTAATGTAAATCATATATTTGAGTATGACAGCTGTCAATAGGTTAGGTAGGTACTGAAGTTAAGTTAGCATACAATATTATTGTACGAATAAAATGTGAATGAATGAAAAAAATCATACACCATTTGATATTATAAATTAACAAAATTGAAATTTTCGAATCATTTGTTAAAAATTGTAAATTTTAAAATTTTTCATTTAATTAGAAAAATTATAATGTACAAAAATTGTCAATATTCCAATTAGTTTTTAAGTTATTTGGATCTAAACTCATAAAAATAATTAGTTTTTAGACTATTTTTGACATTTAAAGGTAAATAGAAAATGTATACAGAATGTTATACAGACTATTACGAACAAATTGCTATCTTTCTGGTATCTGTTCAATATTTTTTTTTTACAATTTAAATTGAAATATTTATATTTAAATTGAAATATTTATAATTTAAATTGATTTATTTACAATTTAAATTGATTTATTTACAATTTAAATTGATTTATTTACAATTTAAATTGATTTATTTACAATTTAAATTGATTTATTTACAATTTAAAAAATGCTTTTTCATTTTTATTAAATATGTTAATGATAAATACTTGAAAAGTGATTGGGCTAATTTACAAAATTTATAATTTAACAACTTTTTAAATTCGAATATTTCGGATACTATTGAAATAAAATAATAAATTATGATTTGTTTTAAATACCGTCAAAATTTGAACTTATACATAGCGAGATATAATGTACAGATTATGTTCCATTTATGATAGAGTCAGAATAAAGATAACTTATCTATGTTGACATTATTTTACTGAATAAACAAATACAAGTCATATTCATATTCAGGTAAGTTTTTTCACATATAACAATGGCGCTGCGAGTAGTAAAGCAGCGTTGGATAAGTTTGTCTACATTTGGAGAAAATTTCATGTAGACAATCACTATATTCAATGTATAAAATTCATATATGGGTGAAAATTTGTTAACCGTAACCGCTTCAAAAAATGTTTGCTTCCGATTTGGATGAAGTTGTAATATAAGTGGAGCTCATTTAAACCTGTTAAGGAGAATGGGCTGTATGACTAGTTGTTGAGATATTGGGGTCCAAATATGGCAAATTTGAAGGCGTAGATTTGTATTGAATTATTTATAACTTCTATCAGAGTGGCTCAATTGTAAACATCGATGACTGCTTTAGAAAGTATTTTTAATGCGCTTTACAATAAAAATATTTATTATGGAACAAATCAAAATATCTGCTTTTAAAAACATTTTTTCGGTTTTTGTAAATAGCCAGTTTTTATTTTTATATTTTTAAATGAAAGTTTGTCTATTCATATTAGCAAACTCAAGTTCTGATTTATGGACGAATAGCAAATGTTTACATTAAATTACTGAATTGAATTAAATTGCTGGACTGATTAATGGACATGCAATTAATATCGGCTGCTATATTTAGGTAGATTATTTTAACTGTGTAATGGAAAGGAACCAGCAAAATTCAGTTTATTCCTAGAACGTAACATATTTGAGGAAATTGCAATCGCAACTTTAAGCCCCTTTCAGACACTACTTAGAAAAAAAAAGTACTGTTCAAAAATCGTTTAACAAAAAAAATTAAGCGCAATATTTCTTTTTTTAATTATATCCTACACTAAGAGTGAAAGGGTATATTCAGTTTGGTACGCCGTTTGTAACAGCCAGAAGGAAGTATCTCCGGTATGGAAAAGTATATATATTCTTGATCAGCATGACGTCCTCAGTCGATTTAGCGATGTCCGTCTGTCTGTTGAAATCACGATTACAGAAAAAGTAGAAGAGCTAGAGCAATGAATCTTTAGATTTAGATTACTTATATATCTAAGCTGTCTGAACAAGGCATGATCGGTCTATTGTGACCTGAGAACCGACCACTTATGTTCAAATACCTCATATAAAATGTATATCTACAGATCAATTTTACTGTATACGTGCTTAGGTAAAATATATATTGACTCATGCTCAAATACATGAAAATAATGCTTTCCGGCGAAACGACTTGTGGTTCACAAAAAAAAAATCGAAATTCGGTACACCTACCCATTTGTAAATATGGGTATCAAATGAATGGAAATACATCAGCGATTGAAAGTTTGTAGTTATTTTCGGGATTCGTATATCCTGGTGACTTATATATCACTTTGGATGGTAACCACACATATGTGTAGGGTATTTATAGTCGGATTAGACCGACTATAATTTTGATAATCCTAACTATCATAATAACAACTACTTTAAAATTTCCCATGTGATCTAACCTTCCCAACTGGTTTTTACTGAAACCCAGAAAAAAATACTATATAAATAATAGTTTTTTACTATTAAAAATATTCAATGGGATAAATTATTATTTTAATCGGAAAATACCATTAAATACTAGAAAATTCCATGACATTGCCATTGAGTTTATATGAAAATTTTTATTTTTTGTATACTATTAAATCAATAATTGTCCTATTGACCAATTTTAATGGGATTTGAGGGAATTTTTATCCGGGTGTAGAGTATATTTTAAAAATTAGAACCGTTGAAAAAAGTAAGTAATTTTGATCGTTTTTTAAACTATGCTCTACATATTTATTTTATTTAATAGTAATCAGTATTTTTCAATTGTATAGAATTCAATACTATAAACTTATAAAAGGAATATTTTTACCTGACAAAATTTGAATATTTTGAATGTGAAAAAGTTGAATACCAAAAAACTATTTGTATGTCATACATTATAACATAATCTATTCATTGTTTACACAACAATGTAGACAATTCCTAAATACAAATTAACCAACACTGCAGTAAAGTTAAGCAGTATATATAAATAACTAACATAAATAAATGTTGCTTAATTTTACAAAGCCACGGACAAATTCTTGTTGTAGGCTAGTGTTTGATTATAAGCAATTTTTTTAGATGTTTTTGTTGTTAGCATGTTTTTGTAAAATCGTCAAATATGTATTAAGAATTAATTTTAAAAAATAAGACGTAAATAATAATCAAGTTCGAAACGACAAAGAAGTGCTGTTTAAAAATAGCACATATATAATTTTTTTTTAATTTTCCGTACGAAAACTCTATTCTCGTTGAACAGCTGAAATATGGAAAATATGGAAACCAAATCATCTGTATGTTACGTAAACATTTTGGCAATGATCTCAAGTGCGATCGTTGGTACAAAATAAATACATTTATATGATGTATTGTTGACCTAGATGTATTATGGTGTAGTTCGAAATACTCAAATCAACAAGTAGTTAGTCCGTTGCACTCAAAATAATAATAAACAAAGGGAGCAACAATATCTCAATTTTATTTGGAATTTCTTAATTTCTAATGGAATTTTTGCAATTTAAAATAAAAATTCTCAATTTCATTTGGAAATTTCTCAATTTCAAATGGAAATCTCAATTTCATTTGGAATTTTCCCAATTTCAAATCGAAAATCTCAATTTCAATTAGAAATGGTGTAGTTTTCTAAACTTCTGAAATTTTGTACACTCAAAATAATTTCTAGGACATTTTACGAAATATTTCTATGTATTTTTTTAATTTCGTAAAATACACGAATAATTAGTAGAATATACGAAACATTTGTAATTTAAATTTTTTTCAAAATTATTTTTTACGAACGATTTGTATATATTACGAATTAGTATTCGTAAAATTAAAACAGAAACAAAATTACGAATATTTCGTTTAAATTACGAAACTTTCGTTATATTATTTTCTATTACACTTTTTTAACGAAAGAATAACATATTTTACGAATGAGCTTTACATTTTATGAATAAATTACTAAACTTTCGTAAATTTTGAGGCTATATGTAGAATTTTACGAAACATTCGTCTTTTTTACGAATCATTAGTAAAACAAGAAATCAGTTGCGTCAAACAGCAACTTGAAGCTACATTTTATTTTAATTGGTATCACGGTCGCAAGCAGATAGTTATAAAATACAAACAATTATTTTCATATATTTATGAATCGACATTTTTATAGTTAGTTTTTTTTTTAATAATGTATCGACTAAAGTACGAATACTTTCGTTAAATGTACGAATATATTCGTAAAAAGGTACAAAAGTATTCAATAAATTACGAATTTTTCGTAATATGTTCGAATGGCTTTCGTAGTTTCGTAAAATAAACAATTCAAATTCGTAATATTATCATTAATTTATAAAAGTTCTTTCGTGTATTTTACGAAATTTTTCTTGGATAAATTTCATGAATTTTATCGTACGAACGATTTTGTGTACTTTAAGCAGATTTTATTTTGAGTGTACGAACATAGGTAAATCAGGTAATTGGGGATGCTGATCAGCATTTTTGGAAACAGATGAAAAAAACTTAGTAATTTTGCTCGTTAGTTTCGACTCTGTTTTGTATAATCATAAACCATTATCTTGTTTCTATTTATGCTAAAAAATTAATTAAAATCTCTCAAAAAAATCGCTTTTTCCCATAGCAAAAAATAAAAATCCCTCGTTGACTTCGTTTAGAAATAAAATCTCTCAGCAATAAAAAATCGCACATAAAATCCCTCAGGCATTAAAAAATCCCTAAAAAATCTCACATTTATAAAATAAAAAGTTAAAAGTTTAAAATAGTGTTTTAATATAAAAGTCCTTTACAAGATTAATATGAAATATCTCAAATATTTATCTTATCACATATTTTCTTATAAACTAAAAGGAATTTTAAGTTCATATGCGTCGGTAAATCTATTGTTTTGTCTGAATGTATGAACACGCATACTGAAATATGTTATATTATATTTGCATCAAATAATTAAAAACTTTATAATTTTTGTCAATAACATTGATTTTCTCATTTTATATAATTACATTGTTAGTTAATTTCTTCAAATCAACTACTTTTAAAATTCTACAACTTATTTTTGTAATATTTTAAAAAACATGGTAACTCTGTAAAGCAATAACTCGAGATTATACTTCAGCGTAATTCATCGCAATAAAAAATGGTATTGCACACGAATTAGTTTTTAGTGGTTTTTTTTGGAATATTACATAGAATATATATCAAAAAAAACGTGTGCGAAAAAAAAATTCCTCATGATTTGAAAAATCCCTCGCTGACTTAAAAAATCTCTAGGGAAATCCCTCAGCAATTAAAAAATACCTCAAAAGGGATTTTTCCCACGAAGTTGGCAAGTTAAAAAACATTGCGTTTAAATTCTTTTATTAAACTAGTTTTCTAAATTACTATAATTTTTTATTCGAAGTAGTGGTATTTTTTTATTAAGCGTTATGTAATATGAGAAAACTGATTAAAAAGACATAATCAACACCCACGAATTATATAGAAATCATTTATGGGATGTCGAAAGGAAAATAGATTTCTCATTTTCTAGGAGTTGTGTTATTTGTATCTACTATAATTTTATATCTCAACTTTATTGTTTCTAATTTGTTGCACAGTATCGATACAAATAGAGTGTAGTAATGTTGGGCATGTGAGCGTGATTCAGCATGATCCACGTGAATCACGCGTGATTGTGATTGAATTCTAATTTTGCTCACGTGATTGTGAGTGAGTGTGAGTAGACCAAAAAATTGCGTGAGTGAGTACAATTTTTTCGTGAGTGAGTGTGCCTGAGTCGAATAATTCATAAAATAAAAAAATCTTACTTTTAATTTTTTGCGATCCAATCCTTTCCCAACCACCCCTACCCACCCCTTCTTCAACTCAGAATAAGTTGCAAGGTTTCTGTCATTAATTGATCTAAACCCTGTGAACCGGCCGAACTTAGTATGGGCTAGTTAATTTTTGTGGAGTCATGTCAATAGTTTTTGCTTGGTTTTATATGACCGTTCATGGAAATAGATATAGAACGCATTTTTCCTTCGATATACCCATTTTTGTAAAAACTTGAATTTTCCATTTCAACTATACATATGATAACTCTATATTGACTTCCTTTTGTTTATTAAGTTTAATTTGTTCGAATAAAATCGAAACCCCACAGATTTTATTCGAGTTATAAATGAAGTAACCAAAAAAATCGCTTCAAAAATAGTTTTTCCCGAAGTCAATTCATCCCTGGTAAATTCTATCCCGGACTATTATTTTGATGATGATTCTTTTCCAGAGATAATTTTTCCAGAGACAATTCTCAAAGATTTTACACGAATTCTTCACCGGAGTATTATTCTTTGAGGCAATTTTTACGTTTTTATATGAATAGCACATCGAAGGTCTTTCACATTTCCATCTCCGTTAAAATTGAGATATATTTTATCAAAATCTCTAACATCATTATTGTGGTTTAAAGATGTAGGTTGCACGCTCGGAAGTGCCACGCTCGAAGGTGCCACGCTCGGTCGACCAATCTCACCGAAAAACAATAGCAAAAAACACGTGATTCAGCGTGATTCACGCGAGATTACGCGTGATTGTGATTGAATCTTAATTTTACTCACGTGATTGTGAGTGAGTGTGAGTAGAGCAAAAAAAAGGCCGTGAGTGAGTGTGCGTGATTAGAAAAATTATTTCGTGAGCGTGAGTGAGTGTGAGTCAAAACTCACTCACGTGCCCATCTCTAGTGCGTAGGTTTCTTGTTTTGGATAAATATATGAAAGCGGACATACATGCTACTAGTTCCTAAATTTAAAAAAATACTTTAGCTGAATACGAAATGAAGGTATTATGTTTATTGTAATTTGAAAATACATACAATATGTTTGGTGTTCGCCAAATTTGTTTTTGATACCAACTACAGAATCTAAAAGAAAGATACAAACATTTCTTGCTCTATAGTTAGAAATATTGTGTCGTAAACTTACTTATAGAAGCCTACAAAAAGTTGTTTTAATTGTGTAATAAAAAGTAAAAACACAAAATATAAAAAAAAATTGTTGATGTCATCAGTTACAAAAATGCAACACATGCATGATAATTTGAATCAGTGCACATTTTGTATTCAACAGATATATAGTCTTCATATTTAAACTGAGGCCACTGACTTAGAATTCATTTAGAAATATTACCGTTGATGTCGTAAAACTCTCCAACTAGATTTTAAAGGTTTCAATAATCGATTTAAAGATATTTTCGCCAATTTTTAGTTCATTTGGTGAGTTTCATTTTTACAATGAAAAGATGATTTAATGTTTGAAATATACTCACAAGTAGCAATATAAGACCTAAACATAACTTAACCATTTATTTTGATTTAATAATTATAATACGGTATTTATGTGAAAAGTTTTTTTTTTGGTCGCAATAATGATATTTGTTTAAATTTTATGAACAATCTAACTTTAGTAGAGTCGTATAAAAACAGTTATTAAACTTTGCTAATGATATCTAACCATAATATTTCAGTTAAAACTTCAAAATGTCAGCCAACGTAAATCCAGTTAAGAAGGTACCGCTTCACCTACAGGTATGATCACTTTAAAATATTATTTCTCTTCACCTGTAACTTGAACAATAACTTGTATATTTCAGAGCGCACAAAATCGCGTCTATATTAAAAATGGCCAAGTAGTCAATCACGACAAGACCTTCAAGGCTGATGTCTATATTGAGGATGGCATTATTAAGTTTGTGGGTCCTGCGTCTGAAATTACAGTACCCGGTGGCGTACGCATCATCGATGCTGCTGGTAAACTTATCATTCCCGGCGGCATTGATCCGCACACACACATGCAGTTTGAATTTGGCGGCGCTGTTGCTGTGGATGATTTCTATCATGGCACCAAGGCTGCGGTGGCCGGTGGCACCACCACAATTAGTAAGTAATCTTCTGAACTTTATAGTTCTTCTATTATATATATTTTCAAAATATTAACTTTTTGGTTTTTAGTTGATTTTGTGCTCCCCAGAAAGGGTGAATCGATGTTGGACGCATACGCAAAGTGGCGCGCATGGGCCGACCCGAAAGTATGTTGTGATTTTGCTTTTCACGTGGGCATTACGTGGTGGTCAGAATCGATCTCAGAAGAAATGAAGATTTTGTGCGATAAGAAGGGTGTTAATTCTTTCAAAATGTTCATGGCCTACAAGGGTCTGTACCAGCTGTGTGACGGAGATATGCTGGATGCATTGGAGCGTATTCGCGAATTAGGTGCTGTGGCACAGGTAGGTTCCGAAAAAATTAATTGTTAATATTATAATCACCAATAAATATAAATATCATGTATTAAAAGGTTCACGCGGAGAATGGTGATATAATTGCCAAAAATTCTGCGAAATTATTGGCCGCCGGTGTTACTGGTCCAGAAGGTCACGAAATGTCCCGTCAGGAGGAAGTTGAAGGTGAGGCTGTTAATCGTGCTTGCATTTTGGCTCATCAGGTAAAGCGAGTTAATTATATGTACTATCGAATGATAACAATTTAAATGTTTTTCAATTAGGCCGATTGTCCACTGTACGTGGTGCATGTGATGAGTAAATCGGGTGCCATTGAATTGGCCCGTGCACGTCAAAGATACAATAACCGCGGTATATACGGAGAAACATTGGCGGCTGCACTTGGTACAGATGGAACGCAATGTTGGCATAATTGCTTCCATCATGCGGCGTGTCATGTACTGAGTCCTCCACTGCGTCCAGACAAAACCACTCCTGAATTTATGATGAAATTATTGGCAAAGTAAGTACTTTGGTTTAATTATTTGCTTAAACTTTTTTTTTTGAACTCGAAATTATGGGCACAAAAATAATTAAATATTGACCAAGAAAAAAAATTCCTAGAAATTGAGCAAGAGAAAAAATCTCCGAAAAATCTCTAAAAAATCTGCAAAAATCTCCGCAACCCTCAAAGATGGGTTATTTATCAAAACCCCCTTACAAACTATTTATTAATTTTATAATACTCTATTGCAGCGATGGTCTCCAAACCACAGGCAGCGACAATTGCACATTTAACAAGGAACAAAAAGAGCTGGGCCTAGGTAACTTCACAAAAATACCCAATGGTGTGAACGGTGTCGAGGATCGTATGTCCGTCACCTGGGAGAAGGGTGTGCACGCTGGTATAATCGACCCGTGCCGGTTTGTTGCGGTGACCAGTACCAATGCAGCCAAAATTTTCAATTTGTACCCGCGAAAGGGTCGCATTGCCGTTGGATCTGACGCAGACGTCGTCATCTGGAATCCAAATGCGACGCGTACCATATCCAAGGACACACATCACCATGCATGCGACTTCAATATATTCGAAGGCATGGTCTGCCATGGTGTGCCCGAGGTGGTGTTGGTGCGTGGACGCGTTTGTGTTGAAAATAATGAGGTGCGCGTTTTAGAGGGATTCGGACGCTTTTTGCCCACACCAATACGTCCACCATATGTCTATGATGCACTCGACGGAAAGGTTAAGAGCAGTGATGATTTGCAAGATGACTTTATAAAAATCAGCTTTGATGCTTTGGATGCTGAGGTACCACCACAAGAAGCTATTGTACGAAGTATAGCAAATGGAACCGTAGGCTCGGTAGGCCCAGTGAGTTCATCTGGACATCATCGAAATATGCAGGAATCAACGTTTTCCATAAGTGGTATGCACGGTATTATTTAAACTATGGTGTTTTTAAATTAATTCATTTTTCTATTGCAGAGGAATTGGATACATCCGGTCCACGAACATCAGTTAAGATTCAAAATCCACCAGGTGGAAAGTCGTCGGGTGGTTTCTGGTAACACTGACAAATTTGATTTAATTAATTAATAAAAATTGTTTTTTTTTTACTGATTTAAAAATGTTTTTATTTTTTAATTTTTTTGATAACACTACACAACAACCATTCAGCGCAGCAGTCAAGGTTATTTTTGTATTATTTAAAATGACGCCCTTATTCCGAAAATATGGTTTAATATTGTTTCTTTGGATAGGTTTACAAAATATGGGCCAATAACTTTTGGACCTAGCTTTCATGAAGGTGGTCGCATATATTTGCAAATATCTCGCGTTATAAATAACACATATGATCAAATGTTATATCGAATGAAAGTTAATTGAATATCGAATAAACATTTTTTAGAACATTTTTAAATTGGTTCATTAGTTTAAGAGAACTCGAAAGAAGAACTTGAAAAAACTTTTTTTTCAACAAAAATTTAAGAAAAAATTCATTTAAAAAAATGGAAAAAAATCGATAAAGTAAGATGATACACAAATTTTAATTTTTCAAAATTAGTTCACACTCCGTCGAAGAAATTGAGCTATAAATGACAAAAATATATGGGTAACATTTGGGGATAAAAAAATTTATGTGAAATCAATATAATTGAGTGCTATACAAATAGGCATAAAAATAAAAAATGTGAGCGGTTCACGATTATTTTTTGAACACATATTGATAGATGATTGCTTGTAATTAATTTTAAATTTTATAACTTTATATTTAATACTTAACGAGATATGTGATCCAAAAATGTAAACCCATATCTCGTAGTGAATGTAGTAGATTACGTTGACTAAATCGACTCATTTTCGAACTTCGAATTACTATTCTACTAAAATATATTGAAAATAAATTTCACATCATTCGGAATAGCAGTTTTAAAGTTATCGTGTATAGGCGGACAGACAGACGGTCATATCTAAATCGACTCGGAAAGTGATGTTGACCAAGAAAATATATACTTTTTCATACCAGTCACGCCTACTAAGAGGCGCTAAAATATCCTCACATATATTTTATAACTTGTTACCCATGGGTATAGGGTATAAACATATTATGCGATTTTTTTTATTTAATACCCAATTGTAATGCTTTCACATCATTTTTTCTGTTCTCAAAAATTATCCATAAATCATTTTCTTTAAAAATGTACAAATCATCAATGCATCATCTTGCGTTTTCAATTTTTCGCCATAAAATGTAATACTTTACTGCGCAAACTTTTTATACCCTACACCTATGAGGTACAGGGTATATTAAGTTTGTGCAGATATTGTAACGCCCCTTAGGAGGCGTGTCCGGTATATATATTCTTGATCAGAAAAACTTCCCGAGTCCGTTTAGCCATGCCCGTCTGTCCGTCCGTCCGTCCGTCCGTCCGTCTGTCTGTCCGTCTGTTTGTCTGTCTTGCTGTCTTACTGCCTTGCTGCCTGACCGGATACAGAATAACTTGAAAAATACTTGTCAGAATGCGATGAAATTTCGTTTCAATATGTTTCAGCCAAAAAATGGTTCTGAGTTTGAAAATGAACCAAATCGGTAAACGGACACGCCCACCTCCCATACAAGTCAATTATATATTACTTTTTGGGAACCAATAACTCGAAAAGTATTATATATATATATTTATAAAATTTAAAGCATATTGTTAGAATTCGCCATAAAATATATGTTCAAAAAATGGTCGTGATCCGCCCACATTTGATTTTTTTTAATTTTTACCGATTTTTGTAGTGGACATTTTAGTCGTAAATTATTAAAAATTTGCCCACCAAATTATACCACTAATATATCCAACAAGAGTGTAGGGTATTCCATAGTCGGAGCTAACTTTCCCAACTCGTTTTCTCATTTTGTTGTGTAGTGTAATTACAATTATATTTTTTTATATTCTGTGGAATGTAAATTATGTGTTTACGTGATTATTTATACCTAAATATCACAATTATCTTCACTTAAAATCACAGGCTCATCTGGACCTTTCCAAAATATGCAGTAATAAACTAAAAAAGGCTGTTACTACAATCAATTTTTCATAAATTTGAAATAATTTGACAGTCTGTCATCCAATTTATAGGGAAGTGATTTAATTGTTACAAATACATAACTTTTTATCTCTTCCAATCTTATGCCAAACTTATGTCATGAAACTGACTGACAACATGAACTGATACAAATTGATTTAGTGAAAACCAAGCATTACCAAAAACAAATTAAATTGAATTTAAAGATAGTATCAGCGTTTTGGAAAATAAATATTTTCATAAAATGTAATACTATTTTTAAAGCCAGCTTTATTTTCGCAAAATGCTTGTTTTTCGTCAATGGAAAAAAAAATATAGATTTCGTTTGACAATGTTAATGAACATTTTGGACAGTTTCATAGTGAAAACCAAGTCTAAGGCTGTTAGTCTTTAAATTTATATCACAACCCTTTAACAACTTTAAGCTCGCTTGCCCACGAAAGACGTCGCACAGTGGGGCAGGGAGTACCAAAAGTTGTCGAAAACCTTAAATAGTGTTCTTTTTAGAAAAATAATTATGAGGATTGACTAATTTTGTATGAACATTTAATAATCAAAATTTAGGTTCATGGTACCTACCATAAAAGACAAAAAAGGCAACAACATGCCCGGTATATGAAAAATAAATTAAAAATAAATTAAAAATAAATAAAAAAAAGTGAATTTACTGTAGCATTTTTTTCTAAAGTATGTACAATTTCTAAAACCATAATATTGAAAAAACTTTATAAATACCAGATGGCTACATTACAAACAAACATTTATTTTTTATGGTTACTTAAAATAAACTTTTCAAAAAATGAATCACAAATTTGACAATTTTTTTCTTTCGAAGGGAAATTAATGAATTTACTTCATTATTTTTGTGCAAGTAGTATATTTAAATATGATTAAATATTTACAAAAAAATAGAGAATGTTATACGATAGATCAAAAGATATAAGTTAAATAGTTGTCGTTCCGGACGGGACAAAAACGTATGTAAATGTCGAGGTTCATACGAAAATTGCAAAAAGTCAGCGAATTTTGCGTACATATTATTTTTTTGAATTATTTTAGAAAATTGCTGAAATCATGTGCTTTATTTGAATATTTACTCATTGCTTATAGTTTTTCAAAATAAATCACAGAAAATTCCGCACGAAACTAAAAGTTTCATATAGAAATTGTCACTACGATTATTTTTTTTAAAATACTTTTGGCGTACAATATATATTTTTTCAATTATCTCAGAACATAGCTGAGACAATTTACATTATTTTTGTATATGAAAAGTTTATAGTTAGTGCAAATTTTCATACAGAACGTATGATATATTAAATAATTTCGGACGTTCTGTATGAAAATTTGCACTTTTTATACCCTACACTAAGAGTGAAAGGGCATATTCAGTTTGGTACGCCGTTTGTAACACCCAGAAGGAAGCAGCTCCGGTATGGAAAAGTATATATATTCTTGATCAGCATGACCTCCTGAGTCGATTTAGCGATGTCCGTCTGTTGAAATCCCTACTACTTAAACAATTAAAGAGTTAGATAAATGAAACTCATAATTTAGATTACTTATATACCTACGCTGTATGTGGCATATCGGTCCATTGTGACCTGTGATCTGACCATTTATATTCAAATAACAAAATTTACATCTACAGTTCAGTTTTACTGTATACGTCTTAGGTAAACTTTTTTGGTCAAAATAATATATTGACTTCATGCTCAAATACATGGAAATAATGTTTTCCCGCGAAACGACTTGTGGATCCCAAAAAAAAAAACAAAATTCGGCACACCTACCCACATGTAAATATGGGTATCAAATGAATGGAAATTCTTCAGCGATTGAAAGATTGTAGTTATTTTTAGGATTCGTATACCCTGGTGACCAATAACCACTTTGAATGGTAACCACACATATGTGTAGGGTATTTATAGGGTATAATTTTGATAATCCTAACAATCATAATAATACCAAATTTAAAATTTCCCATGTGATCTAACCTTCCCAACTGTTTTTTTTTTCTAAAAATAATTTTATATATGGAGTGATGATGCACGGTGAACAAAATAATGAAATTTTTGAACAAAACGCCATTTTTTTATTTTTAAATTTTATTTTTTTTTACTGTTACATACATAAAAGATCCACTAAGAATAATCTGTAACCATTTTTCTTATAACATTAACAGTTTAAGAGATATGAGCCTTCAAAGTTATGAAAAAAATTGTATTCCATACAAGAATATATGAAAATGCATATTGGAACATAACTAAAATATATCTCAAATCCTTAAAATTGTATTGAGGCTTTAACAAAATAAACCTTCTGAAAAAAAATAGCTTCCGGTTTGCTCCGGTTTACAAGACAATTGTAGTGAAATACTACCATTTTCGTTAGAAATTTAATCATTTGATTTTAAGTGTCTAGTGTTTGATATTATAACTTAACACACACTAACTTCACAATATTTATATTTATACACATTTTTTGCAATAGTTTGAGGAAAAATATAAAAATACACACATTCCATTAGTACATCCATATTTCGTAAAATTTTACGTCAAAACTTCCAATTTAAGGAATATTATGTAAAGGTAATAATTTTATATCAATTAAACCGACAGACATCCTTCACACACGCTAACTTTTTTCTAATCGCAATCAATGTAGTAAAAAATAAACAAAAATTCATCGCTATATCTTTTCCGGATTAGGAGAAATTACGTGTCAAAAATTACCTTTTTTTTATTCTAGTTTCATACATTTGTGCCTTTTTTTGTAAATTTATTCCAAGGACTGCAAGTGATATCCTCTGTACGCATTAATTTTTTTATAATCACAATCAATGTGATAAAATATGAAAAATATATCATCCCATATCGTTTCCGGATTAGGAGAAATTACATGCCAAAAATTAACATTTTTCATATAGTTGTTTTTTTTTTTTTGTAAATTTATTAAATAAATATTAAATAAATTTTATTTCAAGAACTGCAAACGATACCCTTCATTAACACGAGCTTATTTCAGATCACTATCAATGTGGTCAAAAATAAATCATACTGATTTCGGCTCCAGATTTTAAAAAATCACATGTCAAAAATTTCGACAAAATTCTCAAAGTTAAATTATTTTTACATAACTTTTGTGAATCAATAGAAGACATTTTGTAAAGCATAACTATACCCTGATATTTTTTTATTAATTCAAAAAGAAATCAACGAAATCTACCGATTTGTTTTGAGGTTATATAATTTTGTTCAAAAAAGTGATTTTTGTTCACCGTGTGACGGTTCGAATTTCTAGATGTTTTTTAATGTTTTTATTTTTTTTTTCCAATTTTGTGAAAAAAAAAAATGTTTTTTATTTTTTTTTATTCTTTTTGTACTTAAAGTTCCGGACGTGACAGATTTCAATTAACTGTCAAAAAATGTCTAGAATTAGTAGGAAATCGCATCGATTACATTGTTGGAAATGTGATTTAGAAACAGAGGATTCAACTCTTTGAAAAATGTTGTTTGTTTAATATGATAATAAATGTATCTTTTTGGTTACCTACGTGACAATATACAAAAATCAAAAATTGTCCCTTATTTTAATTTCATTTTTTTTTTTAAGCTTTAAAAACATTCAGGTTACGAAATATATTTCTGTTTAAATTCGTATATTTTCCGAAAATCATTTGTGAAAATAATCCACAAAATAATTAGTAAATCTAACGACTTTCAATATAAATCTCTTTCACATATAACTCTCCTCTTGTAACAAATGGAAAAGTTTCGACATTGTGATGGTCGATTCCAACATTGGTTTTTCCTTCTTTTTTTTCATTACGAATATCAAATTATAAAATATACGAACGTATCGTAAAAAAATATCAGAACGAAGTTAAAAATTACGAATGCTGATTACAATAAATCGTATTTTTTACGAAATTTAAATTTATGAAAAAGTATTTCCGCTTCAATATGTCACAATGCTGTCATATGTAGGTCATAAATTCTGATATTTTGTTGCTATTATATGTTACACATTTTTTTTTATTTTTTTATTATGAAAATATGATATGTATTGCTTTTCAATTTCAAATAAATATCGTAAACGAATTGATCTAAATAAACTGGGTTCAACAAATTCTTAGAATGATCCCTAGTTTCACGAACAGGTCGATTTTTTCATGTGTGCAAATACTGTCGGACGGTATTAAAAATCTTCTTGTCAAAAATCAATTTGGTATTTTGACGGCATCATAACAATATTTTATATATATTTGTTTGTATTACAATTAATATTATATTTTTTTTTGTAAAGTGAAAGTTTCATCAATTCTTGAATAAATTTGTAACGCTGATTTAGAAAATGGTACCAGTTTTATCAAGGTCTTTTCAACAATATAATTTATAATTACATTCAAATCTATTCAAACATATTGTTTATATCTGTGCATAATAATATAATAGTTTGGCACTAAAGTCCTATAAGAACTTAGGCCGAGCTCTCTCACCATTTTGAGCTGTGCGTGTTATTTTTGTACTCAGAGTGGTGGAACCTTCAGTTTAATGCCGAATCCGAACGGCGGGTGAGAGCTTTTCATAGGCAATGTTTTACTCTCGTAGGTTTGCCATTTACTGCCGAGAGGTAGCGCGGTATAGAAAAATATTTCTATGAAAAGATGTAGGCTTGAACCGGGGACCTTTCGGCGCGCAGTCCAACGCACTAACCACTGAGCTACCGTGGTATATACCACATAGTTATACATTATTTCTAAACTGGTTGTAATCGAAAATACAAACTTTCGTTTTTGATATAAGAAACCACATAACAATTGAAAGAACCGAAATAGTTGGTTATCGTCACAATTTTTTTCCGTGTAAGACACAAAGTTTTGATATGTATTAGATATATATTAGATAATATTATGTGGATTAGAAGATGTTTAAATGTATACTTTGATTTATAGTCTACACCACCAAATGTCATTTTAACAAAATACAAAAAATATATAAATTTTGTTTTAACAGCAAGAGTAAAATACACTTGTGAATTTTTTATGATTTACAAGTACGGAAAATTTTTTGATTGAGATAACAACATTTTGAATAAACAGTTTGAAACACACTGTATTAAAAACATATATTAACATTTTTGTATTTTTTTATATTGCCACTGGAATTTCTAGTCGTTAATAATAAAAATGAGAGAAATTAAAAAAAACGAAAATCAAATAGATAAATCGGAGTAATTGTTGTATTTAAACTTTTCGAGTTTCCGGACGATTTGTTGAATACTCAGTTACACAAAGCCTCTTGAACACTACGCATCGTCGAAAGCAGTGAGTACTCTAGCACCAATAAAAAATATAACATTTAAATATCAGACAATAAAAAAAAATATTAAATATTTATAACAAAATAAATAATATATAAAGAACTATCTGTAAAAATGAAAGAACTATCTGTACATGATAAACAATATACTTTAACTAATGACTTTCAAAAATTGAATAATAATAATAATATTTCGGCGCTAGAAGAATTAAGAAGAACTTAGGACGATCCTCTCACCATTTGAGCTGTGCATGTTATATTTGTACTCCAAGTATTGGGACCTACAGTTTAATGCCGAATCCGAACGGCGAGTTAGAGCTTTTCATAGGTAGTGTTTACTCTCGCAAGTTTGCTATCGTCTTCCCAGAGGTAACGCGCTATAGAAAAAAAGTTTTCTATGAAAAGATGTTGTTAGCCCTAGGTCAGTTTTGTACAAGGCATATTTTGTCTCTCTCTTTATTTTAATGATAACACAGCACAACATACAACCAGTTGGGAAGGTTAGATCGCATGGGAAATTTTAAAGTAGGTGTAATTATGATAGTTAGGATAATCAAAATTATAGTGGGTCTAAGCCGACTATACATACCCTACACAGTGTGTGGTTACCATTCAAAATAGTATATAGGTCACCAGGGAATACGAATCCTGAAAATAACTACAAACTTTCAATCGCTGAAGAATTTCCATTCATTTGATACCCATATTTACAAATGGGTAGGTGTACCGAATTTCGATTATTTTTTTGGGAACCACAAGTCGTTTCGCGGGAAAACATTATTTTCATGTATTTGTGCACGAAGTCAATATATATTTGACCAAAAAAGTAAACATTAAAATTGAGCTATAGATGTAAATTTTATATGAGGTATTTTAATATAAATGGTCAGATCACAGGTCACAATAAACCGATCTAGCACATACAGGCTAGATATATAAGAATCTAAGTTATCAGTTTCATTCATCTGACTCTTCAATTTTTTAAGTAGTAGGGATTTCAACAGACAGACAGACGGACATCGCTAAATCGACTCAGGAGATCATGCTGATCAGGAATATATATACTTTTCCATACCGGAACTGCTTCCTTCTGGGTGTTACAAACGGCGTACCAAACTGAATATACCCTTTCACTCAAAATAATTATGCACGATCTAAGTATGATTTTCCAATGGACGTCAAGATTCTAATCAGGACTTCATACTCAGTTTTTTTCGATTGCCTCAAGTTCTTGAGTTATTACGTAAAACAAATATATGGTAATACTCGTGTTTTTCTGCATTTTTTTGTCTTTAACTTTAACTATTGGGGAATGTGCTGTGTTAATATTTTTTGTATTTGACTGGTCATAACTTTGGTCAGATCAATCCAAATGTGGTTTATTTCAAAATATTATATGAAGTATTCTCAATGGAAAACAAAAACTTAAATCTGTAAAAAGTTAAAAACTATTATATGTAGAAAAACATGAGAATTGTCATATATTTGTATTACATAATAACTCCAAAACAGGAGGCAATCTGAAAAAACTGAGTATGAGGTCGTGATTAGAATCTTAAAGTCCATCAGAAAATCACATTAAGATCGTGGATAAATACAAAAGGTCTCAGGTTGTAGTCTAGTGTAATATAATAATAAAAATAATAATAGGTTTATCAAAATTCCAAAACTGAAATACAGTACCACATAGATCAATACGGACGTGGACAATAATAGAGAACATTTGTACGTCCCGTATTTCTTAAGAAAGTGCCAGAGGCAGACTTCTAAAAACAGAACTGTCCACGGAAATTCAGGACGGACTGTCACTGTTTCCTTCGTGAATGTTTTTAAAAATTTTATCATTATTTATTAACAAAGCACATTCCCCAATAGTTTATAAATATTGTAACTAGGAACTAGATGACTAAAAAATACACTCAGAAAAAAAAAAACAAAATAAAGATAACGTTTCCTCCGGTAGTTGTATTCAATATTTAAAACAAACGTATTATATATATATATAATCTAATGTACTTAATTTTATAATTTTAGTTAAAACTTTAAAATGTCTGCCAACGTCAACCCAGTTAAAAAGGTAATGATTTCGAGCAAATATTAATATTAAGCAAATATTTAAGTTAAAAAAAACTCATATTTCAGAGCGTTCAAAATTGCGTCTACATCAAAAATGGCCAAATAGTCAATCACGACAAAACCTTCAAGGCTGATGTCTATATTGAGGATGGCATTATTCAATTTGTCGGTCCTGCATCGGAAATGACAGTACCCGATGGAGCACGTATCATCGATGCCGCTGGTAAACTTATCATTCCCGGTGGCGTTGATCCGCACACACACATGGAGTTTGAGTTTGGCGGCGCTATTGCTGTGGACGATTTCTATCATGGTACCAGGGCTGCTGTTGCTGGTGGTACAACCACTATTAGTAAGTAATATTCTAAACTTAAATACTTATATAACATAATTATAACATTCAATTTTTCCATTTAGTTGATTTTGTGCTGCCAAAAAAGGGTGAATCCATGTTGGATGCCTACGCAATGTATCGCGAATGGGCTGACCCGAAAGTGTGTTGTGATTTCGCTTTTCATGTGGGCATTACGTGGTGGTCAGAGTCGATCTCGGAAGAAATGAAGATTTTGTGCAATGAAAAAGGTGTTAATTCTTTCAAAATGTTCATGGCCTACAAGGGCCTCTACCAGCTGTGTGACGGAGATATGCTGGATGCATTGGAGCGTATTCGCGAATTAGGTGCTGTGGCACAGGTAGGTTCCGAAAAAATTAATTGTTAATATTATAATCACCCATAAATATAAATATAATGTATTAAAAGGTTCACGCGGAGAATGGTGATATAATTGCCAAAAATTCTGCGAAATTATTGGCCGCCGGTGTTACTGGTCCAGAAGGTCACGAAATGTCCCGTCAGGAGGAAGTTGAAGCTGAGGCTGTTAATCGTGCTTGCATTTTGGCTCATCAGGTGAAGCGGATTAATTATATGTATTATCGAATGATAACAATTTAAATGTTTTTCAATTAGGCTGATTGTCCTCTGTACGTGGTGCATGTGATGAGTAAATCGGGTGCCATTGAATTGGCCCGTGCACGCCAAAGATACAATAATCGCGGTATATACGGAGAAACATTGGCGGCTGCACTTGGTACAGATGGAACGCAATGTTTGCACAATTGCTTCCATCATGCGGCGAGTCATATACTAAGTCCTCCACTGCGGTCAGACAAAACTACACCGGAATTTTTGATGAAGTTATTGGCAAAGTAAGTATGATCTTTGGTTTGATTATTCAGTCAAACTCATGAGTATAAATCAGGTTTGAATTCCACATACATTTTTTAAATACTATGACTATATTGAATATTCTACCTGACAATTCATCGCCGATAGAATTCTTACCCATTCTTTACCGAGACAATTCTTAGCCGTGACCATTTTTCCCCAAACAAGTCTTTCCTAATATAATTTTTAATATTATATATTTAATTAAAGTTATTGAGAAATAATTGTCATCGGAAGAATTGCCTTAGGGAAGAATACATCGGGGAAGAAGTGTCTTGGAGAACAATTATCTCGGATACAATTTAGTTAGGGAAAAGTTATCCGGGGAAGACTTTTTCGTCGCCTTCAACGATGTGTTAATTCTTATTAATAAAATTATTAATTTAAGTAATAATACTTAATTGCAGCGATGGTCTCCAAACCACAGGCAGCGACAATTGCACATTTAACAAGGAACAACGGGAGCTGGGCCTAGGTAACTTCTCAAAAATTCCCAATGGTGTGAACGGAGTCGAGGATCGTATGTCCGTCACCTGGGAGAAGGGTGTGCACGCTGGTATAATCGACCCGTGCCGGTTTGTTGCGGTGACCAGTACCAATGCAGCCAAAATCTTCAATTTGTACCCGCGAAAGGGTCGCATTGCTGTTGGCTCTGACGCAGACGTCGTCATCTGGAATCCAAATGCGACGCGTACCATATCCAAGGACACACATCACCATGCATGCAATTTCAATATATTCGAGGGTATGGTCTGCCATGGTGTGCCCGAGGTGGTGTTGGTGCGTGGACGCGTTTGTGTTGAAAATAATGAGGTGCACGTTGAAAAGGGATTCGGACGATTTTTGCCCACTCCAATACGTCCACCATATGTCTATGATGCTCTCGATGGAAATGTTAAGAGCAGTGATGATTTGCAAGATGACTTTATAAAAATTAGCTTTGATGCTTTGGATGCTGAGGTTACACCACAAGAAGCTATTGTACGAAGCATAGCAAATGGAACAGTGGGCTCAAAAAGCATAGTAGATTAATATGACATTGGACTTCCCTAATAAAGGCAGAAAGTAACTTTTTCAATAAGTGGTATGCAGTATGCATTAAATTGTGATGGTTTTTCTTTATTAAATTTAATATTTTCTATTACAGAGAAATTGGATACATCAGACCCTAGTACATCAATTATCATTCAAAATCCACCTGGCGAAAATTCGTCGATTTGTTTATAGTAGTATGACAAATATTCTCTTTTTAATATAATGTTTCTTAATAAAATGTCCTTTAAAAATATGTTTATTTCTATTTTGATTTTTTGCATCAACCAACTCATTGTCCATCCAAAATGTTTTGTTCTCTCAACTCTCAGTTCGTACCAAATTAGGTTATACTCGTGCACAATGTACATATTAGAGATGTGCATGTGAATGAGTTTTGACTCAAACTCACTACACAGAAAACAAAAATTCTTCAATATGATGAATTTATTCATAAATATTATGAATTTTTTCACCAACTACCAGATTCATCATATTGATACCACCGTTCATTAAATGACATATTAATGAATGTATTCATTATATATATGAACAAAATATTCAATACAATGAATTTGAATTGTCATATTAATGAATTTATTTGTTCATAATATTTTTTCAAAAAAAAAAAAAATTTATAAAATAATTCGAAAAAAAAGTGTAAACATTTTATTTAAAAAATAACAGTAAACAAATTTCCAAAAAAAATAATACAAAAAAAAAAATGTTGGATAAAAAAAAAAATGTTCCAAAAAAAAAATGTAAAAAAAAATTCGAAAAAAAAAATTTCGAAAAAAAAAATTTAAAAAAAAAAATTTTTGTTTGAAAATTTTTTTTTTTTTTCAAAAATATATTTTTTATAAATATAACTTTTTATTAACAAAAAGTTGTAATTATAATAAATATATTATATAACATTTTACTATTTTATGCATGTCGAGCAAGCATTATATAAGAAATAACACACAAGAACTACTTGAGAATTAAGAAGTACGGCAAAACATGAACGAAAAATAAAATATGTTGATAGAAATTTGGTTTAATGAACAGCACTCTTCAATATGAAGAACATATATGTTGTATTTTATATTTTGGTTAATTAATATGATGAAACGTATTCTTCTCATACAGTTCATCATATTGAAGAACACTTTTTCGACAGTTACCAAGCGTTCTTCATATTTATGATAGCATTCATAACATTGATGGCGTTAGTCATTAATATTATGAATGGCTCTTCAATACAATGAATCCTGGTTTGAAGAACGGAATTCATCAATATGATGTACATTTTTTTTCTGTGTAACGCTCACAAAAGGAATTTTCTAATCACCCTTCGTCTAAAATTGGTATTACGCATTTCAAACTTTTCGTTGGTTTCGCTCTTTAAATCGAAGATTTCTTCAATATTTTTGTTTAGCCAACTATTTTTCATGTACAAAATACCAATCGATAGGAGCTTTAAAAACAAACAATTAACGCCTTTTCATCACTATTTGATCTTGTACAGATGAAAAGTTATGGCAAAAAACCAAATATTTGCGTTTTGGTCAGGATATAGCCACACGAAATCAGTATTTATAATTCAGTAAGTTGTCGAAATCAAACGATATTTTATATACGTTATGCTAATGGATGAATAAACCAAAATAACAAAAAAAAAAATTACTAATTTTTAAAGCAATTCAAACTTTATAATTTGACTTCCCAACATTTTTAAAAATACACATTCGACACTTTAGCATGTCAGTGACGAAATCACAATCAATCGTGATTACACGTGCCCTTTTCTAGTACATATACAACATTTGAGTTTTGATATAAATAATAATTAAAGCAACAAATCTGTTTTCCAAGTCGTCTATAACTCCTACGAAAATGGTGTGATGCAATCCTGAACTTTGACAAAGATTCGTTGTAAAAAGGATAAAACGTTCCTCAAATACAAAAAAGTTCACAAAAAAACTTCGTTGTGAATTTCTTTTGCGTTTAAATAAAGTTGTTGATTTTTTAAGTAAAACATTTTATTTTTATTTTATTTTTTTTTATTTATTATTATATTTTTATTATTTTTAAATTTAATTTTTAATTTTTTTTTTTTTTTTTTTTGCATTTTTCTTGTTGGAATCGTCATATTTTCCAGACCAATCAATTGCCAGTTTTAACAAACAGCAATGAGCTATCAACATTACTATCATTTATTATTTGGGTTTTATATAAAAGTGTCTGAAAAAGAATATAAGAATTATATTACGAGCATTCATTTGAGTGTTACAGTTTGAATACAACAGTTTGATCATTTTGGCCACAAAATCTTACAGTTTGCAAATACTACAATTGCTCCCACAACTATGCAACATTTGAAGTGATTTTAATTTGTGTTAGTTGGAGATACACTTCAACTGCAAAACAATTTTTTACATGAAATGATCTAAGGAATCGGTCCATAAAATAGCTGACCACCCAGTATATATTATATACCTATATAATTTGTTATTTTTAATTTTCTTCACATTTTTACAAGACGATTCTAATTCATGATCTATAAGGAAATACTGGAAGTATTACGAAAAAATAATAAAAAAAAACATTTCGCGAAAACAACTTTTTTATTTTTTTAAGTGAATTTTTAAAAGTAAAAAAATGCTTTAGCAGAAAATGTTTGTCAGAACTGCATCAACATAGTGTACCAGTGCAAAATCTTTAAAGTAACTACTAACCGTACAAAACACAAAATTGCATGTCCCTCTGAAAAAATGGACCAAAAAAAAAACATTTTTTTTACAGGGCACCATCATATTGACTACACTTCAGCAAACTAAGAAGATTTTTTTTTTTTGGGTACACGAGATAAAATTGTAATAATATATTTTATGGCTAACATACAATAAGATTAATTATGAGACATATTCGTATTAAAAAAAGTTTACTATCTTATACATTTACCGTTCTCAGATAATATATACAATTATGAACAATTTAATCTTAAAAACAAATAATATGTTCCACTCTGCACATTCAACATAAATTATTTCAAACATATATACATTAGGTTGGTACGCAAACATATGGAAAAACTTCGAGTGTACCTTACGACACAACGTACCTTAGATTATGTGAGGGAATACCGTTCGTAACATCTTGGCAAAATTTCAACACCCTACGATTATTGGAAGACGGTGCTACACGGACATATTTGTTGGCCATCTCAGAACAAATATTCAAAATTTGCATTGTCCTATCGCGACAATAGTTTTGTTCCATTTCTCCGTCTAAACAGCGGTCGCAATTTTCATGAAATTTTGATTCCTTCACACAGAAAAATCCTCTTTTGACATTAGGTTAATTGAACCAAGGTTTCAGTGTTGCAACCGAAATACATTTATTGTCACCTCATGTCATTAAAATGAACGTACCTTATTTTTCTACAACTGAAATGTTAGTCCGCGCAACTGCACGCTCGGTTGCCGTAACCTCATGATTGCATTTTTCATTCTGCCAAAATTGACATTCGTGCATTTATTACGGCGATTGAGTTAGTTGTTGTATCAACAAAACAAGTGACAAACGGCAACCTCATGTCTATCAGCAGTTTGGTTGCCAGATTCTTGCCAACAATTATGCATACATGCAGAAATAAATAAACGTCAAAAATTTTCACAAGTGGCAAACAATAGGAAATTCATTAATTATGTAAAAATGCGAAATAAATATACAAATATTAATAAAATAATATATTAATTCAATACAAATTGATCATTAGCTAGTGAAATATAATATAAATAAAAAAATATGTGACCAATGGAAATAGTTTTTTTTTATTATTTATTGGTTATGAGGAAATAAAAAATAAATGCATGCATTTACATGTATCGTTTCATAGTTTTTTTTCAGGGAGCAGGAATTATAATAGAATACATAACTCTTATACCATAAATAACTATGTTATAATAAAATTTTAATTGGAGGTTTAGAAAACATCATGCGTACCGACTAGGAGATTGCGACAACCTCATGCTCACTAATGATCACCGATTTGGTGGTTACCACAACCTCATATTAACCGTTTAGAAGGTTCTCACAACTCCATGATCACTGATTTGGAGGTTGCCACAACCTCATTCTCACCGACTAGGAGGTTGGCACAACCGAATTAGGAGGTTGTTGCAACTACTTTATCAGTGGTTGCCGCAACCGAATGATTCGGTAGGGCAATTTTGTTGGTTGCCGCAACAAATCAGTTCTCTGTGTGTTAGAACAAAAAGAAAATATAGGATATATATTAATTCTAAATTCTACCGATAGTGGGCGTAAATAATGAATTTGTATAAATCTGATCCGATCTGGTCAAAAAAAAGCTAAAAAGTAGTTAGGAATCTTCTACCAGTTTTTTTACTATTTAACCGATTTTAACCAAATTTGTATTTTGTAACCAAATCTCTAGTTTTAATCTTCTGACTTATGCATGTCGCCCATTGTGTTATTACTTTCACGTGAATGTGTAATACATCCTTTTTATCTGCATTCCATAATTTTAAGAATTATGTACGAATCGTGATTTTTTCTAATACAACGAGTACCGAGATAGTTAAAATGATTTGTGATTGTATATATATATTCTAAATTGTTCTAAATTGTTTCTAAACTACAAACTTCTAATTTTGGCTATAACTAGCGACTTAACATTTGAAAGAACTGAAGATGTTGTTTGGCGTTAAAAACTTCTATTACGTCTGTACAAGCCAAACAAAGAGATTTTTATATGCTTTAGATATACATTAGATTAGATTAGATGGATTAGAGCGATGTAGTATTTATACTTACACAACCCAATTTTATTTTAACAAATTCAAAATAATTCTAGCAATATTTCACGCCGTTTATGGCAGGCAAAGTGTATGCATAAGCAAAAAAAATAATAGTATGGACATATTATGTACGATGCACATTGGGGCAGCGAGTGCCTAAAGTTGGCGAAAACCTCAATAGTCAAATTGACCTCAGACAGTAATTTTTGTTTTAATTGTAGAGCAAATTAAATTGCCTACAATGTTGCATCACTCAAGTTATACCATGCGTATCCAAATTTTCCCCACACTCGCTCAAACACAGACAATTTTTCGCAACAATTGCACGAAAAAATATTGTCGAATTTGTGTTAATTTTTTTGAACTGTTTATTTTAAAACCCATTTATATTTATAAAGTTTTTGCAATGTTATTGTTTTAAAAAATGTTTATACTTTAGAAATAAAAAATGCTGGAGTTAATTTACTTTTTTTACTTTTATTTTAAATTATTTTTCATTTACAAAGATGAAAACAAAAGTGTTTCGGGCACGCTCCGGCAAAACTGATTATATTGTTAGTTAGTACACACATTCAGTTTACCAAAACACTAATGAAAATTTTGCCTTTTTTTGCCTTTTCGGAATTATTGACATTTTAGCGACCGCCCATTTGTACTAATATTAACAATTTGGAGAATTTTTGATTATATGGGAGGTATACCACGCCCACTTGTTCAATCAAGATGAAATTTGGACAAGTGAATTATATCCACGAAAAACTGTACATTACAAAGTTTAATCAGTGAAACTCTTTTGAATATCCAATACAATTACCACGCCCATTTGCCCAATCAAGATGAAATTTCGAGAATTGCATTATATTAACGAACAACATTCTACTATAAAATTGAATGACTGTAGCGCCCGTAATTCCCAACATAACGTCATTGTAGAACGAAAAGTACAAATACATTTTAATGAAAAACTTAAATTTCGAGTTTGTTCATTAATATTATAAAAAGTAATTGATGCATTTTTAAAGTTGAAATATCAATTGATAGATTTACATTTTCTCATCATGTGTTAAAAAAAATTGAGATCATCGATTAAAAACTGACAGATATATACAGATTTTTGTAAATGAATATTTGGCATTTGGAAAATGTATTTGGTTACTTTTCGTTCTACAACGATGATATATTAATTTAATCATTGCAGTTTCACGCCTACTTTTAAAAATCTACATCATAATGCTGATAATTAAATCTCCATACAATATTAGTCAAACCTCATACTTTTTTTTCTAAAAATAACACAATTTGAGGTTTTCGTTAACTTTTTGTACTACCTGCCCCACTGTGCGACGAAACGATGTAGGAAAAACCATCGGTCTAATGTTGGCCCAACATTGTACACAACTCTTGGTAAAGGGCTGATAAATAGGGCGCATTATTGAAAATTAATATTGGCCAATATTGGACATTTTCAACTTTGAAACGTCTTAGTTTTTGTAAGTAGCAAATGACATTTTCTAAAAATTACAAATATTGAAACACTGAAAACGAGTGGTTCGTATAAAACTATGTGTGAAGTAGTGTGAAAATCGCTGTTTAAAGATCAAATATTAGTTTAATTCAAGAATTATACAAAAACAAGATTTCTTTACTTGTACCACCCAAGAATTTTTATTGTGTTAAGATAAAAAAAAATTGAGTAGCATAACAGAACGTTATAGATAGCACCACCGAAAATCTGTGTGTCTATATCGAATGAATTGTAGCATTTAAATTCTTTCCTCTTTTATGATGAATTGTAGAACAATCAGTTACACCAAGCCTTTCAAACACTTCGGATCGTTGAAAACGGTTAGTGCTCTAGCGCCTTTAATGTGAAATAGTCCTGATATCGGAAAAAGTCCTCATACATCATCAACTAACAAATGAAAAACTACAGCACCTTACAAAAATGAAATAAACATATTAACCCAATCATTTTGAAATTGAGAACCAACATTTTTTTTATTATAATTTAAACGGTTGAATATTTTCAGTTATTTAAAATTTGTATAACAGTTATCTAATAATCTACTTTAATAATTACAGCTGAAAGTTTAAAATGTCTGCCATTATCAACACAGTTCAAAAGGTTTCACTTCACCAACAGGTATAATCAGTGGCAAATACTAATTTTCAGAATATTTCATATTTCAGAGCGTTAAAAATAGCGTTTACATCAAAAATGGTCAAGTAGTCAATCACGACAAGACCGTCAAGGCCGACGTCTATATTGAGGATGGCATTATTCAATTTGTCGGTCCTGCATCGGAAATGACAGTACCCGATGGAGCACGTATCATCGATGCCGCTGGTAAACTTATTATTCCCGGCGGTATTGATCCGCACACACACTTGCAGATGGAATTCTGCGGCGCTGTTACTGTGGACGATTTCTATCATGGTACCAAGGCTGCCGTTGCTGGTGGTACAACCACTATTAGTAAGTAATGTTTTGGTCTTAGGATAAAAATTATATTTTACCTTTGGATCTCATAAAATTCCCAAGTATTTAAAGATTAGCTTGATATGGCACACCCAGAAAAAAATTCCCTCAAATCCCATTAAAATTGGTCAATAGGACAATTTTTGATTTAATAGTATACAAATAATAAATCTGTTCATATAAACTCAATGGCAATGTCATAGTATTTTCTAGTACTTAATGGTATTTTCCGATTAAAAAAATAATTTATTCCATTGACTATTTTTAATAGTAAAAAAAACTATTATTTATATAGTATTTTTTTCTGGGTGCAGGAAGACGTAGTACAAAATCTGATTATTCTATTTTGATGTTTAGTTGATTTTGTGCTGCCACAAAAAGGTGAATCAATGGTGGATGCGTACACAAAATATCGCGGTAGGGCTGATCCAAAAGTATGTTGTGATTTCGCTTTCCATATGGGCATTACGTGGTGGGCTAAGTCAATTTCCGAAGAAATGAAGACTATATGCGAAGAAAAAGGCATTAATTCGTTCAAAATGTACATGGCCTACAAGGGAGAATTACAATTAAATGACGGGGAAATGCTGGATGCAATGGAGCGAATTCGCGAATTGGGAGCGTTGGCTCAGGTAGCTTCCGAAAAAATAAATGTTAAAATTATAATAAACAATAAATATTTATAATTTGTTATTATGTATCTAAAATATGTATTAAAAGGTTCATGCAGAGAATGGCGACATTATTGCCAAGAATTCTGAGAAATTGCTGGCCGCCGGTGTTACTGGTCCAGAGGGTCACGAAATGTCCCGTCAGGAGGAAGTTGAAGCTGAGGCTGTTAATCGTGCTTGCATTTTGGCTCATCAGGTAAAGCGAGTTAATTATATGTTATATTGAATGATAAGAATTGAAATAATTTTGAATTAGACCGACTGTCCATTGTACGTGGTACATGTGAATAGTAAATCGGCTGCCATTGAATTGGCCCGTGCCCGTCAAAGATACAATAATCGCGGCATTTACGGAGAAACATTGGCTGCTACACTTGGTTCAGATGGATCCCACTGTTGGCACAGTTGCTTTCGGCATGCGGCGGGTCATGTAATGAGTCCTCCTCTGCGATCCGACAATACCACTTCCGAATTTATGGCAAAGATGTTGGCAAAGTAAGTATGGTCTAGTATTTTATTTACTTAAACCCATGATCAATAATTTGATTTAACTGATTTCTACTTAATGCAGCGATGGTCTACAAACTACAGGCAGTGATAATTGCACATTTAGCAAAGAACACAAAGAGATGGGCTTAGGTGATTTCAGCAAAATTCCAAACGGCATCAACGGCCTCGAAGACCGTATGTCCGTCGCCTGGGAGAAGGGTGTGCATAGTGGCATAATCGATCCATGTCGGTTCGTTGCCGTGACCAGTACCAATGCAGCTAAAATCTTTAATTTGTACCCGCAAAAGGGTCTCATAGCAGTTGGTTCGGACGCAGACGTAGTCATCTGGAATCCAAATGCGACGCGTACCATATCCAAGGACACACATCACCATGCATGCGACTTCAATATATTCGAGGGCATGGTCTGCCATGGTGTGCCCGAGGTGGTGTTGGTGCGTGGACGCGTTTGTGTTGAAAATAATGAGGTGCGCGTTGAAAAGGGATTCGGACGCTTCATGCCCACTCCAATACGTTCACCATATGTCTATGATGTACTCGATGGAAAAGTTAAAAGCAGTGACGATTTACAAAAAGACATTATTAAAATTAGCTTTGATGCTTTGGATGCAGAGGTGACATCACAGGAAGCTATTATACGAAGCATTAAAAATGGAACAGTAAAAACCAACAAATCCTGTGGTTATACTAAGAAATGAAAATTTGCTAATTTCCAATTGTTGCATTATATAAATATTTTTTTTTTGTTTTCATCGTTTTTTGATATTAATTCAAATATTTTTGAAATGAATTTGATAGTATTTGAAAAATGCCGTCTCATTAATTTAATAAATTCAATACAATTGCATATAAAGTTAGAAATACTATTGTTTTATTCTTTTTCTTCTATAATAAAAAACGTCTCACTATGTGGCATATAAAAACTTAAAGACGAATAGAAATATGTTCGCTTTATGCGTCATTATGCGAATTTACACAAAATGGTCGGATGCTTTTTTTTGTGAGAATCCACATTATTAATCGAGTCATTGGTAAGAACTCATTGTATGTGATGCAAATTCTTTATATAAACCTTTTTATGTATTATAAAAAATAAATCTAATATAACAACGAACTCAAAAATAAATGCAGACTTAAGTATTACAATCAATTATACACACAGAAAAATCCTTTTTTGGCATGAGGTTGGAAGAATGACCTAACTTCGTTCGGTTAAAACGAATGGTTTACACATTTGCTGGTGGAACTGCCATATTAGCCTATACACTTGAAATATTAGTCTATATACACTCCTAATGGTTATAAATCTGTACTAAATAGTTCTAAAACAGAGGGGTTACTATGTATAGCGATTCGAAAGTCAATGCGATACGAAAGTCAATTTTATTGGAAGAACAAAGCGTTATGAAGGTAAATTCATACAATCTAACAGAATTGAAAAGGTAGCCGTGTTGTCATTTTGTGTGTTTTAATTCGAAAGTTCCAAATTTGAATGAGAAAGTCACACTACCAAAGTACCATTTATTAGAATGCGAGTAATATCACTTTCGAATCGCATTACAGAGTAACCCCCCATTCGAAATTGGTTTCAGTACAAACTTGTCATTCTTTTCATTTTGACAATAACAACCGACAAAGAGGTTGAGAGAACCGAATAAGTTGGTTGTGCAAAGAGTTGGTTGGCGCAACAAATCTCTATTCTTTGTGCAGGAAACTGAAGCGAAAATTAAAAGTATTATAATATTTTGCAAATAGATTTGAATTTAAATAAAATATATTGTACAATTTTAAGTTTGTCTAAACGTACTGCGGACCTTGAGTACGTTTAGACAAACTTAAAGTCGGTACAAATTGGGTGTTTTACACTAATAAATAAAACAACAAACAATTGTCAAAAAGCAATAAAATAACTAAAATCCAATTCGACTATACTATAAAATTAATAATACGTACACACAGAAAAATCTTCTTTTGGCATGAGGTTGGAAGAATGAAAAAGTTAATTGTACCAACTAACTTCATTAAGTTAAATCGAATGGTTTACAATTTGCTGGCGGAACAGCCATATTAGCCTAAACACATGAAATATTAGTCTATTAGTTCTAAAACAGTTCGAAATTGGTTGTAGTACAAACTACAACTCTTTTTATTTTGACAATAACAACCGACTAATCGTTTGAGAGAACCGAATAAGTTCGTTGGACAAAGGGTTGGTTGGCGCAACAAATCTCTATTCTATGTGTATTATTAAATATCTTGTTTACTGTATAAATTATAAAATTTATGGTACAACAACATATTGCAATTTGAATATTTTTGAACTAATAGTACGCATACTATTGACCAACGTTAAAAGTAAAAATAATTGTTTTTCTATTGAAATCAGGGACCGCAAAAAACCGGAATCGGTATCGGAACCGTTTCGATTTTGTCGAATTAATATTATTAAAATAATGTGTGGAACAATACCGGAATAGAATCCTATATTATTTTTTTGGTTGGAACCGGAACTGCTACTTTAAAAATCTTGGAACCAGAACCGGAACAGATTTCCTAAGAATTGTACTCCCTGTCTGGGTCCGCAAAGAACCGGAATCGGAACAATTTAGATTTTTAAAACCGGAATCGAAACTGTTATCAAAAAAAAATGTGTGGAACCGGAACGCATATACTTTTTTTTTATTGGAAGAGAAATCCAAACCGGAACCGCTCTTTTAAAAATTTTGGAACCAGAATCGGAACCGATATTTCTAAGGGTTTAAGTCCCTGATTGAAATACTATTAATTTACTATGTTTTTTCTGGGTGTTGTCTAAACGTTGTCCTATAAAGTGTCGCGAAAATTAATTTTGTTCAGATCGGATCAATGGTTGCGGAGATATAGACATAATACATTATTATTTAAATTAATCGATATTTAAGAGTTTGGTTTTTATTTAAATATATTTTATATTGCATACGAATTTAATGTATCAGGCCACAAACACCGATTTTGATTTAAAAACCACTACATTCAAATTACAAAAAAGAATAAAATTTTGTAAAATTATTTAAATTTAGTTTATTCGTTAATTAATATGTTAAAGTATTCAATAAATGAAATTTAAAATATATTCGCTGCTGAAACTATATAAAATTAATTGTTCATATTAATATTTGCTGTGCAGCGCACTTAATATGAAACAACGTTGACATGGCAACTACTAGCAGTATTGGCCATAACAAAGTAAATAAAAATATTGAGCATATATTTATCAATAGAATTATATTAAGCTAAAATGTTGCATCAGGGTATCATATTACGAGAGGGTCATGTTACCCGGACCATATACAATTTGGTAGTACACAATATAAATGTTGAAATTAAAACCCATATTATAGAATCGTTATAATTTAAATAGATCAAAGACAAACGTTACGAGGACGTTATCGAGTGCATTGTAAATTTCGGAGATTCGGCCAATACGAAAGCGGGTCTTTCTACGCTTGGCTATTGCTATTACCATGCACAGAAATATGAGGAGGCCGCCACCTGCTACGAACAACTGTGCACTTTGGTACCAAAAGAACCCAAATATAAGTACGTTATTGTTTGTTTTTATGTAAAACTTTCAGCAGGAACTAAAACTAAATGAGTCTCTTTAGATTGTACTATGCACAGTCACTATTTCAGGCCGGTATCTTTGCTGATTCGTTGCGTATTCTCAAACAGATCAGCGATAGCGAAGAGCTCAAGGAGCACTGTCTGCAATTACAAAGCGCCATTTTGTATGCGAGCGAAGATTATGCGGGTGCTCAAGGAGTGCTCAATCAGCGTTCTGTCGGCACTGCCGACACGTTGAATGATGAAGGCTGCCTTCTCTATCAGGCCGATCAGTTCGAGAATGCAGGTCAACGTTTTAACACAGCGCTGCAAGTGGGCGGATTCAATCCACTCGTAGCTTATAATTTGGCATTATCACACTTTCGTAGAAAGCAAAAAACACAGGCGATCGATTTTACGGGTGAGTAAAGTATAACGAGCGTTTCTTTTGCGGGAAAAGGCAATCGAATCTAAACTCAGAAACGAAATTTCAATTTGACGAGACTATGTAAAAATGATACAAACGTTTCGTAACGATTTTATTTAAATCCCAAGCACATATATACGAAACAATCGATGTATACTTGGCTGTATCCAAAACGATCCGTATAATCATTGTTTGTGATATTTTATCAAAATGTTGTTGTTCTTGAAAACTATTCATAATTGAAACTAGTTTTAATAATTTCGACTATATCATTTCATTGACTATATCATTT
The DNA here is from genome assembly GCA_951804985.1 of Dryomyza anilis. Taxonomy (NCBI): domain Eukaryota; kingdom Metazoa; phylum Arthropoda; class Insecta; order Diptera; family Dryomyzidae; genus Dryomyza; species Dryomyza anilis. The sequence goes on from OX638132.1 coordinate 20,182,084, forward strand.
TATCATTTTTTGTATGGTTTTACTTTTCCAGCTGACATTGTTGAACGCGGCATACGTAATCATCCGGAACTCGGCATTGGCGCACAAATTGAGACAGAGGGTAGTGCGCGCAGCGTCGGTAATCCCATTACCATGGCATTGTCGGGCATAACACAAGCATTGAATTTAAAAGCTGCCATTGAATATCAAGATGAGAATAGTAGGACATTTCTTTTTAATTGGCTAAACCACAATACGATCTCCTTATTTTAGTGGAAGCTGCACGTGACGCATTGCTAGATTTGCCGCCTCGGGCCGAAAATGAATTGGATCCGGTTACTTTGCATAACATGGCATTAACCGATCCGCAAGGGCCAGTTGCCGGTCTACGAAAACTTGCATTTCTACTGCAACTGGGACCACCCGCATGTCCCAAGGAAACATTTGCAAATATTTTGTTGCTCTGTTGCAAGAATGAAATGTACGAGACGGCCGCAGATATATTGGCGGAGAACACAGATCTAACATATAAATATCTATCGCAGGTTAGTTTAATATATAATCCAATGATGTATTTATAGTAATACATTTGATTTAGTATCTCTATGAGCTGCTGGATGCTCTTATAACCGCACAGACATCCGCCGAGTTAGCTGAAAAGAAGCTGGGCACTTTGGCGTCCAGTCTGGCAGGCAAGTTGCGCAGTCTGGCGGCTAAGGTGCAAGAGGTGCGTACAACGACCGATCAGAACTCATTGCGCAACGCACTCAAAGACTATGAGAATGCATTGGAATTGTAAGTTTTTATAAATGTTCAAATGACAATGCTTCCTCGAATATAATGCTTCCTTTCGGCAATTCATCCCCGAGACAGTTCAATTTTGTTTCCTCTTTTTCCTTTAAATAATTGATTTGCTTATTGTAGCTACCTGCCCGTAGTCATGTCACGTGCTTGGCTCTCATGGCGTGACGATGACTTCGTGGGTGCCGAACGCGAGTTTCGTTCTAGCGCCGAGTTTTGCTCCGAGAATCCCATCTGGCGTTTGAATGCCGGACATGTGCTGTTCATGCAAGGCGACAAATACAAAGAGGCGGCCGCATTTTATGAGCCAATAGTGCGGCAACACGCGGAAGATGTAGGTTCTTCAGCAATATGTATTATATACACACAAAACAAAAAACATTCTATATTTTCTCCAAGATTATGAGCGTATCAGCGGCGGTCTTGGCCAATCTATGTGTTTCGTATATAATGACCTTTCAGAATGAAGAGGCAGAAGAGCTAATGCGTAAGGTGGAGAAAGCCGAGGAACAAAAGGGCAATCTGGGCAAGCAGTACCATCACTTGTGCATTGTAAATCTGGTGGTAGGCACGCTATACTGTGCCAAGTCCAACTACGAGTTCGGACTGTCGCGCATAGCGCACGCCCTAGAAGGTGGCTCAGGTGCGCGACTCTATGCCGACACGTGGTTGCATGTGAAGCGTTGTGTGCTGGGTCTACTCACGGGCATGGCTAAGCAAAACATAATACTGCCATATCCGGCAGTTCAGGAGGTGCTCAACTTTCTGCGCTCCTGTGAAGGTCTGTTTTTATCTGTCTTTTCTATACGCCTAACTTTTTTTTGTTTTACATTTTAACAGTTTATGGTTTGCTAACGCCTGCAAATATTTATGCAGCCACTGAAGAAGTACCCGCTGAACCATTGACCATCGGCTTGGAGGCTAGAAAACTGCGTTTGCTGCTTATGAAGCTAAGCGAATATGAACATTAATATAAACTATTTGTTTTTTTTTAATGTATTTAACATACCATTTATTGGTTAAACACTCGAATAAAATATATATATATAATTACGAAATATTAAATGAGTTATGTGTGCATATAAAAGTTATGAATTTATGTTTGCTAACCTTTTGTAGAGATTCTACAATCTTGAGAACAGTCGCCACTTTTTACTATGATACTCAGACAAAGTACTTGTTTTTGAATGTGTTTGAAAAATATTGACTTGATTATATGGCGGCGCTGTTAATGAACATTACAATCTATGCCAAAACTGCAGATGATGCCATTTCGCTGACGCCGCAGGTGTTGTCGCCGCGATATACACGATAGTAGCCTTGCTCACCCCACTTGCTGCCCCAGGAATTCTTTATAATCCAATAGGGCAGTGTTTTCTTGAACATGGGGTAGTCGGAGACGCCATAGCCAACGATAAGAACGCCATGATCTAAATTACTACGTGCACAAAGTGGCCCCCAAGGGTGCGAAACGCCACCACGATAGAACTGCATTGCATTTGCGTTGATACCTATTGTACGTTGTAAAGAAATCAATAAATCAAACCCATTTAAATCAAATATATTACCAATAGAAATAGGTCCATTGGTGATGAGCCATTGCGCCATAGCCGTTTCATTCTTTGGCAAATCGACGGCTCCCTTTACCTTCACATGCACTTTGGCTGCGTTGAAGCGACATTGCTCTTTGCGTGCGGTATACGGATACTCGGATTCCAATTCTAGTCCACCAATTTTGAGTATGGCTCTGCAAAGATTTTTTTTCAATTATATTATAAAAATTACTGTTTAAATTATTGCCTGTGACTTACTCATAGGCATTGTCGGGTAGACCACCATTGCAGGCCGAATCAGTGGTGTCGCAGTCAAGCAATTCTTGCTCTGAGTATTCCTCCAGTTGACCGGTTTTCACCGCATGTAGTCCTTCAATATTTCCAGTGACACTAAAGGCCCAACAGGAACCACAACTGCCTTGATTTTTGACCTGAAAAATAGACAATTTTTGTATATTCTTTGTTTAATAAAAATCATTATCTTCGCACCTTCGAAACGGCACCTTTCTCCCTCCAATCAAATTCCTTGGGCAACTCAACATCTGGAATTTCTGCCAGCATATGTTTGTTGGGTATATCGGCGGAACGCTGCCACAAGCCTGTGCGCTGTTTGTACTCCGTGGCAGTCATGTCGGCGAATTCGGTAATGCCGTATTTGGCACTGCCTGTGGAAGATTTTTAAGAAATTAGAAAAACTGTTTTTTTAAATGAAAAATAACCCCAGACAAAATTTTTGGCAGGATCGAGGCAGTTTAGAAACCTTTTTTTCGATATATTCCAAACAGACAAAAGCGGAGTTTGTTTCACAAGCTGCTTGTTTTCTGCCAAAATATTCCGTGAATCTGCCATTAAAATTCCACAAAATTTTACAACCTGCAGGTTGTACAATTTTGTCTCGAGGTATAGCATGTCCCGGGGTATATAAAAAAATCTTAAAACGCACACGAGACAAAATTCCTGGCATTTATAAGGAATATTTGGGGCATATTTCCGGCAACACACTAAAAAATTAAATATTTTGGAAAGTATATAGCAGGTTGTGAAATTTTGTGGAATGTTAATGGCTGATTCATGGTATATTTTAGGAACTGTAAGAAAATAAAGCTTGTGATACAAACTCCTCCTTTGTCTGTTAAAATATGTCGAAAAAATGTTTCTAATCTGCCTCGAATTTTGTTCGGGGGACATTTGCCAATATAAAGGGTTTTTCAATAGGGACGCTACAAAAGTAGAGCGATAGGGACAGCAAACGACGCCATATTTCTTGCCGCTCTTTTGACATTTCTCTTCAGTAAGTTTTGCCATTTCATAATGGAAAGATATACGAATTCAAATTTCGGTAGTAAATTTTAATAATTTCGACTCGTTGTTGGCTCGTATATCTTTCCATCATGAAATGGCAAACCTTACTGAAGAGAAATATGCCCGAAATATTCCTTATAAATGTCAGAAATTTTGTGTTGGGTGCGTTTAAAGATTTGTGTTTTTTTTATCTCTTCCTAACAATAACATTTGTATTTTGTAGCACTTTTATAATAGCAGTACTGTTACTTACCCATTTCGTTGCGATTCAATTCTTCGATAGTGTTCAGGTTTTGTCTGAAAATGCGCAAACGCATTTGACGCTCCATCGTGTTTTGATATCCCTTGTTGTATTTCAATTGGAATTTTTTAAACAAATGTTCGATTTTTTCATGCCCATGTAGTGTTTGCTTCTTGTGCGACTTCTTCTCAGAGTTTTCGATGGAACGGCTGTGACGTTTCGTAAACAGCTCTTTGCCATCACATTTTATTTTGATTTCTTGTCCATTTGGCATCCACGGTTGCGACCAAATTTCCACATTACAACGTACATTCTTGCCATCATCATCGACAAGGTCACAGTCAATTTCGGTCAATGTACCAGAAACAACTTTTGTAGTGGACGAGTAAATTTTGCCAATTCTGCAGACATTATATTTATAGAATTTATATTTCATTGTGACATTTAAAAAATATATTTACTTATAGTTTGGTCCCTCGCCGGCGGCCAATTTATTCAATGAATTCTGCAGACGTGTTTTTGCTTCTGTGTCATCAATGGGTGAAGTTCCACCAACAATATAATTGGAGCTACGCTTGGATCGAATATGTTCTAATTCCAGCTGCAAAAAATTTAAATGTTTTGTATTTTAATTGCATTTAATATTAAAAACGCATTTTTTAAAATTGTTAAATTTTTACTAACCAAACTAATTCGTTTAACCTAAGAATAAAACCTCATTTGACTTTGATTTTTGTAATATTTTGTATTTTATAATAGTTCCGTTTTACTAAAAACTCAACAAATTTGTTTTTTTTTATACCCAACTTTATTTCTCCGAAAGAACGATGTTTTTTTAATACGTAATTTAAATTGAACTTAAATTCCAATTTGAATAACTCTGACACGTGGAAATACATTTTTACATATATTTAAAGACATCTACAAAATACAAAAATTTAGTTAAAAAGTGCAAAAGACAATAAACATTACCAACAATGACAAAGAAGACAAGAACCATTACTACTTAGACACTTGAAGAAAAACAGTTTTTTATGTCAACATTAAATGATACAATATATGGTGGTATAAAATTCCATTAGAAAAGTGCTGATTACCGAAATGTAATTCGCCAATTCAGGAAAAGATGTGCTTCATAGTTAAATTAAAATAATAATATAGAGGTTAATGTAACCACTGCAAGTGTCGTTAAATGTTAATTAGTTTTCATTTCTTTTGCAGCGCGCACCTTTACCTGTTCCACTTCCGGTTCCGCATCTGTTTGTATAGTGCGCTTGAGATAATTACTTTTTGCACTGGTGTCATTTTCTTCGTCGTTGTTGTCGTGACTGTTTTTCGCATTGTGCTGCTGCCCTTCCGACTGACGCGAATTTTCAAAACTCAGTGAGCCAATCGAAAAAATATCATCCAGCCATTTTTTCTCATCATCAGATAGTTCCTTTGGCTCAGCGGTGGACAGCTCATCATCATTATCGTCACCATGAACATCATCAAGATGACCAGTAATTAATTCTGTCACAGGCGTGACTGTGTCTGTGTCCTCTACAACATCTTTGACTGTTGCAAGCACACTGCTTTCCGTTGTTGTTGTGGTCGAAGAGGTTGTTGTGCTAGTACTCGTGGTGCTGCTGCTTGTCCTCCGTGCACCTTCACTCTTTGAAGTCATAATTTGTGACTCTAGTTGTGCCATTTCATCGGCAGACAGCTCATTTCGTGTGCCGCCATTAAATAATGCATTGGTTTCGTATTTATCACTTAGAGCACGCATCTTGGCCAGCGGATCGGTAAGATTATCAGCGTCACTTGTGCAATTCGAATGTTGTAATTCGCGTACTTTGTCGCCCCACTCAGAGCGCAACCATGGTTTCTCTAGTATGACCAGCCGACAGACAATATCAGCATCATCTTCCTTGGTGTCCACAGCATTCAAGAGTATCTCGTAGCGCACCCCATCCACAATCTCCCGAAATGCATCAATTATATTGATGAAATTCATTGTTAGCGGCAAATAGGTCATGGCTATATTCTGCACGCCAATTAGATTCGGCGACAGATACTCACGTTCGCCCGGATTGAGCACATGTACGCGCTTAATGGGATCCTCGGTAACCGGTTGCACTTCGGTTTTGTCCTGTTTGGTGTGCAATATTGATGATTGGTAAAGGGTGTGTGTCAAAAATAAAAAAAAAAACATGGATGGAAGACAAGTTTTTTACATTTAACCAGTAACCAACAATTAAATGCTTATTTAAGCGTTATAGAAGTGCGTGAGCATGTGCGTAAGTAAGCCTTTAAAACAGTTCCAATATATTTAATGCTTGTGATGCTGAAATGTTAAATTTAATTTCTAAATGTCTAACTCTTGCTAATGTTGTTAATAATATGTAAGCTTGGATATTAATTGTTTTAAGAATGCAGTTTTGCAAACGAAAAAATCAAAAATATGTTGTTTAATGTAGGGCTGTGCGATATATCAATTAATCAAAATATTGATTAATGAGAATCCTGATTAATTGATTAATCAGAACCCTGATTAATTGATTAATTAATTGAAAACGAAATAATTTTATTCAACAACATTTGAACATTTTGTCAACTTAAATAAAATGATAATTTGTTTTTAAAATAATAAAAACAAATAAAAGAAAGAATTTTAAATGTTCAAAAACCATAAAGTATTCTTAATATTTCGCGAAGAAATTAATTAATCAGAAATTCGATTAATCAAAATGCTGATTAATCACAATTCTGATTAATAAGAATACTGATTATTTAATTAGTCAATGTTATGATTAATCAATGTTATGATTAATCGAATATCTTGATTAATCAATTAATCGTAAATTTGATTAATCAAGAAATTTGATTAATCGCACAGCTCTTGTTTAATGTATTTTATTATATTATATACTAAAAGTAAAAAGGAACATTCTGTTTGGTAATAAGTTAAAAAAAAATAAAAATATTAGTTCAAAACAGGTTTTTTGTATACTTCATAGATCAAGTTCAAAAAAATTGCAGTATCAAGCAGGAAATGAAGCTTTATATAACCTAATCACATTTCTAAAATCAAAAACTCACTTTTTCGAAAACCTCATTTTCCGAAAAAAGTTATATCAAAATATTTTAAAAAATGGATATGTCATGTCCTTCTAAATGAATGGGCGAATGAAGCGATGTGAATAATAAGACCTTCAGTATCCCAATGTAATGATAGTTTGGTGCTCCAGTCCTGAAGAACTTAGACCGAGTTCTCCCACCATTTGAGCTGTGCGTGTTATATTTGTACTTAAAGTGGTGGGACCTACAGTTTAGAGTGAGCGCTATTTCATGGGCAGGCAGTGCCGTGAGTTCTCAAAAATGTGTTGCTTCAGTGTATCCAAAAATTTAATTGAAGATGAAAGATCTGCGTAAAATCTATCATTCAATCAAACAATTGCTTAAATCCGACCTTTTTGTTTTATTTTTGATTTCTTTATGTTATAATTACGACAGTGCCATTATTTTTAATTATCAAAAAAAAAAAGTGCCACAAAATTTAGCCCAAAAGTTTGAGGATCAAAACTAGCTTAGTCCATATTCAAAACTTTTAGAGAATAGCTTCCTGGATTTGGGGAATTTGTTGTAAATAACACATTTAATATTTTTAAATTACAGTTTGATTAATACACGTTTTTCGTATTTTACTCAAAATGCCATAGGAGGGACAACTTCACCAATTTTGATTGCCAACGCCTCAATTACTGACTGCCATTAATATGAATTTTAATAGTATGTTCAACAAAATAGATGTTCGATTTCTTAAAATCACTTGTGTATGTTATCTGTATATGTTTTAGTAATTAAAACAAAAAAAAATAAAAAACACACATCTGGATATAAAAAACTTAATTTTGCTTATTGAACATTCTTTGCAGTTGGGCTTATACAGAAAAAAATATTGTACGTATATATAACAATTGATATTAATAGCAAACAAAATCGTTTTCCAATTAAAAATATGAATGTATTTACTAATTAATTAATTGTATTTACATATTTTTTAATTAACATATTGATAGAAATAAATTTAATATAATTTCAATACAACTAAATCTTTAATAATATTAACAACTTTTATTTGTTACTTTTGATTTATTCATTTTGCAACACTGTTTTTTTCTTCTGAATTTCATTTTGTTTTTTGTTTGTGCGTCTCGTGCGTCGGCGGGGTCGTTCAGTTTCTTCAAACATTATTTTCTTCTACGTTGCTATTTTAAAACAGGATATTGCATTATTTAGTTATGTTTTGCTATTAAAGCATTAAATCAATTTATTTTTACTGTCAAGAATTTCAACAAACAGCTTATGATGCACATTTTGTTGCATATTGAATCATTAAAAAGAGAATATCAAATTTTATGTTTGACTCAATTAATTGACCCACCTGTAGAAGTTGTGAAAACTGATTTTGGTAAAACATTCGTTAGGTTGAAAGAATTTTACAAAGCATATCAAAAAGTATAAATACTTATTTAATATGTTTATGTTATATATTGAATTAAATTATTTTTATTTTCATGTTTCTATTCGACAAATATTTTATTTAATTTAACAAAATATTTAATTGATCCAATTTCTATGAATGAATGAAATTTTTAATTGATGTTACTAATTAATTAATTAATGATTTAAAAATTCCCAATAAAAAATATAATATATATAACAACTTTAATATCAATATGACAAAAAAATTAATTAAAGTTTCTCCAATTAAAATATTCTCATTATTACGAATATGGAGTTCAATGCAACTAAAAGTTACACATTAATTGGATTAATTAACATTTTAGTTATATTTACACACTTTTTTTCTGTGTGTATAAAAAAATTATAATAAATAATATATGTATAATAAAAATTATAATATAAAAATATAAAATATAGAGATTTTGTTAATCTAATGCACTTAAGAACAAGTTGAACTTGAACGTATAAAAAACGTAATTGAATTAAGTACACATTTAAATGCTGGATTAAGCTAATATTGAAAATATTTATAAAATAAATAAATAATATACACAAATGCAGAGTACATGTATTATTTAAGATTTTGAAATTAGATTTGTGAATTGTATCGCCACTTTATTTTGCAATTCTAATTTCCTGTATGTGTCATCATTTAAAAGTCGTGATGTGCTAAGCATAGCAATGCCTTAAAAATAATGAACCTCATACACTCATTGATCGATGGTTCACATCATCAACGTGTTTTGTTGAATGGTATAGCTTTTCGCAAGCCTAGCTTGTTTAAGTAGGTTTAATTTAAAACAGGGCGCTGTTTGAACATTATGCAGCATTTTCAAAATTATATAATTTACTTTCGATCGAAATTCAAATATTTCTAACATAGAAATTAAACAGATTAAATTCGATTGAAATACTTTTAGGTTAAAAATTGAATTCTAGAAAGTGAGCTACTTCAAAACTATATAATAACAATTTTTTTTTTTATTTCAATCGATCGAAATATTCTATTCTATATATCTGGACTTAAACGTTAAATTATCTCAAGTTTTTATAGATGCACTACTCCTAAAAAGGTTGATGTTTTAGATATAATAGATCACAAGGCGAAGAATTATCAAAATGTCATCAAAATTACGTTTATTTGTTTATTTTAAACAGAGTTTGTTATTTTCTACCGAGAAATATAAAATGTTAGCTAAAAATGAAATGAATTTGAGCTATAATAATTTGAGTTATGTGAGCTCTGAAGAACTTACGATGAGCTTGAATTCATCATTTGAACTGTGCATGGTATATTTTGCACTCAAATGGTGGTACCAAAAATTAAATGACTACGGTGTTTCAATGCAATATTTTGGAGAGGCCTGCCATAATTTACCGAGAGTCCGTCTTAATGAAAAATGTTTATTCTTGATTTTCTAAACTAATGGAATTCGATCACGGAGAATTTCACATATCAGCGCACTCAGTGGTCCACGTAGACTACTGAGCTACATAAAGCATACATATATCGCTCATTTACTACAAGAGTGTCATAACTCAAAAACACGTTTTTTGAATTAATGATGCAGAATTATCCGTTATATCATGTTTTATCTTGTGTAAAAAAAATTGTATTCATATCTTGTATAATTACCGCGTGAGAAGAGAATATGCCCTTACCTCATTTCATATGCCCCATACATTTCATATGGAAAGTGAAATTCAATTGAAAACTTTAAAGGCGTTTTCCACAAAATCGATTTTTTTCAGTTATGACTCTCTTGTAGTAAATAAGCGATATATTCGAACGAAATATTCGACGAATAAAAATACAGAATTATATTATATACATTTTTAAAATTCTCGTTTTGAAATGTCAATGTCAAATTATATATAAAATGCTAAAAAATTTGCAAATATCAGCATTCAGAATTAATCCATGACAAGTTTGGAAGCATGAATAATTTAAATAATTAATAATATAAAATATATTTATAAACAGATTTAAATAAGCAAACAAAATTTCTATTGCGACGCGTACAAAAGCGATAATGGAAATAATAATTTGCAAAGCAAATACAAAACAAAATGGTAACTCAATTATATAGAGTTTCAGTTATCGGTCATTGTAGTTAGTACACAAATAAATATAAAAAAAAAACACTTTGTTATCAATTGCATTTGATTGAAGCACAAGCTACTTATTTACTTAATTTATTCAATCTTATATGCGTCTTGGTATTATTAAAGCATAGTCAGATGATATGAATGTTATTTTGTTTGCAATGCAATATAAACCAGGTTTTGTTAGAGCACTTCTCTGTGCGTGTATGAGTGAGTGTTATGACCCAATATTAGCGACCGACTGACCAACTGCCATCAGGTTATTTACAGCATTTATTATTACGTAAAAGTAGTGCCATTAAAAAATAACAATATCTCGAAACTTACATGAGGTTCATCTGCTGTAGCCGCCGCAGCCGCATCATCTCCAGCCACAGGCACCGCTACGAGTACCAAGAGTGCGAACACCGTTGCACCCAAAACAATACAGCGCAAATTCATCATTTTGACTGCTTATTGCAATAATTTTTACCCACTTGGCAAATTTTCTCAAGTGTTGGATATTTGACTCACTTAGTGCATGCACTTAATTTATATTAAAATAAACTGCTGAGTAATACTATGAGACAATTAATTGTCTTTTAATATTTTGGAGAAAACCTGCTGCGTAGCAGACAAAGTGGAAGACACGAAATCACTGAACTGAAAATGGTAGATGATGGATGGTTCGTCTGACAACAGCAACAGCTGCTGCTTATAATCAGTGATGCCAACCCTCGAAATTCCACAATTGGCCGGGGATTTTAGTCATAGTCCATTTTGAGCGGGGAATTAAATTATTAGTTGTTTATATTTGGTATACACATAGTTGCCAGTTCCGTGGGAAATTTCCCATTTGTGGGAATTTTTAGTCGCTGTGGGAAAGGCAATTTCCATGGGAATTTTTATTGGCTTTGGAATTTTTTTTCCCACAGTTTTTTTTATGTAACTTAATTTAAGATCACACTAAATGTAAATTTAGTGTGATTCTTGGTATTTATAAATTGATCTTGTATTTTTGAGTTAATTTTACTTTCTGTGGTAATTTTTAATGACTGTGGGAATTGTGTTGTAATTTTCATGTGCTATGGGAATTTTTGTGGTAATTGTCATGTGCTGTGGGAATTAAATCAACCCAAATTACCACGTGGGAATTTTTATGAAGTTGTATGGGAAAAAGGTATTTATTTTTATTTTTCGTGGGAATTTTGGTTGGCAACTATGGGTATACAAAACATGCGAACTAATGTCGATTTCCGTGGCACTTAAGTTGTTGCCCTATTCTAGCAGTTGTTGCACTGATAAATTTCCATAGAGCAATAACTGCTAGAATAGTTGTTGCTCTGAGTTTTTAGTTTTTGCACTCGTTTTGAAATCAGTTTTTCACGCACAAAAAGACAATTTTAAGGAATTAAATTTCAACGATTTATCACGCACTCACTAATGGTTATAAACTCTTCCTTTTTTTAAGGATTAAATATTTTATCTGTCACAATAATTATAGATTAATAAAATATAAAGCCGAGGTAGCTCAGTGGTTAGTGCGTTGGACTGCGAACCGAAAGGTCCCCGGTTCAAGCCTGGACTGGGGCTAACAACATCTTTTCATAGAAACATTTTTCTATACTGCGCTACCTCTCGGCAGTAAATGGCAAACCTACGAGAGTAAAACATTGCCTATGAAAAGCCCTCACCCGCCGTTCGGATTCGGCAATAAACTGTAGGTCCCACCACTTTGAGTACAAATATAACACGCACAGCTCAAAATGGCACAGTTCAAAATGGCCTAAGTTCGTATAGGACTGTAGTGCCAAACTATTATTATTATTAAAAATATAAATTAAAATACTGTAAACAGAAACATAATAAACAAAAAATGACAGAATTAAAAGTCAATGTGAAATTATTCACAAACACATATTAGAAAATCAAAAATGATTACCATGGCTAGTGCAAGTATTGAGTTTTTGGGGCAACAACTAAAAACTTACCATGGAAATCGACATAAGTGGTATTTATAATTTTTGTTACTCGTTTTTTGAGTTATGAAACATTTATTTTATAGCAGTGTCAAGACAGTTTAAAAATATTTTTTTCAAACAGAGCAAGGCGGAGTTTTTATCAAAGCCAGAACAGTTTCTATCAACAGTAGTGAAGTTTGTATCAAAAACAGTTCTTTCCATTCTCAAGATATGCCCGGAATCTACATTTAAAATTCCTTAAAATTTGATAATATACAAACAATTACATGTTCCATTTCATTTATCTGTGAGTGTCCCGGAAATATGCTGTATATTTTGATGAAGGATCCCAAAATATGGATAAAAATCTAATTGCAATTTATAAAAAATTAAAACGAAGCAAAGAAATTCAAAGAATATCAATTATAATGGAAAATCCATTTAATAACCATAAGAATTTCTATTTAAACTTTTCAATTTAAACTTAGTTTAATAAGATCCTGTTTTTCAGTCAAATTCTGACAAAAGTCAGACATTACAAGGAAATTTCTTATGTGGGAAAAAATCTCACAAGGGAAATTTCCCATACAAACAACAATCAAGACAAAAAAACACAGAAAATAAATTAGACAGAATACGAAACTGTGACAGTTGTGACTAACCCAGCATTGTGACCGAATTGAGTTTGTGGCTCGTAGGGCCATAGGTTTTATATAAATTTCAAAACAAGGAAATACATTGTGCGTAAGTCAATCTTCATCAAAAAGGATAGGAACAACAATATTTTAAACATATTGGCGCATAATCATAGTCAATTTGAAGTCAATTTTAAAATAAGCTTTTTGAACATTTATTCTATACAAAATTTGTCAAAAAATTCGAATTTATTATGCGTTACTATATTTTATAATTTTAAATAAAATGAATTTACTACATTTGTAAGAATATCATTTTATACTGAGAGATTTCGTGGAAAATTGTATGAATTTGAGGTACGGTGGGATTTTGAGGGAATGGGAAATGGTTGGAAAATGTGAAAATTTGTGGTACTGTGGGATTTTAGGGGATTTGGTGGGAAATGGTTGGAAATTGTGTGAGAATTTGCGGGAACTTGTGAGAATTTTCGGGTTTGTCAGTATTTCTTATGAAATTTTCATCTGGTAAACGTGGTGGCATCAATGATTGGTGGAAGTGTCGCCAGATATTTAGGAAAAAATACTTTTGGTAATTTTACATGTTTACCACACGTAGGAGAATTTTCAAAAAAATCGTACGCAATATACGAGGCACACGCATGTTGAAATATAGACCCCTAAAATGATTTAAATTTTAAAAACAATACTTCGTTTGGATTTATTGTTTTCATTTCGAATCAACAGTTATTAAAAAACTCTTTTTTATGGTTCGTTTTGTATAAAGTAATATATTTATTTCATCTGACATGAATATCCTATAAATAAAAACTAATTTAATATATGTATCCAAAATAGTTGTACACTTTGTAAGACTAACGAAATGTTGCAGGTTTCATTTACGGATACCACAACACAAATAAGCATTGCGCCAGTCTAATTAATGAATTTTTGTAGCCTTGGCAACATAGTATTCATAACAAATTCTATAAATAGTATTGATAAATCAGTAAAAAAAGAATAGTGCCACGCATTAAAAACTATTTATAAAATTATAATAATTATTTTATTAAAATGTGTACTTGATGAACAAAATGGCTACACATACGGGACGATCATTTTTAAACTCCTGCCTGAAAGTGCCTTTAGATCCGTGCAATAACTGCCCAGCTCCAATATATAATAGGCCTAAAATGTATTTGGGTCGTTCGTCGGTGACATCTGCAACCAGTAATACTACAAAACAAACCACTCGAAATACGGAGTCGCCAAGAGATTTAAATTCTATTTTAAATAGCCGTTATAGTATACAGTCGCTTGCAAAATTCTATGATAGCATACCAGGTAAATGCATAAGCGGTCAAGAGGAATATTTAATCTTACTACCTTACAGATTACTGTGATATTAATCATTTGGCTGAGGAAGAGTTCTACTCGACGTTGGACACATTAAAAATAACATGTCGCGAATTCAGAACAAAATCCGAGCAAAAGAACTTATTGGACGTGTGTAGTTCTTCTTCGATATCATCATACTATCCAGGCACCTCGAAAAACAACAGCAAAAGATCGAACAAGAAAAAATCGAAAAGTGGCACAAAAAAGAAACCAACTCAAGACAAAAAGTTACAGCCTTGTTTTAATGCAGATTATCAAAAGGATATCATAGAACGCATGCGATTGAATAGGTATTATTGAAAAATATTAATTTACCATTTGCATTTGTCTATTTGCTATTTAGCTTTAAGGATGATTCTGATGAAGATCGAGAGAATACCAGAAGAACTATTAAAATGTTTAATGATAAGATCAAGAAAGTAGAAAAGTCATTAAGCTGCAATAATAAAAAAACTGAATTGCCACAGAAGATGCAGTCAAATAAAAATATAAATAAAAGCGAAAAAATTCAAAGGTAATTTTTAACTAACCTGTTGATATGAAAGACATAAATTCTGTAAATATAACTTACAGACCAACATCAAAAACTACAAATATACGCGCTCATATAAGAAGATCGTTTTCAGTAAACGACATAAATGCTACGCCCATTTTAAGTAGTAACGAGAAGATCGAACAACTTGAACAGTTGTTTAATATTGAGAGTTTAGGTAGTAACGTTTCTAAAACAAACAAAACTACAACTAAAGAAAGGTATTTAATTACGATTATATTTTGCGTTATTTTAATCATTTTAAAGTCCATTGGTCATTATTAAATCATAATAAAATTTTATTACAGTAACGTTAAAATCAAAAACTCAAAACCTAAAGGACCGCCGCGCGAGAATATTCTTGGGATACCATTTACCATATTCGACTTAAGCCCAATGAAGACAATTAATGTAGTATTACTTGTAGTTTTATTTATATGTTAAATATCTATTGATATCTTTAGAAATGCAGCCCATCGCCTGTCCATCCTGTAGCGCGTCCAAACCTTGCCGCAACGTTGCGAGTAGAGGTCTCCAAAAAGAAGGTAAAAGAGCTGCAAAACACTTGTACCTATCTGGATACAACTCCGCAAATGGACTGGGAAGTGCGCAAAACACCTGCATGGAAATCTTTGGCCCTCAAGTATAATATGACCATTTTAGAGATATGTTAAATTTATTTTTAATTCAACTACCAGCGAGTCTCATAAGGAAATACTATCGTTACGTTTGGCAACGCGTAAAGCAGAACAGGCACTGCAGCAGCGTTCGTATGAGCAGCATATGAAGCGCATGCATCAACGCGTTAAATCGGCTCCATTGCTACTGGAGGGCACTACATACTGGGGTCCGCATGTGGGAAAAGTGACGCATATTTGCCAGCAGGAGAGTTTCAAACACACTTGCCAGCGAAAACAACACAAACAACGTCGAAAAAGTTTCTCAGACAGACGTTCTGAGATTGTTGTAAGTGTGCTAAGCAGCAGCACGCCAGATAAGAAGATACAGGCAGACAGTGATGGTGATGATCTCTCAAGTTTAGATCGTGCCTTCTTGTGAGTGGCGCATAAATAATAAAGTACAAATTAATAATTTTAAGAATATCAAATAAACAATTTAATATATTAAATGGTTAAGGATATTCTTTTCTAAAACTGAAACCCAATTAAAAAATTATAAAAAAACCTAATATATTTTATATGAATTTTAGATATCGTTTTAATTCTATTTTAGTTTTTAATATGAAACGGTTTTAACGAATATTTATTTACGCAAATTAAATAAGCTTTAATGACGTTTTACCTGTAATGTAACAATATCGATTTTTGAAGATTCGTAGATTTCATCGTTTTTACTTAAATACATTAATTGGCCTTTAATAATAAAGCATCGAAATTGTCAACAACATCAAAATCTTTCAACTGATCCACACTAAGCGGCGCATTACCGGGTCGATTTAGAATAACAGTTTGCATTCCCGCGCCACGTGCAGCCTTAGCTTCTACAAACGACATAGTTGATAGTTAAAAAATATATAAAACCATTATAAAATGTAGTAAATACCTTTTACAATGTCGGTTAAAAATAGCACATCAGCCGGGGATACATTTAACTCGTGCGCAATACTTTCGTATGACTTGATCTCCTGTTTGTGTCCAATGGCGGTGTCAAAGTGCGCTTGAATTAATGGCAACAAATCTCCATATTCTGTGTTCGCGAACAGCAACTGCTGCGCCTTAACGCTGCCACTTGAATAGATCGCAATTAGTAAACCAGACGTTTGCCAACGACGCATAGCAGCAGACACTTCGTTGTAGATGCTAATAACTAAATTAAAAACGACTTACTATATCGTAAAATATACTTACTGTCCCTTAATGCTGCCATTGGCGTAACCATCTGACCATACGTAACCTTGTAGTGTTTTTAGCGGGCCTAGCTTGAGATCTTTATCAATTAAATAATTGACAAAATCCGACACAACTTCGAGTGTTATGTCTTTATTCTCGCTCAATGTGAATTCCTTAAATTGTGGCAGGTTACAAAGATCATGCACCAGAGCCTGTGTTGCTTCCTCAATCCAATGTGTCTTTAAGTAGACTTTTGTATTTTCTTTAGCAAATGGAAAGAGCACATCCTGTTGGAAAAAATTAAATTATTATTTTCTTTTTGTATAACATTTGTGTACTAGGGAACCTTGACAAAACTAATAGATGTTGTTGTGCCTTCAATATCCGTCAACACTACTTTAGCCTTAATTTCTGTCATAATAGCTTAAAACCAAAAGGCGTTGCTCAAATCGTGAGATATTTTAAATGTGGCTTTCGCAATTCTAAAATAACAACTAATGTCAACAGCTGATAACGATAAGAAACGAGACTCGAACGAGTTTATTTATATTATCGTTTAAGGGATGATACGCAAAATGCCACTGCACTTAATATTCACTAGCGAACATTGTTGCCAACTAAAATTCCCACGAAATATAAAATAAATTTATCCCATTTTGGTTGATATAATTACAACAGACATTAAAAAATTACCACAATAAAACCCACAGTCATTAAAAATACCACAGCATGTAAAATTAAGGCAAAAATACTACAAACATTTTTAAATAATTAAAAATTAGCATATAAATCCCATGGAAATTAAAAACCACTTAGAAAAACTAGAACCATATTTTGTTCGTTTAACAAGTGTGTTCGTTCGATATATCGACGCCCCTTATGAAAACTATTATATATTTTTTCCCTTACGAAAATAAATACGTTATTTTTTGAGGTTCAAAATAAAAGTATGTTATTGTTTTTGATGAGAAAAATAATACGTTTTATGGTTTTGACAGGAACTCTATTATGTTTTTGATATTTCCGAGAATATGCATATGTATATCCGTGTATCTACGAATATAAAAATGATTCAAATTTTGCGAAGAAGATTGGAATCTTTTGTTGAACATGAAAAGATTCCAATCTTCTGCATTTATGCATTTATGATTGGGGCCTTCATATAAAACCTGTACATATTACAGCATTTAATAAATATATGTAATCGTTTTATAAAGACCACAGACCATTGGAAACTTATATCAGTCCTGAAATTAAACCTAAATTTTATGTAACAGTCTAGATTTTTTAGGAGACAATAACAAATGACCTCGTAAATCCTAAAAATGGACATGTCCTACGGTCCTAATAATAATTACAATAATACTAGTTTAGCGATACAGTTCTGAAGAACTTAGGCTGAACTGTTTCACCATTTAAACATGTTACATTTGTACTCAAATCGCGGAACCTACAGTTTAACGCCGAATCATAACTTTTCATGGGTGATGTTTTTACTCTCGTAGGTCATCTACCAAGAGGTAGCGCGGTGAAGAAAAATATTTTCTTTTTATTTTTTTGATGTTGCCTTCGCTGGTGTTTGAACCAACGACGTTTCGGCTTGTATTCCAACACACTAATCTTCCGATTCACCTACATAGTATATGGTAATGCATATTTTATATCATTATAGCGTAATTATTTTGAATTTTGTCAAACAAATTTTACAAATGACATATATCAAAACATAAAAGCAACGCAATATGATTTTGAAAAAAAATCTTTTTCAATAAAAAGCTCCAATTTTCTTGTAAAAATTTGAAACATAATAATTTTCCACAAAAAACTGTTTGTTGTACTAATTTTCTGTGAATTTTTGAGAACATTATAATATTCGTTATTTAAGTAAAAATGAAATCGTATTCGTTTAAAAGTGATATATACTTTTTTTCGTAAGACAATTTTAATATAATAGTTTTCGTAAGGGGCGTCGATATTTAAATCACTAAATTTACATTTGGTGTGTTCGTAAATTGTAGTTAAGACTCAGTTACGCAAACGTAGCGCAAAGTAGCGTAACGTATCGTAACGAAACGTATCGTAGCGAACTAGTAAGGTGATTATCCAGATGGTATCAGCTGTTATCAAAAATAATTTGTGTTGTTTCATCCCAATGAAAGTTATTTTCAATAATAATGGAATACATTTTTTAATTTATGTCGAAATTGTTAATATTGTGACGATTTCTCACTTTGCCATCGATTTGAGATTAATTATTTACTATGTTTTCACTTGATCAGCTGTTTTGCAATTGTCAATTTGCGTAACGTAGCGTAAAATTCTATTTTCAATAGTTTTCTGTGTTATGATACCTACACAGTTTTCAAAAAAAAGTACATGACGCCTGAATTTAAAAAGATGGTCATTATTTCATTTATTAATTAAAAAAAAGCTTATTTTTTTAAAATGAAAACTAAATATTTTAATAAAATCGCCTAATGCCTAGTTTTCACTATGTCATTTTGTTTGACTTCTTTACATTGTGATGGCGAAGCAGAAACTGTCTAAAATTAAAACAGTCTGTATCCATGTCAAACGAAATTATAATACCAACATCTTGGCATTTTTTAAATCTTTCCCATGTCGAAAAACAGCAAGTTTTAGACATTTGCGAACATAAAACTGACATAAAACTGTTCGAAAATTTCTAAAACTTGCTGTTTTCCACTATAGTGAAAACCAAGCATAAATGTGTATTTTTTTTATGTAAAATTAAGCATGAACGTTTTTTTAATATTCATCAATCTTATATATATGACATACACCATCGAAATCTAAATCTATAAAGATATATTATTATATTATGCAGTATATTATTTTTTTTGGTCAGAATAAGAAAAAGAAAAGCAAGAGGACTTTGACTTCACGACACGGCGTCTTATTTGGTTTCCGCCATTACACTATGCTTGAGTGTGTTAGTGTATAACCTGTGTATATATGAGTGCTTGAGATTGATGATATCGATACATAATATCGATACGTAATATTGATAAAAGACTACATGATAACATGTATGCTTGTACGTTATGATGATTAACTTGTTCGTCAATATTACGAAAACAGTTTAATGTACGTCTGTGTATACAGAAAAAATATTGTACGGTGCTTTCAATATATTCATTC